>BJKM01000006.1:2174526-2774526 GCA_015082035.1 Chaenogobius annularis | reverse complement strand
GTGAGGGGCTTGCTTTTCTGATTGCCACAACTGCAGCTGGGACTGTAGGCTGAGTAATTGCCTGTCTTGGTTGTGAGAGCGCAGTACCGAGCTAAAAGTCAAGTGCTCTCTTCCTGCTGTAGACCTCATTTGGATTCCACATAGCTAGCTAGCAAGCTAACGCCAGCCCTGGGCCTGTATTATTCATAGCTTGACAGATAGCTCTCACTAAAAGCATTGGAACTGGGCCAGGTGGTGATGGAGCGACAGGGAGAGAGGCTCGGCTCGGCGCTGGGCGGGAGAGGGCAGAATGGAAATGGAAGATAGGACGAGATGAGCAGCGCTAACAGAAACAGCAAAGTGTCTTAGTGGTGTTGGGAAGTGGAGCACGGGTTAAGAAATAAAGAGACACGATGTGAACCCTGACTAAAAAAAATACGGACTAGAATCGTCGACGAGGAGACTACACGGAGTTAACGCGTACAGCTAAAATTCAATCATATTCTATTTATGAGTGTAATAACCATGCGAGGGTTGGAAGTGTAGACAAAGTGAGTGAAAGCATTTCAAATACACCACAGAAACAGCTCTGGAAGAAGAAGAAGAAGAAGAAGAAGAAGAAGAAGAAGAAGAAGAAGAAGAAGAAGAAGAAGAAGAAGCGAACAGGCAGGCATCCACCCCCGCCAAGCTCAGCAACCCCTCTGCTTCCATGTGCACGAGCAGATAAGGTCGCATTAATCAAAATCTGCCACTTCCCCTTCCAAAAAAACACAGTGTGTGCCATCAGCCCCCCTCTGCGCAGTATCTGTCACCCAAACGGAAATTTCCATATTTAATGGGGAAGCTTTATATCAGCGAAAAGGCAGTGTGGGCTGATGCTGGAGAGAATGGAGATGGTTGTATCTGTCAGCTCTGTCATTATGCTAAATGTGGTGAGCCTCTGATGCCTTTGTTAGCATTTTATCATGGACTCTAGATGTGTACTTTGTAGGCCTATTCTGACATGTATTCTGAATTAAACAACATTTTTAGCTTTTAAAAGGTACTGAAGAAGCATTTCAAAGCAGCATGGCAAAATTTACAGTGGCACTAACACGCAATTCTTCATCATCCCTTCTCCTTTGATGCTATTTGTTTATTTTTTTCTCTTTGTAATATTCTCCTGTATTTGCCTGTGTGCATATTTTGACAAGCCAGCAGAATTACCTCAGTGACATTACCCAGTGTCAGATAAACAGGTGGTGTTTATGTGTTTTTTGCTGGCTTCTCTGTATTCTTCTTTTTTTTTTAAGCGCCTCCCCGAGGAAAGGCATCAAAGGGAATAACAGATTATGTGCAGTGAGTGTGGAGCGTGCCAGGGGGACGTGGGCATGGGGGGAGGGGGGCAGCTGCTCAGGGCCACCTCCGAGCCTGGCACATCCCGAACTTTGACCCCTGAATCTCATCACCCCCAGGCAGCCTCCCCTCAGAGCGGCTGCCAACTAAATTACATCAATGTCGCCAAGCCCTGCTCCTTCTCCACTGCTGCAGGAAGTATAGTGGAGTTCAAAGACTCAAACGCATTTTATACCAAAAATATATATATAATGATATAATAAATATAATATCAAGCTCTGTTATGAACAATTTTCACATGGAATCCCCATTGAAAATAAATATTAACTTTAAATTTACCATTGATCTATCATTTTTGATGGATCAAAAAGAAAAAAGTTGTTATTTTTATTTTTCAAACTAATATACAGTACGTACAAGTTTAAATATAAAGATTTTTACAGTTTTATCCCAAGTCTAAATTACTCATTCATTCATATTGGTTTCAGTCATACAACTCATCAGAATAAACAACTTCTGTGCCCAGTGAGACAAATGTTTCTGCTCCAGAAAGGAATCCCTTCTCAAGATGGCTGCTGGGCGAGCGGCTAACTGGCTGGCATCTGTGGCTATGTGAGAGTAGCTGTGATTGATTGAAGTCATTACACTGAGGGAGAGACTCCTTACCTGGCTAATCCAGGAGTGAATTTAGCTGCAGGATGACAGATAGCCGCATTACAGCCCCCCAATCCTGCAGCCCACAAGCTCTTCTGCTCACGACTTACCTACAAAATTATGCAAATGAGTTGGGATAATACGCATATTAATATAGAACCACAATCCATCCTAAAATACTTGAAAACTTTCATTTTGGTTGATATAGGGTGATTAAATACCCATCTAGAACTTTTTAAATCAATTTTTACTGTTTGTGTAAATATATATTATATATTATATTATATTTAAGCCACAGGTAAGTATAGTAGAAACTATGTTATAAATCCTGTACCTGCCTGGTTAATTTCTTGAAAAACTAAGGATGCCTTTAAGTAGAATTTGACATGGTATGGTAACATTTTAATTTTGGGAGCTATTGGGTGTCTTGTTGATCCAGCAGCAATTGGTTTGGGAGCAACCCCACACCTGAGCAGCTCTGACCTGTCTTATCTCATCTGTAATGATATCGGCTCTGTCCCGCCGCCCCATGCTCCTGTGATCCTGTGCTCCCAGTATAGACACTGCTGGTGGATAATAGGTTGCATTGTAGAATTTAATGATGCCTTTATCTTAAATGTTGGGCAAGAGCCTACATAACTCTGTGGGAGATTTACCATTTTTTAAAGAAATATCCAAAAGAGAAATCCACAAATGTTGAATTTCATCATTATTTGCTTGGGTTTGGCTCAAAAACATATAACTCTCATGGCTTTAAGTCCTTTCAACTGACAACAATCACACCTTTGGTGTTGAGTAATGGCACAATTTTCTGAGGCTATTGTGAAAAGAAAAAAAAATCCCTTTTGTTTATTTCTACTGACAGAGATGTTGAACTTTGTGCCAGTTTTTGTTTCATAGCTATACCCAGTAATTACATAGATAGAACCATAAACCAGGTCAACAAATCTGCAATCTGACCATTCAGTTATATCATAGAATTCTAACCTGCCCCCCGCCTCAATTTTAAACTATAAGTTTTTTTCACATGAATGAAACATATTCATGGATGATCCTAGACATTTCGATGTTTTGAGTTGAGAGGACTATAATTTATAATTTCCCCGCCCCCAACTTAATAATAATAATAATAATCTTGAATCTCAGTATTTTTTCTAATTTCAACAAATTTGTGTGCAAAAGAATGAGAAGAGTTCATGGACAAACAGACTATCAATGTGTATGATGTGTGAACGAGCCATAGGAGCTGATAAGTGAGCCAACGCTGCAGCCGTCAGAAAACGCCCCAAATCGCAGTCTGCCATGAGCTGAGCCTTCTGCGCAGAGACACTGTCTTTTGTTCTCCCCTGCTGGAGGGAGAGGGCTGACAGCTCTGAAATGATCCGCGCTACACTTCACACACACATACATATACTGTTGTCTGAAGCCCTCCACCATATATTACAATGTTTAATCTACAGACAAAGGGATTTTAGTGAACACAAATATGCACACATAAATATGCATGTTCTGTACATACATGTTGTTTTGTCTATAGGCGTGTTGTCAATGCCCTACCTGCTTGTCTGCGTTTCATTTGCCTCTCTGACTGGCTGCCATGAGGCTGGCGAATCCCTCATGGATTTCTGGAGGGTATCACCATGGAGACGGCTCTGGCACACGTGTCTATAGATCCTGAGCTGGAGAGGGACACAGCCAGAGGTGCTGCATTTCCACCATCTCTCATCTGCTCACAGACAATGCTCAGATGAGGCAGATGGATTGAGAGGAGAAAATGGGAAAAAGGTGAAAGAGTAAGTGGTGGAAATGTATAAAGAAATTGGTGTGAGAGACAGATTGAAGAAGTATACTGTATACTATGATAGGAGTGATGTATAGTAAGGGCAGAGGCAAGTGAGGTTACTGTGGGCAAGAATTTAAGGTGAGGAAGCTGCTGACAGAGGGACAGCAAGACAAGTGATAAAGAAGCAGAGCAGAGCTCATCCTTGTGCCAGGGAGACAAATAGCATAAGATGCTAATGACTGGCTAAAGCTTCTGCCCCTGCTGCGAACAGCAGCTAATATGACTGCTAATAAAGGCACCGTGGCATGCTGTCGCATTCCAACAGTCGCTCAACTGTCGCCCAAAATTAGCCAAAGGAGCGCTGCCTTTCTGTCTCATATTAACGCTCCAGAAATGGGGTGCTCTGTAACATTCTCGGACAGTTTTCAGGATTAAAGGGGCACTTGTTCAGGCAGTAATAGAATTTGTTCCATTTTATAATACCAAGGATGCCCACTCCATAAAATATGAAGTGGTCTTTTTGTGATTCGGAGCTCTTTTGCTCTTTGATTGCTACTACTCATACTGCACGCTCTTCATAGAATATGTTGTGAATTGGCCAGAGGATTTAATAAATGGAATCTATAGCACAATACTTACTCTCCTTCTATCCATGCAATGCATTTAGAGCGTTTTATTTATTTTTCTTGAATGCCAACTTAGAGCAATGGTAATTGTATGGCAGGAGAAGTGGGAGGCTTTGCCTGATGATGACTATCGTGGCCAAGGTTACACTGCAGGGACCGGGCCAGAAGACGTGGGACAGCAGGGTTGTGAAGGCTTCCTGGAGCTTAGTCATCATGGGCTCAGAGCGCCGCCTCTGTGTCACCTGACAGCTTAGGGAGAACACTTCCACCAGTTACACAACACTATTGTCATAAAGCTATTTACATACAATAAACAGGAGCCACTGGGTTGGAGATTAGCATTGTGCATCAAGCCCGGCTCACGATTTGATGATATTTATTATTTAGACTCACAACAAATGTGCACTTGACCTCTTTCAAGTGTACATAGCATTTGTTATGTGGTATCCATTATTCATATCATTATGCTTACATTTAGCAACTGAACACATTTTTGGAGTTTCAGGTATAGTCACAGTGATATTGTAGCTCTGTTCTGGCTCTTAGGCTGCTTTAATGTTGAGTTAAGAGTAGGAGTGAGACCTGCCCTGAGTCTATGTGCCTTTCCTCCTTCACACCTATCCTCCTGTAGTCCGCTGCTTTGGCAGCCTCTAACCTGCTGGGACCAGCCCATGATTTATTTGGAGAGGCCCCTGGAACCGCGGGGCCAGGATGAGTGGCATTTTAATGTGCTTTTGAGATGTTTGGTCACAAGCACTATTGATCACATAGCTGCAGAGCACCCCTCCCTCTGACTGTCCCACAGACTCTCAGTCTGCTGGGAGAGCGCTGCTGTCAGGCAGCGAATGGGTTTCCATGTGGGCTTAGATTAATGTAATGAGGCCCCTGGTTGTGAGGCAGTGCAGGGGGTCAGACCATTAAGGAATCTATGGCAGGGTGAGATTGAGGCTGCCAGCTGCCCGCACCCTGACTGATGGACATCCAGGGCTCAGTACAAATCCAGAGAAAGAGTGTGGTGGATGAGGTATTGGTCAGTGGAAAACAGAGGATTATAAACACAAAGGTGAAGACAAAATAGTATTTTGAAATAAAATTTAGGGAATTATAATTGCCAGAACCACTGCAGTGGTCTGATGTTGGAAACTCAACAGGTAGTGCTCACAGACTACTAAATGTGGCTACATTATTTTGTTACACTGTGTGCTATTCATTCACTCCAGGTCTTACTTTAAGTAGTGCAGGGCCCGGCAAACATCCAGAGGTTGTAAAAATGGGAGCCAAGGATATTTCACAGCTGAGTGAACATGCCCAAAAGCATGTTTACCTCTCCTCCACTCCAGCCTCGACATCAGCTTTATTTGATGACCAAAACACTCCAGTAGATTCATCATCATTCTGAGCGTGTTTCTGCTTTTGTTCAGGAGTGCCACACACTTGTCGAATACATGAATGAAAAACAAAGTTAGTCTCTCACTTAGGGGCAGGTACATGCTTTCTGAAGTTTGAAGCATGAAACGGCTTAAAAACCTTGTGATCAATAACCCGGGCGAATACAGATTATCAGATTATCAGATTAGAATGGGTCCCCCTGCTGCAAAGGGAAGCCAGAGAATACATTCAATCCTGAGGTGTCTTTGCAAGATTCAATTAATCAGGCTACAGGTTGTCTCCCCCGTACAGTCAATTCCCAGTGAGCAGTTGCTGGGTTCACGTCAGAACAAGGGCATATCAGTCTGCTACAAAGTGTCTGTGGTGCGTGCAGCGTGGTGCTCCTCTGCCTGGAGAACAAATGGATGTTACCTGAATTTAAATGATTATAAAAACAAACATGACTTGCTTTGTTTGCTCCACCGATAAAGACCATGCTCCCTTTGACTACATTCAAGAAGAAAGAGGGCAGTTTATTATAATAGTAGAATCGTTTTTCAGACTTGCCTCCAAAATTATGGGTCAGGATCCATCATTTAGTTGCATGTTTATCTCATTTGTTGACCAGACAACAACTCTTTTGGAGCTATGCAAAATTACAATACTGAGTATATCTCCTTTATTAAAACTATTAAAAATGTGATATTTCTGCACTTTTGGCTCAACATTTACTGGCACATTTTAGCACATTCAAATGCATTTTGGAAATATCTTCTAAATACTGCATCGAGCGAATGAAAAAAAATAAAGATCCAACCCTACGAGGCATTTATTATTTTACATACAATTTTTACTATTCATTTGGAAATAAAAAATGCATTCTGTAACCATAGAAATGAGTGTCACAATATAAAATCTATAGTAATATTACTATTTGTAACCTTATTATTAATTCAAGTTGCATAAGGCCTGCAACTGGATTAGGGACATAACCACACTTAGCAATGCATTTGAACTGTGAATGAGTTCTAAATAAGATGTGTATGACTATAACACATATGACTAACACTTTTTCTATTTGCCCTCTGTAGTGTGTACAGCTGCCCTGTGGCCAAGAAGAGGAAGAGTCTCGACCGCCAAAGCGTGGAAAGCTCCCCCAAGAGGAGCAGCTACCTAGATGACATGGACAACTCCACGATGGAGGAGTGCTACGACACGGATGGCACGGAGGAGATGGACGAGCGGGAGGAGGAGGAGGAGGGGCCACTAGAGGAGGGCGAGGTGGAGGGGGGATACATGGACTACAATGAGACAGAGGAGCAAGAGGAGCGAGGAGAGCCTGAGGAAGAGGAGGAGGTGGAGCAGGAGGACGAAGAGGAACATGTGGAGGAAGAGGACGAAGACGCTGTGGAGGAGGTGGACTATGATGACGAGGATGAAGGAGAGCACAGTCAGGAGCGCGGTGAGACTATTTTGCAAATAAATATATAAATCTACATGCATCCAATAGTAATTTATATAGTTTGTCAGTTTTCTTTTTTGTTTTGTTTCCTGTGCAGGCTGGGTGACATGACAATAAAAATGAAACACATCCACATATTAAGCAATCCAAATGTTTTGATTCAAATTGATTTTGTCTAGGTAAGAACAAATCAAAATTTCCTTCAATATTAATTTCTTGAAGATAGACAATGTAGACTTTTAATTAATGCCATTTAACCAAAAAACTAAGCAAAATTCTTCCTCCAAAGTTGGAACTGAGGATTACAATTGTTGTTTTGGAGACATGCATAGGATGAGTATATTGTTTATAATTAAAACAGAGACAGAAATGTTTAGTGTAATCTTCCAAACATCGGTATAATGTTGTGTCTTTGCCCTTGTGTGCTTAATTTCAGTGTTCATTCACGTTTTCTGCGATACCATACACTTTCCTATTGTTTTCAAGATAATTCAAAAAGATTATTGAGATATTCATTTTTGTTAATGTCCTAATTGGCTATAGACCTCTTGAATTAAAAGAGCCATGAACATCATTGATGATTAGAAATGGCACAATCCAGATTTTGATTCAAAATGGTAAAGTGCGCAGCCCTACTGTACAGTATACTAAATAGAAGGTTTAATGTACAGTAACTACAATAATGGTTCATAGAAAGGATATTGCCAATTAAAATCTATACAGAATTATTTTTTTTCTACAGTAAAAAATGTTTTCTTGCTTATAGCCTTCTTGAAGTTTAATATACTATAGTTTAGGGAGTGTGAATTAAGAAGCGGCTGCCCCATATGCGCTCTTTTCTCCCCCCATGTGCCCAATAGCATATTTGGCAGGTTTCTCTCCAGCAGATTCGGCTCTGCACCCCCGCATCACGATTGGACCTGACAGTGCCTTCAAGTCCAATTAAGAGTGAGGCTCAGAGAGAGGAGTGTGTTAACCCGCTTTGGCAAATAGCTCTACCCATCCAAAGTGTTGATGTGGCTTCGCAGCCGCCGCGGCTCTTGTTTTTTTGCAGACGTGTGCAAACAGAGCCACAGACTGACACAGACTGAGGTTCATTAGAGCCCACAGCCCTGGACCTACATGCAGAGTTTAAACAGTGGGCTGGTGCCACTGGACGTCAAACCCTTCAAACCTGTTGCACTGAGTCATTATTAACTGGTACATGTGCAAGTTCTTAGGTCGAAATATATATATATATATATATATATATATATTTATTCATTTTATTTAAATAAGATACATATTTATTTGTCACATTATGTTGAAAGTCCAGAGTTGCAACGCTGAGTACATATACACTAATCTAAGATAAAGATGATTAAAAATAGATCCAACCATTTCACTACAACATTAAAATATATTTGAAAGAGTTAGTATAATGAGTAGTGTAAAAAAAAAAATTTAAATTGTGTAAAAAAGTGTCCAAACAAAATAATAATTTAAACGTATTTACCAACCGCCCTGCTCATTTTCACAGTCACAAAAAATCCATAAATATCACTGCTTTATTCAGTATTTGAGCTCTGATCCTTTAATTATTTGTAAGTATAGATAGATTCCGTCTAAAGTTTCTAGTATCACTGTCATCTTTCTTTTCAACCCAAGATAGCGAGAGCAAATCTGGACTGGGCAGATTCCAATCTCGTAAATGTAATAGAGGTGACATCCTGTGTTTCTCCGAGGCATGCACAACTGTAGCTAATCCAAAGCCAATTCAGGGCAGGCCAGTTTCTCTGTTCCCTCCCTTAATCTGTTTCGCTTCCACATCCCTTTTGTGTACCTTGATTGCTCTTCAAATTGCTTTCCTGTGCCATGTTTCATACCATCAAAAATTAAACCCCCGGTGCCACGTGCTGCTGTAAGAAGCTGCCTCTGTCAAAATATGTGCCTGGTCATTCGTGACTGTTTCCTCCACTGCTCCAAAGCTCTCTCCCCCTGAGCTCCAATATTGTGTTGTTCTCATTAGATTTAAGTGTGTGTGTGTGTGTGTGCGTGCTAGTATGCGTGGATGTCGCGTATGTGTGTGTGTGTGTGTGCGTGTGGTCATTATGGGACTCATATATGTGTAACAAAAGGAAAGCTGGACAATAACATGACTATTTCTAATAGTATTAATTGTACCACTTTGTCATTTATCTTCAATGATAGAGCAATTGGATAGAAAGATTAACCTCAATCAAAGCAAAATAGAAATGTTAATGGTTGCAAAGCAAACTGCAAAAGCTGCAATGACTTAAGGAAAATTATATATTTTACAAACAACAAAATATCAGTGATGTTCTGAAATGCTTTGATTCATGTATTAGATAATAATAATAGTATACGTCATAGTGCAGAGCGGGTCATGGGTTTGATTCCCGAGCCAGACCAACATCACATGTTGCATGTTCTACCTGTGTCACCGTGGATTCTCCGGCTTCCTCCCACTGCCAAAGACATGCATGTAAATTGGCCCTAGTGAATGAATGTGAGAGTGAATGTTCATTTGTGTCTCTGTGTTAACCCTGCGACGAGCTGGCGTGCATGCCGTGGTTCCAGGGTGTTCCTAAGGCCCAAAGTCACTGGGATAGGCTCCAGTAACCTGTGACCCCTAACGGGAACAAGCGGATAGAAAATGAATGAATGAGTGTACGTCATTCTTTTCTCAAATGTTATTGCTCCTTGATGTGCCCAGAATGGGCAGTCCAATTATCAGGTGTAAATTACAAATCATCACAATTGCAGTTAACTATTTTCAATCATCTGTGAGGTAAACATTAAAGACTGATACAAATATAAAGTTATAGATCACTAACAATAACCAAAATTACCCACTTGGTATATTTTCTCAAAACGACACGTAATTAAATAGTACGTGTAATATTATTTGACCTTCATCTTCATAGAGGTGAAAGTCTTTGTCTTCTGGGTGAGGATATGTGACAATTTGTTTTCTATGCAGGTATTTAAGTGGCAAATGTGATGCAAGTGTGAGCTTTTGGCGGCTCAGGGCGGAAATGTGCAAGCAGTACTGGAGGTACTCCAGGAGTGAGTGCTTGATATTACTGACAGAAGAGGTTCAGTAACCTTTTACAGCCTGTCAGAATCAATTAGACAGTAAAAAGGAATTCTAAAGCTACAGATGCATGAATAGCAGCCAACTTGGTGCAGATGGAACACTGTAATAATTTAAAGACTTTCTGTACATTGTTTTGAATGTATAAAATTCAATCTGATTGCAAATATGTATTTTTAAGTTATATTTTCCGCCATAATATCAGTGAATATATATTTGCAAAATCTTACGGCAAAGCAAAAGATGTATTTGCAAGAGCACATCACTCTGGAACTTTCCAAATCTGCTATATATATCTTCCTGAGCTGATTCACAATTCAGAACACAAGCTGCTGTTAAGACTCTCAAAGTAAATTATTAGGGGAAGCAAAGAGTTCCTTATCCAATTTAGATGGACCAAGCCCAGAAATCTGATTTGCCAGTAAAATAGAATGACGGAAATGAAATAAAGCTATTTGTTCTTTCCAACAGAGGACGATCAGATGAGCAGCAGCGAAGGAGGTCAAGGCGCAAGTGAAAGTGGCAGCAACAATACCAAGTCTGGCCAGTCGGGGGAGAAGGATGACAACAACAACGATGAGTACGAAAACTACGATGAGCTTGTGGCAAAGTCTTTACTGAACCTGGGCAAAATCGCAGAAGACGCCGCCAATCGAGCTATGACGGAGTCCGAAATGAACAGCAACTCATCACACAGTGCTGAGGAAGAAGATGAGGAGGATGAGGAAGATGAGGATGAGGAGGAAGAGGAGGAAGAAGAAGAAGAAGAGGAGGACGAAGAAGAAGAGGAGGATGAAGAAGAGGATGAGGAGGATGAGGAAGAACCGGACGAGACGCAAAGAGGAGATCTGAGTCTGGATGTGGACAGTGATGTGGTCCGTGAGACAGTGGACTCTCTCAAACTGCTGGCACAAGGTCATGGGGCAGTGCTGTCTGACAATATGGACGAGCAGTATGAGGACTGCACAGCGGGCAACCAGGGCAACAATGCCTGTCCCCAAAACGGACCAAATGCCCACACTGGACAGATAAAGACCAGTAACGGACTGGACAACAGTGATGAAGAGGTGTGTCTGAGCAGTCTGGAGTGCCTAAGAAACCAGTGCTTTGATCTGGCTCGCAAACTCAGCGAAACAAAGACTGCTGATAGAAACGGGTCATCCCAGCAAACCCATTTCTCTTGTGAGGATGCTAACCAACAGTCCCATCACCAAGGATACGCAAACTACCACCACAACCCAGAAGACCGGCACCGGACACTTGACAGGAACTATTCAGACATGGACAATCTTATGAAGCTGGAGGAGACGCTGAGCCCACGCTCAAAGACTTTTGCTAGTTGTGCACAGGAGGAGCGCTATCACCCAAACCACCGAGACTTTGACGAGGACACTGCCTCGGTGACGTCAGACCGATCTGAGGATGTGTTTGATATGACTAAAGGAAACCTCTCTCTGCTGGAGAAGGCAATTGCACTAGAGTCCGAACGTGCCAAGGCAATGCGGGATAAAATGGCAGCTGAGGCTGCGAGAAGAGAAGGCGTGAGGTACAGTCATGAAGACCACGGTCCACGGCACGGTTACGGTGTGGAGCGGAAAGCACGGCTTCCTGATAGCATAAAGAAACCATTTTACCATAAAGGTGAGTGGATCTTTCAAACACTGACACGCTCAGACATTTGTATTGACTTCGGTGGGAGAAATGACGCTCAGATGCATTTGTATTGGACTTCGGTGGGAGAAATGTTTACCTCATTTTAAGCTCAGGTAAAATGTTTGCATGCCAGTGTTCCTCTCAATATTCCATCTGCTGTGTCCTGGAGACTAGACAGCCCACATACAGTACATTCTGGAAACCTCACCATAACCCCAGGACAAGCTTTTTCAGTCAATTTGGAAATTTGAATCTTGGTACCAACGGGAGCGTCTGCAGCTTATGTTGTTAAAATAGGCCAGCATGGAAACATCAGAGGGTAGGCTTGTCAGGCATAAGTAATAGCAATCTGCATGGCCTGTTAGGACCGCAAATCTCATCTCTGTGATGCAGTTTTGGGTAAAGCTGTCAATTTTTAACCTACGCATGCAGTCGGGTATGTCTAAACATCATGGAGATTTTGCCCCTATAAGGAAGTACAGGGTCATAATAGTGTTTCTTTGTTGTTGTAATTGTGAGATACATTTCACTGGCATTAACAGCAGTAAGATAGAGACCCTGTTGATTGGCTTCTCATCATTTATGTGATGTTCCTTACAGCAACATCAGAGCTTGGTTTCAGTCACATTGCTCCTGAGAACGATATCAATTGAAAGCAGAAAAATAATATAATTCCTATTCATGCCTTAAATGTCACACATTTCTCAGCAGGTATACGCTGCATATGAAATGCCACTAAAATGATCATTTCAAAAGGCCTCTATGCCTTATTATTGTTGTAATGCTGAGGTGAGGCAGGCGCATCATAATAACATATTTGTTCATGTGAGATGGTAGCATCACTTGTTGACCAGTGTACAGTGTGATTTATAGGACCCAGTGTGAGGGACAGTTTTTGATTGGGACGGTCTAATATGGACATTTTGAGCCAATACCAGTATCTGATATTTTCCTTTATTTACAGATACAAATATTAAGATGTTTGAATTCATAGCAAGAACCCCAAATGTGTGTTGAGTTAAAGCAAGTTCACAAATTAACCTTTTTCTTTGTTAAAAGAATAATAAAATGTATTTATCTGGATATAAAATAACTTGTTGCATGTTTGATTAAACAAAAGCCATAGTTTTAGCCTAGTTTTAGTCTTCTATTAAAATTTTCACTCATTGTCTGTTTGAAAAGACAAATCTGACACAAACTGACTAGGGCAGTGAAGAAAAAATATCTTTGCCAAACATCTGCGAAATTTTCAATATTGGACTGATATCGCTCATATAACCGATAACCCATCCCTATTTTCTGAGAAGAGCTGGGCTTCATAAGAGCAGCACAGAGCTGAGCTGAAAATTGAACAGTATCACAATGAGCGATAACGAACGACAGGCCCACTGACTGCACATTAATTATCCAGAGATGGTATGGTAATGGGGCCATTTGCTATGCAAAGAGCAGACCGTCCCCAGCCACAATCAATATCTTCTGCTTTCTAATACTCCTTCCACTTGGCTGCCCCTATTTTCAGCTTTAGGAGCACAGCAGGACAGACTGCAGTAGTACTGTATGTGTGTATGCACAATCGTTTCAATGCAGAAACCCTCATGCAATAATCAGTTAAATCATTTTTAAACTGACATTGGGCGGAATATCTCCCTGGACAAAAGAGAACCACTATGATCAGATCTATACAGTTAGCAGCATAGGCTAATATAGCACCTAAGTGAAGGATGAAAAAGATGTAGATGAATAGTCCAGTCCCGTTTGACTTCAGTTCCCTACACTAGTTGGAATTATAATGTACTATGGCTGAGTAATAATGTAATAATGTAAGTTTTTTTGTTAAACGTTTTCCTTGCAGTTGTAAATTTCCTTATACTGACCATTTTTATTTTTTTTTAAATCATGTTTTGACCTTGTGTAAGTCAAAGTCTGCCAATTGGCACAGCTTGGAACTGCTTACATTGTGGTAGTAACCAAATCTGACCTGGCTCTCAGTGAAACTAGAGAGACAATCCTTTTTTGGCAAGTGCATTGTGTGTGACCTTTTATCATCTTCCAGCTCTGAAGATCTAAACACAATGGGCTCTATTGTGCATCACTTGAATTATTTATCTTGCTATGGACACAAATCATTTTCTCCAAAAATGTATCTGTAGATGAGAAATGTAACTCTCATTGCAATCTCATTGTTGTCTGACCACCCAGTCCCTTCTTCTGTTTTAATCAGACCATAAAGGTTAAAAACCTCTCCTAACTTACCAAGCGATGCTCCTCAACCACAGCTGCTGATTTGTATCACGTGTCTCTCAAATGCAGGAGGAATTTAGTGTTTAGTGCTTAGCTTGTTGACTCTGAAGAAATCCACACTCTTTCTCAGTCCTCTGTGTTATTTCGCCATGTTTGTTTAGAGACCAACGAGCATTTTATTTTTTATTGGTTAATCCACCTGTCCATTATGTTCATTTGAAATTGGGGAGACAGGATATGTTTCCAGCCAAAAACGTCTTACTGGGCAATACATTTTAGATATACCTATTTTTTTGGGGCTTAGTATTTGTACCTTTTCTTTGCGCTTTGTGGGAATTTTTTATTTATTTTTGTGGTTGAAGATTTGAGCTGCAAGGGTCAAATAAGTAACTCCAAAGACTAATTAGAGATACTAACATTCATTCTGTTAGTCATTTCTTTATTACAGGCTGCTCATGTTTTTAACAATATTGTACAGTTAGAAACAGGTTTTTTGTGATTACCCCGCTGACAGGCCTAGTCATGGCTTTTGTGCCGTTGTCATGGATGCAAAACTGATGGTTGCTGTTGCTCCCAGATATATCCCGGGCAGACAAAAAGGAGAGTCGGTGTCCCACGCCGGGTTGTGACGGCACGGGTCATGTGACAGGCCTGTACCCACACCATCGGAGTTTGTCGGGCTGTCCGCACAAAGACAGGGTGCCTCCTGAAAGTGAGTATTTTAGCCGAAACACCAGAGCTGTGGCCTGCACTTTCTGTGATGTTCAGGAATCAGCATGCATCCTGTTTCTGCCACAGTGTCGAGCTGGTCCTGTACTTGTTTGTGTGTGTGTGTATGTGTGTGTGTGTGTGTGTATGTGTGAGTGTGGTAATTCAACAACATGCCAGAGCTGTACTGCTCTTGACCTGTAGTTTGCCTGTTTCAATTTTTGCTTGTTGATGTTGAGTTGTGGTGATGCAACTGGCAAAAGCAGAATCAACTGCATTTTGTCATATGACACTGAAACAATGAGAGCTGCTTAAACTTTCACGGCTGTTTGTTGTTTTGTCATTGTACTGTGTAAATATTCTGGTGGACGATCCATCAGTTGCTTTGCCTGAAATGTTCCACCGTCATTAAACATGTCTATCTATCTTGCATTTGTTAAATGACAGAAGCTTTATTTCTAAAAATGAAATGAAAAATA
This sequence comes from Chaenogobius annularis, assembly GCA_015082035.1. Taxonomy (NCBI): domain Eukaryota; kingdom Metazoa; phylum Chordata; class Actinopteri; order Gobiiformes; family Gobiidae; genus Chaenogobius; species Chaenogobius annularis. Next base: position 2,759,138 of record BJKM01000006.1, on the reverse strand, counting down.
TCTTGGAAAAAATACGTCTTCTCCTGGGAGTGGGGCCGCCTCTCAACAGATCTGACCTGCATCTTAGCTTGTACTCGTGGAGATCGAGTTTAAGTTTAATGCCATACTGTGGGACATAGACAAAGCAATAACATCTCAAGCAAGTGACAGACTCGGAATACTAATAGCCCTCTTTATTTTTATTTTCATGTATGTATTTATTTAGTTATTTATTTTTCACCTTGTGTGACTCTTTTTTTTTCTCTCTCTCTTTAAAAAAAAAAAAACTGTGCATTGATGCGTACATTTTTAACATTTAAAAATACAACTCCTAGACACTAAAAGGCAGTATCATTTCTCAGAGACACGGATCAAGAGAAGTGGCAATAAACATTAGCCTTGAATGAATAGTGAGTTTTCCCTGTCGAGATCTCACCCCAGCTATTTAGTCCCGTCACCTTGTACAAACTTCTCCATAAAAGCCCCTTTACACGTTTCATTGACTGCGGCATGGAAATCAGGTTACGATATGCCATGACCCAGACTGCAATTAAAATAAAAGAGGTTTTTAATAACGGCAAAGAAATTAGTTACCATTAAAACTACCGTAGGCTTGTAAAGACCAACGGTGTCACCAATGACTCTTGTACTGCCAAACACTGATCATGCAGCTATCACACACCTCTGACATTCTTGTCTCAGATACTGTAAATGGAAAGTAGTTTGGCCTTGAATAAGCTCAAAACCAAATACCAAACCTATGAAAAGATTTAATTGACTATCACTGAAGATTTTGGATGTGGGTTATCAATTTCTGACTGGAGCGGTGGAGAAATTTCACCGGCAGGAATAGTCTTAAAAGAGTTTTCTACTGGCAACTTCCTTTAAGCGCATTAATTATGCTGTGAAATTCTGTACATACTAACCAACTTTACTGCTTATCAAGAAGACTTTTGTCAGTATTATTGAATTTTTTATTAATTCTTACCCATATTGTAAAATTATAAACTTTTCAAACAGCTTGGAAGCCATTTTCAATTTTAATCAATCAATCAATTCATTTGGTAATCACAGTTCTTATATAATTAATACATTTTATGTTTAATTCAAATTTTGGACTGTCTCCTGTGGTATTGTGGAGTAAATTTGGTTTACATGGACGACATTTGGAATCCAGCTGCTCCTTGCCCGTTTCAACAGTTGTTTCTGCGCTGAATGAATTTGAGCTTTAATTTGGTGCAGTCCTGTCTTTCCTTCTGCAGAGGACAGGGCAAAACTTGGGCATGCATAATGTATTAGCTTGTGTCACATCGAGGTGGCAGGCTTTGTCCAATTACCTTCACCGTGCACCAATTAGTATGTAAGGAAGGAGGATGATGAGGGGTTAAAGTTTAAGGGGGTGATAATGATGAAGCTCATGCCGATGGGGTTTGGCCTTACACACTGCTGTTGTAGAGAAGACCCTTCCCGCGCCCCCGCCCGCACCTCCGACGGCTCTTCTTGGACATCCATAGATCATTAATCTAATTGGCTGGTTGCCAAGGGGATCTAAGACAGTTATGGACTGTTTTAATGGTAAATGGTATTGAAGACTGCACTCTCCTCCCTAACAATGTGCAGATGAGAACAAAGCACACTGTATTGGAGCTGTATTCCATCTGTCTGCGTTTTCCCGTTGATTTCAAGGCTTGTGTTTTGCATGATTGCTAGCTGTTGGTAGCTGTGCTCTCTGCATGCCCAAAATTCTCCCCCCATTTCTATCTCTCACCAGTTTTGTCCTGTTAAACTTAAATGACATCTTTTTATTCATGGCTGTCCCTATTCCATGAATACTAATTTAAAAGAGCTGGATAAGTGGAAACAGTATGGTGGGAAACCTCCGCTGCCCTTTCAAACTAGTGTTCATTAAAATGAAGAAGAGGTCATTTGAGTTCACATGGACACATTTCTTAATGATGTTTATAATGCCAAGCCTCTCACACACTAATAGAGCTTTTGGTTGATTGTAAGGAGCTTCTAACCTTCCCTGTCTTTCACTCCTATCTCATGTCTGTACCAAGTTGTGGCTATGTATGAGAATGTTCTTAAGTGTCCTACGCCCGGCTGCACGGGACGCGGCCATGTCAATAGCAACAGAAATTCCCATCGAAGGTGAGTCACAGTGGGCCTACATTTTAAAGGCACCATCTTTCTGTTTAATTTTGGGTTTCCTTTCATAAGGTAGTCTTTCCGTTACTTTTATGCATGTTGTTTGCATGTTTTGTTTTTTTATGTGTTCATGGTGTCTGACTCTTAAAGAAGGTGGAAGTATATAGCGTCTTCAAATCAATGAGGTTAAAGATGTATACATAGCTTAACTTTCTCTGACTTTTAAAACTGTTCAGAATATAGCAATCCCCACCTTCTGCAGCATAAATCATTTATCAGTTCCCCCCAAAAATGGCACTGGTTTGGAGGGAGGCACAGAAATAGCAGGGCGCTCTCGCTGCGACTGTCAGACGGGCGAGGTGACAGTGAAAGAAGAGTGTCACCCACAGCAGATGCTCAGGGAGTCAGCCAGAGCAGCAGCCATTAGCACCTTTCTGCCACTCAGCTGCTGACAGGAGAGTACAGACCTGGGACGACCAGCAAGCCCATGCTGGGCTCAGTGACACGGCTGCAGTGCAAAACAGGCACATGGACACAAACCGTAAACTTTCACTTTCTCCATAAACCCTCCTCATAGTGCCTGGCCCCCTGTGAACTGACACCAGTGTCACCCCTGCACTAGCATGCGCACAGCCATGCACGTCTCCTGACAGGTGCTCATGAGTGCCACTGTACACTGGCTTCAGGCCATTGTCAAAGTTCATTTTTTTTCCTGAAGATCGACACACTGCAGTTGACAGCCTGGATGGAGAATAATAGGGGTTAAGGATAACAACAGGAACTTTTGTCACATTTGGTCAGTTAGTTGTCAAGAGTAAGTTTTGTTGGACTAAATTCAACTTGAACATGTGGTAGGTGTAGTGTGCACACATGTGTGCCTTGTCAGCAAGTTTGTAGGGGAAATAAATGCTACAAAATGCCCATCTACTTACAGAAAATGCATTGAGTGTCAAGCCAAGTCTTCTTGTTCTATGTGTGAGTACATATTGAAATAATGATGGAGCATTTATCCGTAATGTGAGGCACAATGCTTATGCAGTATAGTGAGTGGGTTTAACTGACAGAGAGATCTGGATGGCAGACAAGCAGACAGTAACAAAGGCAGCGTTTCACACAATGTCCATTGATTGTAGCATTTTCACCTATCACTTTGAGCTCTGGCTGTGTTTATTCTAAAACACATCTGGTGTGGTCTTGTTTCAGTCTGTCAGGATGTCCCATTGCTGCAGCTGAAAAACTGGCCAAAGCCCAGGAGAAGCACCAGGGCTGTGATGGCCCCAAATCAAACCAGGCCTCTGACCGTGTCCTAAGGTAAATACTTATACAGGTGAATTATGTTCTAAACATACATACGTTTGGGTATTTCAGTTTTCATTCAGTCATAATATCTCATATTGCTGTTTCCCCTTTTGCTTTCTCTAATATGCTAATATATATATATATATATATATATATATATATATATATATATATATATATATATATATATATATATATATATATATATATATATATATATATATATGTGTGTGTGTGTGTGTGTGTGTGTGTCTGTATAATATATATATATATATGTGTGTGTGTGTGTGTGTGTGTGTGTGTGTGTGTGTAGCATATGTACCATACATAAACGGTAATTGAAGGTAATTTTCAAAATTAATATAAATAGTTCCTTTTTTTTTTGTATTTGTCCCCTGGAAACCACATATTCAGTGTTGTCAAGGCACAACCATTTTATTAGATTTAAGGAGAACTGGCCTCATTTATCATAAAGCAAAACTGTAACTTTGAGGTTGAACTGATTAAAAAAGCCACAGAAGTGCAGTTCATGTGTACAAAAGTCGCAGGGCATCCTGTTAAAAAATTGAAGAGAATCATGCAAAAAGGGGGAAATATGAGGTATTTTCTCACACCCATGTGCACTGTCATCGTCCTTCCCCCTCAGTAATCCTGAATATTACCATTATACACTCTCCTGCATCTACCCCTTTATTTGATATAATCCAAGTTCCCTAATCTCCCCCTGGGCAATGTTCAGTGCCTCGGTCCAACTTCCACCCCCTCGTCATTTATTTTCCAGGCCTATGTGCTTTGTCAAACAACTGGACTATCCACAGTATGGTTACAAGAACAATGTTTCCACCAGCACACCACGCTCCAATTTGGCCAAGGAGCTGGAGAAATACTCCAAGACCAGCTTTGACTACAGCGCCTTTGATGGGAGCAACAGCCACCAGGTGTACGGGAAACGGGCCATCGCACCCAAACTTCATGGACATAGGGATACCTCCCCCAAAGGATATGATGGTGAGGTTTAATGGATAATACAGAAACAACTGTGAATGCTTACTGTTACATTCTAACTTTACACCAAATCTCACAGCCAAACGTTACTGCAAAAACTCCAGCTCTGCGAGCAGCACCACCAGCACATACGGCCAGCAAGCAGCAGCAGCAGCAGCCTGAGCTGTGGAGGACCTGTAGGGGGCGCTGGTGGGGGAGGAGGGAGCAGTGCCAGCAGCACCTGCAGTAAGAGCAGCTTCGATTACAGTCACGACATGGAGGCAGCACACATGGCCGCCACCGCTATCCTCAACCTGTCCACGCGCTGCAGAGAGATGCCCCACGGCATGGGCGGCAAACCTCCAGATCTGTGCGCACAAGTACGTACTACTCCTTTGATCATGGTAATAAACCTTATGTGATGTCACCCACAGATGCCACAGATGATTGTCCACAAAACTCAGTATTTACTGCACTATTGTCATTCCATAGACCTCTGCTGTAGTCATAAATACTCCAGCAGATATGGTCTCAGTGGCTCCCTTCATTATGGTAATATTGACAACAATAGGGAGCTGTGTGGCCCAGAGCCCCTTGCATACTCACACACATTCTGTGTCTTACACTCAGGGCTCAGCAGGACATTTTTTTTATTTTTCATCTGGGAATCAGATAGGAACAGGACGAAGCGCCGTTTGACACGGCATGAGCCCAGTGTGTCATTTCTGAGAAGATAAGGTAACAGTGTTCCTGTATTATCTGTGTCCAGATGCTGAGCTGGAAAATGGGGGCCAGAAAGAGAGTGCACAGCAGAGCGCTAATGCTGGCTTAATGCTAATGTTGACAGCAGACAGAGAATCAGAGCCACAGTGAACGAATTTAAAATAAAGAAAAAGAGCAAAGAAAAACATTTGGTGAGAGGTATAAATGTCACAGTGTAAGAGTCGGGGATTCAGAATAGGAGAAGGCTTGGAAAAAGTGAGGAGCAGAAAAGGGGATGATAGAGCGAGAGAAACGAGGAGGAGAGAAAAAGCCTAAAGCAACAGACTTCTGAAGCAAAGTGAAATGGAATAACAAATGCCTAAAGCACCAGGACTTCCTCTGGTCTACCTCATTTCATTGTCTGTCCTCTCAATGCTCCGGGGCCGGACAGCCATGATGCATTCAGGGCCGGATGGAGAGTCGGGAGACTTCTGAGAGATGTCTTCTCTGCTCTCTTTCATCTCAGCAGCTCACCGCGTGGCACGCGCTGTTCTTCTCTCTGAACGAAGCATGCACACATATCTATATATTGTCGTAGTAATCACTATGATCACACTTTAATTTACAGTACCAGGTACAATGTAGCAACATGTAATAATATGTAAGTGTTAAGGTTTGGTATAGCGGGGTTGGGTTGCACGTTATATGTTGTTACATTGCATTGTAAGTAGGTACATAGTATAAAGTGTACAGAAAATAAAGAACCCAAAATATTATATACTATACTAACAAAGTAAAAGAGGTCAAAGCAGGACACAAAACATGGATGATTTTAGCAACTGGAGGAAGTGGGAAGAATCTTATGGCTCTGCCACAGCAGCCAAGGTCAAAGGTTACATAGAGGTACGGGCAGTCACGTTGATGAGACTTTGATAATATTCTTCTTTTCTTCTTCTTCTTCTTCTTCTTCTTCTTCTACTTCTTCTTCTTCTTCTTCTTCTTCTTCTTCTTCTTATTTTATTATTATTATTATTATTATTATTATTATTATTATTATTATTATTATTATTATTATTATTATTTGTTTCTTTAGTCGGGACAGTGTATGTTAATATGCATGCTGTAAACATGCCAGATTGTAGATAGGGCTAATTTTCATCCGTAGTCCAGCATTCACTGTCACGAACACACGCTCATTCATACACCAGTATACTTGGAAACTGGGGGCCCAAAAAAAATGTCTTGCCCAAAATGAACACAACAACAGTACGCACTATCACCCACTGTGGCACCTGGAATTCCAGCATCCTCCCATCTAAGTGCTAACCAGGCCCATCCCTCTTTAGCTTCCAATATTTGTCAATATTTGTCGGGCATTGACAAGTTGGTATGGCCACATCCCATAAAATCAACGTGAAGATGGTGCTTCGCACATCAAATTCTGTAGCAGGTGCGTTGGAAAAGGCGTGCGTACCACTGGCTATACTGAGAGAAAAGGGTCCCGCACACTGTCTGACTTGCAAGGTGAATTTATTTACTGCAGGTGAAGTGGCAAACGTTTCGGCAACTTGGTCTTCCTCAGGCAAATGGGCGACTGAAGCTGGAAAAGAAGCTTAAATAGGAGTGGCCACAAGAATAGGAGTGGCCACTCAAAGACACCAAAGCAGATGCTCAAAAAAACATCAAAGAACATCATCAAATATATTCGAAAATGCATTTCAGTACCCAAACGAGACAGTGACACCTAATGATAACATTAATTACAATGAATTAATTACAATTCACATCCGTCAATCATAGTGGTCAATACAATACAAAATTGATACCAGAGTAAACGTATACATAGCACACATCCCATAAAATAAAATGGCTGACAAGAATCAAATGCCAGCTCAGCTCTGTTCTAGGCTATCCAACTCTGTGTCTGCGAACAAGATCAACCAAGACAAATTAAGCACTTTTGCTGTTGTGCTCTTTAATGTATAGTTTATTCTTGAATAAATATTTTTTTGTTAATGAAGGCCAAATCACCTCAGGTGTGGACAGGGGGAGTTTCCCCCTAGGGACATTGTTGTACAAAAGCTTTGACTTCCTTTGAGAAGGAAATGGGAATGAGAAGGATACAAATTAATGACATGAGAGGGGCATTTTGATGCACTTTTGTCAGATGAAGATTAAAGGATATGCATGCCAATATGGGTAAGCAACATTTGTAGTGACCAAGGGAGAGTGAGTTTCGTGTGAGCCCATTTGTTAGGTTTTGGCCCACTTTGTGCCAGTGAAGCTGTTGCTCTATTTTTGGGTTTTGCAGCAGGCACAGCCCTACCCCTCACCCTCTGCCCATGCATCCCTCTGATGTCCACTCAGATTAGGCTCATGTACACACACATGCAGAACACAAAGTCATGCAGACTATCTCCTGCCTGCACAGAGAAGTCTGGATGGAGGGATGAAGAGAGACAGAGAGAGATATAGGGGTTCACAGAGGGATGCACTCGTCCTTGAGCACTGCTGACCTCTTCTACAGTTCACCTCTTGGGCTTCACACACTGATGTTGTGCCGCAACAGTCTAATGTTTCATCCCAAAGCAACGTGAGCAACAAAACAACACAGACTATTGTTTCAGATATCTGAACTGCAGGTGTGCTTGATCTATCTTTGCAGACGTGGAGAATGTTCAAAAGTGAACGATCAGTAAAAGAACAGAAAACTCAAATACGTTTTATGTCTTGCTTTAGTGTGCACATTGTAATCAGCTCCTGTTTTGCCCAGCTCTGATCTTAGACTATGAATGTTTGACTGCTATTTAATCAGAAACTCTCTCTCTTTTATCCCTTTCTCTCCATCCCTACATCTTTATGTTCATCTTTCCCACATGACACACACCTCACATGCAAAACTACAGAGCCCCAGCCTAGATGTTGATGAGAACGGTACACTGGACCTGAGTATGAGCAAGCATCTGTGCACTGGTGCTGAAGGGGACTCGGTGCTCACCCCTCTAGAGCCCATGTCCCCCCAGCGGCAGGCCGCCCTGCTGGGCTCACGCTGCTACAGCATGGGGGACCCTGCCGACTGCTGGGACCTGCCTGTAGACTACACCAAGATCAAACACATAGACGAGGACGATAAAGAGGTAAAATAGATAGGCTATATAGATAAAGTACTATAGGCTATACCATATTAAAGTGAATGCCACTGTCTAGAGGTGGTCATGAAATGAACTGAGAAAAACTAAGCATGTTGTGGTCTAGACATATAGTTAAACATATAGCCTAGGTGGCATTCGTCATGGTTCTATAAGTCTGAACCCAAATCATTCCCTCCATGCAGCTGACTGTATGTTTGAACGCGTCCAAATCAAATATTTGCATTGCTGCCAGATTGCCTTCAAGATTTCTAAGCTTATCACCTGACTCACAGCCACATTTGGAATCATTATAAATTCATATTAGAGATATTGAGGGAAAACCTAATGAATCTGCATGTTAATTGATGTCAGCGTTGCCATGCACAGAAGTAGCTGCTCTGTTTGTATCATGCTTCCCGCATGCTGGCTTTCTGTTTTTACATTTTGCTCTTTTCCAAAATGAATTATGCAAAGTAGCACCTTGGGAGGGAATCGGAATAGCTCATCTCATCAAAGAACTGCTGGAAATCAATGCAGCACTGCTGGGTGCGCCAGTTGGTGTGCAGGCGCATGCATGTACAGTACTTGTGCCTCTGTTGGTATGCGTGTGAGAGGATGTGAATATTCATACCAGTGTCTGTAGAGTCTCTCTGGGAGTCTGCCTGCACACATGCCTGTAAAAGCAACTTCCATATGTAGCCTACTTTCTGTACGTATGCATGTGTCGCACTGCCTCCTGTCTGCCTCTCAGCCCGCGCTCTGCCTAATTGGAGAAGCTTCTTGGCTGACCCAGCATCACACACACACAAACAGCTTGAACACTGGGTAATTTGGGCTGTATCTGGACCCGTCTTTTTCATGGGCATTACTGTACATCCACTGCAAGCATGAAGAAAGAAAAGCGGATTTGCATCAACAGCCTTTGTGCCCTGACTGCATGCACTGCAGACAAAGCACAACCCCACTCACAGAGCAATACCACCTTGTTACACCACAGTGCCATCTAGTGACTCTACTGCAAATTACAAGTCCAATATGCTCAGTCTTTGGCCAGATTTGTATTAAGGACACTTCAGTGCAAATATAAACAGTATTACTGAGTGCAGTTACTTCAATTGAGATTGTGTATTATACAAACAAATATGAGTTATCTAAAACCTCTATATAAAGCTTACAATATAAACAGATTTACAATTTGTGAATAAAAAGGGTTTGATTCACTTCAATAGAGTTAAAAGTATTCTTTATCTTCTTCTCTGCAACCCCTCCTCCCTATGCTCTCCTCAGCCTGATGACCTGGACCCTTTCCACGACCTTCTGGACGACAGCTCCTTCACTACAGATGTGAACATGCCCAGCCCCAAGCCTAAGTACTCTCAGTGCAAGGAGAGCAAGAAGGACCTGATAACGTAAGCTCATTCGGCTAATCCGCCAAAGTCTTTATGCTTCTACCTGCTCCCCTCATGCCCTGCACTCTCCTTCATCTACTTTGTGTTCACATCTCTCATTTATTCTCAAAGAAATACATAGGTTTTCTCTGGTGCTGGTAATGGCTTAATGTATGATTTCATTGAACCCATTTGTCCTCATGGCCTTCAGGATAGATCTTTTGCAAAACATAAGTCGCTACAGTGATTATAATTAGGTGCAGTTCATTACTACCACCGACAACGAAGATAAACTGGAAACAATGAGGAACAACATCTTCCTGTCACATTCTCTTGTCCTTCTCTTTGGGCTGAATGAATGTGTCTATTTTTCCGGTGGCAGATATCCAGGGTGAGATGGAAGTGGCCACTTGATGAGCAATTTTGCCTCACATCGAAGGTGTGACTTCCTGTTCTGGTGGATTCTAAGTCTACTTGTCTTTATTGTTTTCAGCTTACCTCAACTATAGGCACAGTGTAATTCTCTTTGTTCAGTTTTCCTTTGACTGTTTGCAAGTCAGAATCAAATCACACGCATATTTACTAAACTATTTACCAATAAATGTATGCACATAGACAGATTCAAGCATTACTCAATGGACTGTGTGTAAAACCATGGAAGCTGATGTTATTCTGTCCTCTGGGCCTTTCCCACCATGCATCGAAAGCTAAGCGTTTGCCATTCACAGCATAAAGGCTTAAAGTAGAATTGCTGAGCGTTGCAATGTGAGGTGTCTGCTACAACTGAATATTTTCTGGTAAAGCCGACATAGACTTATGAATAAGATTTTCCCTGTTATGATTTAATTAGGCTCAGGAAATATGTTAAATTGTATGTGATAACACTGTTGGTGCATTTTAATAGCCAGGGCAGAGGTGTTGCAAACAGACACAATCAAATACTCAGAGGGTAACAGTCTTGAGTCACCTCCCTTCATTGGCATCATGGCTTTTGTCTTTTTTTTTTTATTCTAACGTAGTCGCATGTAGCCTACAGTAGCCTACACCTGCTGATGTGAAACTAACATGACCTGATTTATTTTTTCAGTCTCTCAGGTTGTCCTTTAGCTGATAAAAGCATTCGAAGTATGCTGGCCAACAACGCACAAGAGCTCAAGTAAGGCCTTGGTCAAGTCACTTTATTATATACTTTATATAAAATCATCCATGTCTGCTGGAACATGTTAATGTTGAAGTCGTTGTTCATCATGGTACCGGCATAGTACTAGCTATATAAGTCTATAGTTGGCATGGTATGCTGATTACAAGTGCTTTGTCTGCAATAATAATCACTTCAAAAAATGAGTAAAAATATCCATTATGAGTCTGTCACTGTAGACCCTGAGGCCTTTCTGTTTCCTTGTCCCCAGGTGCCCGACACCAGGGTGCGATGGTTCGGGACATATCACTGGCAACTACGCATCTCACAGAAGGTAAAAATTATTGCATAATGATTGGTTTGTATATTTTTGAAGTAAAGATTCAATACTCAGCTAAAGTCGTACATTTGTTGAGTATTTTGATTTGCTTCCTTTGTAAACACACAAATGAGAAAGGTTTACACTGATCTTCTCTTGAAGTATACAGTACCCATTCTTCAGCTCTATACCTTTGCCATTTGTCTGCAGTCTCTCAGGGTGTCCGCGGGCCAGAAAAAGTGGGATAAAGATCATCCACAGCAAAGAGAACAAGGAGGACCAGGAGCCTATCAGGTACAGTAACCGACAGACACCATCCGTCTTCTGGTTCTCTTTCAAACTACACCTCAGAGTCACCTTCTAACATTTCTACACTATGCAGACTATAGTGGCAATATCAATGCCAAAGGTTTTAATATTCATGCCCTCTTTCCATGTAATGGTGCAGTCAATAATAAATCAGTTTCAACAAGATAAATGTGCCGTGAGTGCTAATGTTTCCACCAAAATGTTAAGGAGCAGAGAAACTTTGGGAGTGCAGGGCTGTAGCAGTTACAGAGAAGTGTGTGCATTCTCTGGTGAACCAGAGCTCAGGTAGGACACACAGAAGAGGTAGGTATATACAGGCACACACAGATTGATTGGACTCTACCTAAATCCCACAGAGGGCTCCTCTGCCTCAGCCCTGCAGCCTCATTGATTTCTCTAGTGGTGCAGAGCACAAACAGCACACTTTGGCCGTGCTCCGGTCGATCTTGTCGTTCACTTGAATTTGGAGGGCAGCTTGGCACAGGTTTCTCTCTTGGTATGATCTGTTGGTATTAATGAGAACTCCTGTGGCAGCAGTTTGACTAAGGTTTTGTCTAATATTATTGTATAATAATGGACTTCATATAAATGTATTTCAATGCAAAAAGTGTGTCCCTCCTTTTGATGAGACCCATTCATACATACAATTTAAAAAATTGCCATTACATATTTAACTGTCATTATATATTTAACCTGCTGTTGACAATATATGTCACTTGTCCAGACATTGCACATCTGTCCTGTGAATAAATAAATATAAAAGATTGGGTGGAATAAAATGTATACATAATTAAATGTATATGCTGTACAGTGAAGTGAGAGCTTCACTGTACAGTGAAAGCTTTATTCTATCCTATGAAATCCAAATCTATACAAATACACTTTTTTCTGTGATGCCAGGTGTCCAGTCCCTGGATGTGATGGGCAGGGCCATGTAACGGGGAAGTACGCATCCCACAGGAGTGCATCAGGCTGTCCCATAGCAGCCAAGCGGCAGAAGGATGGCTACTTAAATGGTATTCAGTTCACATGGAAATCTGGCAAGACAGAGGGCATGTCATGCCCCACTCCGGGCTGTGACGGCTCAGGGCATGTCAGTGGCAGCTTCCTCACTCATCGCAGGTTAGTTCAACTGAACAAAAGGTAGATTCTTATTATTATTATAAAAAGTGCTGCTAATCTACTCCTACTAAACACAAACAATATTGTTTGATCTAGCCTGTCAGGTTGTCCACGTGCCACATCCGCTATGAGGAAAGCCAGGCTTTCTGGAGTGGAAATGCTTACCATAAAACAACAGCGTATCAGCAATGGTAACTACAACTGCATTACCACTGCACCACCACTCAACTACACAATGTAGCCAATCAGCAACACTGATGTCGGATGATTTAGTGAAAACAGTTCCAATTTCAGATAATAAACCAATCAGGACACAGTGTGGTAAGGCCTAAATTGGAAATAAACTGCCATTCAAGGGTGGGCTGTAAATAGAGTGGATCCAATCTGGGCAAAAAAAATAAAACAGAGCTGGTTTACTTGGCAATAATCAAACAAATCAAAATCAGGCTCAGATTGTGGCTTTGTACTCCATCTGTTTCTCACACCCTGCAGCCTGGACTGCAGGACATCTCTACTGTACAAAAATAAGGCTCAATTATCTGTGAACATTTTTGGTCTTAGCTGGCTATGTAACCTATTTATTATGAATAAGCTTGTTCACACCCAGAAAAGCATATGTTTTGCCCTGATGGACAAATCCTCCTGCGTATTCTGTAGGGCTGGATCATGAAGAGGAAATTAAACAGCTGGATGAAGAAATCAAAGATTTAAGTGAATCAAATTCACAAGTGGAGACAGACATGATCAAACTTCGAACACAGGTAGTAAGTATCTTGCGCCGTGACATGTTGAACTTTAAAAGTTATATTATTACACAATTTTTACAGTATACTTTACTACTGCCTTTTTCAGATCACCACAATGGAGTCAAACCTGAAGTGCATAGAGGAGGAAAACAAGGTGATTGAACAACAAAATGAATCTCTCCTGCATGAGCTGGCCAACCTCAGCCAGTCACTGATTAACAGTTTAGCTAATGTCCAGCTCCCTCATATGGTAAGGGCCACCAGGAACAGCAAGCCGGCAAGTTGCAAATCATAGCTAACGTAGCATTACTGCAGCTGATTCATCTTTTGTAACTGACCACAGGCTATTGTGCATGCTCAGTGCAAGATGTGGCACATTGCTTGTCTTTCCAAAATGTGAGGGAGAGTCATACAAGATTTGTTGCACAATTTTGTAATTTAAATAAAATTATTTTTGTCTTTACATATTGTCTTTACCATTTCAGAGGTATGACATACCAATGTAACATATATTATATTACTGACTTCACTGAAATGTCTAATTGCATCATATATGTGTGCTTCAAATCATGCTTTTCACCAAACCAGTATGTGTGCATGTATGTGTTTGTATGTAAAACTAAAATAGGTGATGCGCAGAATATTTGATTATTATTATTTTACATAATAAGTAATATGTCATATGTTTCCATGTGTTTTACAGAAACCATTGGTACACAAAGAGCCTCCTCTACGACCTAGTTGTCTACAAATGCAGCAGGTACAACAATGCCTTAAATGTATAGAATATGTTATCCATATTCATGGCGTTTTCATATTTTTTGTTATTGTGTCCGACAGGAGGCACTAACTGAGCAGAACTTTGATGCCTATGTGACGACACTAACAGACATGTACGCAAACCAAGATCAGTACCATACTCCAGAAAACAAAGTCCTGTTGGAAAATATCAAACAAGCTGTTCAAGGGATTCAAGTCTAAGCGTGTGCAGAGACACTTAGTCCTCCAGCAGGGGCAGCTGGTCTCAACTCCACAGACATCAAGGCAGTTTGATCCTTCATTCGGTGCGGTAACTTCTACAGTGTTATATATTTACTTCTTTCAAAAAATGAGGTATTATGCTCAAAAAGGCCTCAATATTGTTTCATTACTTTTTTTTCCCTTTTGGTCTTGCTTTAAGGAAGAACATTAAAAAATCAACTGCAAAATAGTTTTTGAAGACATTCACATTTTGTACGTTTTCATATGAGCTGACATAGTGTCATGTAATGTTTATAGCTGCTCATGTATGCACATTTTTAGTGTATATTTCTGAACAGAAAGCTAATAATATTGGAACGCAAGTTCTTTTTAATGCTTTCAAACAAGCATTTTAGATCAAAAAAGATGAAAGTGAATAAAAAAAACTAAGGCAGGAGGAAGCATTTTAGTTTCTCCTCATGGATGATTTTGACTTTTAGATGTTTTCCTTCTTGCTTGTAGGTTGTTTAAAGCAAGAACTGGTTTGCCAATCTTCATTTCCGACAATGCTTGAGAAATGTTTGTGTTTTGTTTTGATAAAAGAAGTGTAGCTTGGTGGGGGCTTTTTAACTGGTGCTGTAGATGATTCTGAAGAGGAAACTGACCTGATGTTTGTATGAATGTATGTGAACAGTGCTATTGTAAACATCATTACACGGAAACCCGATGGTGGCAATCCCAGTATCTCGGAGAGAGTCACATGGTGCAAGCATGGATACTTGCGCTTTCTGATCTCAAACTGAAAAATGTGACAAGACAATGACCTTCAGAGACATGTTTTAGCCTTTAGTGAGAAATCCACTCTATTTGGAGTCCCGTGAGGATCAAGACATGTCTCAGCAATATTATAAAAATGAATCATTTGTTTATTGTAGGTACGGGATGCAATCCACAAAGAAAAATGAATGGGTATATGCAATTTCATGTTTATAAGCATAGTGGGGTTATGTGAATCTTTTTAATATAACCTATGTAAATTATTGATTTTTATACAAATCTTTTAATACAAAAAGTCTTTTTAAAAAAGAGAGGAGCAAACCTGGACACTGAGTTTCGAAGCAAAAATCTATGAGTTCCCCTTTTTTCTGTACGATTTTGCACAGGGACACCTTCGTTTCCATGTTTTGATGTTGTTACAGAAACTTGCCGCAGTACCCGAGGGTTTTGTAAAGAGTATTTATAAAGTATGACAGCGGGACTTACAGGGTCACTGTCCCCACTTATGTGCCAGTAGACTATTTGCACTTGTCCTTGAAGATATTATCCTTATGTACGGCGGTGTGCAATTTTCCATGTGACCTCTTTGGCACACGATTGGAGCAACCCACTGCTTGGAGCCACTTTAGGTGTGGAATTAGTACCACTGAGAGGAACAGGGACTTTGAATCAGAGAGGAGGATGTTTATATCCATAGCACCTATACTGTAGGCTATAATCGAGTGTAAAAACATTCATTCTTGCTATGTTTTAGGAAGATAAAGTTATCCCCCAGCAGCACTTTATATCTAATCACTGTACAAAGGATTAAATAGTCAATCAGTTCAAGGTTTTTTAAAAATCTGAATTAAACGAGGGTTCTCTTCCCTGATGCAGGAGGAGGGAGTCCACATAGGGGTAATACAATCCAGCATCATGCCTGTATGCTAGACTGTATGCACCCCTTCATCCTGTCGTAGTTGTTAGACGTCATCTCCAAAATTTGCCTTTTCGAGAGCTATAGCAAAAGGTGCTTGTCTTTCACCTGACTCAATCTCATCTATTGTACTTTACTGTCCTCTTTCAGGACTCAAATACCCACCGTTCATTGACTGCATATGCCTTTTCCACTGCATTGTGTCTGCAGCTTCTGCCAATATAGTAATGCTTCAGTAGAGTAATAGCTAGTTCAAGTTTTTGAATTAATTCTCATTATCAGTGAAATGGAAAAGGGATTTTAAAGCACAAACTGGCTGCTCATCTGATGTTGGTACATAAATAACAATCCTAAAAGAGTTATCTGTGACTATCTAAAGGGAATACAAAAGGTTGTCACTTATTTGAATGCTGACTTTTCAAATAATTGTGAATTTATCCATCAGAGTTTAATATTTTATTTGAACCAACTGATTTGGAGGTTGATTTCAGTGACCATAACAAGGACAGGATTTTGTATAAACTATTGTGCTCTGTGGAACTGAAGTTTGATTTATTTTTGTACTACACAGCATGGATTTGTTGACATTTTAATTTTGCTATAAATGTGTGAGATCACAAGTTGCTGTGATATTTCATTTATAAATTGTGAACTTTGTACAATTTTGTCATGCTGGATGTTGACACATCTTACTCTAAATAAAGGAAAATGTGTTGCCAGAGACCTGCACAATAGTTCTTCCTTGTCTCGTTTTCTTTAAAAATATTTACTACCACTAGGTGGCAGTCAATTTCTAATTATTACCTACAGATTTACAAGCTCGTTCAGAGAAGTATAGCTATTGCCAAGTGTGTACTTATTTACTGTTAATACAAATAGGGAATGGAATGCAATTAAAGTAGACTACTACAGTTAACGCAATGTATTGAGATCTCTTTATCTAATGGGCTACCTAATAAAGACAGTTTTATTTGTGTTTCAGCCAAGATAATCTAACTCACCGTGGACCACTTAAAGAAGATAATAAGCACTGATGCATATTGATCTCTTTCACTGTCCAGTATAGGCCCTCTCTTATAAAGATATATCTTTATATTTAAGTTACTTCCAGATCTGTGCCAGACGCATCTTCTTATTGAGCAAAAGATAATCAGGCCTATAATTTCCATTGACAGTTTGTACTCCTATTTGCTGAATCTTACCATATGGAAAATGCACAGTAATCTCCGTCACAGTCGGCGCGCTCCTGTAGGTGGCACGCCTGACCAGCAGATGTCAGTAGATCCAACCCAATACTGCAAGAAAGCGTGTGCTGTGACAATTTATGAAGTCGATTACTCTAAACATTAAATGATATTGTTGTTATCAAGACAAAAAAACATTTCTTGCATGGCATAAGGTAGGCTCTAAAGCAAAGATAAAAAAAAATAAAAAATAAACAGGTAAGCTGAATGTGCAGGCTTAAAGTAAAATGTCATGCGTAAAGTTTTGTTTTACGCACCACCAAAAGGAACGTTTAAACCTGGCGCTAGAAAGCCAATGTAGGCGTCTCTTACTTTCTTTTTTTCCCTCTTTTCTTCTCTCTCTTTTCTTATTTTTCTTTTCTTTTTTTTGCTCTCCGGTGCACGCAGTCGCTCACGCACCGCCGCGGTGTGTGCGTGTCTCTCCCCTCTCGGAGTTTGCGCTCACACTCTCCCTGTGTGTGGCAGCTGGCGGTCTGTTGCTCGGCTCCAGCTCCAAAGCTAGCAATGGCGCTGCGGGCTGGCCACTTCTCCTTCTCCCCTCGGTGCCTGCTGCTCGCTGCGGCCGGGTTATTGCTCTCAGGCGGACCGCACTTGGCTCTTTCATGCCCCAGTCGCTGCTTATGTTTTCGGACCACGGTGCGATGTATGCATTTGAACCTGGAAACCGTGCCAGCAGTGTCTCCGCAGACCACCATTCTGTAAGTAGCCCACCGCTGCACCGCTGCATCTGATATAACGGGGACCAACTCTCTCCAGGAACTTCGGCCAAGGAATGCACTGAAAGTTTGCAGCTCCATGTATTAAGTCTGCTGGTGCCGTGCCAGGAGTTCTTTTCCAGTTAGGCGTTATTGAACTCTTTGATTGCGCACGGTCCGTTGCAAATGGCAGTGAATAGTTTATGTATGAGTTACTACAATAGTGAAGGAAGTAAACTCTTTTAAAGCGGAGAGACACCTGCCAGTGAGTTCAGCTGTTGGTCGCAGAGGTTAATGGGCAGAGTTTTAGGGCAACACAGCTGGTAAAGTCAGCAGTATTGAGCAAGTGTCTTTAGTGGAAGTAATCACTGACTGAATTATACAAATTGTAGCCTAATGACATGGAAACAACTACTTAAAATGCGAGTGAAATGTATCTAAGACACATTCTAAGAAGCAGCTCTAGTTATGATTTGCTTTAGCTGGACCCATATCACTCTGCTTTATGCCATTGTGAACTGTGAAGTTGCTTCCTTTGTCAGCAAGCCTTTGCAGAGGTTAAACTCCAGTCCATATTTGCCTTTCCACTCTTGATAAAAGCAAGGAAATACCTCTCACTTGACAGGCACTTGTGAATGGGTTCTACATGTCAGGAGCATTTGAATGTTTGTATGTTTCTGTGTGGGGCCCTTTGTCTTTAATAACCCAACATGTAAAAACCTATAAATAGACCTATTGAAAGGGTAAATCAGAGCACAAAGGGGCATCTGAGCTCAGGCCACTGCAGCAGGAACCAGCTCTGGAGCACCTACACCCAGTGGGAAAATTTATTTTACAACCTGACCCATTTCCCCGAAGTCAGATACAAGAGTTTCTGTGCTGGTTGAAGCCTAAATACTGTACTAGCCTGAATGCCCTAAGCTTTGAAGCTACAGGTTCTTGTGGCTGTTGCTTGGGCTGTCAAGACTAGACTTGCAAACTTCCTCTGTGGTAGTAAAAGGTTAAAGCCTTAGGTA
This sequence comes from Chaenogobius annularis, assembly GCA_015082035.1. Taxonomy (NCBI): domain Eukaryota; kingdom Metazoa; phylum Chordata; class Actinopteri; order Gobiiformes; family Gobiidae; genus Chaenogobius; species Chaenogobius annularis. The sequence continues at coordinate 2,740,265 of BJKM01000006.1, read as the reverse complement.
CCTAAAGCCACCTTGAAACAAAAGGGTCTATAAAAGTGATTCCAGATAGCGCCCTTAAAGTTGGTAAAAAGTTCATAGAGCAGATCTCAGCAAACTACTATAATTTTGCATCTCACTAGGGCTGAAATAAATTAAGAAATAATCAATTGCAACTAATAGTTTATTGAAATAATCGATTACTAATGTAGTCATCGAATAATTGTTATCTGAACTATACACAGGCTCCAAAACATACATGTGCTGAGCCAAGAGGTTTTATGACTCAGACGAAGCCACAATTGCACCAAGATGACACAGAAAACATGTCCATTTAGTGTTTTTAATGAAAATAGAAAATTTTATTTGGTCTGTAAATACACTCCCAACAGGATGACCTTGAGCGGCTTCACTTTAGCTTCATCTGGGTCTAATTTAGTAAAAATCAAATTTACGGGCCTTTTACAATCTTAACAAGTAATCAATTAACCTAAAGAATAATCGCTTGACTTATCGATGTGTAAAATAATCATTTGTTGCAGTTGATGTCCAGTTATAATGAGCATATACTTTGAATGAACACATTTGTAGATGAAGTGTCACGTCGGCCTCAATTGAGAATACATGTACTTGGATGCGGTGCGTGTGGGCTTGTTGCCATGACGTTTTTTTCCCCCTTATACTTGGATAAAGATGCATGGATTTTCTTCTCCCCCAGATTTTTTGTTCTTTCTGTCTGACATTTGTTTCTCAGCTGTTCTCTCCAAGGGCAGCCTGTATGACGGATGATGGTAAATTACTTTTCCTCCACAATAATGGACGGCTACTTATCTTCTCTGGCTTTCTGGGGAAATGATTTAAAAGTTTGTGAGAAAAGGCAGACATACCTTTTATCATCAGTTTTTACAGTTTGTATGAGGACAGGTAATAGACACTGTAACAGTAAGCAGAGGTCATTGTCTCGATCATTGGCATTGCCTAAACTGGTCTAAATTGGTATTTGGTTGATATAATGCCTTTTTTGCATTTGTATTGTGTTGCAATTTGTCAAACAGTTGCGCAGTTGGGGGTTTTATTATTATTTTGTAAAAAAAATTAAAATAATAAACACAGAACAGAGAGCAAAACTCATAAAAAGAACATAAGTAGACCAATCATCAACCAATCATCCAAAAATTAAAAATTAATTAAAAATCATAGCTCATTTCAATTCAAATAAAAGTGCTAAGTCTGTCAAGTTTGTCCATTTCCAAATTAAGTCTGAATAACCCCATGAGTTTCACGAAGTATTTTGGTATCTGGGCTCTTGCTGGTTATTGTCTTTTGGGATGAACTGTGGCTCTGAGCTGAGCGTCAGGAGCAGAGAAAGTGAAGCTCATTGTTGGAATTTGCTGCAGTCGGGCTGTGGGAGGCCTCCGTCTCTGCAGCTCTATGGAATGCAAAGGCAAAAATCCCTGAAGCTTTGCTCATTTGCACTGGGAGATTGGACCCAAGATAGTTGTTGAGAGGAGCTCTGCCGGCCTCTCTCCTCTGGTGCCCTCCAACACTGGACAGCTGAGAGAATGTGACGGACTGGGATCATGTTTCATGCTAGATGTTGCCTTTAAATCCCTGCTATATATATTGAAGTTAATAATTACATAAAAAGTTTACCCTAGATTATTTTCAACCAGTGAAAGTTCATGAAGGGACATGACATTTTTTTGTTTAGAGTGTGTTGATTGCTCATAAACATTATGTAAACATGTATTGTATTTTAGTTCTCTTTGACAATAAACCCGTTTTATCCCATTCTTACAGATGATTTCTATATCCTCATCTTTGATTTGATTTCATCAGATAAAGAAGCAAACATATGAATATAACTGTATGCATACAGGTCCACCTGGCTTTCTTAAACTTTGGTTCATTTATGAAAATTCCTAATCCTGGCATACTCTGAAAAGTGAACTTTAAATCTTCGAAGGGGTTTTCTGCAGCTGACAGTCAAGCAATAACTGTCTTCAAGTACAGTGACAATCTGTCCACGCTCGGCTCCATATGACTCATGCAGAATGGCTTTGGCACGTCCACATGTGACTGCCCAAATGACTTGCCCCACTTCGGAGGAGCAGAGGGTCCACACATGGGCCTCAGATGGGCTGGGTCAAGGCCAGGCGCTCTCGTCATCTTGGCTCAGTCAAGAATAAACTGAAACCTTTTAAAACGCTCCTCGCAGCTTTTGCCTACATTAAGTCAATCTACCATCATGAATTTTGTTTGGAGCACGGTTGAGCCAGTTTTGTAGCATAAAGTAAACCATGCTTGTATGTAAGTACCAGTAGTCATGGCATGTTTTTATTTTTGGATAGTGAGGCAATGACATCTGATAATATGTCTATTTTGATGGTGCAAGTAAGACATTATTATATAACCATAATATAGATGCCTTGCAGCTTCAACCTTTGTAAACAGATAAATACAATTTATTGATCATGGCATCTTTGTTGGCCCACAATCATTAGAAATAAATGAATTACTTTCTAAATTGTTTCATATTTCTTGCTATGTTTTTGAGTGTACAATGGGGAGTTTGAGTTGTTGAATGTTGGAGTTGTGGTTCTTTGACAGAAAGCAGTGGTGTTTCTTGTTCTTTGTGCAGTATATGCAACCAGTCTGTGCAGGGCCCCAGACTGTTTTATGACTCCCCCTTTCTGTGTCTTGAGAACACATTAATTGACTCTTTTAACAAGTCCTGGAAAATCTCCTTAATTTCACATTTGCTGACTTCGTTCAAACCTAATCTCCCTTCAGAAAGGTATTGTTTACTAAACATGCACAGTACAGCTTCCTCCATTCTTTTCCATGTCGACTGAGTCACTCCACTCCCCATCCCTCAAGCTTCCTGAAACAGCACAAAGCAACAATAAAAGACCATCTTGATTTCTGGTACAAAAAGGCTCTGTTGTGGTTCAGTAAAGCTATTGTTTTAATGATAAAATGCACCTTTGGGACTATAGATTAGGTTGGACATGGAAGGAATGTGTTGCATGACTGTCCAATCTATAGACAGAACATAGCTGTTTGAATATAGTCTGTGGGATAGTAGTGGTTATGCGTAGTTGAAGTATTTTCATTGGTACAATTGACAATGGCTTTTATTTTCTTGGGTCACTCTGGACAAATCATTGGGCTTGCAGCTTGCAGTGATTTTAGTATGGGTTGTATGCTGGTTGTCTCTTGTGCTCGTGGGCAGTACTCGGTATCATTTTCTCAGTTGCATTTACTTCAGTCACTTTTTGAAGACATTTTACTTCTCAATTTTTGCAAGTGACGAAAGTTTTATGCTGACAGTATTAAATGATTTGAAGAATTGTGTTTCTTGCACAACTCCTTCAGATGTGATTTAGTTGTCTATCTGTTAAAATTGCCACATTTTGAGCATTATTTATTGTTTTGTCCATAAACTTCAAGTTATATGTCACGTCCTAACAGTTCCTATTACAATTACTCTTACTTGAGTAATAGTTTCCTCAAATACTATTTCACTCTTTGGACCTCTACTTTGTACTTATATTATTTTTGCGTAACGTAACTCTTGAGTGCAATTGTTGGCTTCTTCATCCACCTCTGCTTGTTGTCTGACAATTTGATCTGGAAGTTCAATTCTGTTATTCCAATAAATAATATCTGTTACTGATGATTACATGGCTTCTAGTCAATAGCGTAATCAGTAGTACATCTTTAGAGGCTCTCTCTGACTTCTCGACAGAGCTCCAGGCGAGTATCAGGACATGTCTGGGCACAGTGTTGTCAGAAGGTTGCCCTCCTCCTCACCTGGAGATCACTCCCCTCTCCCCCTCTCCCCAAAATGATGATCACACACAGAAGAAAGTACCTTGGAAAATATTTGACATTTGGAGAAACATCTGTTAAGGACGGCGGGATCACTAAAGAAGACAAGGACTAAACTGACTCTTCATACAGATCTCACTAAAACATCTTAAACATAATTATATAGGTATTATATAAGGTTTACCCAAAAATATTGCCTTCTTTTCACCAGTTTGACTCTTGTGAAGTTCATAATGTTACTTCCAAATATGCAGTCGACACTCATTTATGTTTCACTGACGGCAGGTGAATATGGACCAGTGGATTCATCCAACAGCTCAGTGTGTGGATGCAAAACAACTTTCTCCAGCTAGTGTTGTAATCACTTCCAGTCTGAAAGCCACAAACCAAGTTAGACATGTAGAAGTAATAATGAACTAAGACTTGAATTTTAACAGTCACTTCAAATCCTTAACATCAGCTGCCCTTCACCATAAAAAAACAACCCAGAATTAATGTTACTGTATAGTGTCTAAACCAGACTTGGAGAGACTTGTCCATGCTTTAGTCTTTGGTAAGTTAGACTACTGTAACGGCCTGCTCACTGGCCTCTCCAAACGAGCTGTAAAACAGCTGCAGTACATCCAGAACGCTGCTACTCGGGTCCTGACTAGAACCAGGAAAGTACAATCACATTAGTCCTGTTCTCAGACCCCTGCACTGGCTTCAGGCTCAGAGAACAGACTTTCATGCTGCTCTGCTTGTATACATGTCTCTCCATGGCACCAAAATAATCTAGTTAGATATGCTGGTACCAAATTAACTACGTCATACTTTGATGACCTCAGGGTCTGTCCTCCTGCTGGGGCACCAGGAGTCAGGACTAAACATGGGGAGTCAGCGTTTCAGTTTTATGCACCTAAAATCTGGAACGATCTCCCCGCGGTTATGAGACAGGCACCTGCACTGGATGTGCTCATGTCTGGGCTAAAGACGGTACTGTTTGGTCGTGCCAAAGAGAGAATTTTATCTGTATTTTACTTTTTTAAATAGATTTTAATGTGATTATTTATGCTTTTATTTAATATGTTGGGATTTTAATGTATGTTTTAATGTCTGTAAAGCACGTTGAATTACATTTGTACACATTGTGCTCTACACTGGCATTTTGCTTACTTACTAAAGGAATGTTTAAACTGGCAGAAAGATTTTTTTGTTGCTTTCATTTTGTCCCGGCATCTTTGTGCATTATGACACATTAAGATAGTGGGATATTTTACTACTACTTCCTGAAATATTAAACTTTTTTTCTCAACTTGTTTTTTCAAACTGTCATTTGACTGATGGAATGGATACATATTTACCACAGATACTTTCATTACACCAAACAAAGTTAGAGTTAGAAAAATATTAAAACCTGACACATGCACTAAACTAGTAACTGGGACAGATTCAGGACAAAAGCAACAAAATCCAAACTCCATGGCCAAAACGTAAACTAAACTAATACACTCTTGTAAACTATGTTGTCAACACTTCTCACAATCACATCTGGCACTTTTTTTTCCTGACTGAATAATACAGTGGGATTCTGTCACACACTAGCTGCCTATACAAAAAGAAAGAGTGCATATAATAAAATAGCTGACTCACTCTGATAAGAGCCATATGGGCGGATTTTTCTGACGAATTACCGGCTATGACCTCATTTTTGTTATTTGACCAAGATTTCACAAACATCTTCTCAAGTCTTATTAAGTTTAATCCACTTACAGAGGATTACTAGTACCTACCTCATGTTAATAAATCAGGATAAATGGAGAGGCTGTGTCAAGGAAGGCATTCAGGGTAAAATACTAATTGTTGTGTCATTAAGAAGTGTGGATTTGTACTGCTTTCCTTGTGTCACCATTTAACATCTTGTCATGATCTGTATATGTAGTAATATTTTTTATGACCCCATGGAGTACAAGACCACAAGCTAATAAAATTCCGCAGATGGTAGTAAGATGTTATGAACAGGAAAAGGGTTTATCTAACTTGTGTATTTTCATTTAAATGATTTTTATTAGGATACAATTCAGACCGTCTCTAGTGATGGCCAAGTTAAAAGCAAGAACAATACAGAAAATTGAGATTGAAAGAATCAACAGACTGATGAGTGTATCGTGTTTTCTTCCTTTGATGGTCAATTCATGGTTTCAGTTTCCGGTTTAAAACTGACATTTTGAGGAATGTTAACGAAGATATGTAGACGTAATTGTTGTCTTGGTTATCTTACTGTTAGAAAGAAAGCAGCACTGCCCAATGCCCATGACTATAACAGCTGTTGAAAGTATTCACTTTCTATGCTTTTTGCTCACTCAGCATCTTTCTTTTCTCTGCAGAGATTTAAGATTCAACAAAATCAAGGATCTACAACCGGGTTCCTTCAGACGCTTGAAAAACCTCAACACCCTGTAAGTAACAGATATTTCCACACCATGCCAACAGTTTATGGTTATCATGTGGTACATGTGGATAACACAGCATATGCGATATATATCACACAAGAGGTGGAGTCTGGTCACCCTGCCTCCTCCCGTGCGTCGAGTCAAACTCAAACCATACTGTGCAATCAGATGCGTTTATTTCAGTGATGCATGTGAAACAAATGAGTTGGTCATTTGTCATTTAGAACAAAATCAAGTCGCACTTCAGATTAACAGCGTTTTGTGCTCCACTCATTGATCCTTATGAAATCGGCAATGTTTTTTAGTCCCTGTGATATTTTTTGTCTTTTTCCTGAGTTTGGATTTTATCATCATAATTTATCTCCATTGGTTTAATATAGGCTTACTGAAAATGATATGATGTGGGACGACACAATCTCAAGCTCTATTACGCTAAATAACTGAATAAATAACTAAATAGCTGCTTTTACATAAGATATATTAGCCTACTTCTTATTGGTGGAAAATCTATTCTCCTAAGGAAGTCTGGATTCATGTCATATTTTCACATCCTAAGGTCAGGGGTATTTATACAGACATTCTATCGCTTATCTCACCACTGTGAATGGAAACTAGCCTTGATCCAACTATTGTAACCCAAAATAACTTTGGTTTCTGTTGCCCCAGCCTCCTTAACAACAACCATGTACGAAGAATCCCAAGAGGAGCATTTGAAGACCTGGAAAATCTCAAATATCTGTGAGTCATCCGTCCTCTTGCATTTCGATTTTAGATCGAGTTAAATAAGGCTGCGTGCCAGGAGTCAGGACATACATTAGTAGTCATAAAGTGCCTGCTGTGTTGTCTTAGCTGCATAAGACATCAGTTGTAAATGAGACGATGCCTTGTTAGAACACTGATTCAGCAAAATGTGTCATTGATGTTTATAGAACGTCTCCTCCTTTGAACCTGTGACTGGTTGTGCTGACGGGGGGCATTTGGTAGAAGTGGCTGGAGCAATGCTTTGAGTCTCTGGGATCATAGGTTGTTAGTCATAAAGGCATCATCGTATGTGGTTTGAGCGTCAGGCATTTTAGCTCAGATCATACAAAATTAGCTGCCAGGAATTAAATGTAAATATAAAGTATAATATTTTAGGGATGTAAAAATGATTGCATAAATAGGACAACCTTTCTTTTTCTTTTTAAATGTTTTTTTTTAATTTTTTTTTTTTTACCAGAAAAATCCCATAGAGTTTACTAATCTTTTGCAAGGGAATCCTGGCCAAGACAACAGCAAAGATCATTCACACATTTAACCAGAGATCCAGACCTTTTGTAAGTTATTCCATGTTGTGGAAGCAGAATGAATAGTTTTAGAGTAAAATAAAGATTATACTGTTTAAAACATAATATTTTATTTACTATTGCTGCGGTAGTTTAGTAGAATTTCCGGATCAAGTGAATCAATTGTATGTACTTTCCAGACTGATTGTGAACCTTTACCAGCAAAATATGGATTCAAGAGCTCTAGTTAGGTTTTTAGGCTTGGATTACTTTAACCAGCAGTTTTTTCTGACTTACTACTACACTAGTACCTGTTTATCACTGGGTTTAATTACAGAGTGGACTTTCAGCTCTATTGTTTTGACTTTGTGATTAGCTGGTTCAGTGTGCTTGGGGCAAGTTGTGTCTTTGTGTGTGTCACCTCCTCACTTCCCCTGGACTTTGGCAGCCCACTCTCTGTCATCTCCCATGTCCTTTACACTTAACGGCTGGGTGACTTGTCTGCAGCAACACTCCCACCTCTCCCACGACCACAAGCTTAAACAAGTCAAGCAAAGGGCGAGCTTTGTTTGATTTACGCCATTGCTGCATATTTTATCTTATCTTATCGATTATTCAGCTGTGTTTACGTATCACGGGTAAGATTGTAAATGCAAACAGATTGCATTGAGAGACTTTTACTTACAGCAAAGATTTGAATGAGCAGCTGCTAATCTAATATAGTGGTGGTTCATAAATAGTCAAAAGAATGTACACATTTTGGGTGTGATGTGTCTTGTTACGCGCACGTTCACAGATGAAGTGGCGTGTGATCTGTGTGCAGAGTTGTTATTCCCACAATGTATGTGTTGGTTACTTTTTATGCAGTTACACCGACATGATTGCCCTATAAAAGGTGTGTGTATCATAGGCAATGTAAAATCTTCTCTTTTCCAAATACTATGTACCATACACTGAGGGGTTGTGGTTTCATCTGCCGTGTAACATTTCTTATTTCATTTTCAGATAATTTAGACCATTTCTCTCGTAGACCATGGTTCAGTGTGGCATCTGGTGTGAGTGTGTGTGTGTGTGTGTGTGTTACTAATGGTACCGATTATCTCTTCTTTCAGCTATCTGTACAAGAATGAAATCCAATCAATTGACAGACAGGCATTTAAGGGGCTTGTCTCTCTTGAGCAACTGTAAGTGACCAACTTCTTTCTTCACATGTTGTCTCCTCACCTCTGTCTTGTTACGTCTTTAAACTGCTGCTCCATAGACTATGAACAATGCATGGGGCCTGGCCAAGCCTAAAGGTTTTGATTTTACAATGCATTTAACACAGAGGGCTATGACGTAATGGTCAAAAGCATTACTAACTGTGTGGGCCTAATGCAGGGCCCATAATATATTATTTCATTTGGGTGCTTTTCTTCTCCCCCTCTGAGCCTCTCTCTACTGCTCGATCACCATACATGCCATCTGTGCCCTTTGAATGCAGACTGTGCTGTCCCGTTTGACCTCTGCATGTGTCGCATGTCTCGTGGCCGTCTCTGCAAAACTCCCATACGAAGTATTACGCATTTGTGAATTTGTTAGCATGGATAGCATCAATTTGCTAAAGTTTGTGCTTCTGTTGCTGCGTTACTACCAAAGTAGCTTCAGTGTCCAAACATTTATGTCCAGCTGCCATTATTTAACAGTCATTCCAACAAATACAGATACATGACATGCTGTATGACATTCTATGTCCCTGTATTGTTGAGTATCTTTACATTTAATATAGGCCAGATAAACTTGTGGATCAGGTCTGACTTCTGATCGCATGCCTTACATCTGCTCTGTATTATACTACATTGAATTGTGTGTGCATATTTGTGCATGATTTGGTTCTTTGTCAACATGGAGGACTATTTGATTAGTTACTGCAGCTTATGAGTTTAGTTATTAATGTTAAATGTTGAATACAGTTTTGTGCTGTTTTGTTGTGTCTGGAGACATGCTTTATCTTCTGTGTTTGTTTTATATTTTTGCAGTTTCTATTGTTGCGTTGTCTTGTTTTGTAATAGACCTAGTTGAATGTAATTTATAATAACCACTGAAGTTAGTGACAGGGTGTGAAAAATCAAATTGTTCTCAATTGACTTTACATTTAGATGTGATAGACTGTACGTTCTAACCTGCAGATGTGCTTGGTTCACACTTTTCCAGATACTTGCATTTCAATAACATCGAATCTTTGGAGCCAGAATCCTTTGCTCACCTGCCAAAGCTGGAGCGCCTGTAAGTCTACATTACCCGTGTAACCAGCAATTTATTATGACCAAATGCTTCCTTTCCTATAGCTATTCAGTAAATTATTCATACACTTCAGATACACACGGATTTTCTGAGATATAAGATATTATAATATATACTATGTTCATATTTTGTTCAGATAACCTTTCCAATACACAAAATCTTAATTTTTACTTGATATGAGAGGAATGCGCCTAAACATATTACATTGGCTAACTTGATAACATCCCTCTATTTGACGTGTTGATAGGGCTTACTTTTGTCCCATCTATTGCTTTCCAACTATAATCAATGTGACCATGTTCTGAATTAGCAGTAACACAGATTCTTTCTCATTAGATTTTTACACAACAACAGAATCACCCAGCTTGTGCCAGGGACGTTTTCACATCTCCAAGCCATGAAGAGACTGTGAGTCAATCTTTGAACTTCTGGCTGTTTATTTCCTGAAATGTACCAATGTACTGCTGATTTTTCATACTCCAGTCAATGTGAACAACAACAAGATTTCAATTCGTGCACATCTGATGTGTTCCCTATGTATGTGTGTGTGTGTGTGTATGTATGTATGTGTGTGTGTGTGTGTGTGTGTATATATATGTGTGTGTGTGTATATATATATGTGTGTGTGTGTGTGTGTGTGTGTATATATATGTGTGTGTGTGTGTATATATATGTGTATATGTACGTATATGTATATATGTATGTGTATATATGTGTGTGCATGTATATGTATATATATATGTATCCCACATAGATAATGAAGAAACTGTAATAAAATTGAAAACTTGATCAGTATCCAACAGACAATAACCAGTGAGCCGTGCACTTTCCCACACCAAACCCCTTTGAACTTGGTCCAGCAGACTCCAATGTTTGGATTTAGTTGCTCAAGGTCAACTACACCCAAACAAATGTAGATATAACTTTACCCCAAAACACTTGTATTTATTTATTTCTGTCACACAACACCGCACGGTTAATATTACAACACAAAACGACTGCCTGTAATCTACTCTGTTTCTTTTATGTTGTTCCCATGGCGATCAGGCGACTGGACTCCAATGCTTTAAACTGTGACTGCGAGCTGCTTTGGCTGGCCGATCTGCTCAAACAATACGCCGAATCAGGAAATGCACAGGCCGCTGCCACCTGCGACTACCCCAGCCGCCTGCAGGGACGATCGGTCGCTACTCTCACCGCGGAAGAGCTCAACTGTGGTATGAAAAGATCAGTCTGTAATCGCATCTGATGTCTTTCTTATTTGGTTATTTAGGAAGAAAGGAGAGTTAAAGGTGCACGTTGTATCTTTTCTTGTCGAGAGTACGCCACCTGCTTGTCTCTAGAGATGTTATTTCTTGAAATGTTTCACAGCATGTTCTTAAAGTTATCTATCTCTATGGAGCCATTAGGCAAAATTAGGTCCAATTTAATGCCACTGTGAAAAATTCCTCAAAAAGCAATAACATCTGAAGCAAACCCTCCACATTTAAGTAAAAAATAAAAAGGTTCTAATGTAATTGTACATATTTTAAACAAAGGTGCATCCTCTCTTTGTATTGCATGTTGAAATAACCAGATGTGTCTCAATCCTATAAAAATATACCTTTGAATTGAGACCACATGCTGTCTTTGCTGCTGCTTCCTGTCTATTAGTTCAATACAGGACATGAATCAGTGGTATATTGTGACAATGGGGCCCAGTGCTGTTATGCATTGAAACTGTGTCAGTGTTTGTTTTCTATGAGGCGGTCTTGTTTATTTATTTGACGTATCATATGTATTGAATATCCTCTTTGTTTGAACTTCAACTGCAGTTTTTGAAAGCATCTATTTGTGTTTTCATTGTAATTTATTTGATACACCCAAACTAATAGGCAGTTTGTTACCAACCAGCTTTATTTACTGTGTTGTCAGATAGGAAAATAGTACTGTATTTGGGAGCACATTTAACTGTAAACATATCATTTGAGAGACCAAACTTGTCTATTCTTGCTCACTCTAACCCCACTGCCTCATTTTTCTTTAGGCAAAGGAAGTCTCTGCTGTTTAGCCCTTTCTTTTTTTGTTTTCTTTCTTGTGGCCCTTCTGTGAATAACAATATGTGTCTGGTTGTACAGCTGTTTAAACACTGTCACCCCCACCCCCTTCTTCTGTATCAAAGTATCTTCCTGCTTAACTTCCTACCTTTTGTAGTAGTAGTTACGAACTCAACAAATAAGCTATAATATGTCAAACTTACACTCCAGAGGTCCCGAGGATCACATCGGAGCCACAGGACGTTGATGTTACGTCAGGGAACACTGTCTACTTCACCTGTCGGGCCGAGGGCAACCCAAAACCACAAATCATCTGGCTCAGGAACAAGTGAGCTTTTATTTATTCAGAGCACATAACATAACGTAATAAAACTTTGCTCCTTTTGATTGTCTTAAGGAAGTTAAAAATCAATTCACTAGACTTGAGTTGGCATGATACAACTTGAATATAGGGATGTCACGATATAACATTTTAATGTTATGATTACTGTGAGATTGTGTGATCACAATATTCATGATCATTGAGACTGTTACTAAACAACAATGAAGTCTTTCATGTCTTTCATTCCCATTGTCTGACCGGCTTTACGAAATGTAACTTTTTGAAAATTTGACAGACGAGTAAAAAAGTTATCTACATTTAGATCTATTTTTTTGGACTATAGATTAACTAAAACACTTGATTTTGCTTCTAAAATAGTCACGATTATTATTTTTTCATTCTTACGATTATATTGTGACCTAAATGATTGATTTAACAGAATAATCTTGACATCCCTTCTTGAATATTATCTTGGCATAAATGAAACCATCAAAACAATTGATGAGGATGATACTTTCTTTCTCCAGTAATGCTCTGAACATGCGTGAGGACCATCGTCTTAATTTGCTTGAAGACGGGACTCTGATGATCCAGGATACCAGAGAGACCGACCAGGGAGTCTATCAGTGCATGGCCAAAAATGTGGCTGGGGAGGTCAAGACGTCCCAGGTCACACTCAGATATTTTGGCGCTCCTTGTAAGTGCTGACAGAAAACAGATGAAAACATGTCTTAAATTATGTATTTTCAACGTAAGAATTGCTTTTCCTCACTCCTTTTCTTTCTTTTTTTCTAGCACGACCCAGTTTTGTGATCCAGCCTCAGAACACGGAGGTGCTGGTGGGAGAGAGCGTCACCCTGGAGTGCAGTGCCACCGGACAGCCCCAGCCCCGTATCACCTGGACCAAGGGAGACAGGACACCCATCCCCAGCGACACCCGGATCAACATCACCCCATCTGGAGGACTGTTTATTCAGAATGTGGTGCAGGCTGATGGAGACCAGTACACCTGCTTTGCCTCGAATAATGTGGACACTATACATGCCACAGCCTTCATCATTGTTCAAGGTACAACTTTTTTAGGGTGACTAAAGTGCAGCAGCAGCATGAGTGTTATGATAAGGGCTTTAGCTTGGTTATTACTGTTAACTATTCTTCAACTTATACGGTGTTTGCCAAATGTCCTGGAACCATACCCAGCGCCTTCTTTCTGTTTGAAAGCATGAGGGTCTGAGACAAGAATCTGGTGTATAAGACTAGAGTAGGTTAGTGTTGTCACAATACTGTTATTATGTGGTCTTGTTCTAGTTCTGTTTCAGTATATGTTTCAGTATTAATACTTGTTAAAATGAGTCTCTACTGTAGTCAAGGCCTGTTTTATTATAAATGAGTTAGTATCTTTTTGGACAAACCTGAAGGTAGAAGGTATAAGCTCTAAGGCAGGGGTGTCAAACTCATTTGGGCCAGGGGCCGCTTTTCGACGCTCAGGTTGGGTCGCGGGCCGAACATAATGTAAAAAATAAAACAATAAAAAATATAACAAATGTTATATAGCGCCTAGTACTAGTTAAATGTGGACACTGTTGCACAAATGTGCAACTGGACTGAGTCCATATTCATGCAGCAGCAGCAGGAACAGGAACATGGACGTGTGATATGATTCTGATATTAAATGTTTGTATCACAGACATGTTAATATTGCTGCACTAACTCAATATGAGCTCACTATTTTTTACAGTTTAAGCTTATTTTAGTGACAAATTATTCATGTTGTGAATCAAATGAGAGCTCAAAGCAGCTTCACTCTGTCATGTTCAGACTTTATCACACTCTGACCTGTGTTTTTACCTGTGGCTCATGATCTGTCCAGGTTTTACACTGGTTTGGATGTTTTCCTCACAGAGTTGTCAGCAAAGAAGTTTGTTTTCTTGTTGTTAGCTTCACATTAGCGCCGCTTTTAACACAGCTCTAACGTCCACAAAACCGCCTCTTTTCTTTATTCCCTCGTGTTTCCCACGATCTGCCCTGGGGCAGAGCGCCACGTGTGAAGCTGTCGCTGGGCGCTACAGGTCATCGCTGCCGGTGTGATTGATTTTAAACCTGCTGCGATGAGTGTCGCTGGTCGCTGTCCCTCGGCACTTGAGCTGGCAGCACGGGGGAGGGGCCGCGGGGGAGCAGCGCGGGGGAGGGGCCGCGGCTGCAAAGGATTGTGGGAATTGTAGTTCTAGCGATAAAAACGCAATATATCTATTGGAAATGAATAATTATAAACTAGAAATGTTTGGCGGGCCAGATGAAAATGTCTGCCAAATCTGGCCCGCGGGCCTTGAGTTTGACACATGTGCTCTAAGGTAAAGGGATAAGAGTCATGGCTGCTGGCCAAGTTACATCATTCATAGAATACTTTATATATTCATACTTTACATCAGTACTTCATCAGTACAGTAATCCATTTGTTCCTCCTTCATAGCTATCCCCCAGTTCTCAGTGATGCCACAGGACCAGTCAGTTTTGGAAGGTCACACAGTTGATTTTACCTGTGAAGCCACGGGTTACCCTCAGCCTGTGATCGCCTGGACGAAAGGAGGCAGCCCCTTACCCATCGACCGACGCCACACTGTTCTGTCCACTGGCACTCTGCGCATCACTCGTGTGGCCGCGCATGACGAGGGCCAATACGAGTGTCAGGCTGTCAGCCCTGTGGGAACTGTTCGCACCGCAGTGCAGCTCAGCATTCAACAGAGAGGTAAGAATCACTTACTTCTTCCAAACTTCCAAATAAATAGATGAGAGATGTGAGAGATAGTTTTTCATTTGATGTTGTTATTGGACAGGATTGCATCACACTATAAACATTTAGACTGTGTGAAATCTCAGACAGGAACTTGCAGTCACTTTTTTGGTATTTTTAAAATTCTTATGCCCATTTCATTCAAATAAAATTTTCTGGTGATTTGCAACTACATGTTTGACATAGAATAAGAAGTATTGGCCTTCTAAAGATTTAACTCAGTATAATGTGGGTGTTAGCGTGGGTATTACAACCCATTTTCAAACAGTGTATGTTTTGTTTGAGGAAGGGGGCGGTGTTAGGTGGTAAAAGTTAAGAGGGTGGGAGTGGAGCAGTTCCCGCCATTTATAGTAATTTGTCCATATAAGTCTCTCTTTGATAGTTGTAATATAGACTCACGTACACAAACCTGCATTATAGTGCAGTGTGAAGGCGTTGTTTGTGCGTCTGGACATTTAGAGAAGTAAAGACACATGGCTGGGGTTGTATTGTGGTTGTGCATGTGTGCCTGCGTGTACCTAAAATTACAGGCTTGGCACAGCACAGGAAAGCATGGCAGTCTGTAATCCCGTGATGACACCATGTTTTTCCATGTAGTAATGGCTGTTAACATGATTTAGAGTACACACTAAGTCGAAGCCGCCCACTAACACAATGTAATATGTTTGTTCTTTATAAATAGGGGGTTTCTCTTCTTAATGAGCTAAACCCACAACTAATTGTGTGAGAAATTAGACATATACTCTAAATTCTTGTGGGTTTTGTTGTTGATTTTGCAAGAGAACAGTAGGGCATGCTGATAGAGTGCTGTGTTTTGTGAATAACAGTGCTTTAGCTATGAAAACTCAGGCTTGATTTTGAGTCAGAACTCATAATGAACTACACTCTGTTTGTGTTCTAAATGTGTGGGATTTTTCCAAGGCCAGGTGCGTGGCGTCTGGCCACTGCATGGGAAGCTAGGTGGAATTTGATGATGGTTTGTGGAAGGCAGCTGTGTGCCCTCTCCCCTTTCCTCTGTGGAGTTATGTCATCATTGTAGACGGTACAAGTCAGTGATGTTTGAGATTTGGTCATTGTGCAGACTGAAGGCAGCCTTATTAATACCTCCATGAAAAACAGAAACTGTGTTTTTGTCTAATGTTGAACCATTTTCAAGGCTCTCTCACTTACACATTGAGTATATGCTCGTATTATATACATTTCACAACGGATTTGTTTCATTTATTGTGTTTGAATATGGTCTTTGTATGTTATTTTAGTGCTTTTTGCATAACCATTAACTTGTGTGTATGTTTTAACTCATTCAGTAACGCCTGTTTTCACAAATGCTCCAAGGGATCTGACAGTGGAGTCTGGCCAGGACGTCCAGATCCCCTGCATCGCTCAAGGCCAGCCACAACCTGTGCTCACATGGAACAAGGTTGGAAAGCAACCCTATTCAAACGATTTATTAATATTATTGATAATGATATTATATTGACATCCTTTAACAAATACATTTTACAATTTAACCAACGTATACTGTACAGATATAATACAGATCCTTTCACACGGTTTCATAGAAGATTGCCGCTGTTATATACGCAATCATCTTTACTGTAATTTAACCATTCTGAATTGAAAAAAAGTTAAATTCACCATCCACCTTTTCTGAAAGATGTGAAGTAAATTAAGACTTTATGCTGAGTCTTTTGGGTTATCTCTTGTTTTGCAGGACGGTATACAAGTGACAGAAAGTGGAAAGTTTCACATCAGCTCAGAGGGTTATCTTGAGGTCAAAGATGTGGGCACCGCTGATGCCGGACGCTACGAATGCATAGCTCGCAACTCTATTGGTTACCAGGTGGCCAGCATGGTGCTAACTGTCACAGGTACAGTTTGGCTTTCAATGCCTACGGGCCAAAAATCCTTAGAATCATATATATGTAAAATAAAACAAAACAAAGAAGCTACTTTGATAAGTGGGCAAAACAAGTCAAAACAAGTCAACCCTCTTTGGCTACGGACCCTGGGTCTAAACAAGGGATTGCACAGACTACATGTGTAAATCTATTCCATTTCTTCTTTCTGTTGCTTGGTTTGAACATCAGTATCTCCATTTCAAGTTTCTGCCTTGTGATTTATTTTCATTTTGCATTAACAAATGTACGCAAACTTTTTATTTTCTTTCTTTGGAATGCATTTTTTCATACCTCTCGCCCGCTGCAATAATCTGATAATGTGTGAACAAGCCTGTATTATTTTCACATCATGCAGGATTTCATGCAGTGATTTTACTCACACGTTGCCTCATTTCCTTCCCTTTCTTTTTAGCTTTTCTCTCAAAATGTTGTGATCCTGCTGTGAATTCTTGGGTGAGATAACAGTGCACTGCTGCTAAACCATAAGACACATTAACAGACTCAGTTGGTTGTTGTTGGATTCTCCTCCGTGTCACGTCACAGAATCACTATTTTTGCCAGAAACGTTTTACTCCCAACTAGAGGAAGGAACTCAAAATGCCATAGTAGTAATATTATTAGGTTCCATTTTCTGCCTTAGAAATATTGTCTACAGTGAGTGCAAACTGTAATGTTTGATACAATTTTACTACTCTAACCTTTCTTGCCTTTCAGTTCCCCCAGTAAGCAGAGAGGGAGACACGTTTGTTAGCACTTCTATACAGCAAGCCATAAGAAATGTGGATAGTGCCATTGAGTCCACAAGAAGACGCCTTTTTGATGGGTAAGAGGCTATTTTGTGTTTTGGGATTAGTCAAATTAAATACAATTAGATTAGGATGCAAAGCAATATGCACTCATGTGATGGGAGTTAGAACACAAATAGTTTTGTCTTAAATTGTTCTGGCTCATGACCTGCATATTCCCAGCCTGAGTCAGAGCTTTCAGAAATAAAATATGGCCATTTACAAGCCTGTCTTCAAGTCTTCAAAATGTATCATTTCACTTATGATGTTTTTAATGATGTGCATGGTTTTTATTAGTTGTGTAATTGTTACTTTTCTCTCTCCAGTCAGCCTCGCACTCCAGGGGAAATCCTCTCTCTTTTCCGCTATCCTCGCGACCCGTACACAGTGGAGCAGGCCAGGGCCGGAGAAATCTTTGAGCAAACCCTTCTGTTGATTCAGAACCATGTCAACCAGGGCCTTATGGTGGACACCAATGGCACAGGTAATGCAATGTACCTAACACATTTATTTTCTCTGAATAATGGAGGGGGGGGGGGCAACATTAATAGTATGCAGTCATGCATGTTTGCTGGTGGATGGGCTCAGCAATATTTCCATCGGTAACATAAACACTGCATTGCTGAGTTATTACACACATCAATCCTGTCCACATTGCTGTTTTACAGCAAAGTGTATGAAAGCAAGTTAGGACAAGTTTTACGTGTGCTTTGAGAAGATTTTTCCAGGGGTTACACTGATGAGGATGAATACATAATTTTAAACACTGGCTTTCTTAATACTGTTTTGCTTTTGTGTGTTTCCTTTGTACAGCCTTTCGCTACAATGACTTGGTGTCCCCTCGGTTCCTGGATATGATTGCTAATCTGTCTGGCTGCACAGCTCACCGCCGTCTGAACAACTGCTCTGACATTTGTTTTCACCAGAAATATCGCAGCCATGATGGGACCTGCAACAACCTTCAGCACCCCATGTGGGGAGCCTCTCTCACTGCTTTTGAGCGTCTCCTTAAACCGGTCTATGACAATGGCTTTAATTTACCGAGAGGAGCCATGGAGCGGCCGCATAATGGATACAGGTTACCTCTGCCCAGACTGGTGTCTACCACCATGATCGGCACAGAGACTATCACCCCGGATGACCGCTACACCCACATGCTCATGCAGTGGGGACAGTTCCTCGACCATGACTTGGATGCCACAGTTGTGTCTCTAAGCCAGTCCCGCTTTTCAGATGGTCAGCTATGCACACAAGTCTGCACAAATGACCCTCCCTGTTTTCCCATCCAGTTCCCTCCCAATGACCCGCGTCAGATCCGCAGTGGCGCACGCTGCATGTTCTTTGTGCGCTCCAGCCCTGTGTGTGGCAGTGGCATGACCTCCCTCCTCATGAACAGTGTGTATCCCCGAGAGCAGACCAACCAGCTCACGTCTTACATTGATGCCTCAAACGTTTATGGCAGCTCTCGACATGAGTCTGAGGAAGTCCGTGATCTGGCCAGCCACAGGGGACTTCTGCGGCAAGGTATTATCCAAAGAACAGGGAAACCTCTGCTGCCTTTTGCCACTGGACCTCCCACTGAGTGTATGAGGGATGAAAATGAAAGCCCTATCCCATGTTTCTTGGCTGGAGACCATCGGGCCAATGAGCAACTGGGCCTGACTGCCATGCACACAGTGTGGTTTAGGGAGCACAACCGAATCGCCACAGAGCTGCTGAGACTCAACCCGCACTGGGACGGGGACACCATTTACCACGAGGCCCGGAAGATTGTGGGAGCCCAGATGCAACATATCACATATAACCATTGGCTGCCAAAGGTAATTCTTCTGCTTGTGTAAAATGTGTATTGATATCAGTTATGGACTTCATTGCACAAGTAATTCAGTATCTAATTGAATATATGTATTTAATATAAAATAAGTGTTTCTTATCCATTATTTCAGATCTTGGGAGAAGCTGGTATGAGGATGATGGGACAGTACACCAGTTACAACCCAAATATTAACGCTGGCATCTTCAGTGCTTTTGCTACTGCTGCGTTTCGCTTTGGACACACCCTCATCAACCCGATCCTGTACAGGTTAGATGAGGACTTCCAACCCATTCCCCAGGGGCACCTCTCTCTGCACCGGGCCTTCTTTTCACCATTCCGTATTGTGAATGAGGGGGGCATTGACCCCCTCCTGCGCGGGCTCTTCGGAGTCGCTGGTAAAATGAGAGTCACCACACAGTTATTGAACACAGAACTGACAGAGAGGTTGTTCTCCATGGCTCACGCGGTGGCCTTGGACCTCGCAGCGATGAACATTCAGAGAGGAAGAGACCATGGCATATCTCCATACAATGACTTCAGGACATTCTGCAACCTGACATCAGCCCAGACATTTGAAGATCTGAGAAATGAAATCAAGAATCCTACTGTGCGAGAAAAACTGCAGAGGTAACACTAACACAGACAATGCATGCATAATCGATTGTACAGAAGCTAAAAAGCGTGTGTAAATGTTATAGACTGTATGGCACTCCCCTTAACATCGACCTGTTCCCGGCATTGATGGCTGAGGATCTAGTTCCGGGCAGCAGACTGGGGCCGACCCTCATGTGTCTGCTAGTGACACAATTCAAGCGAGTACGAGATGGAGACAGGTAAAACATTGGTAAAGCACATCTAACTATTAATAATAGTTAGTTTTCTTGCAAACTGATTGTGACTGCTTTGTTATTTTCAAATTACTAAACATGTTTTAATCTGTAAATAAACCATCTATACCAAGAACATAGTTAACCATTCTGCATGGCCTTGTGTGTAGGTTCTGGTATGAAAACCCCGGTGTTTTCACCCCTGCACAGCTGACACAGCTGAAGCAGGCCTCTCTGGCCAGAGTGCTCTGTGACAACGGAGACAACATCACTCGAGTCCAACAGGACGTCTTCAGCGTGGCCGAGCTGCCTCATGGCTTCAGCACCTGTGAGGACATTCCTCATATCGACCTGCGAATGTGGCAGGACTGCTGTGAAGGTCAGACTTGTTGATAATTCATGGCAATTATCATGGATAATTCTTGATAATTCAGACTGTTGCCTTTTTATATTCACCATTATGTACCCTCTATCTCTGCATTTGTGTTCCTAAAATTGTTTGGGTAAGTTTCCAGTAATTAATAGTAACATAGTTTTGTTTTAATGAATGACTCGAGGCAGTTATAACATCAAGGACCTACTTCATTCTTGTTTATGACAGCATTGGGCCCAATTCTGGAACTCTTGTATCATCAAGACCAACTTTACAAGCACTGGTCATTCTATTTTGCCCATAGGCATTACTAGACAGGATAGCGTGAAATGGGGGATGAGAGTGAAGGGAGCACATGCAGAGGACTCCGGCCGGTTGCACCAGGAGCCTTTCACACGTGTGCTGCGCCCCAACCACTCGACCACCGAGCAGCACAGCATTGGTCATTCTAATTGTAGAGACTTGAGATGGCATTTGTGGCTAAGCCCTGGATGTTTCACCTGAGGCTGTTGCAAATGAGTGACAATGGAGCACACTGTGGGCAGTTAAGAACTCATTTTACTTAACAAAAACATATTAATGGTGTATATAAAAACCTCCGTGGGTCATAGGGCTTTTGTTTCATAAATTAGCTTCGTAAATGCAAAACCAAAGATATTTTGAATGATTAGGCCTGTGAATACGTTTACAGCATAATGAGCCTTCTTTCATATGAAACTCTTTGATGCCTTTAACTCATGTTTAGCCTGTTCCAGATTAGAAGTCAAGCTAGAGCAGGTTTGTGTTGTGTCTATCACGTACTTTGATGTGGGCATAGCAGTGCCTTTACTGTCTGGTAATACAATAAATGTCAATGTTACTGATCTGCGACGAATTGTGTGACGCATCATAATTTCCCTCTTATTAACATGTAATGTGTTATGCCATATTTGACTTCCAGACTGCAGGACCAAGGGCCAGTTCAATGCTCTGTCGTACCACTTCAGGGGACGCAGATCAGCAGAACACAGCTACAATGAGGACAAACCTGTCGACAGGTACCACATGACAGTCACTAGACATTGACAAGCTCTGATTTCATGTTGTGTGTAATGTATGTAATGTAATGTATGTAATGTTTCCCTCCAGCCCAATGGAGTCATCTGCTGAAAATGTTACTGTGAAAACACATAAAACAACTGAACCTACCGTTAGTGATTTTCAAGACTTTGTCTCTGAAATGCAGAAGACTATTACAAGTTTACGAAAGCAGGTTTGGGCTTCAACCTTGTTTATTTAACCCTTGCAATCATCTTCTAATGAACTGTAATAGTAAAAAGAACATTGGTCAAATCTTTGCAGATAAAACGACTTGAAGCCCGCCTGAGGAAGACTGACTGCACTGATAGTGAGGGGCGAGAGCGAGCAGATGGAGAACAGTGGAAACAGGACCCCTGCACCACCTGTGAATGCACAGTACGTCCAACACATTCCCTTCATCAACTACACATCTGACACCATCCAAGAAGCTTGAAACACTGCTGTGTACACAACATGAATGGCCTTGTACTTTTTAAAAAAAGTGTTCAAAGTTTCAACTTGGACACAAATACAATTTGTAGTTAAATGTTTAGGGAGTGTGGCGTTGTTTCACCCTTTGGCAGCACCATGCCCCTGGCACCAGCATAGACACAGTCTGTATCTTTTACACTGCTCCGCTTTTACTTGGACAATGCAATGCCTCCACATTATTAATGTATTTGTTTTTCCTTTGCGTTTTCTCTGTATTTTTTCAGGGCTTATAAGAAGTACATACTCATGTGGCTCTATTGACCAGATATACAGCAACAACTTGCCATTATTGCACCTTGTGCCTGCTTTTATCTAACTATACTGTACTGTTGTGTGTCCTGCAGGATGTTCAGGTGACCTGCACTGTAAAGTCCTGCCCACCAGTTCAATGCAAGCATCCTGTCAAGCTCAAAGGAGCCTGCTGCCCAGTGTGCCTTCAGCAGGAAGACAACAGGCACATCTGAAATGAGGACACCTTTGTCCAGTGCAATTTAGTGACTGTCAGTCACAGACGTCCAGAGTGGAACAGACTCCTAAGGTGTGCTATAATGCAACAACCTTGATTGACCCAATAGCCTCACTTGTTTTCATTATGCATTACTCTCTTTGGCGGGAGAGGATCTTTTGTGGCCCCCTCCAGGGCCAGCAGCCTAGAGCCTGGTTTGGATCGGCTGGCAACAAGCCAACCATCGCTAAAAGGATTTATCTCTGAACTGACGGTTGGATGGATGACTGGGCAAATTGTAAACCCCAGAGACAAACCTCTTCTCTTCGAGTCCCCTGGGGCTTCTGAAGTGAAACAAACAGCCACTGTGTTTGCTCAACATTCCCAACAACGCAGAGGCCAGTGGCCATTGACAGGAAAGGGAAAAAGATGACGAGGCCACCATTTTGTTGATTCACAAAATATTCTCAGGTCAGAGATGCAGAAAACTGGTGCTATTTTACAATTTTCTAATAATTTTATCAATTAATGCATACCTTAAGTATTTTTGTGTACAAGCCACACTATATCTACATGCCACATACAGTATGCCTTTTTGCGATAAAACAATAGTTTTATTTGACCTTTTAAGGACAGTATCTGAAAAGAATTACTTTTTTTATCTAAGGTGCTTTAAAACATGTGCTACACATGTTTTCCCTCCCATTTTGTACAAAGTATGAAGTAATGTGAAGACCTACAAAAATGCAAAAAATCTACTGATGCTTGTTCCGTACTTCATAAACAACATGTCAGTTTAGTTATTTTGTGTGCTGGCCTGAGACGGACCATGTGTGCCCCCTGTCGGAAGGACGCCAGCGTTTGCACTGTCATCCTCATTGTTGATTTTTTATTAAAATGGTGTAGGAAAAGTGATGTAACCACTTAAAGCCAAATGTATTTAGTTCAAAAAGCACATGTGTATCTATAAAACAGCTTGAATGTTGCAATAGGGTCAGGGTTAGCCTTTGCTGTCGCTAACTTTACCACAGCAGTATTTTCTGGCTACATCATGAACATTATCATATCGATCCTCGTCCCCTCTGCGCTTGAGGACTTGCGGTATCAGTTTAGCAGGACTACTTCTTGCTTTCCTTTGTCAAGCCTTCATGTGGCTTCATGTGTGTTCAGTCATGTTTCTCTAGCATGGCCATCTGCAGTGTCGATATAGTTTAGGAATGCTCAGCCCACAACATAATTTCTTTGCATGTTATAGTTTTTAAACCCGGGTGACGTCATGTATCCAGGCATGTGTGGAGCGCAGCCCTCTGACCTTCATTCCGCTGTAATGGAAGCCATATGAAAAGGGAAGCGAGGGTGATGTTGGGGGAGGAACAACGATTGGGATTGTCAAATTAAAACAAGGCTAGCCGCGCTTTGAATGGAGCACTACCTCCTGTCAGTCACTTCTATTTATGTACTTTTTATGAAGCCTCATGCACTGGTTTACCTCATGTAACACAAGACACATTTATTATCTTCAGATTGTTGTCAAATGGCTGCATCAGTTCTGTTCCATTGTTTTCATTATGTGGTAATGTCCTGTGCAAGTACCGAAATCAATTATCTGGTGAACTTTCCACTCATAACGCTAAACAAAACTAACAAGGTGATATGCGCTTCTCAATCATCATTCGTCACATTTCCCTGTAGGACCGTGTTTTGCTTAGGCCCATATGAGGCTTAGGCCCATATGAGACTTGTGTCTTTCATCTCCAGGCTAAACCCATTTGAGCATGTCTCCCATGCTCTGGTTTCAAAAGCAATGTGAGATGTATCAGTCACTTACTGTCAAAAGATATTTTTGTTGAATTCCATTGTTTATTTTTCTTACCCTCTTACCTTCTGGATTATCTCTGTAGTATTTGTTAATGGAATGCACTGCCTTGCAAGACTGAACATGGTTTACTCACACTGTCCCAAAACAAGTGGTCAACGAGGATATGAAATTACCTACATTTTGTATTGTTTGCCAAAGAATGGATTGCACTGTAATGCCTCTCAACAGTAATAAAAAATAAATAAGCCTTGGCTCACTATAAGTCCTCTACTCCTGCCCCTGTTTAGTCAAAAGGTTAAGATAACACAAGGTCAACCGATCTGATTGCTAGCAGATGTTCTCCATTCATTAGTTGTCATTAGCTTATCAGAGCTAATCAGCACAGTTAGATTTGTTATTTGGTTGTCCAACCTTAATCTAGGCATGGTCCAGAAGCCCTGGGAACCGTGCACAGAATTTAGTTTTTTAGGGTTTTTTGTAATAACAAAAGTTAGTTCAAGTGAGCCATTGAGCAATACATCATTGCTTACTGGATTTATCTTAGTCTGCAGCCTATTTCCCTTAGACCAGTTCTCCCTCTCAGTCCCGGTATATCTCCCCCTGTAGACCAGTTTGGCAGCTGGGTTAGAAAAGGGATGTAGGCTCAGGAAAGAAAACTGTAACAGGAAATGAGGTTTCCAGTGGTTTTGTTGCACAGATAAAAGTGCGCCCTTCTCTGGGCCGGCTAGGAAAAGACATTATCGCACTGACAAGGGACTAGCAGTAAAGGGTGTATGACATGAACACAAATAACACTTCGCCTCAGCTCAGGAAGGGGGAAATGCAGAGTGCACAGATATTTTCTGTATTTGTTTACATCTCCTGTATTTTTCCTACCGCAACAGCAGCTCAAGGTCATTTTAGATTATATTTTAAATAGAACCTCATTAGTCAACTTTGGAGGATGGAGTAAAACATACTGCATTGAAACTGGATGCTTGAAAAATTAAATCTAAAGTAACCTTCCTGAAATAAAATTCAGGACAAGTATTTTCCTTTTGTATGCAGCAGGGTTTTGCAGCTGCACAGACTTGGCCCTGAGGCATGCCTCTCACACTCATCACATATTGAAATTTCATTTAGGCAATTGGCTCAATGTGTTGTGCCTTCATTGGCCAAGGTGGAGAATTCTTTCCCTTCACTGATGGAACTTCCCTCTCATTTCAAAAGGGAGTTGGTGAAGCGACTTCCACCGAGACAAATGGGTTTAGCATCCCCAAGACCAAAGTACCACAGAGATACTGTGTCACCCCCAGTGGGTGGAAGATTCATGAGATTTCTTCCCACTAATATCAGTGGCTTTACACACAATACTTTTTTAATAAGTTGTACTTCAAATTCAGTTATGGTGTATAAAGCAGCCCGAAGAGGTTAGTAATAGATGAGCGAAACCACAGTAGGAATCCCTGTTGTATAATGTGGTTCCTCAGTCTTTACTCTCACATGGTAAACAGACCACTCCAGGTTTGGCTCTATCATTAAGAGTTGAGTCACATGATTTTATTACATTTTTGAAAAGATAGCATTTATTGACTAGTAGTATTTATATATTACTGGTCTAAAACAAGTGTTTTCAAAACAAACATTAAAGTAGGAGTAATACCTTTGATTGCACCTGTTTAATGAGTGTTCTGCTTAACATTGTGTGTCTATGCTGCCGTGCAGTCACTCTCTGAAAAGCTCATACGTGTATGACCATCAGTTGTTAATGGATGACATCCCTCTTGAGCTGCTCCACAGCTGTGCTCCCTGTGGTCCCTGTTGCAGTTCTCAGCTTTTGTTGTCTCAAACTCACAGTGCTTCGGTTACACTAATTAGATTAACTGTTGTAACTCAGCACCATATCCAAGTTGTATTTGACCTCTTTCTTACTTTAGGGTATTTCGTTCCCATTTGGGAAACCAAAACTATTTTCCCATGGTTCATTTATATTGCCCTGACTAAATAGGTTACAGATATAGGTTTATTGTGCCACAATGACCCTATGATAGCGTGACTGGCCCTGTATCTGACTGCTAGACTTCAGCTCATTTGGCTGCATTCCTCATTGGACTGACCCAGCAAAATAACCCCCTCTCACAGTCAGGGGCATCCTCATCAACAACTGATGTAGGACAAAATGAATCTGGTTTAGTTTATTAGTAACTCATCCCATAAACACGTTAGAAATGATTTCCATGCTGCCAATTATAATTTAAGACTGGCCTGTCTATGAGCCTTAGGCAGGGGGGTCCAAACTTTTTTCACAGAGGGCCGCATTTTGAAACTTATACAGAGCAAAGGGCCACAGACAACCCGACAATGAAGTGAATCATTCAAAATTTTGCATGTGACATTGTTTTGATGAGCCTCCACATGTTTAATAAGACTTGGAGCATTAATATTAGGTTGGTATAACATCAAAATGCTTGAATGTTTCCAATTTTAACAGTAAAAAGTACAACTTTTTGTTGTTTGGATCAATTTAGCAGGAAGCCGGAGGGCCAACAAAAATTGGTCTGAGGGCCGCATTTGGCCCCCGGGCCGTGGTTTGGACATGCCTGGCCTTAGGCATTAGGCCTATTGCTTATCTAGTACAACATCAAAAGGATGCTTAGCTACAAAAAACCCTTTATGCCCTCTTGTTTGGGTAAGAGAGTAATTAAAATGCAGCCTTTAGCTTTATTGTTATGGCAAACTGACTGATACATTGGTGACAGATGTGGATATACAGTATGCACATGTGTAAACTTTTTGTTGTGTCTGCAATAGACTGGCTACAGATTGGGCCGGTGCATAACTGTATACAGAGCATAGTCACAGCCAGACCCATGACCCAGAGATGACACAAATACATTCTTCACTTGTGATGGCTTTTCATATTGCAAAATAGTAACTTTTCATAACTTTTACATCATCTCGAACATCGTAAAATCTCATATGTTTTTGTGAACTGCAGAGAAAGTTTCTGGGTGTCTTAAGTCAAGAACATGAAATCGCACAAATTGGAAATAAAACCGCTTTGCTTGGCTATATCTAAACAATAGTGATTATAGCCTATAGTTACTCTGTACTAAATGGAGATAAATCCTAGCCCATGGCAACATAACCTAGACTGCATTTCATGAACTGCACCAGACCAAGAGCCAACCAAGAACCAAGAGGCCAAGGCTATATACCATTGGCTACCACCACTGCTACATTAATTGGGTAAGTGTGCCTGGTTTATAGTCCACTACTATCAAACAGGGCCTTCGCATTGACCTATAGTTGTCAATATCAGACTCACAATTAAGGACTTGGAAGTTTTCAAGTTCCCATTCTATAAAGTGCACTGAAGTGTGTTTCAAGTTAGAGTGCAATACCTTAAATTGGCCTGAAGATGACTCTCTTTACTTGCATCTGTAGCCTCAAGCAGCCGCAAGAGCAACTAGGTGACACCAATTCTCTTATATTATAGGCCTAAATATTTTTATAAAAAGTGCATTGTTTGACATTGTTTCCCTGCTTGCGTAGGTTAAATTTCCCCAGCAGAGAGTTGGTGGCATTAGTCACAACAATTTCAAAACCTCAACAGGAAGCTCATGAAACATTAATGTGTGTCACCAACCAGAGTAAAATTTCACTTTTTTATGTGTAGTTAAATTATGCCATGTCATCAAACAATAATGCTTTTACAGTTTTCAGCAATCGCCTTGGTCTATTTTTGGTGGGTTTAGGTCAAATCGCTAAAATACTGTATTGTTGTAACACACTTTTGAATTCACATATAAATAGTACACATAAATCCTTTTACATTTACAGTAGTTTATTTGCAATGTATTGTTTGTCAAAAAATAATCCACATAGAAAATAACGATGGTGAAATATTCTGCCAAAGTTTTTGGTGTCAGGATTGTAACATTATTCGTGGTATTATTTACAAAGAATATACAGTACAATAAAGCAAAATCAATAATATTTGAAAGAGAAGTGAAAAGGTGAAAAAAGTCTGTGGGTACATGTGTCTGCGTGTTGTGCCTATATATATATTTATACATTTTTCAGTCATACATTCTAAAATCTTTTTCATTCCCTTTCTTTTCTGGTGGAGGGTCCGTCACCTGCTTTTCTTTACAGATGTTTCCAGAATGTCCCACGTAATAGCATGGAGAAAAGCAGTGGCAACCCTGTTATGTTTAATGTATTTTCAAACCAAACACCTGCAATGGTTAAAATAAATGCAAAACAGACACACTGAATGCCACACTGGAGAATATTCAATGCAAACTACATCATTTCCATGGAGACAAGCAGGGGGCAGACCTTGCACCAGAAAAGTTACATTGTGCACCTTTGAATAACTAAAAGTGCAAATGACAGGTTAGACTCTACGTTTCACTAAAACGTAGAGAGCATGACATTTAGGATTTAACAAAAAAAGTGTGCCTATTTTTCCCCAGTTTGACAATATTGGTGAAGCAGAAGGTAATTCCACAACTGTTACCTGGCAACAGCACTGTAAAGAAGGGCCAACTTCATATAAATTTGCTACACAATGATAGTTATGATTTGACAAAAGATAACATATATTTTGTTAAATGATTGTTCAAACGATCAGAAAAATTGTCAGTTGTGATGCATTTTAGGAACTTTTATTTTTCTATTTTTCTTCTGTCGCTCACTGATAATATACTGATATATAGATACATATTTTCTATCAAGCTAAGTCATAATCAGACAAACATTTTAAGCCATCTGCTCTATAACTTTAAAGTACATTTGACAGGTTTTTACCTTTATTTGGTGTATTTATGACTGTTGTACATATAAATTATAGTTTTACACCAATCGGGTACGTATTTGTGGAGAAAACGTCAAAAAATCTGTAGAAAGTGACAGGAAGTTACATCGCACTAGGGGTACTTATTCCAGTCAAAGTTTATGCAGAATTTGAACAGAAAAAACCTTTTTGACAATAAAAGGAAGGTGCTCTCATATATTTTTATTTGTGAAATTAAAAAAAAGTGTGACATTAGATTCGTTTTTGCCCTGTGTTTGCTTCGTAATTTCCTAGTGTGATGTCATCAATTACAAACAGAAAGTGAAATTATAAACCTAAAGATGTGCTAATCTGTGACATTTTTAGAATGTTTAGAAAAATTCGAAATAAATGTATCCTGTATTATCTTATATTTATAGCATTTTAGTTCAAAGAGCTGTCCAACCTGTCACGGGCACTTTAAGCACTAAAGGAGGACATGTTGGAGCTTTCTGCAGACTTGAACCCTGTGGACAAGCCGGTGATGCCAGTGTCTGAGACGTTGCGTGACGGGCGAACGTTGGACATGTACTTCTTACTGACACACCACAAATCCATCATGATCTGTCTGAAATGGCTCCTGAACTTGACCCCCACAAAGGCATACAGGATGGGGTTGAGGCAGCAGTGGAGGTACGCCACGCTCCTAAAAATTGCCATAATTTTTAACTCGACCTTTTCTATTGCGCAGCTTCTCTGTTGAAACAGGTTCAGCGTCTGTTTGAGGAGCGACAGGTTGTAGGGGAGGTGGCACAAGATGAAGACCACAACCACAGCGAAAACCACACGGATTGCTTTGTGTCGCTGGCTACTTTGCGCTCTGAGTAACGTGACAAGAATGCAAGAGTAACAAAACACCATGACAAGTAAAGGGAATAAAAATCCTATCGCCATCTGCAAGCTCGGAACTAAGACTTTGACAACTTTAGCTGTATCATTCCTGTCAAAAGACATTTCGCATAACACCAGCTCTGAATCAAAATGTGTCACTTTAAAACGCTGGGTGTAGATGAGTGAGGGAAGTGTCAGAGATAAAGCAAAAACCCAGACGACAGAACAGATGATGCGACTGTAGAGGAGAGACTGTGAGCGTGAGCCAAAAGAGCGCCGGGCCTGTACTATGGCAATGTACCGATCACCACTGATGCACGCCAGCAGCAGCATGGCACAGTACAGGTTGATGCTGTACGTGGACCGAAGGATCTTGCACGCAGCAGAGCCCATCCACCAATCATTCTGCTCGTTGTTGATGATAAAAGGCAATGCCACAATAAAGACCAGGTCAACTACTGCCACATTAAAAAGGTACACGTCAGTCATCGTTTTGGTTCTTTTGTAAAAGATGTACGTGACAAGGACGAGCGTGTTTCCGATCAGACCGAAGGCGCAGATGATGGAGTGGATGACGGTCTGGACAAGGACCTCCTGTGGGTTTGGGGCCAGGTTACAGGGCTCGTCGTCAATGTTGTTGCTGTAATAGTAGTCTGTGTAGCTGCTATATTCTTCATAGCTCTCAGTGGTCATCCTTTCAAAAACTGTGAGCAAGAAGAAAAAAAATTTAAATAAAGACAAGACATAAAGATACAAGACAAGACTACTTTGAAGCACAATTAAACTGTGATAATTTAGAGGGGATCACTTTGTAATTTAAATAATAGTATCTATGTATAAAATAGGATTTATTGAACAATGAGGAATAAAGGGTCGGTGTTGGAGAGATGACTCCGGACTGTGTGGACTGTAAGGTGCTGGTTCAGGTTTGTAGCTGTCACTGCTCTGGAGTGCCGGCCAGAGCACTACTTGAGGCCCGGAACGAGGATGGGTTCAGGAACTTTATTGAACCTCACAGGTACACTCAGATTGCTTTCACATTCTCTGATATTCTCGGATTCTTTTGGCTTCTTCTTCTTTGGTGGTGTTTTATGGCAATTGGTATCCATAATGTTACATTACCGCCATTCTTTAGACATTATTCATTAGACCCCATTCTTTAGTTGTTGTTGTTGTTGTTGTTGTTGTTGGTGCTTCCAATGGCGGCCGGCAGCCAACCGCAAAGGCGCATCCTTCTTCTTCTTCTTTGGCTTTCCACGGTGGCTGATTTCCATAGTGCCCCATCACCACCACCCACAGCAGTTGTGATTCTTAGAGTCACTTTCGCTGTTGTCACCGCCCACCACGGCAGTCGGCAATTTTCCAATTAACCCTGTGTTACCATAAGTAAGTAACCATAGCCCCACATGATCCCATGACTGGATTGTAAGAAGATTCCGCAGATTGAATTCTCGCCTATTAGTTTGACACCATAAAGACAAGTCAGTCTTTTTCTCTTTCATATGCTGTACAGTGAAGCAGCACATGCTCAATAGTTTCTGGTTCTTGACAGTGATTACACAAACCGGTAGGTATTTTGCCTATCCACTCACCGACCAATTGAGTCCAGTGTGGCCCATTCTCATCCGAGCAAAGGCTCTCTTCCCCCGCGTTCCTGCCCATGGACCTGCATGGGCCAATGCTACTCTGTATCTGATACAGATGTCGTCCAGTATCACAACGATTCCAATAGTCCTTGGAAGGCTTGATTTCCGGTTTGCGTATTTCAACCATCACATCAATTGATGGCCGCCCTAAGGGAATTCTTAACCAGCAAATCAGCCATTTCATTACCATCCACCCCAACATGTGCAGGAACCCAAATTAAGGAGACCCTCACATCCTTCCTGGACAGAGAGATATCAGATATAAGATGCGATATAGAATAACCTGTCTGCAATCACATTTTCCTGATTTAATGCTTTGCAGTGCAGAGAGGCTGTCAGAAGCTATCACAACATTGTGACACTGTAAAGTAGCCCATTCCATCGCTAACCATATCGCTGAGTTCCGTGGAGAAGACCGAGAGATTATCTGTTAACCTTTTCTTGACCGCTATCTCAAGGTCCGGTATGAAAAAGGCAGCACCTGTTCGCCCACTCTTGGGATCTTTAGATCCAACAGTATAAATAATCATACCATCGGAATGCTTATCGATGAGCTCTTGAACAATAAGCTGTGGCGCCTTTTCAGTTTGTCCTTTAAGCTTAAACTAGTATCAACA
The DNA here is from genome assembly GCA_015082035.1 of Chaenogobius annularis. Taxonomy (NCBI): domain Eukaryota; kingdom Metazoa; phylum Chordata; class Actinopteri; order Gobiiformes; family Gobiidae; genus Chaenogobius; species Chaenogobius annularis. The sequence goes on along the minus strand of BJKM01000006.1, from coordinate 2,707,896 downwards.
GGAGCCGGAGCAAACTTCCAAGGAGCCATGGTTGACAAAGCCACCAAAGGATTCAAGTTAAGATCGCTTATTCCAGCAATCGTGCTTTTGCATTTCCTACCCAGCTAAAACACTGATCGTCAGCCTCATGATGTAGTGTAAGAGAGACATTCTCATGCCGATTAGAGAAACAATTTTTCGGTACGGACAATTTAAATCCCCAATCCAGAGTCCACTGCTCCACCTGCTGTATTGGTCTCTGCATTTTCTTCTCAATAAATCGTAGATTTCTGACTGGAAAGCAAATTCTTCTTTCCAAGTAGTAATTCAAGCACGCGGTAACCATGCGCTCCATGGTTTTCCGTAGTTGTGATGTCAAAGCGATCGGCCTATAGTTCGACGGGCCGGACGGGGGTTTGCCTGGCTTCAGGCCTGGTACTACAATCGATTATTTCCATGCTAATGGGATACATCCTGAATCCCAGATGAGATTGAATAGATTTAAGAGTAGGCCAAGTGCGTTATCTGCTAAATGAGAGAGCATATCATTGCACACCTCATCTTTACCTGGAGTCGTTTGTCTTGTCTTAGAAAGTGCACCTTGTAGCTCAAATAGACTGAACGGGAGGTCAAGGTCATCTTGAGTGGAAGGCTGGGGTTTAATCAATTCAACATTCTGTTCCAGAGTATTATCCCTGCATTGCTTTGCTGCAGGTGAGAGATTGTCAGAGCTGTGCACAGACACAAAAGTACTAGCCAACAGCTCAGCTTTATTAATGTTGCTGACTGCTTCAACATCGTTCTTCACTAGAACTGGCATCTCATAACTGCGCTTAACTCCACTCATACGGCTAATCATCCCCCAGACATCACCAAGTCGCGTTTCCCTTCAAATTCTGGAGCAGTACTGCAATATGTTCTTTTGGCCGTCCTGACAGTTCTTTGCACAACTGCACAAGCTTGTAGCCAATGAGGGCATCCATAGTGTGAAGACCCTTTACCTTCTTAAATGCTTCATTCCTTGGGGAAGTTCGTTTCTCTGACTGCTTTGTAGCACGCTTTCTTCTTCTTTCCACTCCCAATCCTTTGTTACAAGGTATTTTCCTGCGGGTTTAGCGATGATCCCGATCTTTTCAGACTTGTTTGAGCAGTACAGTACAGTACAATAACTTCCACCATAAAGAGGAAAAATTATGACCGATACCTCTGGCACTAGAAGCAACGTGGTGGTGGAGGAACCTTAGAGGTTTCCTTCTGTTTCTCACTGCCAGAACCTTTCGACCTGGATGGGACCTTGGGCTTTCCAAGCTTCCGTTTCTTCCTTCCAGACTAAACAGGAGTAAAAGTTACCCCATCCTCCCTCTCCAAATCGCCACCGATCACCGGGTCACTCTCCTCCATCCTTTCACCTCCTTCCGCCATTCTTCCGCTAGATTCTTTAAATGGTATTGCAAGGATGTTCAAGGGATGTGATGTCATAAAGCATGTGATGTCATAAAGCACATGTGATGTCACAAAGCATGCTATCATGCACAGCGGAAAGAAAAGGTAATGCAGGTGACATCATGAAACATGCTTATCATGCAAAGGTATGGTTCGCCCTCTACTGGACGCTCTGCTAACTACAAGCGCATGGGAAACAAAAATTATGGGGCCTTTTGTACAGAGGGATTTTTACTTTCACCCACTCCTTTTCGAGGATGTATTATTATTTTTTACGAAGAAATAATGTTATCAGAATGTTATGTCTTCATTGTTTTGATACTTATGATAAAGCATATTTGATCATTTCTTTTTTTATGAAATATGTATCTGATGTAATCTATGAATAGTATCGTATATATGAAAAACGATTCTGTAAAATAAGTTAATTGGAAACTATATAAGACATATAGCTTTTTACAACATTTGATTTAACTTTTAATTGAAAAGTGTTTTAACTATTTGAACATTTAATCATGTCTCTTTTTAAAGTCAAAATTAATATTATCAATAATATTCTGTAATATTAGTAGTACTCAAATTGCACATTTCCTTATAGTTACATAGCAGGAAAGACAAACAAAGATGGGTCAATTTTGTCAAGAGTACATCAACAAATGTATCTCTATTTATTTTAACTTGAAAAATTGTGAGTTCTTCTTCAATTTCATTCTCATCATCAAATGTACGGTTTGTGCTCTATTTACTTTCTTCTGGTTTGTGTAACCTAGTTTTGCATCATTTTGACATTAGGTGAGCGCACGCAATGCAGGGCTGAGCTGTGCATTTCTGCTGATGTCAGTGATTATTCTTATCGCAGATCATGTTGGCTACAATGTGTAGGAAGATCACAAAGGTGTCAAAGGACAATGAAGTCTTATAAAAAAAAAAACAGCAGTCGTGACAAATTTCACTTCTCACATCTACAATTATTACATTAGAGCAGTATGTGCTTTAATTTTGCAATGAGGAAGGAATCATTTTTAAAGCTATCATTATCTGAAGGGGAACACACAAGAAACCACCAGTAACAGCCATCTGAAAAGGAACCTGAAGCAAATAATACTCTAGTTCCATATTTATGTAATGTGTAGAAATGTAGCATTTCTATCAAATTAAACAGTTTTAACCTTACAGCAAAAGTAATTGCATTCCCATTAGCAGGTTGTAGTGGTTGGCTAATAAAAGTGTTCATAACGATCTGTAGGTCTAAAAAAAATTGCTTTTTTTTAAGGTTTACTTTTACAAATGTAATATCTGTGTTGCGTTCAATTCAGCTTTTAATCATTGTTCTTTTACTTTAATATCTCCATCTTTACTATGAATGATTAAAATGAATATATATAAATAGATCAAAGTCATTTAACATACCTTTAGTCAGCGACTCAAAAGTAAAAGATGTTTCACAGGTAGAGCTTCTGAAACAGATTGGTCTTTGATGTGCGGCCTCAGAAGAAGAAGCACAGACTGAACTTCTGTGAGTGTGACCTGTTATACATCCCTCCGCTGTACAGGAAGATGAATCCTCTGTGCTCTCATCACAATATTCAAATGTAATGTTTTTCATGCTCATGATTTACTCAATACTGTCTTTGTGGACCAGGAAAGGATTCAATTATAAAAATAAAAACATGTTTTTTCAGGCCTATTTCCGTTTACACTTATTCAGAGAAACAATTTCAAACATTTAAATTAAAGATCTTTTATTACAATCATGCAACGACTCATTTCTTTTTAATTTTGAATTGCACTGTTCTGACCAACTCTAAATGGTGTATGTATTCTATTTGATTTCATTTGTAAATTCAAAATTGTATGCATGCACTTTTTGATATATTTTGCAACTATTATTAGTCATTGTTAATCTTAATGCCAAAGTAAGTTCCAATAGTTTGTGAATTCGGTTCACTGACAAAGGCAATAAGCCCCTTTCTGATTCTGATTCTGATGATATACACCAAACATTTAACATGCTTTAAGTTGGTTTTTTTTTGAGTGCCTGGGATCAGAATACACACGTCTGTATAAAAAAAATTAATAGATATCTTTCACTGAGTATCCGCACACGCACGCACGCGCACGCGCGCGCACGCACGCACACACGCGCGCACAGACACGCACAGCACGCACACGCACACTTCTACCTGTGGACACCTGAGGCGCGCGCTCGGCAAGGGCAAGTCTAAACTGCGGCGCGAACCCGCTCTGCAGGTTCAGCCCAGTGAATCACTTTGTGCAGAAGACTCCGCATGGTTTTGTTTTCTGTTCGCATTCTCCTGACGAGGACCTGCTGCCGCAGCCATGAGCAAATCTAGCACTTTAAAAGTCAAGAACTTGTTTAAATCTAAGTCTTTGGACAAGGAGAACAAGGACAGAAAGAGGGCAGCGAACAGAGATGGGATCATCAGCAGTCCCATGTCTTTACCCACGAGTCCCGGAGCTTTCAGCCCGGGGGATATCAGCACCCTTCCCTCGCACATGTCCCCTGTGTCCCCCAAAGAAAAGAAGAGCAAAGGGATGTTCTCACTGAAGCTCAAGAAGAGGAAATCCAAGCAGAAAGCAGAGGATGTGTTCTTCACAGAGACCGGAGAGCCAGACAGCTTCAGCCCTGGACACATGTAAGAAAATATTTTATACTTTTATATTTGTATTATTTTCTGCCTGTTCATGTATAAGGAAGCAAGACTGATGTTGTTGAATCCACTGGGTTTCTGGTGAATTGTAATTAGTGGTATGCTGCTTATGACAAGCCCCTACACGTGAATAAATGGATTCACAAGTTTATACAATTCTACTTAATGACCTGGGGCCCCAAGTGTTGGACCAGCTCCACCCTGACAGACCACCAGGTGACAGGCGAGGAGAGCATCCAAGTGAGGAACTGGAGCAGCGTGAGGTAGCTGTTATTCCCTTTGGCAATTTTTTTGATTTGTGACTGACTGCTGAGAGCTGTGGACAAACTAGTTTAGTCATGCAAGGCTCCTGTTGAAAAAACAAGCCATGCATACACAGGTATTTTCCGGCAAATACATAGTTACTGCATAATTAATTGTGAGTACGTTTGAGAATTCAGTTTGCACAGAAGTAGAACATCTTGCCTTGTTTCTTTTTGCAATACATAAGTCACTCCTCCCTGAATACAGCAGAATTATACAACAATAGAAGTGTATTTGGGTGGCAACAATACACTTTGAACTGCCTTTTCAAACACTTCAGGTTCATCAGCTCTGCACACAGTCTTTTCAATAATGACCTGACTCAGCTCTTGTTGATATTTTGACTATTGTTTGCGATGTCTGGTATTAAATGGCAGGCGAGGTGACTCTGCGAGGAATAATGAAGAGAACCTGCTGCACAGGTGTGACCGTCAGGCTGTTGAAGGATATGACATGTTTGTCTCTTTGTGCCGGGTTTAAATCATCATGAAAACACGCCGCGTGCAGTTGAAGCCGCTGACAATAACAAGGAAATCGAGAAACAGAGCAATTTATTGACCCATGGCACAAGATAATCATGATTATTTAGTTCCCAATATAATCCTAAAAACTAAAAAAATATAATTGTGACATTTTTAGGTATACAATTCAATTTATAGAAAAGTGAAAATGTTTTAACGATTTTAGAAGCTCACACTTTCCTCCAAAAGTGCTTTTTAATCTTGCTGTTTATGTCAAATTAATCATTCAGAAAGTTTGATTTCAAAAAGCTGGTCACATATTGAGGAGCGGTAATGTGTTAAGAAAGTAAGAAGGAAAGACACTTTTGTATTTGTTATTTTGGTGATGATTCATGATGTTGATTATTGCGAATAATCGTTAAAGCGCAATGTTTGTCCTCACAATAATTGATACACTAAAATTCTTAATTGTGACATCCCTAGGCACAAGTATTCTAAATTTGTATTCTCAAAAACAAGTCCTGTACTAAACACTGTACCATTTCAAATATTGTTGACAATTTCAAGAAATGCTGATTATTGGCCAAGTATCAGATAATAAATGTTGGCACATACGTGGTTGTTTCCGTCGACTGTTGACTGAATGTCTCTACTCTTTCTCTCCCCATTTCACAGTAATAATAAATGTTGCCTTTGATCTACATCCCTGTTGATGTGATTTGAAACATCTTTGGTTTGGGATTGGTGGTTGGTATGAATGAAGTGGAAGTGCTGGTATAATTATGGTTAAAACACAAGTGTGAGTGATCTTCTCGCTCTTGATCAAATTGAACCCCCCCCCCAAAAAAAACAGTTTGTTATTTGTTTTTCTGCTTTAGTCCGTCACCTCGGAGGTATTCTCATCCGTCTCCTCCACGAAAGAGTTTAATAGCAGATAGTCCAGACTGATAAACAGCAATAACAACAACAACAAACACACCTGTGAAGAGAATGGCTAGAGCAGGTAAAGCTTTAGTTATTAAAGTGAAACCTTCATGTTTTTGATGTTTGGATGCTCTTTTGGCACGTAAATAATAGAAAAGGGAAGTGAACTTACTGCAACCTTCTCTAATGCTATGTTACGGCAACGTTAAGGCTATAATTTTGTTGCTTCTTGGAGATGCAGTTAAGTAGCTGACTTAGAAGTAGAACGTTACGAGGCTGTAATCCTTTTGTCGTTTAGTCGATTAATCGGTCAATGGTGCCTTAGACGACCAAGATTTGAAATTCTTTTATTTAAATTAAAAGGATTTATATGGGACAACGGCAAAAGCGGCAAGATATAGAATGAGTTAGGTGAAGATATTGGAGTGAATCATGAGTTAAATCTAACTTATATATCTCACGTAATGTATAGATACTAGTACTTCTCTGTAAATAGTTTTTTGCGTGAACTCCCTGAGCAGTTGTGGTCTTTCGGGTGAATTTTGAATCAAATACATACAAATACATAGTTTTCATAGCTGTTGCCACGACCCCTTTTATAAGACTAATGGGCAAATGGGGCATGTCTTTAGTCGACCAAGAATCTTTTTAGTCGACTACAGCCCTAGAAAGTTACAGCCTTCAGAAAAGCCAACAATGACGGTCGGTTTGTTAATGATCTCCAAATCTATAATGCATAATGATGAAGACTGAAACGGTATCTCTGCTTGCCTTCTGGGCCGCTGCGTCACCCGGCTGTATTGTGCAAACATCCACACCTGACTGTGCAGGCCCATTGCCCTATATTCACCGTGCACCGCGGAATCTGTGTGGAAACAGTCAGACATATCAGAAAACGGCCTAGTTGGTGCATGACTTCGTGACTTGTTTGCTCTGTCTCTGAACACCAGAGAAAAACTCCAGTCATATTTTACAGCTCTGTGCTCGTATTGTCATGACACAATGCTAAAATGACAAACAATGATGATTCAAAATGCTCTTTTATTAGCTCAAGGACATTTTCAACACTAAATAATAGTGCTTTCTTGATTAAACATCGTGGTCACATTAGTTCTGCTAAAGCTCAAGATCATTCTATAACTGTTCAGGAACATTTGTCCTGTAAAAGACATTTTTTGTTCAAATCAGTATCTAGTTGTAATACTAGTATCTGATTTTTGAGCTGTTGTCTGTCATGCACGACACACTCTTTTTCAACTGTAACTAGTCGTAATAGTTTCTGAGTAGTTTATTTTACTTCGCATTTGTATGCAATAAAGGCATTTTCAAGTAATGGTACTTTTATCTGAGTAATAGAAAGTGTACTTCTTGCACCACTACTTCCCCTATTGGGTAAGTCTTTTTTCTATTTGACTCAATGAATCTGTCACGCCCAGAACAGGACTGTGGGTTCCTGCTCGTTTGCAGACAACCCCTGAGGTCAGGGTGTGGAGGTCACAGACAAGAGGCACCAGAGTGAAATACAAAGACTGCAGCGCGGGGCAACGCAGTAAAGGAGTACCTTTCAATACTGACCTTTGTTTTGTATGGTTATATCCAAGATAAATGATACATTATAAATCTACCTTTTGATAGATATTCCGTGAACGCCATGACAGAGATTTGAACTCCCAGTCCTGCGGTTGCCAGGGCCCTTCTCTGTGTGCAGTCTTGTACTTCAGGGTGATGCAGACTGGCACACTCACTTGAACTTTCCTCAGACCTTTACAAACTTTACTTGAGGTTAATGCTCCATCAGTACCCTTTAACAATAGCCTATAATTAATGAAACAAGTTGTTATGCAGACTTTGATTTTAGGATACAGCCATAAATATACCTCCCTTATAAATCAAATTTCAAAATGATAAATGACATCAATAGTAGGAAGTATTTCACTCTGATGATCTTCAAACGTGTGACCTCTGCGCTGACCTCTGCTCTTGGCCACAGATCAGGCGTCTTTATGCAGGAAAGCGTAATGAGTAACTGATATAATGTGTTGCTTTTTCATTGACACACAGTACTCACAACTATTTGATTCTGAGACTTTAGAAACTCCTCTGCCTGAAGACAATTGAGTAAAATAGTTACATGACTCGTACAAGACAATTATTTGTAATAACTGTTGCAGGAGAGAGATTAAGCCGCTGCAAAACCAGAAGTGATTAGTTACTTTTGAATAACTTTTTAACAAACTTGTACTTCTAGGAGTAGTTTCCAGGCTCCCTTCTTTTACTCTCACTCGACAAATATATTTGACAGTGTAACAGTAGTCTTGAGGAAAGGTTTTGGTTGTTCTTCGCACTGTAATCCGTAACAAAAGATTAATCTTGACAATAATACATGCTTTGAACATTTGTGTTTCTTGTAAATAAGATTCAGTTTTGTCGCAATTTTGTGGAGGAAATGGATGACAGGGACGGAGCCCACTATCAAATACAACTCTTAATTGACTTAAATAATGTCTTAAACTGCTACTTTGTATTTCCAGCCTACTTGAGTAATATTACATGCACCACCAATCTAAAAAAAGACATGTTAACGCAGGTTCGGCTAAAAACATCTGGGGCCAAATGAATGTAGCCTAAATAAGCACATTTGATTATCAGAGACATGTGAAGTTTATCAAGTGTGCCATGAGTCAGAACCACTGTTGGCAGGTACATAGTATGTCCTTCTCATTTATGTATTATGAACTGTGCGGTTGTCAGAGTAGATGTGATACTATCTACACATAACCCTATTATTAAGCAATCACATCCTATGACATCATTTGACTTTTGACAGATATACTACTTACACATTTGTAACAATGTGGATGTAGCCAGCAGCAGCAAAGGCAGTGCAATTCATCTAATTTTAATCAAATCTAAACGTTTCAAATCGTCAATGTTCAGGATTTGAATTGAGAGTTGTGGAGCCAATCCGCTGTCACTAAAAGCATGTGGTTTGGAGTAAATGAACACGTGTTACGGAGCTGAATATACCTGAAGGCAAAGCAGCAGTTAAATTCATTGAAACTTGCACAACTGGAAACTCATCTTAAAACCAGAGACGACAAACGGCTCTTGTTGAATCTGAGCCAAAGGATAATGACACATACTGTAGTCAAATATGGATTATCTATCACTAAACATAAGTTATTTGTGTTATCTATGGCCTGACACAACAGGGATCAGTTCTCAGCTCTTAGGTTATGGCCCCACAAGCAGATATTTAGCATATAGCACATGTTTTACTTCTAGGAGTAGTTTTCGGGCACCATACTTATAGGCTATTTTGGTGTGAAACGGTACATTGAACTGAGTAAAACTTTTGGTTATTCTTCAATTTTTACCCTTTGAAAATACACCATTGGGTGCATTACTCCTACAATTACTCCAGTGTATAGTTTCCCCAAATACTGTTTTACTCTTACATGTCATTTCTTGAACACCTTCCTCTTCCACTTGATGATTATACTTTGTTTTGGGGTAACTGTATTACTTTTACTTCAATAAAATGTTTGGCTACTCTACGTCTGCCGTCAAATCACTCTTTTACTTATGTTGTAGTTAGCTCGATTACCTTTTGTCAGCGCAGTATAATTGTTTGTCAGGAAAGATGAAAAATACTTTGCTTGGTACAGTGCATGAAAAGTATGTTCATAAATAATATTGTTGTCAGGAGCCTTTCCAGGAGATATCCTGCTTAGTACAAGCAGCAGTTGGAGCAAGTACCAGAGTAAACATGACCTGCAACTGCGGGATATAATCCCTTGTCAAAGCATGGTCACCTGTTAACACACATACGTCATGCAAATGTGTTTTTCATGGTTTGACAGTCGGCTGTTGAAGTACACAGTTGAAAAGGAAATTAAATTTACAAAATGATTTAAGAAAAATCTGAATCAAACACTCTTTGTTTATTTAATCATTTTTAAGTATAATAGAAAGAAAATGAGCAGAAAAGTCATGGTAATTTTCAAATACATTTCCCATGAGAAAGTTTGTGAAGAAAAAAATAAGAAATAATCAAAACATCATATTTTTGCAGTGTTTATTATATATATATATATATATATATATATATATATATATATATATATATATATATATATATATATATATATATATATATATATATATATATATATATATATATATATATTATATATATATATATATATATATATATATATAATATAATTTTTTTTAAGTTTTTAAGTTTTATAGAAATATTTCTTACTTGTTTGAACAGTTTTTAGGGTAAAATGACCCCTCACCCCATTCATACAATTGCAGTAATACAATAAGTGCCTCCTGTCAACAATAACACCCCCTTAACCTTGGGAAACTTACCAAAATAATATTCCTGAAGTGGTTCAATGACAAATGCTGTATGTCTGAACTGTGTCAGGTCTCATTGTCCTACACTTCCGTTCACCGCTCAAATGTCGAGTCACCAAACTTGATTGTCATTTGTTTGTGTGTTATCCTGGTAGTTACATGATTATTGGTGATCAGATGTGAGTGATCTTCATAAATTTTAGCATGTTTTAGAAATTCAGAGGAAGAAGTTCATCCCCTTAAATAGGGCACTTGTTGGCCAGGATGCCTAAAGCCCAGTGCACTACAATCCGCCCGTAGGTCTGGTCTCTTTGATCTGGAGAGCATCATCGGCCCTTGAAGGACATGGGTCTGTCTCACAGGAGAAGTTTCTGTCTTTGTCAAAGGAACGCTAGGATTTGTGTTATCATCCTGGCAAAAGGATGTGTAAGCGCAAATATTTAAGTATATTATTATTACTTACTTTCATATATCCAGGTTTCTGTTCTTCTGTACATCACTCCTTGGTGAGAGACAGCCTTCTGCAGTCTTAATTCCCTGTTTTTTCCCAATGCCCATTCACATTCATACATTTCATACAAGTTCCATGGTCTTTGAACATTTTCCAACCCTGAGTATTTCTATTTAGGATCTGAGCCAGATTCAAGGGGCTTGTCAAAAGAGGATTGGCTGCATTTGAAGGTGAACATGTCCCTATTTCAGGCTATTTCACAATCTCAGCAGCAGAAATGTAATCATTGTCTTTAATGCAAGCAATGACAGTATATGTTGCTCTTAAACAACTTGTTATTACGCCATAAGCTTTATTCACACTGACATGTCCTTGAGTGCTGCCAACCTGAATAAGATGGAATTTATTGAATTATCTCTTTCCATAAACAGCTTGTCAACATCATGTCTCTTTTTGTATCCAGTGATGCTGCCTCAGGTGACTGGAGTATTTATTACTTACACTTAACTCGCTATAACCTACAACAAAGATCTGTTGTATTTGTGCTAGCTAAAAAACAAAGTTGCAATAATCTCCAGTTTCCATTGCTGGAGCTTTCCACTGGACTCGTGTGGTCCAAACAGAAGTGACTGAGAGAGACCCACCCAGCATCTGGCAACACTGCACTGCTACTGCAGGCACTCCCGCTACTTTCACCACCGCAGTGTTTCACTTCGAAGTGTTTTGATATAGAGTTACCTCTGTGCTTTGGGTTATTAGATCAGTTCAAACTTGTAGTGAATAAATGCTATAGTTTAAGTTTGGACTTAAAGAGAGTGGCAGTTATTTGTGGCGTGAGAGGCAGACGTCAGAAAAGAAAGCAACAGATGCGGCAGCAACCGAGCATAATATGGCCACTTTATTAGGAACAGGATGTTTCTGATAAAGTGGCCCGTGTGTGATAGTATCAGTTTCTATTTGGTAACCCATTCTCACTGGATCATTTCCATTTGATATTCTCCAGGGTGGTCTTTTTTCATGACGCACACAGAAGAGAGGTGGGAGACAGACAAAATGTTGTTTTGAAATTAGAATAGGCTACCAACCACACAGTCTTTTATGAAAGCCTACAAAAAAGGTTGCATAAAGAACTGATTATAAATGAAACAACCCTGTAATGTCATTTTTAAAAACAAATGTATAAAGTGATATTGCTGTCCATTTAGGGCTGCATGATTCATCGCAATCGTATGAAAATTGCGCTTTAAATGGATGCAATTAGCAAATCGCAAAGGCTTCAATTATCTTTACTAACATCACTAACAATTTCCACAAACAACAAAATATCTGGTCTTATTCTGCATAAAACTGCTAACCCTGTTCAGATCTGTACAAACATGTTCTGAAATATAAAGGATTCTTTCAATCGCTTATCACTCTTTTTGAAGAACGCGTTTAAAATGTGACATCTGATCACAATCACACTAGAAAAAATGCAATTACATTTTTTCCCCAAATTGTTCAGCCCTAAATCCATTCTACAGTACGTTCGCTTTCTGTGTCATACTTGAACGCCAACCATGGCATTCACATTTCTGATGTAATAATATATTGTCTCATTATCCTCCTCGGGATCATCAAAAATATGCTGATACAAATTGATGTCAAGTTTAACCAACTGCTATATGGAATTATCTTATGGATCCACTATGTACCTTCTCTAATGGAGGGTTTATTCAACTGCAGATGTTTATAATGCAACAACAAAAATATTCTTCTTATTGTGAAATGTAACCCGGCCTTGTGGAGCCACTTGCTTGTAGGTCTGTAGTCGACTAAAGACATGCTCTGTGCATCGATTAGTCCAGTTGGTCTGAACCTAATGAGTTCAGGAGGTCTCCAGATGATACGAGGGAAACATTTCAAATCGATATCGTCTTAAACAAGGCTTGACACCATTCAAATGTAGTGGTAAATGTAGATTATTATTTGTTGGCCTACCAAAGTTATTTATCTCGGTCTAAATCCTCAAAATAAATAAACATGGGGGGAGCCTTCTTTTTATGTTTTGGGGTCGTGACTAGAAAAAGATTGAGGACCACTGGATTAAGCATGGATTAAGCATGGTGCTGGCAAAAGCTCCCTAACCTATTGTGTGTCTTTATCATTTGAAGGTGTATCCGACCTAAATTGCACTGACAAGACCCTGAGATTATAGGAGGTCATGCTAATGCAAATATGTAAAGAAAACTGTATTGATCACTGTTTTTAATTGGTAAAAAGACAGATTAAACTCACAATTCACTCCCAAATCTCCAGATAACTCACAACATACGTTCTCCTTTCTGCTTGTTGGAAATATAAATTCTTCATAATCCCCCCCAAAAAAGTGAGCTCGCTAATTAAAATATATGAGCAATTAATCAATGTAACGAGTAAAGAGCTACAGCCCTACTTAAAGAAAGACTTAAATTTAATGCCAAATTGTGAACGTTCAAGTCAAAGTCCCCTTATGGAAGTATAGATCCATGAGTGCAACTTAAAAAAGAGAAACTCCGCGGTGACCAGCCATGATGCAGGTCAGCGGAGGGGTCATCTGTTTTATTGGGCTCAAGCCAAAGTGTTTCTAATAAAATGCGCACTCGAGCAGTTTTTGTGAGTTACTTTGATGTGGTCTGCTGCGTTGCGCCAGGATACCTTCCACTGCCCACCACAGTGACTCATTGTACCCCTCGTGTTGCACCATGACTCAGCCGCTGCACCCGCTCCAGCCCTTGTTTGAGTTTGAGTTTGAGGTAGTCGTTTGCTGAGCTCAATGCAGGCGCTTTGTTTTATTTGTCTGTTTTCATGAGCGTGTGTTAAGAGACCATTTGGCTGTGGCTTGTTGTACCAGTCTGGTGCCAGAGTCGGCGTGTTTACTTCTGACTTTTCCCGCACTGTTTTTCACAAATTGAAGAGCTAAATGCAAGAGTTTAAAGTGTGCACTCCTAGGATACCATTTCCAAAATGTTCAGCCCGACTATTAGCGCAAAAGAACTTGGTTATATTTAACTCTCTAGACTAAAAGTATGTTCTTTCGTAGATTTTCCGGGATTCTCACGTTAACTTGAGCTGTAGAGTCAACTCACAGGTATTATTGGTGTATTGTCTGACAGACAGGTAAAGGGCTATCGTCGAGTTTCTCAAGAGCTTGAACCGTTAACTTGAGTTGCACAGTCAAAAACAGGTATTATTGGTGTATTGTCTGAAGAGCTATTGTCAAGTTTCTCAAGAACTTGCACAGTAGTGTTAGGGAATTCCACTGAAGATTTTAAAAAGGCCACGTTGTAAGTTTGTAGATGAGGAGGGTCCTATTCTCCATGGAGGTGTTGTCATTTTGACTGGAATGGTCCACCAAATAGCATAAAACCTCGTAATCTCCACGGAGACAAGCAGGAGACCAGTCAAAATATATATATTGTGTGTTAATTGTTACAGCAACTTTCCCAATTTTGCCAATTTAAATGATAAATGTATCAATTCGAAACTTGGCGTTACTCTGAAAGTATTCTGAAACTATAGTGTTATAAATGTATTTACCAGAAGTGATCCTGCCGCTTCGTGTGTGGTTTCACAGCTCCTTTGTTTACTTTTTAATATTGTTTTTGCTAATGTGTCTCTATTTGGCCAGTAGCGTAAAGTTTTTTGAGATTAAATTCTGAACTCTATCTAAACACCTGTACTTGATTAAATAAAACATAGAAAACTTACACAGGACACCTTTAAAACATAAACAAATAAAATAAAACTTGGCCAGAGAGCAAAAATGCAGTTAAATCACACAAAGTATGTAGCATTGCAACATTTTATCTTTATTACACTTCGTGGGTTTGCTAAGACATTTTCTCCTCTCCCTTGTTCAACGTGAGTACATGTACTATCTTGAAGTTTGAGTTAAAAGTAACCGCTGGAGATTTTGGGAAAAATCAGTTGCCATGGCGCATCAAAAGCAACTGTAAACATTCCTGGTTGAAATCCCACGAAATAACAGATGAGCTTTGTGTGAGTGAAGCAACAAAGAAGAGACAAGTCGCTGCTCGTTTGCAAGTGAGCATCGAGGAGACTTTAGATAGATTTTAGCCCCTGGATCAGGAAACTTTCTCAGGGTCAGAGGTGACACAGTTTCACAGGGCTCAGCTGAATATTTCTCTCAACAGACGCAAAGCTCCAGAGAAAGGTTAACAATTAGCTAACAAAGCATTTGGAGGGTGTTACGGAAGGTTGGCACTACAAATGGCACTATAACTTCTAATATATGTAACGTTATTTTCTATTATATTTTCAAGGCTACCTCAAACCAGAATTGGATAAAATTGATTGTCATTTTTGATTTTCATTTGACTGTTTTAATAAAGTTTTGCTCTGTTTATTGCTTTCTCGAATGGTGAAAGTACATTTAAAATCTGGAAGCTATAGATTAGAATTTCTGTCCTTGAGTGTAAAATTTAAACGAATTTTAATCATATGCATTGTCCGAATTGTTTGGTGATGAGAAAGAACAAGGAATTTGTAGTGTTTGTTACAGTGGTATTGGTTTTAAGCAGTGGTAACTAGTGCAACCATTTGGAGGTTAAGTGTTGTAATTGTTTTATTGTCTAAACTAAACTTTATCCACAGTACTCTGAATCGAGTCTTCAGTTCAACCGCTCATTCCAAATATAACCGACAAAAGCTGAGTTAACTTTACAATGCGATTTTTATTTCCGACCAGTGCTACACAATGTGCAGCTCATCACATCTTATCGCTCATGTACATTAAGACTGAGATGTGAAACCTCTTGACATTTGCCTCCTCTGTTTGTGTTGGTTTCTCAGCTCCCCCTCCTCAGACGTTTTTCATCACTGTGCTGAGAGGAGGCGGCTGTCGGCCCCCATGTATCAGCACGATCAGGCTGATGTCACTACAGTTATATATGACCACATACAATCAAAGCAACGTGTTTCTGCTTCAAAATAACATTACCCAATTTAATTACAAGTGAAATGTGAAAACCTACCAAAATATTGGTTGAAATGACCTTACCACAGACCTAACCAGCCACTGTAGGACTAATATGTTTTACAATTGATGTAATGATGTAACAACAACAACAACAACAACAACAACAACAACAACAACAACAACTTAATAATACAAAAACAGGGGAATAAATTACTTATTCTTATTAACAGTATGTTTGCATATGCAGCCAACTGTTTTGATGTCATTGTTTTAACAGAAAAGTAAAGCTTGTCAGAGTAAAGAAGTGTGTGTTTTTTTTTACTACAAACAGAAACCTTTTTTATGTAGGAAAAACGTTTTCTCTTGTGTATTTCTATTTAAAAGAATATTGTCAGTTTCCGTAAACATGTCCAACTATTACAAGCATGATTTGATAACGTGGCTATTTCAAGTATTAATGGATCGTTATCAGAAAGTTTCTTTGGCACGAATGTACACATTAAAACATGAGGAAGTTCACTTCATGGTAAATATTGGGTGTTTATTGGCCTCTTTCCAGTTTACATAGCGCAATCCACTTCTGCCCTCTTGTGGCCAATATTTGCTATTGTTGACATGTGACTTGATTAAGGGTTGTAAAAAATACAGGAGAACTTAATGTATCTTATCTTATATATATTTCCAAATGTATATATTTTAAAGGCACACTCTGTAACTTTTGTGGTCTGCTGTCCACCACCTGGTTGTCTCTGTTGAGATATTTTCGTTTTGCCTGGAATTTTGCACAGCATGACATTAAACTTATGTATATCCATTGAGACCGTTTGAGCAATAAAACATTAAATCGATTACATGAAAGATAGCTAAGTATAATGCCATACTGTGGAACTATTTAGCCAGACAAAGCAATCCCATCTCTATGGAGACAAGCAGGTGGCGGACACTCTGCCAGAAATGCTACAAGTGCACTTTTAAATGTATTGCAGTGTAAAGCATTTAGTCTCAGGCTCCTCTTTAGTCCGTGCACCTCCTCAGGTCTCACACGTGCTACACAATCCTCAGTGCGGCTCTAATTACATTGTGTTTATGGTCTGACACCGAGCTCTGAATGTGGTCCGTCCACTGTCACTTCAGCAGGCTGTTTTTTGAGCTGGACTGGAGCGTCAAATGAGAAAGTCAGCATTTGAAAACGATTAGAAACAAACTGTTGTATAAGTGCGCAGGAGTGTGTAGGGCTGTGCTGTGCATGAAGTGTTTTAGAAAATTGGACTAGTCTAGGCGCACTATGTAACTTTTCTGGTGTCCGCCTTGTGCCATCTTCCTGTCTCCAGAGAGATGTTATTGCGCTGCCTGAAATGTTCCACAGTATGATATTAAACATCCAGCATTATTTCATTACTGGTCTTGTTATTTCATGTATTCTGAGTGATTGCCTCTCCACAGATCTGACGCCTGGTGGTGTCTTCATGGAAATAGTAGGATTAAATAACTTTAATTTGTTACTGTGGAACATTCTAGCTAGGTCAAGCAATATCTCCATGGAGACAAGCAGGTGGCAGACCTTCTACCAGAAAAGTTACTTTTGCACCTTTAACATAAATCACCACAAATATATAACATGCTGCATTTTTTTTTATTGGCTTTTAATAATAATAATTACAAAGTTAAATGGATTGATTATTAAATGAAATTGATGTAAGCCAAAACATTTATAAGTCATATAAAATAAAATAAAATAGCAAAAGTACATTGCAGTACTCAAAATGTACCCATGTGCAGTTTACCGGGGGTGTAAATGGCACTAGATTTCTGCGTTAAAATTGTGAGCAAATACCAAAACTTTGATCCACCAAGTCCGTCTTCTGTTCAGTTATAGGTATTTATGAACACAGACATAACTACTGACTGTGTTTTGTCCCAGAGAAACAAAAGGCAGTGATCTAATATCCTTTCTTCCCCTCTACCTCCCCCTCTGCCTCCCCCTCTGCACTTCCTGCCCCTCTCCTTCAGGAGCTACGACCAGATGAGCATTTCCACTGAATGTAGTTACCGCACAGAGCTGGACTGGGATCTTCAGAGTGAAAACACCTCCATGATCAGCTTCGACATGAGCTCGCCGCAAAGCCCAAAGTCGCCATCCAAAAACTTCAAGGTTAGTCATTTTATAGTGATTTACTTTACTTCAATGCAGACTTAGTGGTTCCATCTGGGTTGTGCACATGTGTGACCCTCTGCATGTTTTAGGACAGAGTGCATGTTGTCCTGCATGGGCGTAGAGCAGATCATTGTACAGTTCATAAAGAATATGAGGGCTGTTGTTGACTTTAAAGAAATCTTAAGTTATTGATTGTTTTGCTGACAGACAATTATTTACATTCCAGCTGCATTGTTTGAATTTCATGTCAATGATCAAATATACTCCTTGCAAAATGTGTTTTTTTTTTTTTCAGAAAATATGCACCATAATGTTACGAGATATGCACCATATGTTAGAGCATTATTTAGCATACTGTTGTAATAAAACTTTACAGAACACCCTTAGAAGTAATTTTAACTTTAACACTGACATTAATAATAGCTTTAGTTTATTGTGATAATCATGAGGTCATCGCTTTAATTACAAGTGCTGAGTCTTTTTCTATCTCCCTCGCAGAGTTATTATATTGTACCTGTCACGTCCCAACCGTGTTTGTTGTTGACTTCTCCTGTTTCTGCCTGTAGGGGACACTAGTAGTGTAAACAAACATGTCAAGTATCTAATGTTTCCAGGCTCCTCCTCTTTGCAATTATCAATCCTCTGGGATTTCTTTTCTGAATGAGAAGAACCTGTCTGACCAGTTCATGTTTTTGTGAGTGGGGTCAGTCATGTACACAGTCATTGCTAGAAATTCATGTTTTCACACAAAATTACAAGGTTATTGTTAATGGGCAAGTTGGACTAAACAAGTTCTTATCTACTGTTTATGTGTTTTTTATTATCGTCCGAGATCCAGGGTCAATACATATTGACCAAAAAATAGACAAAAGCCAGTTACAGAGTCAACAGGTACTGGAAAATCGAGCTACTGACTTTAAAATGTTTGTTCAGTAAATGTGTTTAGATTTTGCACACTGCGTCTCAGAACAGCTTTTATACATGTACCAAGCAAAAAATACTGGGCTGGTGTTGTACTATTTACAGAGCAAATATATAGAAACCAAATGTATGCACTATTGGTTTATGATTCATTGTCTATGGGCAGATTTCTCTCTGACACATGGGGCACTGGAGATCACAGATTGTCATGAATTTGCTCTGCTTTAGAACAAGGAAGGGCGGGTTTCTATCCGCACCCTTTCATTTTACCAGGATCGGGGACTGTTTGCCATGTGACCTATCTCTGCGCTCTGATGCAAATGATCATGCCTTGGAGTCCCACGAGCACTTAAACCAGAGACAAATTCATCGCAGGCTGGACCAGTGTGTGCAAGGAGACAGCACAGGACTACTTTGACAATCCATCTCAATTTCATCTCTACATTTGTTATTTTGGAGAGTTTATAGTGTATTTAATTTCTCCAATATCCTTAAGTGTCAATGGTATGTTGATGTTGTTTTAGGTTGACTTGTCTGTACATGTGTTCACTTGAGCGTGGTTTTGCAAGCCGTGTGCGCGGGCTTAGTGTTGGTTCCATTGTTTGCAGTCTACCCTATGGAGGGCTTGTCTGTGTTTCTCCTTTTCTCTCACTTTAAACACTTCTCTTTTCCTTTTATTTGTAATTTAGCTGTAGAAACGTCTTTATGCCAAGACCGCTTCCTCATTCAGCTGACCCTTGTACTGAAACAGAAGTTTTATGTATTGAGTTACTTATTAGCCTTTCATTTTCATTGATTGACTGGAAGTATGTCTTTACTTAAAAATTTAATTATTGACTTTTCTCTTATTGAACTTAATTCTTGTTGTTAGTCTGTGAAGTGTGTGTGGTTTCAATCATTATGAACAGCACTGTCTGTGCTTTTTATCTTTTTTAGTAAATCCATAGACAGGGTGTGGCATGTGCTGTCCCACTTCCATACTTATCTGCTGTGTTTTGTCTGTACTTCTTTCAGAATTCGGACGACAAAAAGGGAGTGTTGGATCGCATCAGCAGTTTTTTTAACCAGAAGAAAAGGAAGGGCAGCAGCAGACTCCCTTCAGAAGCCTCTACAGAATCCGGGTCCCCTCTGTCTCCACGATCACTTCAGTTTCAAAACGATGATGGGTTAAAGACACCAACTCAGTCTCCCAAAGCCAGTCTGCTCGATGTAAAGAAAGGAGCAGAATGTGGCGATAATCTCAGTCAGACGTCCACTCCCAGCACCACGAGTCTGGTGTCCGTGCTGGCAGGTAACTCGGAGCTGCCCTTTGCCGACAGCAGCAGCAGCGGAAAAAGCAGCGTGCGGGAGGTGTCGATATGCAAAATTAGCACCGCAGAGGGGAATTTTGAGAACGTAACTTCTTCCACTTTTGAGACTGGCACTCTACCCAACGCTGGGTCAAGCACTGCGTTAGGTTTTACTGACTCAGTTGTAGAGGAGGTGAACAAGAGGCTGCATGTACATCTGGAGGAACACATCCACACAGAGGAGAGAAAAAGGGAGAGAAAAGTGCCACGACTCACACCAAATACATTTACAAGCACTTTATCAAACAACTTTGAGCCCCCAAAGTCGCCCAACCTCCTATCCATCAGTCTAGCAACAAAGAAGAGCTCAGTGAAGATAGGAGAGAATGGACACAGCACAAGTCTGTCAGGAATAACTTTAGGGAGTCATTCATCCACGCCTCACCTCTCCAGCACACGGCAGGACCAAGCACATGCTCTAACCGACAGCTCTAAAGATGTTAAACAGACAAGAGCAGGCACCAGTGCCCCAGAAGAAGCTGCTGCAGTGAGCTCTTCACACCAGGAGAATGAGGTTGCCAGGACAGAGTCCCCTGTGCTTGTCAAAGCCATATGGGTGGAAACGCACCTGGGAGAGGAGGACTGGGGCAGTGAGGGGAAGACAGATGGTTTAATCAGAGGATCGGAGGAGGGCTCCAAAGCAGACTCTCCTCCTGTGCTGGCTATACCTGTTACAGTCATTCCTGAGGATGACTCAGTTAGTCAGAGCGCCACTGACAGTCCAGCCACCCCCAGAGAGCGCGCACCATCAGGTGGCAGCCTGCCAGAGCTCGCACCCACCCAAGAGTCTCACAGAGCCTCTCCAGAACCAGGGAGCACCGGTGCTGGCACTGACTCAAAACTCAAGTCTATTACAGAGACATCTCCAGAAGAAGTCCACGTCACACGTAAGACTGTGAGCCTGCCTTCAAAACACAGCGTCTTTGCCCACAGGGTGAACATTAGCTCCGGGAGCAGCTCTGACGAGAACAAAACAGCAGAAGAGGAGCAGAGCACAAATTCAAAGGCTGTGGGCAGAAGCAAGGCTAAGTTGTAAGTACAATTTGTTTTGCTTTGCTGTGGTTATTGTTGAAAACCTCTTTTGATCCTGGTGGAAAAGTAAGCACAGAGAGCAAAGCTGCGTGCAACCCGAGCACTGAGTTCCCATGCTCCTTTGTACCGGCAGAGAACAATACACACACTGCTGCAGAAAACACTGAAATATTCATACACAGCTTTCAGTCAGACCACTAGGACTCATGAAGTCGGCAGCTTGAGTCACAATATTTAAATATAGTTATATATTGTCTCTTAAGTTTAATAGTAAGGTCACTCTTTGCAGCAGTTGAGCTTTGCCATTCTGAATAAGTCATTGTTACAAAAGTTGACAGGCAACCACTGAGTTGCTGCATTGTTTGACTTGGGTTTGCATGACTACAATCACACATATAGGAAAAAGGTGTGGCCTCACAAAATGAATTGTAGCGTGGCATGTAAATCTTATTGTTGGATCCAACTTGTCAGAGGTCAGTTCTAAAGAAACGGGTAATGCGATTTCCAATTTATTTTTCATTTAAGTTGAGAATTGTTTTAATTGGTGGATTATTATAATACAATACAATATGCAACTCAATTTCATATAGACAGATTTGAACATTACCATTTATGTTTTATTATTTTTTACTATTGTATGTGTATGTTTGAGTGATTATGTTATTGTATAATTTCATATTTCTGTCTCTGTTGTCCCATTAGACCACCAGCTTCTCCTGTTAAAGATAATGTCTTTGAAGAGTCCAAACCAGATCCCAGGGCAGCAGACGATACTTCACAGTTTAATTTCAGAACAGAAGATCTGATAGTTATTGAGAAGACTGACTCTGAGACCTCGGACTTTGACGACCCCTCTGTATTCGCTGATATGTACCAAGCTAAACCCCAGGTACCACTAGGCCAGGAGGCTAAAAAGACTTCTACTAAACCAGGTAGGACATCGGGTCTACAGAGTCCATCCGCTGCATCAGGAGGCGGGGCTAAAACTGCGACAACAAAGGCAAAAGTATTGACAGATGCCGCAAAGAAAGATACAAAAACTCAGAGAGAGATCAGCAATGACAGAACTGTTTCAAAGGACCAAAGTTCTTCTTCAAAGACTAGAATTCCTAAAAGGTCATTATCCCCAGTCACTCCAAATAAAACCTCTGAGGCAGCTGGGTCAGGTTCCAGAGTTAAGAGACCAACCAGGACCAAAGAACCTGTCAAATCTCCAGTTAGCGCCAAACCGGAAAGAAGGGCTTCTATTGAAGAAGTCAGAAGAAGAGGAGAGATTTCCCCTTCGAAAGCAGTGTACAAGACCACAACAAAAACGATCAGTGAAAAGTCAAATGAAGGCGAGGCCAGTGTGAACCTTGTGAATGGTGTGGAAAGAGACAATAGTGTAAAGAATGCCGGCAGCTTACCAGAAATGAAGTCTTTTCCAACTTCAAGAAGCCGGCTGCCTGTCACATCTCAGAATCAGAATCAGAAATCTCCAATCAGAAAGAAGAGTGAAGAGAGTCAGCAAGCGCTTTCACCAACCGAGACGCAGCCTTCTGAAAGTCCCGACAAGGGTGAGTTATGTCTGAACATGCGCTGGCATTTAGTTTATTAACAAAAGCCATGTTTCCTTCCCTTCCCTTTTCTTTTTGTGTTGTTTTTTGTGTTCCTTTAGTTGACATGTAAGCCACTGCATTCATCACTAACACTGCAATCCTTTTTTTTTTGTTCCCAACAGGAATCACATCACCCAGACACCTGTCCAGAAGAATCAGTGAAGATGACACAGCTGGCTCTCCACCCAAGCCGACATCCTCCATCAGGATTAGTGAGTCAAAATTCGGGAAAAAGAAGGAACCAGTGGACCTCCCATTAACCAGTAAACTTCCAACGCTCAACCAGAAAACCTCCAAAACAAAATCAAAAAGAGTCTCCGCAACAACGCCTTTATCACCTACATCCAAACAGAAGGACTCGCCTGTCAAAGGATCTGACATTGTAATGGTTGACGTGGAAAAGGACAATAATAGCAATTTATTAACCAAAGCAGCCACTCCAAATGACACCACTGCAACTGAACAAAGAGTGAAAAAGGAAACGCAGTCACAAGATAGCATGAATCAATCTGCAAATGAAGAGATTTTGTCAACAGAAAACTGCAATAAAAATGCTTTTATGGATGGGAGTGGCTCAGTCCCGGAGGGTAACTTAAATTCAAGAGAAAATGCCTCTAAAACAGATGATAAAAAAGCGAGGCTAATTCCGGAAAATCTAGATTCTTCTGAAACACAGGCCACAGTAAATAACCCAAAGGATGAAAAAGATACCGACGCCAAACCTGCTGTGCATGACGAGAGCCACAATGACTTTAAACCTGATCAGGAAGCCGCTTTGTCAAATACGTGCTCACTAAAAGCGACAAGTGAAGTGGAAAAAGACTTAGTTTGTCGGCGTAATGTGCAACAACATTTAAAAGACCAAGCACTGGCACCAGAACAAGCAGTGTTATCTGATTCTGCGAAAAAGGATTTAGTAGAAAAAAGTTCTAAGGACACTGCTGGCTTGAAACCCTCTGGTATTTTGGACATTCAAAGTGTGACTGTCAGCAAGGCGCCAACTGATGTGCCACACAAAGAGTCAATTTTTCTGCCGGAGGATGTTACAAAAAAGAATGAGTCACAGTCTGAAATTAAGCGCTCAGAAATTAGTAGCAAAGAAGTGCCCAATAACACTGTGGAAAAAGTCACAAAATCCACTCCATTGCAAGATAAGACATCACATTCATCACCAGAATTGTCCAAACTACAGACAAAGATTTTGAATGTTCAAGAAGGAAAAGTATTGGAATTAGAGGTAAAAGAAAAGGCTAATTGAAAAAGCCGAAGCCAATTTGAAAGAAAATAAAAACGATGAAGAAATAGATTTGCATATAAAAGAGGATAAGAGTGCAATGGCTGTGAGCAAAACAGACCCGATCATAACCCGGGAAACCCCTCAAGCGGAAATAAGCAATACACCAGCTCAGATTTCAATGTCCGTGGATGACAAATTAGAAAGCCTGGGAAAGATGTTGACGTCAGGTGACGACACTGCCAAGCAAGAAAATACAGAAACAATTATTGACGGTGGACTGTCTCAAGACGCTAAACCTGTCACGGCTGAAAGTGAAACAATGACAAGTGCAATTAGTGATTTATCAGTAGAAAGCACAACAGATAATAGTCAAGCTGTAGTTAGCAACCAACCAGATCATAAGCCCACGATTGTTCAAGGAAGAGAAGAGATTGTGAGAAGCAAATCAGGAGTTCGAGATTTGAATATGGAATCGTTAGACATCAAAGTTAAATCAGTGACTGAAGATATGACGCCAACGGTGGAAAAAGTGAGCACAACAAAGAGGGAAGGAAATGACCAAAACAAAACAAAACAACCAAGCGACTCTGCTGATAGTGAAGTCAGCAAGCAGGAAGAAGTGTCTAGTCTTGTTGAAAGGTAAAGACAGAAATTTAGAGGCAACTGTCGATATGGCGCTTTCAGAGGTGTCAAGTAAAGATGAAAACCAACAACCTATTAGACTTCAGGAACCTAAATTAGCAGTATCCAAAATGGAAACGATTTGTCAAGGTGAAAAACAGGAAACAGAAGACAAAATAAAGGCGCCTCTACAAGAAAATAGTGCGCCGGAGACATTAGGAAAACTTGAAAATGGAAGCAAGATTGAAAAAGCTCACAGTAACATCGAAGCACCGGGATTAAAAGCGGAGCAAGAAGTAAGAAGTGAAGCTCAGAAGGATAAAAAGAATGAGATATCACCTGTGAAAGAAAGTGAGGTGATCAAACTGGAGTCTCAAAGTGCACCTTTAAACAGTGATGGTCAGGAACTCAAAGAACCAGTGTCCCAGCTTTTTGACAAAAGAGAACCAAGACAGCGACTTCAAATCAGTGACTGAAAATAATAAGCCTGAAGTAGACAAACTGAGCTCAACAGGAAGTGAGGAAGGTGAACGTGAATTAACAAAACAACCACCTCTAGAAGGAATGAAACAAGTACAGACTTTAGAAAAAGTCAAAGAAAATGAAAGTAAGACTGAAAAAGAAACACCAGAAAGACCTCACAGTAACACTGAAGCACCGGGATTAAAAGCGGAGCAAGAAGTAAGAAGAAGTGAGGAAGGTGAAAGTGAATTAGCAAAACAACCAAGCGACTCTGTACATTCTGATAGTAAAGTTAGCCTGCAGGAACAAGAGACGAAAGCTGTTGAAAGTAAAGACAGCAATTTAAAAGCAACTGTTGATGTGAAGCCTTCAGAAGTTTCTAGTAAAGATGACAACCAACAACAGAAACCTACAAGTCTCCAGGATGAACCTGAAGTATCCGAATCCAAAATTGAAATAAATTCGCAGTGTGAACAACAGAAAATGGAAGAAAAAATTACTCCACCTCTAGAAGGAATGAAACAAGTACAGACTTTAGAAAAAGTCAAAGAAAATGAAAGTAAGATTGAAAAAGAAACATCAGAAAGACCTCACAGTAACATCGAAGCACCGGGATTAAAAGCGGCGCAAGAAGTAAGAAGTGAAGCTCAGAGGGATAAAACGAATGAGATATCACCTGTGAAAGAAAGTGAGGTGATCAAACTGGAGTCTCAAAGTGCACCTTTAAACAGTGATGGTCAGGAACTCAAAGAACCAGTGTCCCAGCTTTTTGACAAAGAGAACCAAGACAGCGACTTGAAGTTACTGACTGAAGATATTAAAGCCTGAAGTAGACAAACTGAGCTCAACAGGAAGTGAGGAAGGTGAACGTGAATTAGCAAAACAACCACCTTCTAGAAGGAATGAAACAAGTACAGACTTTAGAAAAAGACAAAGAAAATGAACGTAAGACTGAAAAAGAAAGACCTCACAGTAACACTGAAGCGAGACCAGGATTAAATGTAGAGTCCGAAATCAAAGATGAAAATTTTTCCCGGATTGATCAAATATACGAGACCTCTCCCATGAAACAAAATACATTTGTTATCAGTGATGGTCAGGGACTCAAAAAACTTGTGTCCCAGCTTTATGACAATGAGGACGAAGAGGAGGATGGGGTTTTTGTTGAAAAGATTATTATAAAGATGTGTAAACATGACATGAATGTCAAAGAAATAACCAAAACAACTGAAACTGTGAAACCAGAGATATCAGGAAACACATCCGTAAAATACTGGTCAGAATCATTAAAAGGTGAATTATCTGATGGCTCTGGTAAAGCATCATCAGTGATAAAGGATTCTCCATCGGGCTGGTTGGACGTCGAAAATGGTCAAAAACGTCGGCGAAAGAAAGAGCACAAGCGCCGACTGGAAGCTTCAACCAGTGAGGACGAGTCGCTGGAATCGGACGATCTGGAAGATTTCGTTAAAAGCATTAAAGAAGGCGGCATCCCATTTTCACTACCCCCACGGAGACACATGGGAAAAAAGAACCTGTGTCTGCCGTTTGTAATGCCCGCCATCAAGGAGGATAACTTTGAGAAAACATTCGATCCAGAGCAGTTCCATTTCGGACTAAGAAAAAATGATGTCTTCAAGGATTTGTCCCCAGCTATGACAATCAAACAACAAGCAGCAGCGAGAGAGGAACAAACACAAGAAAATGGTTCGCAGAATAAAAAAACAGATGATGACAAGCCTTTTATTGAGGTGAATGACAAAAGCGCAGTTGAAGAGTGGGCTCTGAATGAAGCTGGGCAAGAGGACGGCGTGAACAATGGGGTTGGGAAGCGTCCCTCACGACTGGGCCGGATGTCCATTCTCTCTAGTCTCCTGTCAACCCCTAGGTCCAACAGGAACCAAAAAGAGGACCCTTCCCCTGCCCCGAACGGCACTCACTCTGCAGGTCAACAACAGGACGTACCCGCGGTAGAGAAGTCAGTCCTGCCTCCGCTGTCTGACGTCCGAGCTGATAACGAGGGCGTGAGGACTTCAGATCAAGGCTTACCTTTCCCCCCTTCAAGTGAGAGCAGTGTCAACAGTGAGTCATCCTTTAGTCCCTCCTCTGCTCCACAGTTTCCAGTCCTTACAGAGGTCCAGCTTCCAGACCATTTAGAAAAGTACCTCAAGAAGAAGGGTGAACCGGAGGCCCTTAAGAGTTTGGAGGAGGCCAATAAACCAAAGATGGATAATGAGACAGGTATTACTAAGAACCAGGCGATAATATCTGATAAAACTGAGCAAGATGCAGCCCCGAAGGGTCCTAAAACACCAGCCTCAACTCCAAAGTTCACCCGCCAGTCGTGTCTCACCAGGACGAAGACCAAGGCTAGGACAAAGGTAAGGATCAGATATACAGTATACAGTATTCACTCACACAGGTAGTGGGCCGTCAGATGCAGTATTCACAGGCTTAACCGCTTTTCAAAGGTGTGCAATATATTGAAATGTAATAATAATAATAATAACAAAATGTTGTTTTGATATATATAGATTTTATATTCATATATCATTTATAGTAAGAAATTATCCAAAAAGTTAAATCAAAATGAAAAAAGTTACGTTGTAAACTTTCAAATAAGGGTATAAGGGGATAATCCTGCACTTTTGTTATTCATTTCACAATATGTCTGAATTAAACCTCAAGTAAGACATTGAAAGATGCAAGAGACTCACGTCCATGGTAACCTCACTTTCACTTCCTGTTTTAGAAACAAATGAATCATTTTCAGAACTTTTCTCTTTTGTCTACAAGATGAATTGCCAAAGACTGTCTAGACTCTAGACTCTAAATTCACATAACATGTAGCTATTATTATATTTGTGTGTTGTTGAATGCTTGTTTATAAAACTGTGTTCAAGCTTCATTTATAAAACGTATTTGTGTCCATTTTGCTTTACAGATTCCAGTCATTAAAGGGGTTCACAAAAGACCTGGAAAGGTATGTCTAATTTATGCAACTTTGTGTGCGTAAATGTGGTTGTATTACATTGTTTTTATTCATTTTGTTTTGATTTTCTAGCTTATTATACAAGAACAAGCTGAGTTTGCAGGGAAAGCCTTTGACTTGTTCTGCGACATGGAGGATGCTACTTCACTAAAGCTGTCACCTGTCATTACTGTCAGAGTCATCAGAGGATGGTACAAATACTGCTCGTTTTGACTGGTTTATATTGTAACACTAATAACAACACAACACATGAATTCTTGTTTTTTTTGAAAGTTGGCTGCTGTATGAGAAGCCCGGGTTCCAAGGTCGTATCATTGCCCTGGATGAAGGCACCACAGAGCAGATAGTGAACGTGTGGGCAGAAGAGGAACCTCCAGTGCCACCTGAAGACTTAGCTCAGCATGTGCCCACAGCGCCCATGGTCATAGGGTCCATAAAACTGGCAGTTAGGGTAAGAACGCTTCATCACATGATTTTGACGTATTGTTTTATTTTTATTTAGTTTTAATGTGATGCGGTTTTGTGTTTTAGGATTACACTGTGCCCAGAATCGACCTGTTCTCAGAGGTCAATGGGATGGGAATTATGATGTCCTACCAAGGTGAGGCTGAAGAGATCGGCTCCTATGGGATACCACAAAGCACCGGCTCCATCAAGGTCCATTCTGGAGTGTAAGTTCTGTTGGATAAATCTTTGTAGTAACTCCTGTGTTTTGCTGCTCACATCGGATGAATACTGTCCTTGTTTAGAACCAGATTTAGCGCTAATTTACACCTGGAGTTGTCCAAGTTTAGATCTAGTGGTAGGTATTTTCTTAGGCGGTGAGTGGTGTGAACAGTTTGAAAACCACTGGTGTAAGGCATACATTTGAGACAACATGATCAGATAATAAATCCCATTAGGAGAAGAAAATGTGAGCTTTACTGAAGAGTTTCAGAATGATCTTGAGCTTTATCAGAACTGTTATAGGCCAATATGGTCACATAAAGAAAGTATTATTATGTTGTGTTGAAAATGTCTGTCTATTGTCTAAAAAAGAGCATTTTATTATTATAATTGTGTTATCGAAATCGGTATCGAGAATCAAGGCTATTTGTTGGTATCGAAACACCACTAAATATGTATACGTTTCATGCAATTTGAGTCTCTTTATCACAAACACAACAATCTTTCACTCCATTAGGCCGTTATCCCAGCTTTAGACACAACATAAAAAAAAGTAATCTTCATTTTCTTGTGAGATACTGTAAAATATTTTAAAGCCCCTGGGCCGCTGTTTCAACATCTGTTTTCTGTTCATAAAAGAATGTGTATTATCAGCTGCAGTGTGTAGTTGCTGTCTCAACGTAAAAGGAAAGTTAATGCCATCACTCTGTCTGGAAAACCCTAATTCTTTCTGTTTGTCTCTTTAGGTGGCTGGTCTACAGTGATCCGGGTTATGGAGGGTTTGTCGGGGTCCTGGAGGCTGGAGAGTACCCCTGTCCTCAGAGCTGGGGGTTTCCACAGCCCTTCATCGGATCTCTGCGTCCTCTGAGAATGGTACAAAGATTTACATTCACACACTACAGAAGCAGACGTTTTAGTCATGTCATGCTGCTGTGGAAAGACTGTTCAAGAGATTATTTTGATTTGATTTGAACTGACGCTAATTGGCCAAGTACTATTGGTTACTAAGATTGTTAACAAGATTATTCGGTGGATGAGTGTGATTATTCAGGTCACAATATAATCATATAAACTACAAAATAATACATGTGATAATGGTATGCAGAAACAATGACTAATTTCTGTTCAATCTATACTTCATTTAAGTCAAACTATATGTGAAGTACTTTTTTATCTGGCTCTATATGTGACAATATCATTACTTTTTCATTCGTAAGGCTAGTGAGGAATAGTAACACATTAGACTCGAGAAAGTACGCTGATTGAGAAACTGTTGGTCATGGTGCCAACAATTGAGAATAATCATGATGTTTCTTCTCACGGTAATCGTCACACTAAAGATTGATATCATGACATCTCTTGTGCAAATAAAGTCATATGCACAACTGAACCGAACCGTTTTAAGGCTGGATTTGATGCTAGAGTAGACGACTGTTCCAGATTTTAAGCTGCATAAACCTGGAACGCTGATTCTCCATATTTATATGTTTATGTTTATGTTCTCCAGGAATATTTAAGCCATTGTAAACCATTTTGAATTACATAACGATCTAGTTATGTATTATTTACGCTCAAACTAGAACATCTGGAGTCCAAGGTCTAGTTTAATTATGTATAATAGAGATTTTGTTCGTTCTTACAGGGAGCCCTGAGGGTGGATCATCCCAATGAAGTTAAGGTGTGTTTACAAATTGCTTCACTTGTGCCCCATACATTAATGCTGCTGTAACGGATAACCACAGGGATCTTGAACTGTCAACAGAAAGTTTTGGGATTAAGAGAAGCATTTAGGACGTTCTGGCGGACTGGCACATGGGTTTATACCATGAGCCACAAAGTCAGACAGACACATTTATCAGCTCTGAATCAGTGTGTGGTTGGCTCGAATCCCAGGTGAAGAAACACTGAAGCTTGTTATTGCATGTCTGTTGTCTAGTGAGATTAACAAGAGGATCATACATGAAAATACAGTTTATAATGAAGTATCTGTCAGATCATAGTTTCCTAGTCTACTAAGAAATTGATGATACTGTATTTATCTGTAAATGTCATGAATTATAACTTTTTATTGCAATCTAAATACTTGCAAAGATTTTGTAGCATGGGCCACAGAATGAACGGCATTTCACCATAAGACAGGGAAGGGCTGAAAAGTCATAAAACATTCGCACGGATAAGACTTCCATCTGAGGATTAAGTTTAACCCTTTCCCCTCTCTTCAGGCTCTGGTGTTTGAGAAACCCAACTTTGAAGGAGAATCCATAGAGGTGGACAGCGATGTGTTCAGTTTCGATGAGCTACAGGAAGAAGAACAAACTGACCAGCCTGATGTGAACAAGAAATTACTCACTTCAGTGGGCTCTCTGAAGATCATTGGTGGACTGTGAGTCAGATTTTAACTGCATTACTTTTCTATCATTTAAAAAGGCGTGGCCAAGGCTACAGAATATCATAATATGATTTTCTTTCATGTTTTCTGCAGCTGGGTTGGATACCAAGAGGCAGACTTCGAGGGCCAGCAGTACATTTTGGAGGAGGGCGAGTACGCTCACTGCAGTGACTGGGGGGGTGCTGAGGACGGGCTTCTGTCACTTAGGCCCGTTTGCACTGTAAGTACAAAAGTAGGCCGGATGTACTTAGTTTAGTTTATTAACCTCGTCATAATATTGAAATTTGATTTGACACACTCTTGCAGGACTTCACTTCACCTCATATTAAACTATTTGGGGACAGGATGTTCAAAGAGCTGAGCCTCAACATAGACCTGATGGTCCCCATCTTTAACTTTGAAGCTGTTGGACACAGCACAAAAACTCAGTCTATCAACGTCCAGAGTGGAGTGTAAGTTTTATAAAACAAACTCACAAAGTCCAATTACAGAGGTTCAAGGTTTTAATGTTTCACTGAAACTGACCCTAGAGACATAACTGAACATTGTGTCACTAAATACACACAAGGGTACACACCTCTACACACACAGTTACGTACATTTGTACTGTTGCAGAATAGCCCTCAGCATTAACATAACTCATTTATCAAACATGTCAGTAAGGTCTTTGCTCAACGTCCAGTTTAAAGATTACTGTAATTACTTTACTGTGTCTGTGGCAGTTGGGTCGCTTTTGAGAACCCAGGATTTTGTGGCGAGCTTTACGTCCTTGAGAAAGGTCTTTATGCAAGTCCAGAAGACTGGGGTGCACCAAATTTCAGAATATCCTCCATACAACCTGTATTCTACGTAAGCAAAAAGTTGAAGTCATTTTAGATGAGTCTGCCTGTGATTTTGTGGTTTCATAATTCTTCCCTTGTCTGTCCCTCAGGATTCAATGAACAACACATCAAAGTTTAAGGTACCATGAGTTATTACTTTGTGTATATATGCATCATGATTGACAAAGATTTGCTTCATTTGTTTTGCAGGTTCAGTTGTTTTCTGAACCCAACTTCCAGGGACAACACGTTCTTCTTGAAAATAGTGTAGATACTCTGGATGACTTTGTACCTAAGTCTTGTAAAGTTCAGTGCGGCAGGTAGGCCCCAAACACAGAAAAATCATGAAACAAAATGCATGTGTTACTAGTACATTTAAAAGGCAATGTTTAACCCGTGTGCTTCTGTGTTCCAGCTGGGTGATGTATGAAGGGGCCCAGTTCACCCAAAGAATGTATGTGTTAGAGGAGGGACAGTACCCCAACTCAGAGGCTATGGGATTCCAGTCTAAAGACACTATAATTTGCTCCTTACAGACGATTGGACATGTAAGTACTAACAATATATTTATATGTTTAGAACTGGTTCATTGATTCAAGCCTGTGTTTTCTGTGTAGGAGTTTTCTCTGCCTTCCATACTCTTATTCAGTAAGACAGACTGTAAAGGACGCAGAATAGGGATGGAAAATGGGCGAGTGAGTCTGAACAAGGCTGGACACGATGGATGTGTGCGCTCCCTTGTGGTGGGAGGTGGAATGTACGTGTCTTTCAGCACATTTCGTTTGTGGTCTTGTTAAAATTATTTGAATTATTGATCATTCTGTTCCCTGAAATTTACATATTACTTAATAAATGAGACAGATAACACTTTTATCTACTTTGCTACAGGTGGGTGATATATGAAGGCTGCAACTACCGCGGCCGACAGCTACTTCTGTTGCCAGGTCAAGTGGACGACTGGTGTCAATTCAGTGGATGGAAGCAGATAGGATCTTTGCGTCCTTTAATTCAAGTAATTAAGACACATATCCTTTATTTATTTATTTATTTATTTATTGACCTTTATTTAACCTGGAAAGTCCCACTGAGATCTCTTAATAATATTCTTGTAACTTTTTTGTTTTTTGTCCAACAGAAGCAGCAGTATTTCCATTTGCGAAGTAAAGAGAACGGCCATTTGTTCTCCTTGACTGGGACCCTGGATGACATAAAACTGATGAGGGTTCAAGCTGTAGAAGAGACTGGAGGCATAGAGCAGGTGTGGCTCTATCAGGACGGACAACTCTCCTGCAAGGTACTCTGCTGTTTATCATGTTACTTACAACCCACTTAAAACAAATAAAGAGAATAGAGATAAAATAGAGGTCGCTTAGAGAGAGTTAATGGTGCAGGAACATTAACAACATATTTCTACCTGACAATTTACCATCTCATTAAGAATATCATTGATTTATGGTTAAAAAGATGTAATGTGTGACGTAAATTGTCATTATTTATTTATAAAAAATCTTACATCCAATTCCCTCAAAATAGCAGTTTAGTTTGATCCTCTTTTTTATGAATTATGTGGATCCAGTGAGAAACTTTGGGACCAGACCCTTAGTTTGGGAATCATTGTGTTGGACCATTTGTAATAATCAGCAATTTAAGTAAAATAGTCAATCAATTGCACGTGTTAAATATCTGACAACAAGGGTGTGACAGTAAGAACAGGAAGTACAATGGAAAAAAGGAAATAACATCCCACCCAAGCATCTACCAAAGAACTAAAGAGGTATTGTTTCTTTGCTGGGGATTTTTGTGTCTTCTAATGAAAATAGGTCGATACTTCACATGAAAAATATAATCAAAAATAAAATGATTGTTGTTGTTGCCCTTAGCTGTTGGAGAACTGTTTCCTGGAGACCACGGGAGGCATGCAGATGGCAGGAAGTCGCCTGTGCGTCTCTCCCAACAAAGGAAAAGAAAATCAACTCTGGAATTTCACCCCCGACGGTTTAGTGCGCTGCCATCTGCAACGCGACCTGGTCCTGGAGGTCAAAGGTCAGTCATGATTTGTCCATGTTATTTATTTCTGCTATGTTTTGTATGTAGGTCAGTGAATACACAGTACAATGCAATTAATACTGTACTCCTGGCATTGCCTTTCAGGTGGACGCCAGTTTGACAAGAACCAGGTCATTCTAAACCAGTTTGATCAAAGAAAATTGAACCAACGATGGGTTTTAGAGATCATCTAAGTTTCACTTCACATAAGTTTTTTTATCCTTTGAAACCAAACACTTTTCACCTAATGTTTTTCAGTGTACTGTAATGGGATACAGCCCTGTATCATAGCTGCATTTATCCCCCCCCTTGTGGTACTTCTGTGCATGTCAGGCCTGCGGAACATGACGCCATGACTGGAAATGCAAACGTGGTGTACTTTATTTCCTTTTGTAAAATGTTGATATTTCTTAAGGTTTTTACATTTTGAATATATGTTATTAGACATGATTGTAAATATAATGAAACACAAGCATATTGTTTTTCAAGTTTCAAAAATAGCACTGCCCACTGTGACTGTAAATATGTAAATATAAAATTCCGTTCTCATAAAATAAAAATACAAAACCTACAAAATGATGGTCTGTTTCACATTTGTATTAAAAAAGTTAAATATGTTTATTTTCATTTGTTTTATATGTATCAAGGTCATTATTTTACAAAGACACAAGTCATCATGTCGCAATAACTCAGAATTCAAACAAATGAAATGTAAAAAGAAAAATGAATCCCATCCAAATGGAATGGTATAACTGCCACACAGAAAATAAAAAGTTGCAGCCTTAGGTTCATAGCAGCAAAAATACAGTGTATCGTGTTATGAGTCATCTCCTGGTTTACTGATGTTGACAACTGTTTTTCCTCGAGCGTGTCCTCGCTCCATCTTCTCAAAAGCCTCAAAAACCTGGGAAAAGCTGAAGATCTCCTCAACAACAGGTCGAATCTGAGAAACCAAAGAGGAACATCGATGATATTATGTGTAAGGTGAACAAATGCAGGCTTCACAGTTATTACAATGGATTGATATATTTGATCAGCCTTAAGTTGATTTATACGCAAATACCTGTCCACCATCAACCATTTCTCGTATTTCGTCCAGTGCAGGGCCACTTGGAGCAAAAAATCCCCATCGATAGTGCACTCCTTTTGTCAGGTGCTGAAAAACAGAAAAATTGAAAAATTGGGGTAAACAAACCACCAGATGGTGCTATAGAATTTCTGTTAATGAACCTGACAGGCAGCTTTACTTTACTTTTCCTTGTAAGCTTCTTTACAGTTCTGCATTTTCCAGTTCAGAAAATAAAGCTACAAACAACATTTCAAACATCAAAATGTAATACATTATTGAGACTCACTGATGACGTGGGTAAGAAAATAATCTATGTTGTGGCCTCAAATAATTATCCACAAAATTGAATTTTTACCCACAAATAGCCAAATTGTACCCAGGATTGAAATGTTGAAAAAAGATAATCGAGTAATCTTTCAAAAATAGCTACACTAACTAACAACAGTGACACACTTGGATAATAGTAAAAAAAAAAGTAAATAAGTGGTTATGACACAAGTGTCAAATTTGGTGACGATGTGCGGCGACGATGCATAAACCACCAAAGCTGTTGCAGCGTTTGAGCGCCGTTTTCACCTAAAAAATTCAGCGACAGGAAGCCATGTAGAGAAGACCACAAGAACACAATGGTGGGATGAAAATGAATGTGTTACTCACAACTTTATGAATAAAAAGTAAAAGGAATTTATAATAGTGGATATGTTTACACTGATGACAATGGGAAACGGTTCCTTTTCTAACAAATTAACAGGAAGTGACCGTATTAAAGTATAGCATTACTTACTTTGAAACACAACCCTGTGTGGGTGGAGTTAAGAACAGATTATAGGGCTTTAAAGACTATTCTATAAACATATATTATATGTAAGTTTTCAGTCATTCAGGTTTAATTCATTCATGTGTATGGTATGTTTAATTATTGTATTCAAACTTTTTAAACGACTTTAGCATAGGTGTTATGCTCAAGGTGTGCTCAAGAATGAGACAGCCAAAAAACATGTTAAATAATCTAGAATGGATTACTCTTCAAGGGAATTAAATGAAACGTGTGAGTAAAATAAAACACAACTCAAGGTATCTTTTTGATGAGGAAAAAGAACAAAAAAAGCTTTCCAGATAAAAAGGTAGTTTTGAATAATAGTAAAGATAACCTTGAGAGCTTTTGTTGTCATGGTAGCAGCAGTCTGAATCATGCCGTCTGCAATCCCGAGTAGGTCCATGTTTTGGAGGAAAGGGGTGATGAGTGTAACATACTTTGCACCTGTCCACGGTTTAAGCAGTTCCAGTGCCCATCGCTCTGTGTCACCCCCAATGTTGTCAAGAATTAAGTCAAATCTGCAAAAGAAAATACAAAAATAAATATTTGAATTACATGGATTCATTCACACAAACCAAAATTTAAGTGCAGTATGACAATTTTTTATGATTTTGTCATTTTGACTTTTGAAATACATTTTTACACCACTATTTGTGGAGAAGAAATGAAGTGACACTAGGGACACGCATTCCATCAGTCATCCAAAGTTTATGCATAATTTACATTAAAGAAACAACTTTTTTGACTCTCTAAACATTAATTCAACAAAATGGTGCTGTCATATATTTTTATTCATCAAATGAAAAAATTGTGAGGTTAGATGATTTCCTATTGTGATGTCATCAATTACAACTGGGAAGTAAAATTAATGTTGTCATGAATCAGTTTAAACTGAACTCTAGTGAACTCTATTAAGTAATACATTTATAAAAATCCCCATAACTGAGAATTTGACATGGTATAAAAATAATTTTGGGAGGTGGGCCTGAGATAGACAGATTTTGTCACCATGGAAACAAACAAACAGGTGATTTATGCATGAAGGGAAAGTTTGTGTTGGTTTATAAGTCTTTGATGACATATTTACTTTTCCAACGCTCTAAGGGGCTGCTCCACTGGTCCCACTGTATAGTCCACCACATGGTCCGCCCCCAGGCCCCTGACAAACCGTTCGGCATTTTGGGAGCAGGTAACAGTCACATGACCTCCCCAGGCCTTCAGCATCTACAACATAATAAACATTTTGATTCATAAATGTTTAGTTTCTTACAAGTTTCATGTGTCGTGTTGGCAAATAGACAGTAAAAGACACAAGTAAAGACTGACTTTAGACTAACTTGTTATGGAGTGTTTGGGGAGCAGAGAACTGCATTATTGATTTGATGACGGTGTAATGTGAGCTACAGCGTTCAGGTCACGCGATGGAGAGTGGGATAGTCTGACACTCAGCCGGCTCAGTCCATAAACTGTAAATTTACCAAATTACCTGTATGGCAAAAGTCCCCACACCTCCAGAGCCACCAATAATAAGAATCCTGCAACATACAAGCTCATTTTAGGACAGATAAACTAAAAGGGATTCATCTAAAATAGTGGTCAAATACATGTGTTCTGACCGTTTGTTGGCACAATTGTCTTTATTGAGTCCACCAGTGTTGACCAGTGCGGACCAGGCTGTGTTTGCTACATATGGGAGAGACGCGGCTTCTGTGTGGCTCAGCGATTTTGGTTTGAGGGATATCTGTGCACAACACATACAAAACGAGAATAAGCAATTACCACTAGTATGCTAAGTAAGCCTATAGTGTAAGGAAACTATTGGTCCTTTATTGATAGCTATAGGGGTGGGCAATAATCAAGTATGTGAAAAAACAAAAAAACGCAGATTAAAAATTTAAATAAAATAAAAAAGTAAAATTAAAACTGTAAACTTTCAAATAAGGGTATAAGGTGATTTTTGCAAATTTGTCTGATCATTAAACCTCAACTAATAAGTTCAAAGACAATGTTTGAACACATTTCTGTTGGATTGACCTAATGTTGTTTGACGAGCATTATCGGAAAGCAAAAAAAAAAAAAAAAAAAAAAAGCACATTATTATAACCTTCATTTGTGTTACCAGTGAAAACCAAGGTAAACGGTGATGTTAGAGTTAAAGGCGTACAGTTTATCAAGTCAAAGGATGCCTATAGCAACTTCCTGGAGGGAGTACTTTTTTCAATTTTAATATTACAATGTTTCAACTAGTGCTGTAGCACAAAAACAAAATAATTGTAGGTACAAAATACAGTGTATCTTCTTTGGAGGAGCTTCTAACAATATTTTTTTGAGTAATACCTCATTGCCACTCAACACCACAAATTCAGCCAAACTGCCTTGCTTCCATGGAGGAATGGCAGCCCACACCTGTGAAGTCAAAACAACCAATGTATTGCAAACTTCTTCATTATGTTGTGTGTGGTGCTTTGCTTAACCATTATAAATATAACTAAATGTTTCAACGTGTCACTGGTTTACAGTTGATATTAATCTTGAATGTTAACATGAGTCACTAGGCTTGTTTGTTTGTATATTGTCGAGTAGAAAAAGATTCAGTTGTAGTCATCTGGCCTCTGTTTAAGAAAAACAAAACGTTTCGACTCTCATCCAAGAGTCGAAACCTGAGGAGGGAGCCAAAGTCAGTGAACAATAGGCCCATTCTCAGGGGTCAGGGCTTTCACAGAGTAGGATATAAACCTGAGTTCTCAGACTTGTTTCACAGATTGAGAGTCGAAAAGTGTTTTTTTTTTCTAAAACAGATGATACAACTGAATCTTTTTCGACAATGGAACACTCCGGGACGAATGAGGGATTACACCGAGGTTAATGGTGCTCACGCCTCTGTCCATTGCATTTGTTTACCTCATCTCGCTCTTTGAAATACTTGACATCCAGGCCACACTCCATGATGACCCCGGACACGTCTCGTCCCAGAATCAATGGAAACTCAATGCCTGATTGCTTGATATTAAGAGGATCTCGTTTCATTGACAGAGTTGCTGCGCCATACCCAGCTAAAGACAGAAGACACAAAATATGAAATGTATTAAAACTATTTTATAACAACAATTCTGCTAAATTTGTATTGAAAATATGTATTATTGATTGAAAACCTAAATAATATGACTAAAATAGTAGCATAGTAGAAAGAACAGTTTCCGATTCTAAGAAATGTGTGTCAGTTCCTGTTTGAAATTTGCTCCCGCCCCAAAACCACTGCCTTTTCCAAGTTCTAGTGTGTCTACATTGACTGAAAAAAGTGAACCTACAGAATAATACAGTAGTTCCATTTAGGGCTACAACTAACAATGTATTTTTTGAATTGATTAATCTAGCAATTATTCTTTCTTTCATTAGTTATTTAGAATACCTGTGAATATGAAACGTTTACTAAAGTAGATCAAGGTGAAGCTTAAGTGAAGCTTAAGTGAAGCTAAGTGAAGCTAAAGTGAAGCTAAAGTGAAGCTAAAGTGAAGCTAAAGTGAAGCTAAAGTGAAGCTAAAGTGAAGCTAAAGTGAAGCTAAAGTGAAGTTAAAGTGATTTCATCCTGGTGGAATATAATAATTATTGTCAGGCAATTATTCAGTCATAAAACCACTTCTCTCAGCACATGGCATGTTTTGGAGGCTATGTATGGACCAGTGATTACTTGTATACTAATTTAGAAGACAAATATTTCAATAATCAATTAGTTGCTATTAATCAATTAACTAAAGCCCTATAATTATTGTGAGAAGAAACACTACTATTTTATGGGTGTACAAAATTATCAACATCATAAACAACAGTGAAATCCTTCATTCACTTTCATTCAGTTTTGGGACATTCTTAAACTTTCTGAATTCTGAATTCCTATTCTATAAATGTAATTAATTAAAAGAGATAAAGAGGCCGGAAATGACTTGGTATTTTTTAATGAATGAATTTTTAATGAAAGCAGGAATGTGTGGTTATATATCAGTTTTAGATACTGATGTTGTTTAGCTCAATCAGAGTTTCATTATATTTCTTACAATGACAATAAATCTCTATCTCAAGTTGATGAGACAAAAACCGCCAGATGAAAATAAATCTTTAAGCGCATAAGACTAACTGCAAATTTAAGCATGTCAGTCCTGGACATTCACATTCGCGGTTTCTGGGTTGAGTAGTTTTTCCCTGCCGAGAAAGAGGGTGCAAATTTTCTATGAACATTGCTTAATATGTTTTTCACTGTCTCCCTTTGAGGCAATTGCTCTTGTGGTTTCAGAACTTACAAAAATAAATTCAATTTAAAATATCTATTAAATCAATACAGGAAGTTCCATCCAAAATGTTTACATAAGCACACTTTTCTGACAGATTAAATCATTACTTTAACAAAATCAAGGCGTAATCATTTATTTGTATTAGTCTAAGCATAACTATTGTGCAATTGTGGATCTTATTAACATTACGGCTGCTAACTGTTATGGAATAATCTACGTATATCTGCTGTTCATGTCCAACCTGGAAGTACAACCATAAACTTCACCCAAATTAAATGAATGAATGGATAAATAGGCAAGATTGTAAGTAAAATATGAATTACCACGATCATTGATCATCCATTTACTATGCATGAGTTACAATATTTGCATCTATGATTTTCACAGTCGCACACATAAATATTGCACTGAATAGACAACTTACCCCTCATGCTGATATCCAGAGGGTTCAGTCCTGCAGCACACACTTTCACTATCACTTCGTTGGGGTAGTTTATTATTGGAAAGGATGTATTTTTTGTGAACCTTAGAACATCATTACCCCCATATTTATCAATGACCCAGGCAGGCATGATATCCAAGCAGTTCTTTGTACTGCTGAACTGTCTCTGTCTGGAAGCTACTGAATTTAGACATAACACCTTATTTTTAAATAGCAACGCAATATTTCTATTAATTAAATGCATAGACATATTCATAATTTAACTTCTACTAAGTACAAATAAATGGAAAGCCAAAAAGCTACACTGCTAGCAATGTCAACGCCAATATAACAACACCTTTTTGTACGCATAAAACGAGTATCCCCCCCCCAAATAAAATATATATTACGTATTCTGCAGATTTAGTTGTCTATTAAAATTATAATTGTTTAGAAAAATTAGATGCTACTCGAAAATGCCTTTCAAGTAACATGCCGCTTCCGTGTCGTCCTCTGAATATGACGGTAGACAAAACTGACCAATCACGTCTCAGCTTTTTCATCCACAGACCAATCAGGCAAGACGTTGTTTGCCGTGCGGAATGGAAACAAACATGGCAGCCCCGTTGAGTGTACATACTTAACAAAGGTTGTTGCCAGTTTAATGACTTTATAAAGAAATATCCGAAGAAATGTAATGGCTATGCTCAGTTCGACAATAAAGGAGGTTAGTACGAGCATGTTTTCTTTTTCAAATATCCCTGTTGTGCGTAATTGAATTGTAATAAAAGCAAAAGCTGATATTACTCCTACGTAAACCATTGCTTTCCATGTATACTTTATTCCCCAGGCGTCCTTAGCGCTTAGAGAGGGAAAAATATCTCCTATTGAACTGTGTAGGAAATGTTTGAACCGAATCAAGAAGACACAACATCTTAATGCGTATATCACAGTGACAGAGGAGCAAGCTTTGACACAAGCACATGAGGCAGAAACAAGACTTATGAAAGGTATTATCATCATTCCGCCGGCTAATATTTTCACACTTTAGCACGTATATTCTTGCATTGTCTTTTCCCGTCCAGGTTCCCCCAAAGGCTTGTTGGATGGAATTCCTTTTGCAGTGAAGGATAACTTCAGCACACAAAACATCAAAACGACATGTGCCTCCAGGATGCTCAAAGGTTTGGGATCTATACATTTTGTAGAATATCTACATAACACAATGAATAATGCAACATAAAC
Organism: Chaenogobius annularis; assembly: GCA_015082035.1. Classification (NCBI taxonomy): domain Eukaryota; kingdom Metazoa; phylum Chordata; class Actinopteri; order Gobiiformes; family Gobiidae; genus Chaenogobius; species Chaenogobius annularis. Next base: position 2,666,208 of record BJKM01000006.1, on the reverse strand, counting down.
CTGTGTGTGTTTCTATACAGACTACACTCCTCCATTCAATGCTACTGTTGTGCAGAAGTTGCTAGACCAAGGAGCTGTCCTAGTGGGGAAAACCAACATGGATGAGTTTGCTATGGGGTAGAAAGAGATTATTTATTTGAATATGCCGCAAAATATTGTACTTGCTATGCTGTCATTGTGATTTAATTTAGATCAGGAAGTACAGATGGAGCATTTGGACCAGTGAGAAACCCCTGGGGTTATGCTGCTCCGTACAGAGAAAACACAGGTCTGGATCCGGACTCTGACTGGGTCGTGACTGGAGGGAGCTCCGGCGGAAGTGCAGCTGCTGTGGCATCACTCACCAGTTATCTGTGAGGACTCAGATAAATACTTCAGTAAACTTACACTATGTAACTTTTCTGGTGGATGTTATTGCGTTGGCCCGGGATGTTCCACAGTACAGTTTTAAACATCTATTTTGCACTCATTCAGTTACACGTATTAAAAAATACCTTCAAAAACATGCATTCCCACAGGTCTGACCTGTAACTTGGTCTGGTGATGTCAACTGTTTATCTCCATGGAGATAGATATGTTTAATGCCAATCTGCAAAACTCTGCAGGCAAAGCAATAACACCTCCAGAGGAAACCAGCAGGTGGTGGATCCTATCCCTGTTATTATTAAACATTTTGCAGTGTGAAATAGTGCTACAGAAAAATATAAAGATAAACACTAATAATGAAACTACTTTATGCCACAGATACAAACACCCTAAAACAGGATATCCCCTGTACACAAGGGTTGAGCAATATACTGCACTGGCAATACACTGTTTATTCTGTTTTTCACTGACGCCCTACGAGGCAACCGCAGGTGTGATTTTGGGCGTTACAAAAATAAATGGAATTGAATTGAAATATTGCAACTAACTAAATATATTGCAATAACACCAAGATCCTCCTTCTGACAGAATTGTAATGTTCTGCAGTTTGTGTTATAAATTAAAGTATGTTAAGACATTTTGGTTTTAATATAACTGAAATTATTGTATCAAAGATGATATCAAAATATAAAAATAATATTGTTATTGCAGCTCTTAGCACTTAATAGAATAATCAAACACTTTAGCTCTACAACTCAAATCTTATGGTACCACATACAAATTGCAAAAAATATCCCTATAAGTGCAAAGAAAATGCACACATGATGCATTTTGCCCCCTCCCAAAACAAATAATGTCAATACAGTAATTATCTCAAAAAAGTTATACGGCTAGTTCAGAGTGATACACACATCAATCTGGCAGATCCTGCTGAACATAGTCCATTTTATACTATACGTTCTGCTTCAAATGATTTAAAAAAACGTTTCAATTTTAATTTTATTTGCAGAGCGCTTGGTTCCGACACGGGGGGCTCCACTCGAAATCCAGGTGCGCTGTGTGGAGTGGTAGCTCTGAAACCGACTTATGGTCTCGTGTCTCGACACGGCCTTATTCCTCTCATCAACTCTTTGGATGTCCCAGGCATCATGACTCGCAGTGTTGGTGATGCAGCTGTGGTCTTAGGTAGGAAATGCAACATCAAATATTTCCATGGAAACCCCCTCATGTATAGTTGTGTGTCAAAGTGTGTCTTGAAAACATTGGGGGAAAGATCCCATTCAGTTCTTTTGCAAAATGTCATACAACCTTTGTTTAGTAACACAAACTATTAAAAGTAAAGACATTTTTCTTTACAGATAAATATTTCAGAAGAACTAGTTCCAACAAATGTGCACATTTGCTTGAAATGTTCCACAGTATGGCCTTGAACATATCTACCTTGCATTTATTCACATGTTTTTTAGCTTAAAAATACAACTTGGCCTGGTGGCGTCCTCTTCTTTTCTCCATGAAGATAGTTAAATTTAATGCCATACTGTGGAACTTTCCAGTCAAAGCAATGACTTAACATCTCCATGGGGACCGGCGTGTGGCGGACCTTTCAGAAAAATTACATAATGCACCTTTAAAGGAAACCAGTTCAAATCTTCCACAATAATGAAACCAGAAAATTGAACTATTAAAACTATTATTCATTTCTCATAGATGTTCTGCAAGGTGTCGATGTAAAAGATTCAACTACCATCCCACCTCAGTCATCGCTTGCTCAACTCCCTGAAGATTTTGATGTCAATACCTTATGTGTGGGAATCCCCAAAGTAAGTCAACCGACAGTGTCCAGATGACTACAGCTGAATCTTTTTCTACAGTGGAACACTCCTGGACGAATGTGGGATTACACCAATTTGAATCCACCTTTTAGTTATGATTTTAAATTAGGCTAATTGATCATCATAACGCTATGGCAGTGTATTTATAGTAACAAAGTGCTGTGTGATGTCAGGAGTATCATGCCCCAGGCCTGTCTGAGGAGACATTGGAGCAGTGGTGTCGTGTTGCAGACATGTTTGAGAGAGCAGGCGCCCGAGTGGAGCAGGTGTCCCTCCCCCACACCCAGCACTCCATTGTGTGCTACCACGTACTGTGCTGTGCAGAGGTGGCCTCCAACATGGCCCGTTTTGATGGGTTGGAATATGGTATGCAATTTCTGCGTGCACAGGTGCATTTTTTACACGGCACATGCTGGTACAGAGTTTCCCATAGATTTCAGTGACACAACTAAAGTTTACATTGCATTTCTTTTATAGAAGTCACATAACCTATGTTGAGCAGCCTTTTTGCACAGTATAGTTACTTTTTTATGTTTAGTACAATACAATTAAAATGTATTGTACTAAAGTGGGATTTTGTTATAGAATGTGTAGTTCAGGTTGTTTTTTTAATTATGGGGGGAATTTTAGGCTATGAAGGTGACCATAATCCCCTGTATTAATGGGAAAGGCTGTGTAATGTATAATAGTCAATAAACAAAGCGCTAAATATTCAAATTTTGATTACAATATCTGTTGTTTTATGGATGAGCGCTTTGTTTTGAAATGCTCAAAACTATTTTAATCAACATTCAAATAAATGCTTAAAACAAAATGCATTTTTATTTTGACCTCAAATCACAACATTACCATACTTTAATGAAATAGGATATGCTTACAAGCTAAAAGGCTACTGTGCTATGAATTATACTGATGATAATAAATGTGTACATGTGTTTTAGGACATCGCAGTGAAATGGACAGCTCCACTGAAACCATGTATGCCACGTCCCGGCACGAAGGCTTCAACGATGTAGTGAGAGGGAGGATTCTGTCTGGAAACTACTTCTTACTTAAACAGTAAGTAAGAACAGGGGGAATAGACTATTTTCTTATGTATTAGCTGTTAATTAAGCTTATATTGTAATCTTTATTTTCAGGAGCTATGAAAATTACTTCTTAAAGGCCCAGAAAGTCAGACGTCTTATAACAGAGGATTTTAGACACGTCTTTAACTCTGGTATTGATGTACTGCTGACTCCCACTACTCTGTCAGACTCTGCTCGATATTCTGACTTTGCACAAGAAGATAACCAAACTCGCAGTCTACAGGAGGATGTCTTCACTCAGCCTGTCAACATGGCAGGTATGAGAGATCAGCACTGATCTGCTGTACACACAGAATGATCACAATAATCACGTCAGTCTACATATGTGCCATAACGGAAGCCCTTACTATACAAACACACATTTTATGGATAACCTTTCTAGTGCAATATATGGAGATCTACTACTGTTGTACATTTATAAATATTATAGTCCAATGTAGTGATTTAATAATAATAGTGTCATTAAAACTGTCAAGAGGAATAGTAAAAGTAACAACCACTGTTAATATTATATTATTTGTGTAGGTCTGCCAGCTGTTTCTGTACCAACAGCTCTGTCCAGGCGAGGCCTTCCCATTGGACTTCAGCTCATCGCTCCAGCACTTCAGGACAAGAGGCTTCTGTCTGTTGCCCAGTGGATTGAACAGAGGGTCGGCTTTCCCTCCATCAGTGACTTTGAAGCACCCAGTGAAGACAGTGAGCGATGCCAAAAGACCAAAAGGGAACATACTATATAAAACATATAATGGTGACTGTGAACAAAAACCCATCGTTAATTATGAGAGCAGTAGAGTGCAAATGTTAGTGGAAATAAAGTGTGAATTTATCATTTCCCTTTCAGCTGTATCAGTTCCGTGGGAAGTTCTGCACCTTTGATGTATCTTCATAGTCTAACAGTAAATAGGAACTTATTGTCACCAAAACTTTGTTCAGTAATGTTTTGTCTGCATGTGGACCTGGTATTACTAGGCATTAATGAACAGGAACATAAAAGTCAGTTATGACAGAAACATAAGAACACACAGCTTTGATGGAAAGGCATCACTTTTACATTCCCTTCTCTCTCCCTTTAGTGCTTTGGCTCATTAGCTCTCATTTCAGCTTGAGCTTAATGTTTTTGATGGCTTCTTTCAAATATGATTCTGTTTTTGGATTACCCACAGTTGACATTAGACACATGTGCCCATTCCTGAGTTGAAAAGAAAACTAAAGATATTTTTATCTAAGCATTTCAGCGACATGTGACATTATTCCCAGCACATTCATCTCAAGGACAGAGGAACCAAAACAACCCAGGAGTTTCGAATCAGAACCCATAAGCTTCAGTTCATGTTTTAAAGTCACATTAGGAAGACCATACCACTGTTCCGAAAGGTTGATAGCATAAGTCTACACAAGAAAGACCATAACAAAGCAGGTGTATATATTTATTTTAATTTGAAATATTTTTATATGTTCGGTCCAGTCCTAGAGTGTTTGTTACAGTATGTGTCATGCATTTTTTTGTAATGGCCTTCTTTCCTGCTACCAACAGTATGCTCCAAAGCCCATTGTGTACAAATACATACTGTAGTTCTGAAATTGAGTGCAAAGGTGTCAAAAATAGTCTGCAGTGCCTTGTTAATCTCAGCCCAATATTTTTAGATTTTTCAAACTAATCATTAGGCCTTGTAGTACATTTTTCGTTCTTCCTCCACAAAAGACCAAGTGCATCTTATCACAGTATACTTGGTTATCACCTTTTAAAATGTGGATGTGAAAAAAAATTTTTGTATTGAAATGGTGATTTAAGGAAACTATATAACTATATGCCATATTGTCCGCCATCGCATATACTTGACCTGGCACTGGTAAGGTAATGCCCCAGTAAAATAGCTTGGGTGACAACACTTGTAAGAGTAGCTTTGGGCTTGCTGGTAATCTGCTCCCATCACACGATAGCATTTTACTTATTCATAGCACTTTGAGTGAGTTGTGAATCTGTGAAAATAAAACAATCCCTCGGCCGTGAATTCAGTGCAACATTTGGAGGAATTTGTGGAATGCAAAGGCCTGTGTGTCCTGGATGTCCTTCACCTGTGGCTGATTACAACCCCACCTCCCTTTTATTGACTCTATACTCCACCTCACCCAGCCTATGGAGTATCTTGTTTATCCGGAATAGGATGACGGGAAAGGTTTTTGGTTTTTTTGCGGTCACCTGAAGCAGGACTCTTGTTTGACCACCTCACCACACTCCACTGGTGCTCAGGTTTCAAGGAGCACCTGTAGGAATGTGCCCAGTGCAAAGCCTTGGTTTGCAGATGAAACGGGTGCAAGTGTTGAAAACTACTGGAGGTGTGGAGGACAAAAGCAGGCCATGATGAGAAGTCCTAATCCCACTCTATTGTGAAAGACAAAACTATACAATACGGCCTTTGTCATGTGAGGTACAATTCCCACATTGATCTGCAGTGGGCTTGTCTTGTTGGAAGTGAACATTTTAATTCGGCTTGAGATACCTTTTCTTTAAGCCACAAAACTGTTGGCCTGGTTTAATGCACTCAGTGCAAAGGGTTCCCTCAGCCTGGTGTTAAGGCACCATAGCAGAGTAGAAATGTTCCAAGTCAATTTAGCATTTGGTTTTAAAAGGTCCAGACTTTAAACTGGCCAACAGTAGCCCATGTTTTTGTATATAAACTATTTTGCCAAGAGTTTGGGCATGCCAAAATTTGAGTTAGGTATCAAGTTTGAGAACATTGTACTTAACCCCAAAGAACGTAGGACATTTTTTTGTGTTTAGAATCTCAATGTAGGCAACATTTTCTGGGGCCAAGCTAGTCAAATACGGTCAATACACCAGTTAAAAGCATTTAAGTGTTCTAGGGTTTAGTGTCTAGTGAAGTCTAGGCATAACAATGTCAAACTTTGCCAAATGAAAGCATACCAAGAGTTTGGGTTTTACAGTTAGAACTTTATTGAACTTACAAAACTCACCTCCTAAAAAGGCAAAATTTACATTTTAGCTTACAAAACCTAAAATCTTTTACATACAACTCTTTGGGCTAAAAGCCAAGGCCTCAAGTATGAAGAGTTACATGGTAGCCTGTCTTACAGATACGATCATTTCCCTCAGAGGAACATAGTCCGTCAGTCCACCCATCCGCACTGGTTTATGCGCATCGTGGAAGCGGGCACTGGGCTTCACGCGCTCCTTCAAAACTCAGAAACACGAATACCAATTTCTTGTCTTCAAAAAGCACGTCAATGTTGGAGTTAGTCCAGTGCAAAGATCCAGCTTTAGGACCAGCCGTGGAGAAAGCCCAAAGCCAGTGGGAGCAGCAGCACGGTCACCTCCGTCCTTCCTCCGGCGCTCTTGTCCTTAGTAGAGTTCCCAGTAGTCATGTTATGGGGGTGCATCGTTGCGTTCCCAGCCATGGTCGTGGGAGACATTGTGGTGTTCTGAGCTTGTACCTGAAAGGCAGAGCAACTTATTAGGTCACAATCCAGTCAATAAAGAGGAAACCGAGAAGTCAAGATATCCTGTGCCTCAAATTAAAACCTCTGGGCCAAATGATAGTTTGTCTAAAGAAAAAAATACTTACCTGTGATGTGAGCTGAAGAGCAAACAGCAGGGCTCCAAAGAAAACTAGGCACAACTTGTTCATCTTGTCGGCGTTAGTGACCAAAGCGCTTGACTCTACTTCTGCGGTGCGGAGAGACGTGGATGTGCTGTATGAAACGAGAGACGCACAAGTGAGTTTTATACCCGATGTGACCTCATTAGAGACACTCAGTTCCACCTGCTCAACTTCAGCTGCATTCAAGGATTGTCCGAAATAAGGCCTTCTACCTCTGGGAGAGCACATTAACGGCACAACACTAGATGTATTTATTTTTTTACTTTGTAAAATGTGTATGTTATATTTTACGTTTTTTACTGAAGAAAGAAAACTGATAAAGTCTTGTTTCCCATTGACCTAAACCTAAAAAGTCATGAGTGTAGCCTAATCAACTTGGCTATTCTATTTCTAAATATAATACAGTATTGGCACTACACCTTTTTATGTTTTTTGTTTGTTTGTTTGTTTGTTTGTTTGTTTGTTTCCTTTGAATTAATTGTTTTATTGCTTGCGTCTTTGGAGGAGCCATCTCAAATAGGAAACAGCTCCCTCGTGTGGCTAGCACCTACTACATGTGATTTGACAACTGTATTTTTGTCCTCACGACTATCCGTCGTTGTCCTGTCCACAGTTTCTTCCGGAAGAAACACATTGCAGACGGAATATAAACACATTTAGAGGTGCGTGTTGCCTCAGAGGATAAACTGCTTTATATCAGTGGTCTTACAGCCCCTTGCCCTGTCGCCTGCACATGCTGCTGTGCCGGGTTTCTGCGGTGAGCCAGACTCTGGGGCGATGGAGCCGGAGGTCACCGCGGGTACACGGCCTCCGCGCGGTGCCTCTCAGCTCCAGCCGCTGTCACGGAGTTAGCGCCGGGGAAGGCTCCTCTCAGCCCGCAGAGCCAGCCTCTGTCCAGGGGCTTTACCGGGACTCGGTGCTTCTCCCCAGGACAGACTTTCCAATGAAGCTGGCCGGGCAGAAACTTCTGGAAAGAGAGGTGGAGATCCAACGGGTAAGAGGAACTCAGCAGGAACACATTACCATGTAAATATATACAATGATAAGGGAAAGTTGTATGTATTGTAAGTTTGGACTGTGTGTCCCTAGGCTTGTGGGTTTGCAGAGCTGTACTCCTGGCAGAGAGAGAGGAAAGCCAAGAAAGAATTCTGTCTCCATGATGGACCTCCATATGCCAATGGAGACCCTCACGTTGGACATGCACTAAATAAAGTAATAAGCCCATAGCTTTGAATGAGACTAAAATGTATTCGCGCAAATTACATTAATTCATATTTTAACGGTGCTTTTGTAGATTCTTAAAGACATTCGTAATCGCTTTGAGATGCTGAGAGGTCGACAGGTTCACTACATTCCTGGTTGGGATTGCCATGGTTTGCCCATTGAGCTGAAGGCTCTGGGAGAGCTTGGAACTAGTGGGCTGACCCCACTACAGATCAGACAGAAAGGTAAAAACAAACATCTCATCAACAGTCCAAATTATGTATGTATGTATGTATGTATGTATGTATGTATGACTTATTATTTTGTCAGCTCGGGAGTTTGCAGAGAACGCCATCGCTCGACAGAAAGACGCCTTCCAGCGCTGGGGTGTGATGGCAGACTGGGACCAGTGCTACTTCACCTACACCGGCACCTATGAGGCTGCTCAGCTCAAAGTGTTCCAGGAGATGCACAATAAAGTGAGGAGACTGATGTACTTTAACATTAACTAAATGAAAAGTGTATTATTCTGGTCGAGTGGTTAAGGCACAGCACATGTATGCCAGGCTCCAAGTGCAGCCGGCCGCCAGTTCGAATCCCGACTTCGACAATTTACTGCAATTTACTGTCCTCCCTTCTTTCTCATCCCCCATTTCACGTTGTCTTTACTGTCTAATAAAGCCTACGGACCAAAATCTTTTTAAAAAGTGTATTATTCCCCCTTTGATGTTATGCAATTACAGGAGCTGATATACCAGGACTACAAGCCAGTTTTCTGGTCTCCTTCTTCTAGGTACTTTCCTTTTTCAACCTTTGTACTTTCACTGTTTGTTATGTCTTTTCAAACTATGTGCATGGTTTTATCTTAATGATAAACATTTCTGACAACTGTTATTGTGGATTGTCATAGTTACAACAGTGTTCTTATTGTGTAGAACGGCTTTAGCAGAGGCTGAGCTGGAGTATAACCCTGAGCATGTAAGCAGAGCCATCTACGTTACATTTCCAGTGGTGAAGTTACCCCCAGGTATCACAAAAGAAGCAGGTAAAGCGGATCTTTGTGTTAGTGTTACTTATTCTCTAAAATGCGAATACTACGTGCATTTATACAGCTTTTTTGCTACATAAACTGTCTCCATTAAACAGCTGAGGACAAGGTGTCTGTGTTGGTGTGGACGACCCAACCTTGGACCATTCCTGCTAACCAGGCTGTTTGCTACATGCCTAATGCCCAGTAAGATAAAAGGATTGTCAACTGAGATTATTATTATTATTATTGAATCATAACTGGACATATTGAAAGGACTAACATTAATATAGTTTTTGGATATATTTGGAAACCATATGTTAAAGTTGCGGTTTTGTCCTGTAGGTATTCTATAGTGAGAAGGGCAGATAATAGTGATCTGCTCCTGTTGGCCACCGAGCGTCTTGCCAGTGTATCCGCACTTCTGGGCACCGGACTGGAGGCAGTGGCCACTTTCACAGGTAAACGTTTGGCTCACGGATTACACTGTGTCCCCGAGCAAATGAAGCAATACCGTTGTTATTGTATTCGCTCAGGTTCTCAGCTCGAAGGCGGGGTTTGTAAACACCCCACTATCCCGACCAAAGAAGTTCCTCTGCTGCCAGCCAATCACGTGACCATGGCCAAAGGGACAGGACTAGTTCACACTGCTCCGGCTCATGGCATGGAGGACTACAGTGTGGCTTCACAGTTCAAGTTATCTGTGGTATGTCTCAATTTACTTGGAAGGACTACATTGTTTTGAAATGTTGTGATTTTCTACATGCCTGTAACGAGTAACGAGTAAATGCAATGTGTCCCTTTGAGGAATGTATGGTAGACGAAGATGGGATGTTCACTGAGCTGGCTGGTCCTGAGCTGCAGGGTCTTTCTGTGATGAGTGAAGGAACCAGTAGAGGTAAGTAACTAATGATGATATTTTTGTTAGTCTGTGTCTGAGTTGTTTGACTTTTCTGTCTGTGTCAGTGATCTCCATGCTGACGGAGAGTGGCGCTCTCGTCAAAGAGGAGCAGTGCACACACAGTTATCCGTACGACTGGAGGACTAAGCAGCCTGTCGTGATCAGACCCAGCAAACAGTGGTTTATCAACACAGCATCGCTCAAAGACAAGGCGAAGGTAAAGTCACCCTGGGGAGGCTCGGACCGAAAACAAAGCGAAGCATTGGAAGAGCTTTATGGTGCTCAGACCCCAGCAGAGGGCGTGGCATAGATGAGCACAGGCAGAGTCGATGACATTTAGGAGGTTCCTTCCCGGCTGGACACTGGTGGTGGTAGAGGTGGTGTCGTCACAGAACTAAAATTTCAAACTCAATTTTGATACTATGGAATAGGTTTGATACTCGATACAGATTTCGATACCCCACCGATGATAAAAACTCTTTTTCGTTGTCATTTTCAACAAAACAAAATACTTTCATTATGTTACCATATGGTCTTGCACTAGTTATGATAAAGTTCATTTTTAAATTGTTCAGGAAAGTTCACATTTTGTCCTGTTTATATGATTTTTCACTATGATACTTGTTCAAATGAGTATCTAGTTTAGATACTAGAGTTTTAATATTGATTAGTATCTGAATTTTCATACGTTTGACAACCCCAGGTAGAGGACAAGGCTGGGGGTGAGTAGAGTGAGACAATGAGGATGAGATTCTGAGGGGGAGATGGTGAGACGCAGATGTGCCGTTTGATTTGTGGAGGTAGGCGGGGGCCGCACTTTAGTCTTTCAGGCTGAATTTGCGCTTCGCTTCATGTTTCATCAACTTTTGTTCTGGGTGAAATTGAAAATCTATTGAATGCTTATGTCAATGAAATGTTCCTTTTCCTAGGATGTTCTTCAGAAGGTGCGTATCCTGCCAGAGTCGGCGCGCAGCAGCATGTTGGCCATGTTGGACCGAAGGACATATTGGTGCATCTCCCGACAGAGGAGTTGGGGAGTGCCTATCCCAGTCTTCTACCATAAAGAAACCGGAGAGCCTCTTATTAACAAGTAAATGCCTTTTGCACATTGTTGACACACAGTACTTGACATGTTCAACAGACTTGTTGCTGGGACACATTGTGTCAGACTGATAAATGCAGTTTGTGTTTGCAGACACACTGTATCGCACGTCGCATCACTGTTAAAGGAAAAAGGCAGTGATTGTTGGTGGGAACTCCCGATTGAGACCCTGTTGCCATCAAATGTCCTGAAGAAGGTCAGTCTGTTATTGTTTTCAAACGTAACATTTTATTTCTACGTTGGTGTATTCAAGTTTAGTTTAGTCAAGTTTTAAGATTACCGGTAGTTTTTCTGTTTTTTCAGAGCAAAGCGGGCCCTGTGTCTGACTATGTTCGTGGAGAAGATGTGCTGGACATCTGGTTTGACAGTGGAGTGTCATGGGCTGCTGTACTAGAAGGTAAACCGGCAAGGCTTGCTAACTTGCTACTATTAACAATTATTTTTCTTCATATTTTCAATGTCAAGAGAGTTTTGAACACACAAATACATGGCCATTGTGCACATATTTTATTTTGTGTCATTTTTAGAGGAGATTGAGGCGAGAGCCTGACGAGCCTGACGAGCCTGACGAGCCAGAGTCACGTCTTGGCTGGCTCCCTTCTCTGCTGCGTAAACCTTTGACCACCACAGGTTCAATAAACCAGAGCTAGTCTTTCCCCCTTTATTCTTTATTTTCACTCAGGCCTTCCCTTCTTCTCATGCTCTATCCCCATTGTCATTGGACTGTAGGGAAACTTTATTTGTCTAACTATTAACACTTATATTGCAGAAAAGCTTGTTTGCAGTTAGGGACAAACCAAACCTCATAAGTTCAGTTATGTGCATGTTACAGGTGTATTTTGGACAACAGGGTGGAATCGTTCTTGAACTATACTTTGCTGGCTTGTACTTTTTTCTTGTTTTGGAAAACGCTGCGCTATTTCAGCTTTTTATTACTACTGTTGAAGTACACTATATGTATTTCAGTACTAACAAACGGCTGATGTCTATTTTCTTCCCCATTTCTCCCTTGCTTTTGTAAACCATGTGTATAAAAACATTGTTTATTTTGTCTTTTATTAGAGTCTGACCCGAGGGCAGATGTGTATGTGGAGGGGAAGGACCAGCTCGGAGGATGGTTTCAGTCTTCACTTCTCACCAGTGTGGCTGTGAGGAACAAGGCTCCATACAAGTCAGTACTTATCCTTATCCCGATGCAAATTAAATAAAAATGCCTCTAAAATGATGGGCTCTTTGCATTCATAGGTCTCTTGTGGTCCATGGTTTTGCCATCAGTGAGAAGGGAGAGAAGATGTCCAAGTCTTTGGGCAACGTTGTGAACCCGGATACTGTAATTAATGGAGGAAAGGTCATTTATTTATTTATTATTTACCGTTATTATATGGCAATACAAAGTGCTAAGTTTTTTTTTTTCTCCAGGACCCCAGCATGCCTGCCTATGGGGCTGATGTACTTCGATGGTGGGTAGCAGAGTCCAACGTCTTCTCTGAGGTTCAAATCGGGCCCAGTGCACTTAACTCAGCCAGAGAAAGCATCAACAAGGCAAGTACACGGCGCTGTAGACTGTTCATGCTTACGGTTTAGTCGTTTATATTAATTTAGCTGTTTGTCTAATATGCTGTTGGCAGTTGAGAAACACTTTGAAGTTTCTGCTCGGAAACGTACACAGCTTTGACCCACGCACTCAAGCCGTGGACCCCAAAAAGATGCACTACGTTGATCAGTACATGCTGCACCTGCTACGGGAATACAGCATCAAAGTATGTCGCATTTTGACATGCAAGCATATTATAAAGCCTACACCTCTCTATTGTCACAGAAAATGTCGAAACACAACGTGCGTTTGGGTGTATGTGCAGGTGACCGACGCCTACAGTGAATTTGATGCAGGGCGGGTCATACGCCTCCTACAAGCTTTTGTCAGCAGAGACCTGTCTAGTTTTTATTTCAGCATCATCAAAGACAGGTAATGTTATGCACTGATAGTGTAAAATGTTTTGGGCCATTAGTTATTTAGTCGATTATATATTTTTTCTAATGAAATCCCATGAGCTTGTGGTCATGGGAGTGCAGTTTGAGTCAGCCATTTGGTCTGATCATGGAGATAATTTGAGAGCTTTGCCAGTTCATCGTCTCTACCCTTTTAGTCAATGAATCGATGCTCGAGGCTTGTCTTTACGACCAAGAATTTCTTCAGTCGACTACAACCCTTGTTTGTTTTTATCAGCACTTTGGTAATTTACTAAATCCTATTCAGGCTTTACTGTGATCCAGAAGACTCTTTGGGAAGAAGGTCATGTCAAACTGCTTTAGAGGAGATTTTAGATGGCGTGATCAGATCAGTAGCCCCCATCCTCCCACATCTGTCTGAAGAGGTGTATCTTCATGCTCCTGGACACGACGGTACATGTTCCTTAGTTGATATCGTGAACAAGCCACATCATGCATAATATTTTCACGTGCAAAAATGTTACTTGCAGAAGGAGAGACTCTGTTCAAAAGTGGGTGGATCAAGAGCAGTTCTGTGTGGAAGCGGCCGGGGCTGGAGGAGGCAGTGGAAGGAGCCTGCGCCATTCGAGATTCTTTCCTCTCGTCGATTCCAGGGAAAAACGCTGCTCAGTACGACCTCGTAATCGCTATAGAGCCAGGTCTGCTGTTTGAGCTCATGGAGGTAAGCATCATGTAGGATTTTTTTTAGATTTATACAGTCCACATATGAATTAATACCCTCTTGTCTAACATCTAGTCCCTACAAGATGAACCTGTCTCCACCTCCTCTCAGCTAGTTGAACTGATGATGTGTGCTAAAGTAAGGCTCGCTAGTGAATTACCCCGGGACCTGCCCTCAGACGCCCTGCGGAGTCATGGGACCTTCCTCATAAACTTAGAAGGTAAGGGCATTTAAAATAATGTTTAAAATGTATTATATTTATAGTGCGTGTATACATTATTATTTATTATTTGCAGGTGGAGTGATTCGTGAAGACAGTCCTTACAGTATCGCAGTGGTACCCTCCTCCGCTGCCCGCTGCCCGAGGTGCAGGCGCTTCACCTCAGACTCCACAGACTGTTTATGTCCACGCTGCCAGACTGTCCTGTCACAAACTCAGTGACCCCTTGACCAGAACTTACAAAATTTGCGTTTTATTGATACATTGGCAGAAATAATTTGTGTCTGATTTAATCAGAAACACAATTTGCAATATTGTATTCAGCTGATTGACATGATATGAGTGGTTTATAGAAAAAGATTCAGTTGTAGTCATCTGGACTCATCTGGACTTTTTTCTAAAACAGAGTCCAGATGACTACAACTGAATCTTCTACAATGGAACACTCCTGGACGAATGAGGGATTACACCGACATGAATTGAGTGGCTTATTTTTTTAAGCCTACCTTACGTTTAGTTTGACACACTAAATACACTGGCTGGACAAAAAAGTCATCACCTGGAAGTTGCAAATAGTTAAGCGCCGTCCATTGCATGTTCAGCACACTATTGCTCCAAGACTGACTCTGGCATGCTCAAAGTCACACACTAATATTGTGTTTAAGTCTGAATTAACATTAAATGTCACTGTGTGACAACAATGGTAAATTATCTGTAAAATCTGTGGAAAAATGTGTGGATGGATTTCTTTTTTCTTTCTATTTCTTTTTTTTTTTAAACATATAGCAACAAAAACTTACATCACACAAACTAACCAATGTAAAGAGAAATATTATATATATATTTATATATTATACATATATTTTTATATATTTTATATTATATATATATTTTATATTATATATATATATATAAACATATATACACACATATATATATACACACATTATATAATATATACACATATATATATATACATATATCATACATACATATATATATATATATACATACATATATATATACACATATATATACACATTATATACATATATATATACATACAATATAATACACAACACATATATACATAAACAGACATTCATCTACACATATATCCATAAAACATTCGTGGGTGGTTTTCTTTTCAGTTTTCTTAAAATTGTGATGAGAAACATGTCCTCAAACGAGATGGAGTGTAAACCAGTTTATGGTGCATAGTGGAAAGGAAAACACATTTTTTGAGAAACCTCTTTATTCTGCATTGATTAGCCCTGTGTGAGAAGATGCGTGTCAGACGACAGAATAGAGGGATGTGCAGGCACAGCTAGTACAGAACTGTCTGCATATATAAATAAAAATTTGTCTTTATAATACATATATCCTTACACCAGTCAAGAGCAAAGCGATAAATGAAACATGGCACTCAAGAGTTAAAGTAATCAGCTCGAAATTTTGACATAGATCCATGAAAAACCCAACACAAGTGTTATATTTAATGCATGCACAAAATTGGCATTAAAAATGTAAAATGCTTTTTCCATTATTATTTGCAGACACTGATGTTTTGTTTTCCTGCCTACATTGCAGTTACGCTCTAAGGAATATAACACAAAATAACAGTAAATTGCAGTTTGAATGTTTGCAAAGGTTTACAGATATGTGACATGCAAACCGAACACTTGGCTGGTAATGCATGTGTTAACACAATTTATATAGCAACAATTTAAACATGATGCAGATGATGTGAACCCCGCCTCTAGATCTAAAAACAAACTAAAACTTTCTGTTGCTGTTCTAATGTTTCCCTTGGGTCAATCATCAGTGGACAGGGCCTCCGCAGCCTCCAGAAGGTGGAGGGCCAGGCTGAACTGAGCGTGGTTTTCTGGCAGGATTTCTGTCAGGCGGCTGATCAGTCTGCTGGTCTGGGACAAGGGCACAACAGGGCAACGCAGCTCACTGGGATCCTTCCCACAAAACAAAAAACATGTCACCGTTTAAAACTATAACTATATTAGATGCAGCTGTTTATCTAAGAGAGACTCACCATCGCTTTGAGCCATGTGCAGAGCGTGGGGGGCAGACGGGCCAGCAGCTCCATGGCGGGCTGTGTTTGACTCTGACTGTGCAGCAGAGAATAGCTCAGTCTCTGTCCAGTCAGAACCAACAACTGAGAGCCAAGCACGTCTTTATCTTCAACCTCCAACATCACCTGAGAAGACACCAAATAAGCAAATCGAGAATTATAACAGCAATTATCATCAAGCACTCTCAAATACAGTCATGCAATGAAATTCTTACTCGCTAGCTTCGCATTACTAAAATAATATGTATTAACAAAAGCAAATTCTTGATTATTTTTGGTACCTGTTCAGCTCTGAGGTCGAGACCCTGATTGTAGAGTTCATACACAAGATGGCGCCGTAAGATGTCAGGGTTGACCTGCAGCAGAGAGCCCAGGTCCAGACACAGCGAAGGCCACCAGTCCGCCATCGGTCCATTAGAGGGAAGAGGCGAGGGGCCAGAGTCTGAGGAGGAAAGAGAATCTGTGGCCTGCACCCAGCTGGTCAACACTCGCAGAAGAAACTGTTACAAGATGAAGCAACAATGTATTGATATAAGTAACATTTTCAGTGAGCAGAGAGGATAATTAGTTCTCGTCTTACATCTTGACGCAGCGAGACAATTGCAGGATCCATATCTCCGTTGGGCATCAGCTGGATAGTTGTTAAGTCTCTAAAGAAAGCATTCTTACCCTACATAGAAAAAAACAACATGCATAAATACTTAAAGGTTTGGATGTTTTTTTATTCTGTATTTAGATTATAAAATAAGTTGTCCACCTTGCTGTCAAACAAGCTGAGTGGTTTGACTTTCATACTGAAGGTCATAGCGGTGTGCAGCAGTGAGGCGAGCAGGCAATGATGCTGCACCAGTGGGAAATGGACTCCCTTCTGCTCCAAGGCAAGCTCCGCAATGGAGGCCGGACCCTCGGCTCCGCTCCACACCTCCTCTACAGAAAACACAGGAGTCGCAACCTCATCCACCGCAGAGTCAGCCTGCAAACAGATCCACAAAACAACTTCAGAAGACACTTTGACATTTCATTTCATTTCGAAGAAGCTTTGTCATTTAATTAAATTTTAAAAGAAAATAACACTGCAGACATTTCAATTACACACGCTCAGACCATCAAGCTTAAGTAAAATAGAGGTCAAAAACATCCCCAGTTGTGAGTATTGGTTAGCAGTAACAATATTAGTATTCAAACTAAAACACACAAAGCCTCTTGGACTGGCCATACTGCATTTAAGTTCAGGCACTGCCCAGTCTCCATGCCAAGTCTCGGGGTATAATTACTTACAAAGTATTTTAAAAATGACAAATGGTACTCATTTTCGTTAACCAATTGTCCAGTCACCTCCATAAGGATCTGCAGCAACTGGACACAACTGCCAAGGAAAGATGTCACTGCTTTGTCTCCCATCCCCACGTCCTGAACGCAGACATTTATGATGAGAAATAATCAAAAGAAAAATACAAAACATCTTGAAAAGTATAAAGAGAGCTGTACCCTTCGACATAACCGGTCTTTGGGTGCTTTCCCAACCTACAAGAAAAGACATGGCATGCCTTTAGTTCAAATATAACATTTTAAATATATATTAAATGTTTATAGCATACTTTTTCCATAAGAAAAGCAGTTGTGGAAAAACGTTTGACGATAAATGTACTCCACATCATTGCTGAAATTCCTAAAAATATAGTTAGGATTGTAAGGATGTGAAGTTTTAATGAATAAAATAGAAACATGACAAATACCTAGCTGGATGTGTGCATTGGAGATCTGCTTTAGGTGTTCAACAGCCCAAGACAAATAACATCCCTCCTAGAAGGGGACAGTAATGTTGGTTTTAGTTTTGAAACAATACAAATCCTAATTGCTTATACCACTTGAAATATAATTGTTGTGTACTTCTGGGTCCTTGTTCCACTGCACCACATATTCCCAACAGCAGTGAGCGAAGAGCAAGTCTGGAGAGAGGGAGTTTGGAAAACGCTTGCACAGTGCAACTAACAGCTCTTAAAAAAAACAACAACAGCTAGTTTAGTTGTATTCACATGTAAGTTTGTAATCGTTTCTTTATGGAAAATAGGGCAGTGTCAAAAGGCTGTTTTGTTTTGACTGACCTTCACTTTGATCTTTGTCATCTTGACTTTTGTTTTCATCTGTTTCTTGTTCAGTTTCTGTGTCTTTTATATCAAGAATTTCCTTAAGTCGCTCTGGAGCCAAGTTGTGCCTAAACACCCATTTTGAGACGCTGTCTGCAACTCCACCTGAATATATATTAAGACAAAACAAATATTTAGCATGTAATATAATTGATAAAGTGGTCAAAATCTGTTTGGAGCTTTTGTAGAGCTCACCGGCGCCTCCCTCTAAGAGCATCTTAATTGAACACTGTGTTACAGCGCCCCCTGTGGCCCCCTGAGGTGGAGGCAGCAGCAGAAGAGTCTGCAGCACCAGTACATCCTCCAGCTGATGCACACACACCATCCACTGCTCCAGCTCCAGAGACACGGCCTCCCACTCAGACTGCAACTGCCACCAAAACATGTTCAGCAATTAAACCAAAAATAGTTTTCCTTTTAATTCAGTGCATTAGAACGATTGCCTACCCTGGTGTCGGCTCTGCTCGTTACACTGGCCTTAGCAGCACGATGAGCCACAAAGGCAGCCAACAGAGCAGCTGCTGCATTGTGGGACTGAACGCAGGTGTTGCGGACCTGAAGCCACCATGGGGAGATAGACTGAGTGTCCCAGGTCTCCTCAACTGCACCTACAGGGTAATCAATTATAATGTAAAAGTATTAATACTTATTAGCACCTAACTTACAATCATTTGTATGACTTAATGATACAAACCCTTCATATTGCTGAGTGTTACAAGTAAAGTGTGTAGATTTTGAACCGTCTCATCAGGTTTCTGCAGCACCTCTTTCTCCCTCTGTAACCACATGCTCAGCAACAGAGACTAAGAAAAACACATCACACATAAGCATGTAAATAAAGGCCAAAGCCAAAATGTGGAGTATTACAAGTATAATGTGACATACCAGTAACTGTTGTGGAGTGATCCCAGCCTGCTCAAGTGTCGCACAAACTTTGTGTATTGAACTTTTCCCACACAGAGAGCTCCAAAAGAAGAAACTACCTGAACACATATAATAAAACAATAACATATGCAATGCAGCCATTAACTTCTCAAACACGCTGAAGTACCTAGCTGGTTCAAGTCGCTCTCCTCTTTGCAGTTGACCTTCAGCGGGCCGTCTTCTGTGCACTCCATGTGTGAGAGAAATGCTTGCGCTGTCACGGGCAGATCTGGGGAGTCCTGGGCAAACGTAACACTAGGTCTGGTGTGGAGCTGAGCATAGCGCTGCAAGATGAGGCCCACGCGGGACAAGTCACCCTTTATGCCCTCCAGAGGATCAGTCTAAAGAAAATGCAATTGCCATGTCAAAATAAAACATAGAAACAGAATTTAAATAATAACGATTCAGTCCTTTACTTCAGGGGAGGATTCTGTTGTGTCTGTGCAGGCGTTCAAGTCCTGAATGTCACAATAAAGTCTGAGCAGTTTTAACCGGGATGAGCAAAACTGGAGTAATGTTTCATCGACTTCATCTGGATCTAAAAAGAAAAGCAAAATATTATTATTTTTAAATGAAAAAAAAAAAAAAAAACAAGAAAAGAAAAAAAATCTTTTTACGCCCACCTTGGTTTTTGAAACTTTCATATAAGGTGCTAGTGATATTAGCAAGGCATGAAACAGGGGCGCTCTTGTGGGATAGCAGAGACTCTAAAGCCTAAAGAAATAAGAAGGCCATTATGCCATTTTTATATGATAGAAGATGTATGCATTTATACAGTTAACAGTTTACCTGTTTTTTAATGGCAGGGTGCTTGATATCAAGCAGCAAACTTTTCACTTCACTCTCCAAAATATCAGCTTCTATATTTCTGCTCTTGAGCAAAGTAGTACATTTTTTCAAAAGGTGCATATCTTTGGCCCGTTCACTCTTCTTGTCACTGAGGTAAGGGAGACAAATACCACTGAGCACATCACCAATACTTGGATCATCATATGGTTATAAGAGCTAACCTGAGAGCCAAGTGGAAAGGAATGTTGACAGTCTTCAGCGCTCCGTTGGTGGGTCCAGGAGACAGACCTGCTGGCGTGTGGAGCTGCCAGCCCTGACTGGTCACACTGTTCACTCCCATCAGACGATAGCCAGCATAAAGTAATCTGCAAATTATGTATTATTGAAAACTTTGAAACCAGCAAATCACAAACACTCAAGCACGTTTGCTCTTTAAGCCCAGTTTGCAAATCCTTGTACTTGAGTATGGTAAATACCTGCAGTGTTTTCCCACATTAAATGCTCCAACTCTCGGCCCACGCTGCATCGCCCAGACTTCCAGGATTCCTCTTCTCGGGGCATAAATGATTAAGAACAGAGCATGCCTCCTGGGGGTAGGAGCAGAAGATGCTTCCCGAATGCCTCGCTCCTCTGCAATCTGCATCCAACCCAGCTGAGCATCTCGATAACCTGCATATGACATTACATCCGGAGCATTAATGAAAAAAAAAACTCCTGTCAACGTCATTAACGTAATTGCTTTTTGTACTTTGTCTTCTTTTAATCATGGACCACCTTGTGTCTGAAATAAAAATAAATAAATTAAGGCCGTCAACACTAACTGTACTCACCTTTCCACATTCGAATAGCAAACCCTCTGCTCAAGTCCAACAGAGTAACACGACCAAAATCATCGGTCACTCCCGCCAACGTGTTGCAAGGTGAAAGGCAGATGGACTCGCCATGGCGCCGAGAGTCAGGGAGACCAAATCTAAAGAGAGATGACATTAGTTTGAATTTATGGCTAAATGAGTCCATGAAAATGAGGACAAACGCACTACCTGATTGGAAGGGGCGTGGCGGCTTCTACTTTGGGTTTTTGTTTCTGAGCGGCTTCTTCCTCAGCTTTGTTTTTGTTTTTGTTCTTGTTCCAACCTAACCACCCACTGAAGAAAACGGCTGGTTAATGACACACTGTACTGGTGGTTTCAGACTCAAAAAGTTAAACAGGTTTTCTTTGCTCAAAATTAAATTAAATTAAATTACCTGGCTGCATTAAAGAGCGCTGATGTAAGTTTACTGGCCACAGCCATAGCCACATGAGACAGAAGAGGCTGCGAGTTGCCCTTCAGACACAAAGGGAAAACACTTACTGTATGATGGTTTATTTGTTTTGTATTATAGTGACTAAAGTTTTCAGTTATACAACAGTGGTTATAGTTGTAGTATTACAGAATCTTACTTCTACAGCATAGAAGAAGCCTGTGTATGGCCCACTGCCCACAGTCACATACTGAGACATAGCAGGAGGGCTGCCTTTAATTGAAGCATTGAAGCCTCCAAGAGTAGAGGCATTCTTCATTTGGTCAAAAACAGATGTTGCCATGACACCTAGAAGGATAAATGATAGTATTATGAGACCAACACAAGAAAAGGAAATATTTTGCATAATTGTTTTTTTTTCATGTGAAAGAAAATACAATGCAGTGACTCTGCTTCCGTTTCACTTACCTACACTACAATGATCCACAATGTTGTCCATCTCCTGCAGACCCCACTTTTTATAAGCCAGAGGAGGAGGCTGAATAACATCATTACCTGCTGCTGTAGCTGATCATGTATAGAGAGGGAACAACAAGGAATGTAAGGTATGTAAAATGTTGCGTAAAATATTGCTGATTGCATCTCTCTACTTCAAAGCAATAGGTTTGGCTAGGTTTTGACTCAAGATCAGAGCATTTATAGCTATCAACATTGCAATTTCAGCCAAAAAAAAACACGACAATGAACAATTGCATGTAGGTACCTGAATGCTTCGTTGCAATCTCTATCCTTACAACATGCAAGTAAACATAACTCGTTACGTTTAAACACTATTCATAATGAGGTATTTACTCTATTAACCAATATTTTTACACACAATCTTCACTGGTACAAACGTAAAACTCAGAAACACCACCTCTTGCCACCTGGTTCCTGCAGGCTCGAAGAGACTGAAAGAGGCTGAAGCCATCGATGGTGACCAGAGCAGCAGGGTAGAGGATACTCAGCTCCTCGTGCTGAGTAGATCACAGTGAGGTTATTTTAACATATTTTAACAACACTGGGCAGACAGTACTAGAGACTGGCGTTTGTGTTACCTGCTCTGTTACTCCAGGGTGACGAGGGATCTCATATGTGCGGCACTTGAGCTTTAACACAGGGTCTTCATGCAGCAGCTGAGCCAGCAGCAGAACACCGTGCTGAATGAACAAGATTTTGATTTTATTTTTGTGTCAGACAGTTGTGGAAGATGGAACATACAAAGGAACTGCTGTACCTCAGTGTAGAAGCGGACATAGCCAGAGGAGAAGCCCACAACCACGCATGTCCAGTCAGGACGCCCCGTCGAGCTCCTACACACAAACACCTCGTACTTAATGCAAAATCCACGTGTAAATGACCAAAACATATGTAAAAATACCTGCCTTTTTTGACTGGCCAGAGGTATGCAAATGGCGCTGCTCACAGACTCCCTGTCAAAATACATTTATGGTAATGCGTTCGTTTCTTAAATTTTTAAACCAGCAATCATCTTTTTATTTCTTACCCTTCTTCACTACAAAGCGTTCCAGACCAGGACACAGCAAGGGTCATCTCCTCCCGACCGCTGTCAACTGTTCGCCACTTGGCTGTAACAGACAGATTCATCACTTACTAATCATTATATCAGCTTTTATATTTTTGTTATCATTATCTGTAAGGATATATACATCACCTGAGAGGAAGACCGCCTTCTGTTCACGAGCCACAACTAACAAATCTGAGCAAGGAGACAGGGCCACAACACAGTCCTGCAGCCAGCCAGGTGCAGTCTGCCCCACACTCTCCTCTGCCTGAAACACAACAGCGAAACAACAAAATGTGTTGAGCAATGATACCTTTTTAAACATGCTCAAATTTGTATTGAAGATAAGCAAAACATTACTGTAGAAGTGGGAGTTGCTGCATTCCCCTCTTTGACATCATTATCCCAAGCAGACTCCCAATCAGAGGTGTCCCAAGTCAACTCATCTGTCCAAACAGAGTTATTGTATTCAATTACAAAACAACACTTAGTGCTAAGAAGCAAACCCTGGTTTATTTCAACTGCCATTTAACTACAAGCTTAGCCTAGGGCTATTCATAAGTGAGTCATGAAAACAGTAGCCCACTGTCAACTTCAAACCTACTTTTAACCTTTAAAAACCATTTCTCAAGACATTCACATCAGACTGTGCAAGTTTTCATTGCAAATTCCCAAGCAGTGTTAAGTTTTGTACCTGTCTGAGCCTTGTCCTCTTCGGCCTCAGTTTTCTGTCTTTGGAACAAATAGTCCCTGACTGTTTTCAGCTCCTGGAGCCTGCAAAACTCCAACAAGCTGCAAGACATTGGTCTTCTGTCCCGTTAGGACCGAAGGGATAAGGTTGAGCCCAAATAGCCTGACGGCTAAGGCTAACAGCCCAGTTGCACAAGATTAGCTTGTTGTCACTATGTTTCTTTGGTTAAACTTGTCTCTGAGAGACGGACATCCAGCTTAGATTAGTATTTTAACCTGTACTTTAAAAGAAAAGCTTTTTCTGATTGATGCGCGCTATGTACTCCAATATTTTCCGATATTTGCAGCTTTTTCTTCATGCAGATGCCACTTCGCTAGCACAATAACACAGGTCACTTCCGGGAAACAATGTGGCTGTTTTTTCACAATAAACCTGTGAACATACATTTCACACAAAATTTGGCAACTTCTGAGTCTCGTGTCCACAAAAAATAGATAGAAGTCAGCCAATTATATACCTCAAACATTTAGCTCCGGCCCAATATTATTTAATGTATTGCTTTTGATATACATCTGCACAATGGAAGCACAAGGGGGCAGCAGAGCACTGTGGTGCGCGGTGATTCTCCTTCTTAGACCACAGTGGAAACTTGTGATATGTTTTTGTAAATATGCGTCATAACATCAGAATTACAAGTTATTCTTATAGGTCTACTGAAATGCATAATATAAATGGCATTGTGGACCTTATGAGGCTGATGATTTTAAGTGTAGGCTAGACAATGTTAACTGGTGTGTTGTTATTTAGAATTTGGTCTGTGATGCTTCTTTTTTCTTTTTTCTTTTTTTCCCTGCAAAACTTCCTGCATCTTTGCAATCCCACATCATCCCTTGTCTCAAGGCACTACTACACAGTAAACACACACACACACACACACACACACACCAACTCATCTCTGGAGGGTGCCCAAAAGTTTCCGGTTCGGAAGGCTGCACACAAAGCCTCAGGAAACAATCGGGTGTCGGTGGGGTCTTTAGTCCAGTGGTGCTTCTGAAGTCTCTGTGTTACAGGGGCCAGGGCACAGGAACAGCTCCCCATATAGTTCCCCCTTCCTCTGTTGACAAGGATATGAGCTGGCATCACTGTGTCCCAGGGCAATTATGGCACTGATGCATAATAGGAGATGGATATAGCCAGCTTTATTTTGTCACACTATATTAATGGTAGGCTACTTCTTACAAACCCTGTCAAAAATAGCTAAATATTGTAAATAAGTCAAATTCTGGTTTCAAACTAATAGTCAAAATAGTCAAGATTAGGCGATATTTGTTTTTATTTTTATTTAGTAACCGGTAAACCTGAAGATTAGTGCTCACAAATCCTGCCCTTCCTGGCACATCCTCTTGTTGTGTCCCTGGACAAAATACATCACCCACATTACCTGCATGAATAAGTGGAATAATGCCCAAATGAAGTCAAAATTGAATTATAATGCCACTTATTTTTTGACAACACAAAACATTGGAAAATCAAAACAACAACTTCATGTTCCGTGGTTGCATTTTATAACTTCTACATTGTTTTTGCATAAGACTTGAGACACTTGTGCTGACACCTGGGTGCTGTGTGACTTCAGATCAGAGTGTGTTTAAGCCAGTCTGGCCATAATACGTTCACAAGTACACTCCACATCTGGAAAAAAACTCTGGAGGAAGTGCTCTGGTGTGAAAAATATTTGAGACACAGTATGAACCAAATCTACACATGAAAGGGGGTAAAGAAAAGACTGAACATTCTAAAGTGGCACACGCATTGACCTACATAGTATGGTAAAATAAAAACATGAATGAAAACATGAATAATACAATAATAATAAAAGCAAATAAAGTCTGACACTTTTCATGTTAAATTGCTGGGTTTTAGCTTTCAAATGACATCACGTTATAGAGAAGGCAAATAATATTTCGTTATACAAAAGGGGGGCAGCCAAAATTAACAGTTAATAAAGGTTGAAATATAGCGAGTTTAGGGTCTAGTCACAAATATAAATGAAATCTTGCAGGAACAGCAGAATCTTAAATTCGTCTTGCACCAGCAATCTTCCATTTTATGAAGCCTCTGAAGGTCAAAATGTAACTGCAGTCATGTGATTATGATTCTTCTCAAAGTTTCAGTTTCTTCAGCCTTGTCCTGAACTTTGGATTTTTTTTTATGACAGAACAATCCGGTCATTTTGTAGAACAGTTGTTCTATAAAAGTTTAGTCCCATTTTGTAATTTCCTTGCAATCTTACCGCTCCTAATGCTTTTAGTCTTGAATGTATATTATAGGCGACAATTGAATGACCTAATTTATGTCAGAGGAATTCCATAGAAACAAGGCACTTGGTTTTCCATTGGCCTCAGTACATGTTTGCATTCTTGATTTAGAGGCTGCAATCAGCAATGACACATACATAACTTAAATGTTGTTTTCCAAAACTTAAGATGTAAAGATATAAACAATGTCAAAATGAATGATTTACATGTTTACTAGGGGACGAACAGAAATGGTTGCGATTACTGGGCCTTTGGTTACTGAATAATAGGTGGCTAATCTCACAACTCACAATTAGTTCGTTTTCAACTAACCTGGGTGAAAGTTAAAAACATTTACCCTTTTATGTTGTTCGAGCTTTACTGTGGAGTCAAATTTCTCCGTGTGTGACGTCATTAAACAGACCTTGAGGTGCACATCACAGATAAAAATGTACTACACTGATTTTACATGTCAAAGAGTAATGATAAGAATGGATAAACATCTCTATTCAGCTAACTTAATTCAAAAGAACTCCACTAACAAAAGCATTTTGCTAAATGTTTATTATAAATGAAATGAAATATACAGTTTGTTACAACAACATTCATAAAACATCAATAATTTAATGATAAAAAAAGACATGACAAACACAAATGTTGGAGTCACACAGTAGAACAACCACAAAGAAAGTCATAAGACAAATGGACTAATGAATGTGTCTAGTTTAATCCAGAGACATGCAAGAATTCAGTCTTCACGAGTACCAGGGCGGTCTTTACACAGACCATGTAAGATACAAGAGGTGGGTATGTGCTCGAATACTAAATGAATAGGAACAAAAGACCCTGTGTGCCCAGCCTCATCCTTCAGTGAGTCAGTAAAACTAAATTGTATCTTCTGCTTTGCAGATTTAAGGCGTTTGACTGCAGTCACCTCTCAGCACATCGGACAGTGTGGTCAGCTGTTTACACAGAGCTACAGAAATACACTTTACTAGTCATTCAATCTGGCAGAAGAGAGGCCACTAGTTGTACAAAACAAAATAACACTGTTTCAAGTTTTCAGTGCATGCTCTAGAGTCTAGGCAATTGGAAAACAGGCTCAACTTAAGTGAATAACAATCCCACATAACAAGGTTTAGGCAGTTAACAACTGTACAGTGAAACTGGGACGTGCAGCTGCCCCTGTCCCATGACCACACACACCTCAGGAGCATTGATCTGTTACAAGTTAACCTTGGTTAACATGAGCAGCACTTCAGTCACAGGACAGACAAGTCCTGTAAAACAAACGTACTGAACAGAGTATTGAAACATGTACTGAATAAAGTCAGACGCTACTTCTGACAGAACCGCTTGCAGCCAATGTGAGCAGGGCAAACAAAAAAGCAAGTGAAAATAGTGTCACTGTGAAAGCTCTCATTACTAATGTAGATGAAAGCATTCACTGGCATGAGGGAGGCTTGTTTGTGAATAAACGTACATGTGTAGGAAAATTCTCTCTCAAGTCTGACAGTACTTTCACAATTCGTCACATGACTTCCTTGTGCTATACAAGTTCTTCAACCTGTTCATTATTTGCTCTGTGACCTTAAGTGCAGTCAAAACCATATTGCTTCAAGTCAAAATAAAGAGATTTCACAAGGTTTTCACTACACAGTCAATAACAAATAAGTAGCCCTTTCAGTTTCTTTAAGAACAAATGATTGGCTCAGTTTTTTAAGAGAAAAGAGGACTTTGAACTGTCCTTATTTGAAGCAGTTGTGCAATGGCAGTGACAAACCCATTACAAGCCACAGTCAAGTCCTTCATTTTAAGATTTTTTTTTACAAATCTCACCAATATGATGAATAATAATGACTGGAATCTCCACAGTCTTGTACAAAATATACTCTTGGAAAAGGGTGCTAGGTATGAATATGTTACAAAATATAGATTCGTTTCTCAAACCATATAAAAATACATAAATACAATATATCCGATTTGAAAGAAAAATTATTGCTTGCTCTGTCAATTTTTTTTTACTGAAATGTTGATGCGCTGGCTTTTATCATTCGACCTAAAAGTGCAATAAAATGTTGGGATTCTTCTTAATATTAAAATAAATCACACATATTTTTGAAAATGTTTAGATTCACTTTGTCCCCTTTTCTGTCATGTGTCCGTATTGTCTTCTTTCGAGTATTCCTCCACCAGTTTCTCATAGGAGTGGCAGTGCTCAGAACAGTCACTGGTAAAGACTGATTCCTCAGACTCAGACCCTTGCTCTTCTTTTGAGTTCGTCTCAATATTTTCGTCACACGTTGTTACGGACAACTTCGCTTTGGAATCGTTGTCCTCCTCTTCCTCCTCCAAATTGCCACCTAAAAAGTTCTCCTCATCGATAAAAGTAATATTGGCGTTTTGGATAGTGAGCGCATGGTATTCTTTGTTGTCCCATGTTCGTTTACTGGAATCGCCCACGCCGCCATGTTCTACATCTACATCTTTATCAAGCTGATTTTCAAATATCGGGTCAGCGCCAACTTCCCCCTCCACATGGTCCTCAGTTAGCAGTAAACCGCTATCCGAACCCAAGAGGTAGTTCTTTGATTTTGAGAAGGCCACAGTCACGCGATCGCTGAAACTGTAGCGCCTCTTTTGGCGTGGAGACCTATCCAGGCTCAAAATTGTGTGACCATTAAATACTGGGGCATCGTTGCAGCTGTGGGACCGGCCCATGTCTTTCGATTTAACTCTATTGATAGCCTTAATAGCAGAACCGTTAGGCCTGCTGTCTTTTTTACTGCCAATCTGCTTGATCAAGTCATTGTAACCTTCCTGCTTCTTGGACAGGAAGCCAAAGATATTGACGTCATTAGGAGTTGGTGGTAGTCTGAGGGAGGCTTTGTGCGATTCTTTATAATGCTGCAGCTCATCCAGGGATAATTTACGGAGTTTTCGCCTTTTCTTCAAAGCCTTGTGAGCTTCTATCACCATCCGCACTTTCCAGTTGAAGAAGAGAGAGAGCCACGCCAGCCCAAGGTAAATCCACACCTCCACAAAGTAGCGGTACAGAGTTGGGTACTCCTTGTTTGGTTCCACTCCTGAAGAGATTAGAAAAGTCAGTTATTGGAAGTTTGTAAAAGTTCACTGAATGTACACGTTCAGTAAAGACCACTGCAATTCCTTTCATAACAGAATAATTCCAAGCCAAGTTAGAAATGTCCAGATTTAGACACAAATTCATTGTTTTGTAGTTTATCATCGCAAAAACGAAATTTTATTTGGTTAATTTTTCAATTTTTTATTGTGTAAAAAGTCCAAATATTATAAGCAAGTAGATAAGCAAAAAACAAAAAACAAAAACCAAAGTTGTTCTCATAGCAGTGCATAAAGACGGTCCTGTTCTCAGCTTCAAAGTGTAAACTGACCTGCCACTAAATCTCCGAATCCAATTGTGGTTAAAGTGACAAAGGAGAAGTAGAGGCCTTCAACGTAGCTCCAGCCCTCCTGGGACATGAACACAAAAGGTGGGAGCACCAAATGCACCAACACGCCCCAGAGGAGAAAGATCGCTGTGCAGGTAAACTGAGCCTTCCTCTGCAGCACAGAAAAAAGGGGTCTTAGATAAAAGGTCATGGGATACAACAGGGGTCCAATAGCAAAGCCAAAAGACATACCAGTGATAAGCCTTTCTTAGTGAGGTACTGGCCGAGGTGCTTTGCTCTGCCTCCAAAAAACTTTCCCAGCTCACTGATCCAGGTGAGGCACAGAGGCACGCCGAACAGGCCATAGAAGATACAGAAGACACGACCAGAGGAGGTTTTAGGGGCGATGTTTCCATATCCTGAGAGAAGAGGAGATCGATGTTGTTAAAGTTTAGTTGAATATTGGACATAAGTAACTTAATTCACACAGTTCACTCACACATTGAGTGTTAAAGCTGGAGTCCCCAGCGTTTTGTTTCTGTAAACAAGTAAATGTTGTGTTTTCCACCAAAGAGTATATTGTAAAATAAGCACTTTGTGACAAAATGAGACGTCTGTGTGCCATCTGTATCTAATCACGACAAGTCAATTAAGTATTTTATATCTCATCAACCCAGAAGAGCAAAAAGCAGCCCTGTCTGCTCACCCCAGTTTTACTTCACTGTCTAAAAGCCAAATGCCAAAGCCGTGCACGCCCTGAAAATGTTTTGCCTGTGAATATTAACAATGTACCAAAGGTTTGTGAGCGCTAAGGATGAGTCAGACAGATTTAAAAACCTACTTCCAGTTTCACAGTGTGTAGATCAGGTAAACCAGCTTTAACGTTGGACATTTTAGTGGATAGTTTATAATAACTAAATAAAAAGACAAATACATCAATTAGCACTTTATCCTTGTTAAGAAATAAATATACATTTCAATATTTAAATAAAGACTTTTTTTTTTTGCCTCAACTGTCAAACTGTCTGGCTTTTTTTTCCTCGTCTTGTTTTCAACACTTATTGATTAAATTCAACCAACTAATTTAAGCTGACCATGATTTGTTTGTCTAGAGGCTACCTTCAGATTGAAAATATACTAGATGCATACTTCTGGCAGCTGGGCAATCCCCAAAAAAATGTCAGACAAAAATTGCGACAACAATTAAGGACGGGATGGACATCATAAATCGACACACGCAATATGGACTACATGTGCTTTAACATTCTTTTATTTGGATGCCACACCTTCCTTAGTTTCAAAAAATGTTTTACTTATTTTGTTTATCTCGAGTCCTGCCCGGTTTTGTTGTTGTTTAATGTTCTAAAAAAAGAAAGAAAGAAAATGTTCTAGATGCAATATAGATTGTCTTGGGCAGTTCAATGAAAACGTTGGGCCATTCTTACCAATAGTAGTGATCACAGTGGCGGCGAAAATGACAGCATTTGGCCAGTTCCAGTTGTTGAAGGTCTTGTTGCCGGTTATGGTCACTCCTTGTCCCGCAGCATTTGATACCGCCTGTGTAAATAAAGAGAAAAAACAAATGAAATAACGTATCAATTATTGTAATCAAGAGCAAACTCGTCTTGAGCATAAGGAAGACAGGAAGTAAGGCTCATTTCTCTCACCACATCCTTCCTGTGATGCACTGATCCCATCTCCAGAACTACACAGCGCACCCAGGAGATCAGCCCTGACCTAAGGGGCTCATGGCTTTAACTACTGCGCACTGCATGTGGGGAAGAGGAAACCGCACACAGAACCTAAACAACCATTTCATAATCGCGTGACGTAGGACTTCCAAAGGAGCAGGTACAACTTACCATTGAAACTAATTGAACCCTTGTATTGGTAGTTGAGGTAAAATCAACATAAGCAATGGATTAGTTGTGATTTTTGTTGTTGTACATTGTTGTTTGTTTCCGATAGGCCCATAAAATTGAAGTAAAGTTGTAGTTAAGTACACAAATGATCTGTTCCCTTCAGTAAAAATGTATTTTCTTGGATGTACAGTACTTAAAAAAGGACGATTGTGTAAACATCTTCCAGTCACCTCTGTATCTTAATTGTCTTAAACTATTTCCATTCCAAGCTGAAAAATACGTAGAAAAAATATCTGCCCAATATATCAGGGAGTTTTACTGATACAGATATAAAACATTACCCGATAAACATTAGCACCGAACAAATATAAATAAGTGAGTTGAATTGAAAGAGTTGAGTTGAAGAGAAATGTTTCCGTCTTTCTTGGTTCACAGCTCTCAAGAACGACACCCTTAAGTCTGAATAATACAAATATTTATTAATAAAAAAATACATTTACCCCCTTCTAAGATAGTTGCAAACAATATCAAGTATTTAAGCACAATTTTAAGCCTCAAGAAAACATCATCTTTGAGGAAATGTGCAGAGGTTTGCAAGAAGCGTGTAATCCCCAAAGTGGTAGAATATTGTTGGTTGTTTAATAATGACAGGTTTGGGACCGCGCTCCTCTGTAATTAGCAGCAGCGAAGGGGGGGGCAGCCTTTTGTCTGCTAAAAACAACACTGCTGCTCCACTGGACTTTTGGGAGACATCACCATTGACATATGAGAAAAACATCATTCCACATAAAAATGGCATTGCAGTGGGAATAAGGAGTAAACAGAACAGTGCATAAGGAACTGTGTGTGAGGGGCATTACATCATTACAAAATAGTCTGGATAGAAAACTCCTAGAAGAGTCAGTCGGATGTATAATCTACAAGTTTCACACTCTTTGCTAATTACTACAGTAAAAAGTCCAAAAGATTATTTAAACATTTTCCCATGTTGGGCATTTTCAACAAGCATGTGCAAAGGCATGTTTGGAGAGACATTTGGTCTTGTTAATCAAAAAAACAAACATAACTTTATTTTCAAATGGACTGGTTGGGTGTGCAGCACACTCAACGTTTAGGTATTACAAGAAATGAAGGATGATGAAAAAACAACTACGCAGCAATCAGCGTATTTTAGCTAAACGCTTATAAGCACAACATTCGTGGCAGTTTCTCGATTCTCCTCATAAACAAACCAGCGCTGTCTTCACGCAAATGGCGGATCTGTAGGACATGAGGTGTTTGGATTTGTTTTATAGCCAAACAGACACTGACGCACTGGAATTTTTGTCAAGAATTTCAAGTTTAGCTAATCAGTCCAATGATTTAGAGTCAGCAAGTACCTGCACCTTGGCAACTCATTGAGCATGACTATAGTTTGTTATGTAAAAGTTACAAAAATGCTTTAGTTTGAACACTAAAACCGCTGATGCACAAAACTATTATGGGGGCAGAGAGCAGGACAGGAATACAAGACCTTACTCTGCAGTTTCAAAGAGAAGAGGTGAATGACCT
Source organism: Chaenogobius annularis (assembly GCA_015082035.1). Lineage (NCBI taxonomy): Eukaryota > Metazoa > Chordata > Actinopteri > Gobiiformes > Gobiidae > Chaenogobius > Chaenogobius annularis. Next base: position 2,633,615 of record BJKM01000006.1, on the reverse strand, counting down.
CTAGATGACCCAATAATAAGTACATAGTTCACCTGTAACTTTTCTGGTGAGCCACGTTACACTTACATACCCTGCATTGACTCAACAGGTGGGTTCATTGCTCAAAAATGTATTGAAAAACATGTTTTTTACTGGGATCTGTGATGCCTCTCCACAGATGAGACCAGGCTGTCACTAATGCCCTGTATTAAAACATTAAGGCAACCAATAAAATCTACATCAAGACGAGCAGGTGGCGGACTCTCCACTGGAAAAGTTACATAGTGCACTTAACTGTTTTTGTTTATGAAAATTTTGATACATAAACTGAGAAAAGTATGAACTATTTGACAAAATGTGATATACTGCACAATAAAGAGAAATATATTAAACCCTTGAGAATAATCAGTAAATTTATACTGTGAGTTTAAGTGCAAAATATGTCATATCTGAATGGATCAAGAACATAACATTAGTACAAATGTCATCATTGATGAGAATTAGTTCTCAATCAACCTACCTGGATAAATAATGGTTAAAAAATAAATACATTTGTGATAATGGGTTGAGATAATACGTTTTTCACCATGTTGCTGCAAAGAAAATAATAATAATAATAATAATAATAATAATAATAATAATAATAATAATAATAATAATAATAATAATAATAAGACGACCCAGGAGCTTACCATATAATATTGTAAACATTGTCTATAAACTTGTGGCACTAAATTGTTACAGAGGTCAAAAGGTGGTCACCAGGCTTATCAAAGAACTTGTATCCTGCAAGTTTTCCAAAAGGTCAAAAGGTCAGTTTATGGGTCAACTCATGCCCATCACAGGTCACAAATGACCCTGAGAACAAGGAGTGAAAACCTGCCACAGGAAGCAGAGATAAAAGAGACTTTGTGTGTCAGGCCGAGTAGACTCCAGCTCCAGAGAGAGTGCTGAGCAGGACAACACAACAACAACAACACTGACCACCAATGGAGGCCCACCTTCTGAACTACTAAAAACGTAGATACTTTATTGTTTTGAAAATGCATTCAGTTCAATGTTAAAGCATCAGTTTGGGGCTTTTAATCGAGACGTCTACTCGTCTCAGTAAAAGCATTTGGTTTGGAGCAGAGTTTGGAGTTTTAATCCTGTTATAACAATATTTAAACTCCAGAATACGTTCTTCAGGCACTTGAAGTGATCATAAAAGATGCCTGACTCTCATGTTTTGTGTACTCACATTGGTGGTATTTTGTTGACTCAACAGTGCGACTCCAGGTCCAGAAGTCTGCGACGTGAGCAACAGACGTCACCCAAACAAATGTTTTCTTAATAAATGCAATTTAAAAATCAACCTGAATTATACTTTTTCATCATAAGGAAGTAACAAACAGATGCTTAGTAAGTCCAAGTTTGTGGCACTCTAAGACGTGGGTAAAACTAGATTACTACCTTCAATTTATTGTTAGATTTTCCTGCGTTTACTTTCCTTCTCTGAGTCTCAACTCTTTATGTAATACGATGGATTTACCGGATATATTCTGCTCTAGCTAATACACATTCACAGCAGCTGTTTTCTGTTTCATTATATTACTAAGCATATTGAATCAACATTTAGCCTGGCATCACTGGACATGTGTTGATTTGAGTCGGGTTTATTTTCTGTTTCTATCTGTACCGGACCAGTATGGGTGACTTTAGTGTTTAGACAGTGGAAATACATTCAGCACGTGTTGCTCTGCCCCGGACCGCCCCTATGGAAAAGGGACTAAAATTGAAAGTACGACTAAATCAGTTTTATGGTAGAGATGGTGCAGAATAAGCAGCTCATTTGAGAACTACAACAAAAGGAAAACCACTATGACTAGCTCGATCCTTATCCGAGCAGCTGCCTCACGCCACTTGTTTTCCTATTGGGTATTTTCCACTTCAAATGGTCAAACACAACATTGTTAGAATAGCACTCACTGTAACTGCAAGGCAAACATGGCCCGTCAAGCCGTTTGTGTGTCAGCTTTGAACCCGTTAGGAGACGGAGCGTCCCCTAATACTTTTTTACCCTTACTTGAGTTATTTATGGGACCATTAACAGTTACTGCTAATCAACTTTTTTTTTTTAGTAATAGCAGATGATAGTTGAGTAAACGTGTTTGGCTACTCTGATGCCCCTTTCAACATCTTCCTTTTAATTTATCACTGTTTTCTTTTCAGCGATGTCCCGAATTGTAATGCCATGTAATTGAGATGCACATGAGGAGATTTTTTACACAGAATGTCGCCATTGTATGCGCATCAAAGACAAGTCTGTTTGACGATAATTCATCGTCTACACCTCCAAGCTCATGACATCAAGACCAATCGCTACCTTCTCTTGCTTCTGAGCCATTGATTTACATTCGGCACAAGCAGAAGAAAGAGTGGATTTCATTGGGCTAGCGCCTGAAGCACATAACAAAGTTGACTACTGAAAAAACAAAAAAACAGTGTGTTGCTTCATTCATTCTGGCCTGACCACTGGCTCTGTTAAACCTCAAGCATGTGATACCACCGTCTGTATTGATGAATGCATTGAAAGTGTCTGCAGTATTTGGCCAATAAAACGTGATATTACAGTCATGTGCAGCCCGGATGCTAGGGGAACGAGTCTTCTTCAGCTATGCAAAAAGTCAAATAAGATCATCTTTCCAGTGAAGGAATTGGGTTAAAGAAGAGACTGCGGATTTATTGCAACTCCTGATCTAAAAACGTTTGTGTAAAGCCCGTGTAGTCAGGGCTGAACAGTTTTGAAAAATACGTCTCATTGAGTTTTCCCGGACAAGCGTTACCTTTTGGATTTATGTTTTAGGTTGTGCAGAAAGTTCACCCGAGAGAAGAAGACTATTATAATAATTGAATTGCTAAAAATAACTATCAAAGAATCTCACACGTTTGTCAGCATGCTGCGCAGTAATATTCATTAGCCGTAAAAGAAAATTGCAAAATGGTGTGAATTTGCCAAAAAAGAAAAGAAAAAGGAAACTGTTTTTAAAAGAACTTATACTCCATAAATGGCCCCAGAAAGAAGAAGGAAAGAAATTACAAAGACAAACTATGGAAGGTAGAGCTGGGTGAAGAAAAATGCCCCAATAAGAAAAAAAAAAAAAGTTATACATGAATTCAGAGTGAATTAACAAAGCAAAAAGATCTAAATAAACTTACAAACATGACAGACTTGACTCAATCAGTGCCAAATTCTCAAGCATTAACGCTTGAGAGAGGAAGACGTGATTGCTAAAACTACCAAAGAATCACACACATTTCTCGACATGTTTGAAATCATGCTGCACAGTCATACTCATTCATTTACCCTAAAAAAAAAAATTGCGAAACACTGTGAATTTGTCAAAAAGAAAAAGGGAAGAGAAAAAACATATGCAACAGTTTTAAAGGAATTTAAACTCCATAAATAAAGACAAAGAAACACAAATAAATGACAAAGAAACACTGTGGAAGGTAGGGTTGGGTGATATGGCAAGAAAAACACAAATGAAAATAAAATAGATTTGAATTCAGAGTGAATTAACAAAGCAAAAAGATCTAAATAAACGTACAAACATGACGGACTTGACTCGATCAGTGCCATTTAACATTTATGTCCAATTTCTTCCTACAAAGGCCGAACTGGATTAAAATTCAATGAACTGCTGTACTGCCGAATGGCTCTACACTTTCTTTCCCCATTTCACCCTGCATTGTTTTGTCAAATAAAGCCAATATACAGCACAGTTCGATTAATGGCCAAGTCCTTGTGGAAGGTATAGTCAAGGATACATTCATCATGAACCATATTTTAGCTATAGTGTTCATGATTCATTTCTTACAGACAGGACTTTATCAGATTATTATCACTTTTCAGACATGCCGCAGCTCAAACAGTTAACATTTGCATGACAGATACGGGAACACTTTCAAGAGCTGACACTGATGGGCCATAAAACCCAATCTGCAAACTGTGACCACTTCAAGGCCTGCGCTGTTAATGGCAAACTCTCTGTTATTGAGACACAGAAGACTAACTTTAACGAGACTGTCGCCTTCACTTGTAAAAGCTGCTTATATGTTTTTAATTGCAAACAAAACAAAGCTGAGTTTCCACTGTGGAAATCCACCGTCTTTGAAGCTGATAAAAGTTGATACATGGAGTCTTTTGTGCACGAGTAAGTGAGCGGTTGCTTCAAATTAAAACTGTGGAAAATTGAATGGTAAAAATGTTAACCGAACTTTCTCAATAGCTAAATGTGTTCAAAATGTGGGATGAGGACCACTTTTGGTAAACAGGCTTTTCATGGTGACGAAACTAATTTTGTTTAATTAGGAGATGGTTTTACTTTTCAAGGCTGTTCCAGAAAAGTTGGTAACTCTGCAGGAATTCATGCAGGAGCCGAGCTTGGTCTGGAAAAGCCCAGAGTGAGCTTTATGGAATGGGCTGAATCTAAATGACAATCAGTGAGCTGGACAATGGGCAATCAGCATGGCATTATTGACCGAACAAACCAATGTTTGAAGATTGAAATCAAATTAAATTGTGCTGGTTTCAATTGTTTTTATTCCTTAAGTATTAGTCTTGAATGCACCCTGACATTTGGGATATTTAGTGTATTATTACTGGATCTGTCTGGTAACTCAATTATAAACCCTTACAATCCTAAGAGTGAAGAAAAATGTGCTCCTTTTCCAATGACCCGTCCGCGAATGTCAGAACCAAAAATCACAGTTTTTCTGTCAAATCCAACATTCCTTACAGTGTCGAGAGGCAGATTTTGTCCAGTGCAGTGCTCCGGCTGTTACTGAGGTGCCATGAATGGGGGAGGTTCATGGACATATTCCCTTTCAGAGACCCCCAAAGACAAAAAAGAGGCAGCAGGCAGCAGCAGAAGTGGGGGGATGGGCCATAATAAATCTTTCCCAATACAACTGTTCATGGGCCCAAAAAGGGGGACAAGTCCAAACATGTTATAAGCAATACTGGATGGAAAATCTAAAATACAAAAGAACAAATAAGTTCAAGCCATTTAAGTAAAAGATTTTCTTAATTTGCACTCGTCATATGGCCCCGTGCAAAAGTCTTGTGCATAGAGAAAGTCAAGACGTGGCTCCAAATTGCAATTCCTTACAGATTTGAAAGGTTTGGCATGGCAACAGTTATATAGTGCAAAATTCAAATCAAAATATTATATCTTTTGAAAGGGGACAGGTCAAATCAAGAAGGAATCATTTGCCCAAAACCCATGAAGAGGTTACGTTGACGTTGTAAAATTTGATGATCCCATAATCTGAGCTGGATGGAAGAATTATCCAAAATAGAAATCCATACATTTTGTAATTATGTCGAGATTGGCCCCACAAACATATTGATGTAATGTCTTTAGGTCCTTTCAGATGACAAAATTCATTTTAGAGTTGAATAATGGCACCAGCAAATGATTTCACTTCCGTTTATTTCTGCTGACAGTTTTTGTTTCATGTGGATATTCCCTGTAATTACAGAGCTATGAATCATAAACCACATCAAAAAATCTGCAATCTCACAGTTAAACAGTAAATGACTTATTAATTGTGACCTGCTCCAGCTCAGTTTGAAAATCTAGGGTTCTAGTATGTCATGTCTATTGTAATTGGGGATTAAATGCTTTTCCCACATAACCAACACAGACATTCAACGAAGAAATTGCAACAGGTGTCAAATTAAAATAGCTGTGTGAATCCTAAATAAACATAAAAAACGGTGTGGGTGATGTTGTTTGTTTACATGTTGAGGTCATATTGCGGGCTAGGATCAACAGCAAGGTCACAGAAGAGCTCCTTGTGAACAAATACCTGTGAACCACACACTGTTTACCCACTTTGTGTTCATTCAAGGTTGACTGGAAATGATCAAAATTTAGATCTTTATAGCTGGTTAAACTATTACAAATTTTACAAGAAACTAACAGGAACACCGTGTCTTTTTTGTTTATTGGGGCTATAACTTCCCTCAGTCAACTTTCTGTCTATAAAGTTATGACAGGTGATAAAAACGATTCAGTTCATTCACAGTGGAAATGAAGTTTCAGGGAGAACAGCACTGGCAGACTGTTTGGCTGATCATCTTTGGTTGTTGAATGCCAAATCCCAGTTTGGTTCAGTGATGCACAGTTTTCAGACAATTTGCATCAGAGGCATGCCCAAGCAGGTGCAGCAAACGTCTGCGAAACAGAATATTCGTCCTCTCTGAATGCAAGTAAACACCATGAAAAAGGAATTGAAATGTGCAACACCTGCTTGTGCATGCTTGGTATGAAAATGTATTTTTCAACTGAACACTTCTGTTTGTCATAATAGGCAATGGCTTTAGCCTTAACGCCAAATGATGAGCCAGTTACTAAGTTTAGTCAACTACTGAGCACAAAATCTTCTCCAAAAGGCCTTGTGTGGTTTACTTTGATGTCCTTAGCTCAAATACATGTAACACTGTGCCTTGAAAGTGTGAAGTTGAAGCGCCATACCTCTAAAATTCTGTTCAAATCATCTCTCGTCAGACAGGGGTAGTCCTTGAGTATTTTATCCTTTTGGGCATTGTACTGTCTTGCAGCCAGCTTCCAATTAGGTTCTTCCAGAACTTGAAAAATCGCTGCCCCAATGGACAGGTAAAAAATAATTGCAGAGGTCAACAGGGGGCCTTTATCTACCATACTTCTGTAAAAGTGTCAACAATGTCGGCAGCGCGGGACGGGGGAAGAGCAGGCACAGGAAAGGGGGGCAGACAGCGACAATGGCCCAACAGATAGTTTTTACGCTGGAGGCATTTTCAGGCTGATTCATCAAAGTCACCAAAAGTTTCTTCTTCCGCGCCGTGGCTCTGCAGAGTGTGAGAAAAGTTTTTCCGCGGACACCATTGGGCACGATACATAACCAAGTTGAGCATTAACCGTGAGTACGAGCCGTTGTAGTCTGTGTCTATCACCGCCTCCACGTGCGCAGAGGGGCAGGACGCAGTAGCAGCTGCTGAAGTAGTGCGCTCAGGGAGAGAGAGACGCGCACAGGATCCGCCCAGAAATGACGAAAGAAACACTTCCAGAAGGGGTCGCGCAGTGGGGCTCCTCCACTGCGGGCTCCTGTGTGTCCGCCTTATCTGCAGGTGTGCGCTCTGGAACCTGCGCTCTGCTGGTATGCCACAGGAAAGTGCAAAGAAAAAAGTCCAGGACAAGCTCTTCAGTGTGATAAATGTTTAAGCCAAATGGGAATCACGTGGTTAGTGGCTAACGCAATAAATGTAACTGTATTCTTTTGGTCCATTACCCACAGCATTTTATGTTTTAATTATGTCTACACTTGAACTGGGTTGTGATTCAGGAGGAGATTTGTAAATTCTAAAACTTATAGTGCAAGATTAAAATACTGTGAGAACTGAGTGAGATAAATAAAAAAGTACATTGAGATAAACTAAATGATGATTGTAAATTGTAGGTTATGAAATTTACTACAGAATTTGGGCACTAATGCATATGGTTTTACTATTGGTAAGTAATCCCTCTCCACCAGTTGGCCATAAAGTATTGATAAAATAGAACGTTTTAATGCCTGTTTTGCTTATCTGTTTGCTCAAAGGATTCACTTAGTTTTCTTAGTCAAATCCTAAAGGACCAAAGATCAAACTGAAGAACCAGTGTCCCATGTAAGCTCGGAGATAAAGAGCACAGCAAAGTAAGAGAAGTCTAGGTGAAAGGCAAAGACGAGATGTTAAGAGATAGAAGAATCATCAGACTTCCTCTGCCGCCCTCACTACTGTGGTCTGTGGATGTGTGGGAATGTTTGGTATGCACAAGGCATTGCATCATGTAAGCCTACATTTGGTCTCAGCATTTTTTTTCCCCTCCATTTGTTTGTCTTTGTCCATGCGTGGCAAAACATCTACCAAAAAAGGTTTTGGATTATTGTACATAAGTAAGTAAACGCTGACATTCCGACCCTCTTTTTTCCTTTTCCACGCTCACATCATGTTAAGACCTACTTTGTCATTTCACTTTCATAACCTGTTTCTCACTTTGATGGATATCTCCGGGCTAAACCACTTTTTTTTTGGTCTGTCTCCACAGTGAGAACCCGAGGACCCATATCCAGATCTTCAGACAGGCTTGGCCAGGACCACTGTAGCTGGAGGACGTTACATGTTGTGCATGTTTTGGGTTGATTGAGAAAACCAGAGTGATTGGAGGAAACCCACCCAGACTAAGGGAGAAACATTCCAACTCTGCACAAAAAGGCGTGGTAGTTTAACCCGGAACCTTCTTACTGCTAAGCCACCGTGTTGCCCATCACTGTGAATAATTGTCAGCGCTCAGGAGACAGTGCATTAATCCAGATACACTGTACATACAAGTCAGAATGTCACAGTTTGGCAAAAGATGCAGTCATGTGTCAACTTGTATTTTAAACGACTCAAAAAACAAAAGCGCTTTTGAGATTTAACTTCGTGTCAAGTTGCCCTGAGGTGAGTCAAACAGAACCAATGCAAAAGTACACTCACTATGATTTGATTGAGTTTACAACACTAATATTTTTACAGTTCTATTATTGAATTACACAAAATTCCATGAAAAAATGAATTAAAATGATGGATTAGTGAAGAGCAGACAATCATTCACTGTTGGATACAGGAGTCATAATCTTGGTGATTAAAAATATACTTTTTATCAAATATTGTTTTGATTTTCACTACATAAAGAAAGTGTTACAAAAATTACTCTTGACGTACTAAAATTGAAAATGACTTTTAAACTTATTACATTGTGTTTTTTCACCATCAAAAGAAAAGAGTTAGTTATTTATGACAGAATGAGATAGAGAAATGTGTGTGTGCTGTAGCATTTTGTCATTTGCAGACTCAGCTGTTTTCTGGTGCAGGGACAGGCGAGGCTTTGGTCGTGTTTTCTGCTACACACATTAGAATGTGATCTTACATAACCTCTAAACCAGCACTGCTGCTCCCTGCACATCACAAACATGACGCCACAATGCAAGGCAAATACTATGTTTGTGTGAACATCGTTTGAAATAGTTCAGTATGTAATAATCTTGTTCAGTGTTTCATAATGATCTGATTTAAAGCATTTTTTAAAGTAGTACATTTAAAATTGAACAAATTGAACAGTAACATTCTTGCTTCACAGAGAGTTTGTACTTCCTTATGTGTGGGTGGGTACAAAAACACAGTCGACTACAAGTAGAAGTGGTGGTCAAATGCAAAACACAAATTTCTCTATGAGGACAATATCATCTCCAAAATACAAAAAAATACAATTTGAGTGGTTTGTCAGTAATACTTAAAGCTGCAATTTTATTGAGATGTAGATACATTTTAACTCTAAATGTAACACTGAAGGAATTCAATAATAATATAAGAATTACCGATGTATTTGTGTTGTCTTTTTTTTGGGCTGAAGAGAGAAGCTGAGTAAGGGGTCACAAGGTGCAACCAGGCAGGTAAGTACTGTAATTACAAACGTGCTTTACTCAGATATGTAGTTCTGTTCAAATGCAATCATCATAGACAGGAAACAGGTTTTAAGGTTAAAGGTTCAGCTTGAAAAGTCATTGTAAGACTGTGCAATTAGGAGAACATGAAATATTTACACTATTTGGATTTGTGTTAATTATTCAATAGTACAATGTGAACGATGAAAGGCCTGTCTAAACAGCCTGGATAAACAGTTCGAAAACTGGCAAAATCAAGTCAAAATATTGATTGGAGTTTGATTAATTTTGATTAATTTATTTTTCATGTTGAACCACAATTTTGAGGGCATTAAAATTGTTTATTCATTATTAGATTCTGTATGTTGAGCCCTTTCATCGGTCTGTGTGTTTGAATACTTGTGATGGGCTGCACATGGTGAACTGGCCGAACATCACCAAAACATTTAAGGAGTACAAGGATGTCTGTTTTCACATGTCACTGTAGATGGTGTTTTGACGTCACGATTGTTCATAAACTTCAGCTGATGAATAGGTTCCTCTCACAGTTTACAAAGTGCGAGGTCACAGCAGCAGATGGTCAGTGATAGTGGTGCTTACTGTACACTGAAGAGAAGGCTGCTGTGGTGGTCTGGACCAGAAAAAAAACACTGGGATCCAAGGGGACTTCCGGAGGTTCAGTTTCACTTGATAAAATAAACCGGAAGGACAGCATCAGATAAGCCAGGATGCCGTTTGGATGTATTGATACATGTATCGTATCTATGAATGGGAGGACACTGATTAGGTTCAAACCTTGCATGAGAAGACTGATATTGTGACTCTTGGCTAATTCACATTGCCTGCTCCATTTACAAAGTTGTACTGAGTTAACAGTACTTAATAACATTTTTACACTCCCTCTAATGATAATACCCATAGCACTGACTGAACAAGTAGCTTCTTTTGACATGCCAGACATGCATCACCGTCCAGCATGATCAGGACTGTCCAAATAGTCTGCTCATTTAGGAAGGAGTTACGAAAGGGAGCCTGGATGCTTCCTTTCACTGCTCCTTTAGCATAGGAACCTCGGGAGCTTCCTAACCAGCACCAAGGAGATCATACACATCACCTCCAATCCACTGCGCCGATCTCTGCATGATGAGTTTGCACTGAATTAAACATTTTACTGCCTCAAACTTTAAACAATACAATTATCTGCTGAAACCAAACTTTGAAGCCCCTTCTTTCACTTTATTTTACTCACGGAGGTTGTGCTTCTGGATAGTGAGTCTGTATAGAATATTTAGTCTGACCTGTTCTGTGCATGTGCTTGGTGTTTAAACTTTTCAAAGTCAAATATATAATCAAATATATATATTCTGTAAGGTTTCTTGCAGTGCTTTTTATTCAACAGCAGCAATTTCATGTGCAAATATGTTGTTTCTGTGCATTGCCATGTTGAAATTCTCATTCAAAGCATCTCTGCAGAAGAGAATTAGGTGCGCCAATATTAGTCCATTTGTGGGTATTGTAGTTTTTATTACACAGACATGGGATTTCCCTCGCTCCCGTTGCCTGTTAGGGAACTCGGATTCTCCAAACACAGCTGAAGCTCCTTCTCCTAACTTCCTAGGACTCTTATGGTTGACCCCATGATGTAGCTCCAAAGGTAAAGGAGTTAGAAGCTAGGAAGAGGAGATAGGTTGCTCCTTATCTGGACTTTTCAGATCTAGATACATACTCAAGTCTTCTCTGTGGTGTCAGCATACCTTCTCTGTTACTGTGGTTATCTCCATCTTCCTCCCACATCTCAAATTCACATTCAACAGCATTTCTTCTCAAATGCACTGGTGCAATGAAATTATTTTGAGCTAGCTATAAGATATGCCATAACGTAAAGTTTTATTAAAAAGCAGTGATTGAATTTTAAAGTAAAAAGTTAAATGTCTACCCTGTTACTAGTCCCTGTTCAAAACTAAAGCATCAAAGCTGAAAGAAAACATACTATGCTTTTATTTATTTACTTTTTTGTTTGTTTTGTTTTTGTCTAAATGACGTCGCCTCCTCATATGGGGCATTTTATACGTGGTTTTGTTGTTGAAAAATGCTATGACACAGCTCTTTGTGTATGGTCTGGAGTCTGAATTGTCAGAATAATTGAAGAGCAGGTTCAAGTACATAGTGTTTCTATGTTTCTAATAATTACAAGCAGTTAGTGGGAGATTAATGTGAGATTATGTGTCTCACTCTGAATTGAGTTTTACACTATATCATTCTTGACAGGCTCTGGCCAAAAGCAGTTGGAAAAGGCATAACGTCATGACAAATATTTGAATTTGATTGGTCAAAAAATAAATAAAAATCCGGAAATCATACTTTGTTTAAGTTTGTCCTTCTGACCCACACTACAATGCTGTGATTGGTCAGCCACACAGCGGCCGAGTTAAAACGTGCTTGATCAGATAACTGGCCAGGTTAGGAGGAGATAAATTGTATGTGAAACCAGAAATGCACTCAAATGTAGGACAATACAGGCTTACTCTAATATGCATGAATCAAACGAAAATAAATATAACAACTGATGATGAGGGAACACTGTTATAACATGCTTAAAAGCTCATATAACTGTCCCCTTTAACAAAAAAATAAAAATAAAACATCAGTAAAAGACAGACCTGCTGCTCTAAAACTTACTTATATATATTTTTTATTTATTTAATCTGAATTCTCACCAAAATGACTCCTTGACTCATTATGCACTTTCAGAATTTTTCCCCCTCATAAATACTGAAAACATAACACTATCCATAAGGAACTAATCAGAAAATACACTCTCCACATTTCATATTTCTAGACATGGAAAGTTTTCTTTTTTAAAAGGACTCAAGATAAAGGAAGGATAAAGATAAGAAAAGATAAACCTTTATTGTACTGTGTTTTGGGACAACACCAACACTGTACACCAGGGGTGTGCAATTATTTTTCCTCCGAGGGCCATATTCAATTAAATTCAATTTATTTTCGTAACGCCCAAAATCATAACAGCAGTTGCCTCGAGGGGCGACAGTGGAAAAAACAGAATAAAAACTGAATAAACAGTGTTCATAGGGACTTGGTAATGTAGACAGATGTCCGAAGCTCCCCTGTCCTTAGACCCTCCTTCTCTGCCAGGAAAAACTACCAAACCTCTTTGGGAAAAAGTAGAAACCTGGAGAAGTTCCACATTGATGGAGAGATCCAACTCCCTCAGCTGGACAAGTGGACGCGCCTCAATTTGCAATTTGAGCTGGACCAACTCAGGAGGAGAACCAATTCTTCGAGGCCGATGAAGAACCATTCATATGGAGTAGAGACCGTTTCTCCAGGCAGTTGAGGAGCATCTGGATCCACAGGTCATCGATGTGCCTGCTCCACTCCCGTCAGGGAAGTGGGTGAAGAAGAAGGAAAAGCAATGGACAAATTTGCAAGTGAAATTAAATATTAAATATTGTTTGATAGAAAAGTAGTCAGAAACAGAGGATAGTGCTCAAGATGCCATACTTCCTCCAGCATAGTTGCTCCTAGGGCATCATAGCTGGGAACTGTAGGTTTTTATTTCTGTTCCTAACTGGCCTGACCATAAGCCATTTCAAAGAAGAACGTTTTAAGCCTGGTCTTAAATGAAGAGACTGCCTCTTTAACATGGACAGGAAGCTGATTCCACAACACAGGAGCTTGGTAGCTAAACGCTCTACCTCCTACTGTGCTTTTAGAGACTCTTGGGACCACCAGAAGTCCAGCATTTTGAGAGCGAAGTGCTCTGTTAGGATGATAAGGTACTATAGCGTCTATGAGGTAGGATGGGGCCAGGTCATTTATGGCTTTGTAAGTCAGGAGGAGGAGTTTGAATTTGATTTTAAACTATTCGAATCAGGGCGCGTAGCAGCGGGCCGGACTGCGATCGTTGGTGTAACAAATTCTTATCTTTATAAGCATTTTCCTGTAAAATATAGGCTATTGGATCTATTATTTCATTCATTTCATGTTAACTTTATTAAGGATACAAGTGCAGACAAATGTTACATAGCTACAACATTTAAAAAATATAAACTAAAATCTTGAGGAGGGGTCGGATTAAAACAGGCTGAGGGCCACATCTGGCCTCTGGGGCCACAAATGCCCACGTCTGCAGTACGCAATACATTTAACACTCGACAGTAAACAAAAGTTGGAGAGCAAAGTACTTAGTAGACACTGATGTCTGCTGTTGTCTCGTAATGTGGTCATTCTCTATACAATAATGTAATGGGCCTAAACAAGTTTGTCCAAATGTCCATTGCCGGTTCCAACAGGTTCCTCATGTTCAGCTCGACAGATCACCACATCTGAAGAGAAGCTTTCCAACCTCTGACCCCAGGGTTGTCCATTCTAAGTAATCTGAGTTTTCTCTGTGGTCACATCTTTTGTCAGGAGTTCATATTTCCTGTTTGTGTGGCAATATTTTGGGACATCCTCCTGTATGGTGTATTTTTAGTCTGTGAAGGTGCATACAGTGATGGGAGTTTGTGAACTCACTGGAGAAAAGCTTCCTTATGCCATTGTTTTGACCTTGTGTTGTGATTTTTCCACGCTCCTCAGTGGGAAGGAAATACGCACAGTCACTAAGCTAATTTGCTCCTGTATTTACTGCTCTCAGAAGCATGTGATATGTAGTTAATCTTGGAGTGTTTATTAGATACCGAATGAAAATTAATATTGTGAGTACAATTTCAAATGTGGTCTACTCACTTGTTTACATTTATGTTTATATTAACAATTGCCTTCTGAATAGCCTAACATGTAATTAATTGTTACCTTTTTACTGCCATGTTGGCAGAATTAGTCAGCAAAAGCAATTTTTGTTTAATATATTATAGAAACCTTTTCTGTACAAAGTCACCTGGGGCCCAAGCTTGTGATAAATGTATTTTATTTGACTGATTGTGCGGCCCTCAAGGAGGTGCTCATGGCCCTAATTTAGTCCTTAGCCCTAATCACTGGTCAACACACCATGATGCTCTTTTAAGCACATTGCCCTTTCATTTATACAGGCTTGGGACTGGCTTGTGACAACTGATCCCACTAAAAAAATAAGGAGTATTCTGTAGAAAGCTGCATTGTTTCTGAGAAATCGGTTGAACAGAAAAAACCTGTTTGTTTATTGTTCAAATGCAAAATCCAAGTAAGATTCTTTTTTTTTCCCAGAGAACAGACTTGACACGCTAACAATTAACTAAAGGGAATGTTGATTTGACCATATCTGGGACACACCCAAATCACAGAGTTTCATTTCGGTGAATCTGCGATGTTTCTGCTAAAGGCTAAGTTACAGAGTTATGAACATAAAAGAGTGAATCTCTATTGTTACTGCCAACTATGTAAGCCAGATCTTTTGTCCTCATTTCCTGTTTTGTCTTCACAAAAGCTTTTACACCTGAAATATGTTAGCTATTATCAATATAAAAGCTGCGAAGTAAAAGATAGGCTGCGTTGCATAAGTATAGGCCTATAGATAGTTAAGTCTAAACTGAATTCACCATGCAATAAAAATGTCCATATATACATATATATATATTTTAATAAAGGAACAACCAATGGATAATATGTTACATGTTACAGATACAGTTGTAGTGTTGTTTTTATTTGGTAGCTTCTATAAAAACTGGACTCAAGTGTCTCTGTTCCTGTACATGTATTTTTTTTTCCCTGTACACATTCATTTACTGGTTTTATAGTCTGTGAAATAGTTTGCTGGACGTGCTGTGCTGTTTATGTTGCACTGCTCTCTCTTGCAGAGGCATGTCCGTGTCTGCCCTGAGCCCAAAGCCCAAAAGGAAATGTCACTGTTAGCCTGGTACTATCTCGCTCTGCATTGTACACTGTAG
This sequence comes from Chaenogobius annularis, assembly GCA_015082035.1. NCBI lineage: Eukaryota > Metazoa > Chordata > Actinopteri > Gobiiformes > Gobiidae > Chaenogobius > Chaenogobius annularis. The sequence goes on along the minus strand of BJKM01000006.1, from coordinate 2,618,256 downwards.
GGACTTTAACAGCTTTTCCAGGGATTGACAGTGTGGACATCCCAGAATCAGCCTCCATAATCCATCTTTATATGTAAGTCCGAAGTGTATCCATTGTATCAGCAATTCAATCCTTTATTTAATATCACCATCACAAGATAGTTAATATAATCAAAACAATTAGGATTCAATGTAGGTTTAGTTTAGAGTGACACCGTTTCATTGTAGCTTAACAAGATGCTGGCACCCATTTAGTTTCAGTCTGAAGTTAATTCACTGGTTTTTTTTTTTACCAATGACAATAAAACATGCTGTTAAGTCTTGTCTAACCAATAAAATGTTAGAAACCAGTTAGATGTTTCTTGTAAAAATCTAAGCTAGTAGATGTAGAAGTAACAGTCACCGCTAAGGCATTTAATCCAACAATAGGTATTTAATATTCAATTTTAAATTACATTGCTATCTTTTTTATTTGGTGTAACTAGGGCTGAAATGACTCTTGATAATGACATATTAACGAGATATAAAATATTCTAGAGGCGATAAACGTCTGTTATAAATAACCAATTACAGAGATAGAACATTTATGGATATATGGATATATATTTTCCTTGTTACTATTTACCTGATTAAAATATCAGCAGATTGGTTTCGTGTTGGTCACCTTATCAGGTAGCTATGTGAACATCAGGATGTTGTTGTGGAGTTTACTAGTCATGAATGTCAATGTCACAGATGAGGTAGGCAGAAAAGCTATAGTTCCTGGTTTCGAGTATTGCAGTATCTGAGTGCGATATCACAAACGCACACCTGCGCTCTGAGGTCCGAGGGCCAAACTCTGGAACATTCTGCCTCCCCACGTCCACAATGAGTGTTTTAAGATCCACTTTTATTCTCTGGCTTTTAACACTGCATGAGTTGTGTGGTCCTCTGTTGTCTTTTATTCATTTTAATTTAGTCATTAATATATTTATTCTTGTACGGTTTTTATTGATGTGATTTTACATATCTAATTGATTTTATTAGGCCTAGTTACATTTGTTATTTTATTTTGCTGAATTTTAGAGCTAAATATTTGTTTTTTATTTCAATGATGTGCAGCACTTTGGAAACCATCTTGTTTATGAAATGTGCTGCACAAATAAAGTTGGATTGGAAAAGAAGATGGAACAAAAACCTGATGATTTTTACCTGTTTTCTCATAGCCGGGCCGCGCAGTTTGAGTTTGAGAATATTCCATCAACTTGTGTTAATAAAACTTTAGGTTTTCACTCATCTATGTGTACAGTACTGTCGAAATGCATCAGACTGACATAGTATTACCAAAGAGCAGACAAACAGGAGGGTCAACCTCAGGTGATTTTGTATTGGGGGTGAAAAAGTGCTCAAAATTAGAAGTTTGTGTTTCACTTCCAGAGGCAAGTCTGCATGTCCTCCTGGAGCTTCTCTTTGGACATTATGATATTTTCCCACTGTTCAAAGGAACGCATGTGATCTACTGGACATGGTCCAGATATAACCAGCTTCATGCCCTAAGCAGCGTTTTTCCCCAGTCATAGACTGAAGCCTTACAGACTAATGCAGCTCTAGAGTAAGAGGCCCTCACTTATCCTGTTGTCCTATTGTGTGTAGTTCTTTGTAAATTTAACCTGAAAGGACAGCTACTTTCTGCTTGAATAGGCTCAGGTCCTGCCAACTTCTCACAGACTTGGACAATCTTTCTTGACTCAACCAATTGACAGCAATCCCATTAATTGCTCTGCATTAGTTTGGTGTTATTTAAGCAAAACCACCTGCCGCTTGTTATTTTGAGTTTAAAAGTATAATTGTTTAGCAACATAATGCAATTGGAAGATATCATATATAGATTAAATTTAGCTATGACTTCCCTTAAATACAACTGTTACAATGTATTGTTTGCTTGTTCGGCCTGATGTAACCTTACAAAGGAATAGATAGAGACATACAAAGCATTTAAATGTGTTATCCTTGAACTTTAGATGAGTATGGGTTGGGGCAGGTCACTGTGGCTTGATATTGATGTGAGACTGAGCTCGTACAGTGACCCAACCGGTCTGTTTATCCACCAGGTAAATACACTTTACTCACAACTGACGAACATCCGGCTCATCTGTCACTCCGCCTGTTTTGCATTGAAAACACACGCGTACAGTGCTGTGGGAGGTGTGTCAGGTGTCAATGACCCCCCTGCAGGACCCCTTTAAGTGACTAATGCATGTGTCACGGTTTAGTCTGCCCCCTCGAGCCCACTCAAGTCCAGGTGGCTGAAAAGACATTTGTGTTTCAGTAAGTATGCAAACAAATGAAATGTGCTGTACTTAGCAACCTTCACCTTTGGCCCATGGTGCAATTGGTGGAGTCAGCTGGACACATGCCTATCATCTGATTACTGTAATTGGTGGGGATTTTGTGTAGCAGCTGATGCCCTGTGAGCATGAGTACACAACAGAGTCAGTCAGCTCACACGGAGCTCCACAACTCTCGCCTACAACTCTCTTTACCCCACATCCTTCTTTTGAGGACGTCTGAAAATGTTTAGTCTATATTTCTGTTGCAAAGTGACGTCATAGAGTAACAAGGGTAAACATGTAAGGGTCTAGACTTTATTTAGAACTTAGTCTATATATGTTAGTCTTGCTGTGAAGTTAGGTCTCGCCTCGGTTGGTTTACACATACTTTAGTTATGATTAAGTCTGGTTTAGGCATTCGTTAGTTCAGTTTTAGGAGTGAGTTTATAGTTTGGTAAATGGGTTTTTGGTCAACATTTCAAGAATTTTCAACTGTGTAAAGTTCTGCATGAGTCAAAGTTTTGGGGCTACCATAGTTCACATTATAAAAGGAAAAACTGGCACCCGGACAGGTCTGTAGGCCGGAGGAGCACCATGCCGTGCTATTGGCTCAAACCTCAAAGTCCAGGTCCAATGAGGAGAGTGGAGACAGACACGCAACCTGCAAACATGTCGAATGATCAAAAATGAAGATAAAACATGTGGGCCAATCTGAAATGTCTCCAAGTACCGGCAAGAAATGTCTTAGTGTCATCTGAGATCAACACAGCATGAATCAATAACATTTTTAAGATTTATTAGCAGGTCTTAGCCAGGTTTAAAACCAAACAAAGGTGGAGCCTTACCAAAACCAAATAACAACTTCAAGGCCAAGACTGGGTCTAAACCAAGACTTACTTGGTCTAAATTAACAGTGCACATTGTAACTTTTCTTGTGGAGGGTCGGCTACTTGCATGTTTCAATGAAAATGCTTTGCCTGGATTCCACAGTCTAGAAGTAAACATATCTAGCAAAAAATCCTTTAATTACATGTGTTTTACTGCAAAAGAAATAGGCTACATTTAAAGGTGACTTATGGAAAATCAACTTTAATGAGCTTTTCACCTTGTTACAATGGTGTTATCTCCTCATTAGTTTACTTAAAATTGAATTTAATTGATTGATTCAGGCATGTTTGGGTAATCCTGTATTGTCCAGCAATTGAGGCTTGAGTTTTCACCTACCCCCAAACCCTGACCACTGCACTGTACTTAGAAAATTGACAACTCCGAGTGATACATTTAGAGTTGTAAAATGTCATGTAGCTACTTTTCAGAAGTAAATGAAAATATGCTCCTTGTTAGAGTGAAATGCCACTGGAGGTTTGGCTTATCAGTTCTGCAGTTTTGAACAGGAAGTCGATGAACCTGTTTCTAATGCTAAGCCGTTTTAGATCAGTGTTGTGGTTTATAATGAACAATATGTAATTTTGATCTACTTATAGTGTGGTTCAATACTAAGTAACTGGAAAAACATGCATTCTTACTGTGAGCCGGCTCGATTCTCCACAGATCTGACCCATATGACTTGGCCAGATCACCCGCTTGTCTTCATGCAGAATGATACATTTAATGCCATACTGTGGAATATTCAAGGCATAACTTGGAGACAAGCAGGTGGTGAATCCTCCACCAGAAAAGTTGCACAGTGCACCTTTCAGCTAAATTGTGTTTTGAGGGTCTAAACCTGAATTAACAGTTCTCTTCTAGAACCAAAGCATCCCAATATTCCTTCCAAGTAAGAGGAGACTCAAAACTTGAATAGCCTAGAATGCATGACTTCCACGGGAAGCCTCCATACCGCGTACATACACCTCTGTTTGAGAACCACCGACTTACATACCTAAAATGGCGTCAAAGAAAGAAATTATTGATTAGGGTTTGCCCTTGAGATATTTATTGTCAACCTGTCAGTAATTAGCCTCATAACATCTTGTATCAGTCTCTTCACTCTAATCTATGGAGTGCTAAATCTTTACTGCAGTTTTATTGTGCTTTATCTTCCGCACTTATCTTTGTCTGGCTCAGGAAAGAACATAGCAGATGCTTGGGTCGTCAATGATTAACAACTCCAGAAATGTTGAAAAGACAACTAACTGGGTCACCCGAAAACTTGGGTGCTTAGTGCAAGTAACCACAAGTTGCTACTGATGCCTTCGTGTCAGCCTGCACAGGTACACTAAAAACATCTGTGTGAATGCAGGAGATGAATGGGCTAGCTGCAGGGTATATTGTGTCAATGTATATCATGGTGTCCTATTTAAAATTAGGTCACTGTAATTGATTAAACACCAATTACCTTTAATTGCAGTTCATCTTGTTTTAGGAGTTAATACTCATTTTAATTTGCCTTAAAATAGTTGTGACAGTTTTAAAGATAGAGGTTTTATCAAGCTTATTACTAAACCCTTTATTTGCACAGCTCTGCACAAACATCCTACTCAACTTATGGCTGTGTCTATAATTATGCCATGTAAATTGTGTCACTCTGTTGCTCTTGAACTCCATAAAGGTCAATAGAGAGTAAATAAAACTGTTTAGAAAAGAATTTGCTGTGGCCCACTAAAATACCAATAGTGAAAATATCGGCTAAATAATTTTTCCACCCTGTTTGTCACATGTAAAACACAAAATAATGGTTATGGAAAGTAAAAAATAGATTAAATTAAAATGTGCGTCAATAATTTTGAGTAACAATGCGGTCTTTATGATCAGTCCACTCTCAGTTTGTCAAAACAACATTCCTCTGGCCGTCATTAGCATGGTCAAATCCTACACAATCCATCCTTGTGACTGTCCTGCTATGGGACATCTCAGTGCAACTATGTACAGTGCTGTGCAAATGATTGAAGCTGATAAGTTTGCAAGAGTATTGGACCGCAAAGACAGAAAAATGAAAGACAAAAATGTCAGATTAACCTATATTGTTGATCAGACTTTTGCCCTGAAAGAATACTTTATTTGAATATTTCCAAAATATTTTTGTAAACTGAGAGACCTTTCAGTTTACCTTTCTTTGTTCACAGCCTTCACAGGACCTTTGCATGTACGTTCAGTACCTTCCGTTCTCATTTAGAGCGGCACTGTTTTATTGGATCAAATTTTTGCGCCAGGCAGATCACACAGATGATGATGTAACCGCATATACTTGCAGCTGTATGGAAATGCATGTATGTACAGTATCTCAAATACCAGTCCCTGTCACACCCCTCTGAGAACTGGAAGGTGTTACATGTAGCTTACAAGTTCAAACTCATTTGGTGACCCCCATAGGAGCCTCAGCAGGTTACCAGGTCATGGCCTCATTAGCTTGTCTTAATATTGCAGCAATATACTGGTAATTATCATGATTTACATGTGTTGTAAAGTTATTATTATATATATTTTTTATTGTTTCCAAGAAAAAACAAACTTGTATCATGTATAAGAATGCTTTATTAACACATACAACTCAATTTAATGTTATATAATACAGTAACTTTACAAAGAGTTTTATTTCTTGGCAGGATGTAAACTCTAATTTTTGAACAGTGTTTTTAAGAAGTGATGTTTCAGTTCTTGAAGTGTATGACAGACAGCTTTAACTCCGTTAAGCTTTGGCTTAGTCATTATTTTGTTCCATTGAATCCTGGGTTGACCTGGTACATTTTCTGGATTGATCTTGTTTCATTTCTTGACCTGGGCAAGTTCTCTTTTAGTCCTGGTTAAGCCCTGGTTTATATTTGTTAAATTTCTGTTTAATCCTGGTTTAGTCAAGTTTTTGGGATAGTCTCAACAAAAGTATGTTCAGTGGATTCACCTATAGACATTCTCTGTGTTGCAGATGAATCCGGTGTCCCAAAGAGAGGGGCTCCGGTGTTCCCACACATACTGCACCCTCACTGAACCGTGGTCAAACAGTTATGTGCTGTTTTCTTCTACAGCACTCGCGGTCCTGTCACTCTCACTACTACTACAATGTGCACAGAAATTCCACTCATTATCATCCGGTCTGGAATTTCACCGCTTTGACTGTTTATTTTTCCAGGATTTTCCATTTTCCAGCAGAACTATGGACATCTGTTTTTGTCATTCACTTGTTGCAGTGAGTTAGGATTGGAGCTTTTGTGTGCTTACATTTTGAGAAACGATGAAAAGTTTAAATCAACACTTTTATACTTATTTTTGATGGAGTCTAAATATAGATCATTTTATACCACTAATTTCACATTTCGTATTTCGTGGCCTTTTTGGCATGTGGTAAACCATAGTTCTGTACAAAATATAGAGCACTTCAACATTGCCATCTAGTGGACTATCTGCGAAATAGAGTCATGTATCGCAATTGAATGATTTAAAGTCTATATCAGAAGTTTTCCTTTTGCAATTTTGGTCAAGTTATAAAAAGCATTTTGCAAACACTATGCTGTTTGTCTTGTATTTGATATCAGATATTATATTGATTATATTGATGGATACCTGTAGAGTGTACTTTTGGTTGCAGAAAAAAGGCAATAACAAAACGATTTTTAAAACTGACAAGAATGGAGCAGACTATCAAAGACTGGACTGAAGTAACTTTGGGCATTTAGAAAAAGGAATTTTGACTTAAATATGGAAAAATTTGCCAGACTCTGAAACAAACAAAGACCTTTTATTTTCTGGGCTCCTGTGGTTTGGATTTTGTGGTTACGCTCAAAACAAACCTGTGCGAAACAATACATGTGAGTGAATGTGTGTGTGTGTGTGTGTGTGTGTGTGAGAGAGAGAGACAGTGTGGTTTGATAGTGAGATTGTTTTAAATTAGTGTGTACACATTTCTATTTAACTGTAATTGAGACGTCAACCTCTCCATGCCATGCAGGGACAACAGGTGGAAGCCCGCATTTTTGCTAAAACCTGTCACTTTGGGTTTTTTGTGCATTGTCCTTGATCAAATAAATTCATTCATTCATTCATACATTTATTCATTCATTTGTATTTGTCCTTGAAAAGCCGGTTTGCTTCAGTAAAACAGCATGTAATAAAAATATATTCTGCCAATGCTGCTGCATATGGAGGGCAGTAGGGCGTGAAGAATTTCTCTGTATTCACCAATTTATTGCATTTAAAACATTTTAGAAAATATTACAATATATACACATACAAAAAAAAAAAAAGATATTACAATATATACACATACAAAAAAAAAAAAAAAGAATAACTGCTGGGGTAAGATTAACTATACCCACCACCTCTGTAACAAAATATTTAATAACATGTACTTTCAAACTTGACTGACTATTGATGTGTTGAATTAATGAAGAGTTTTCATGATCCAAGTGATGGACTCCAAACATTGTCTTTGTCCAAATTAAAATGGATTAAGTAGAAATTTTACTTTACTTTTTTTCAGAACTGGAAGGAAAATTGTGTAATTTCTGATTTTGTTCTTACTTTAAATCCAATTGGAGCTTTGGTTTAATATTATGCACAATAGCAAATAAGTAAGAATTACGAATAATCTATATTTTCTGATTATTTTATGACTAAAAGCTGAAGATTCAACACTGATACTAAGTGACTAAGTGTGCTGCAGATCATACTCCTTCCGACTGAGACGATCCTCAGGAGGACTAAGGTCTCTTTTAACATGTGCTTTGCTGTATGATAAAATATGTTCCATCCTTTTCCCCAGCCCCATTACCAAAGTCACTCAAATCTGTTACTTGTGTGCAGAGGTCCTATCATACTCCTCCTCCACCTGCGTCTCGGGGTTATCTTCCTCACCGTTGGCCGATTCGTCTTTGACCTTCTTGGTCCCCCACCATCCCTTCATGTAGTTGTTGATCCGCTCCAGGTTTTCGATGGCGTGGTTAATTACTAGAGCCAGCCAGGCCAGGCCGAAGAATATCCAACAGGCCGTCAGGATGCTGTACCAGTCCGGGTAATATCTCTCTGGATTATTGTCTAGGCACAGGACAACGAAATTAAATCAAACCACCTTTCTTCTTCAGCATAGTGATTCATTGTTCGTATTTTACTGGCAAATGACTCCAGTTAAATCACTCAATTAAGAACACATATTTTCACGCTAGTGTGGTATAGTACCTGCCACAAAGTCTCCAAAGCCGATGGTACTGAGGGAGATGAAGCAGTAGTAGAGGGCCTGTGAGTATGTCCATCCTTCTTGGTATTGGAAAACCAACATTGGCACCACAAAGAAGAGAATCACTCCAGACAGGTATGATACAAAGTGGATTGAGAAGCGCATGCATATCTAAAAAAAAAACATAAATAAATACAAATGTCAGTGTAGAACGCCACCTGGTGCTGTAGTCCACAATGTATCTTCACCTTTTTGCCTTTTTTGTCCATTTTTCCCTCTAGAAAGTCTGAGATGTTCCTTTCTATTGCGAGCATGTACTTGCCGACCCGATTAAGCACTACAATGTTGAGGGGAATGCCAAACAGTGCAAAAAAGACACAAAAGATCTGCCCAGCTGTGGATCTGGGACTTATGTTTCCATAACCTGCAAAACATGTAAAACAGCTAAACAGTTTAAAAACAACAAGCAATGAAACAAGCAAATGTACTTTTATTCTGAGGCCAGGCACCCTGTAAAGGTGGAGATAAATCATATATACCCTAAACTGTCAAATATCATATAAAAGTGATGGTCTAATATATTAGGTACATTTGAAACAATGAATTAGAAAATAATTCGAAAATATGTGTGTTACTGGCAACTAATTATTTATAGTCGCAACACATGCTTACCCTCATACAAAAGCTTTGCTTTAGCTTTAAATATAGTTTTTGTGTCTACTTCAAGGCACAATAATGCATAAATATTTTCATTACTGTCCCTCTTCTCACCTATGGTGGTGACGACAGTTGCAGCAAACACAGCGGATGTGGTGAACTTCCAGAAACCATCTGTAGTGTAGTTACTCTTCAAACTAACGCCTGCTTTTGACGCGTCTTGGATGAGCTGCAAAAGCAGGAAACATTTAGTTTAGGGAAGTATTCCTTTATTTCAGTGGGTGTGTTTCTAAAGGTGCTTTGACTGACTTAACAAAACAATGCAAATGTGGGTGACATCTTAAACCTCATATTCTTTCGAATGGGACAAATATAGTATATTTTCTTTTTCAAAACATATGAGTGACTATCATGTTAAAAACTTGCCACATCATTGTATGTTGTGTTACTTTGATGTAGGCAAAGTAGTGCAATGAAAGTAAAGAACATGGAATTTGCATGGTACGAGATGACTCTTTTCTCAGTCTGTGTGTACAAAGGCAACTAAACATGGGGGGGAAATGAGCATATGACTAAGATAAAGAACATCATTAGGACAGCACATACAAGAAAAGGAACTGTAAAAAATGTTGTATGTAATTAGGTGGTGTTATATTATGGTCTGAATTGAAATGTTTTGGTCGGTCGGTAAATCCAAGAAAAAGCACACTATCTTCTCTTTTGCATATCTGTAGTATTACAACAAAGCAAAGACTTTTGTGATTATTGGCGAATGGTTTCAGTCCAATAAGTGAGTGTTTTTGGTAGTGCTTCTCACCTCTCCGAGTTCTTGCAGGCTGTCTTGATTCAGACAGCGGTACTTGCTTAACAGCTGTTGTTCATTTTCGATTATACGTTCAACCTCCCTTCTTCCATTCTTCCCTTCTAGTGTCCAGAATATCACTCCACCAATCAGAACGTAGGTCATATAAGTCACACCAAGCAGAAGGATGGAGGGCACCCGGGCCAGGTTGAACATCTCCTTAAACCCCATTTCTGTCCCCTATAATCTTTTAACGATGAAGTAGAATTCTTTGGAAAAGTTTCTTGGCTTGTTGCGTGTCCTGTCTTCTCATGGAACACAGGCAAATGAATCTCCACCTGAGCTACTGTTGGAATCACTAGTTTGGCCTGTCATGCAAAGCTACAGAGAGAGGCACTTGCAGAGGTGGGGCTAGAGGTCAAACAAATACAAGACTTTTGAAAGAGTTTATGAAAATAATGGATTAATACAATGTATACCATCTATTTTCATGTTTCAAACCTGCGTATTAGATTTCTATGACATTTCTCAAATATCTTTTGATGGCGGTACCAAGGACGTCTGTAACTCCACCCAGAGAGAATAGCAATAGAATCCAAGTTCCTTCAAAGTTACTCCTTTAAAAACACTCACCAACAATCATTTTTCTATCTTCCACTGCATTTCCACACGTTAAAATACACATAATCAAATCTGAAAACTATAAATAAATGGAATACTTTTTACTCCGCTGAGACAATTCTACAAACAACTTCATTTCCCTTGGCTTTCAATTTGAAAATTATAGTAAATCAAAAAGCTGAATATTTAAAGCTGGATGCTGAAATTTTGTTCCCCCAAAGTTATAAGTTAAGTTCATTGACCATGTGACGTTTTGTTGCCCACTCAGCCGGATCTTATCCCCCTCCAGCTGGCCCTGTGTATCCGCTGTTTCACCTCGAATCACCATCTTGATTAATGTGTTTGTTTTGGATATCTCTTTGTGTTCAATTCACAGGAGTTTACACCAGCCTACACCCACAAAATGGCAGCATCATACAGTAAACATCATAAACTAGGGAAGATTGAACAACAACAAAAAAGGTAAATGTAAAATACAATGTTTATAGCAAATGACCATATAAACAGAGGCAGCATATTGGATACATTTTCTCCTCTGCCATATTGGGATGAAGACACATTACATTGAATTTGGTACTACAGCATGAACATTTATAATTATAAAACATTTTATTTGTGTAAAATGCATAACACATTTCACCAACATAAATGTGGTGGTCAATTTGAAATGTTATCCTTCTTGTGTAATGTAATAACACTAAAGTAGCAAAGCATTTAATACAATATTATATATATTGAACAAAATACAATGAAATTAATAAACAATTTTTTTCATCTTTAGATCTTGGAAATGTCTTCTAGTTTAGTCGACGATACTTCCTCGTCTTCCTGTTGTCTTTTGAAACCCGGATGTGTGAGAACGACTAAATATTCCATTATTCTCGTGCCCATGTTTAGAACTAGAGCGAGCCATGCCAAAGCCAAAATGATCCACACTCCAGCCAAGCTTCTGTACAGAGAGATGTACTCTATGTCTGGGTCGGTGCCTAAAACATAATGCAAGTGAAAGCATTGAACATTTAACTTTTATATATTTTATAACTAAAGGAAACCAGGATAAACCATGAAAGCAAAAAATATGAGAGCCAAACAAGGACTATATTTGTACTAAACCTAAGCAAACTCTGGAAAACAACAAACAAACAAACAAAAATAGCCCAACTGTATTGTTACTCACCCACAACATAATCTCCAAATCCAATGGTGCTGAGGGTAATGAAGGCAAAGTAGAAGCCCTCTCCAATCGTCCAGCCTTCCACATGACTGAATAAGAGCGGAGGCATGACCAAAAAAAGCAGACTGCCCAAGAGCACAAACAAAACCACTGTCAGCACCTCAACTGTTCGCTAGGAGAGAAACAAACCCATTGTCACAGAAGTCATTCATCATAGAAATGTTACGGTAATAATAGAGATGCTCATACCTTGTGTGGCACGACTGAGACCATCCCCTTCTCCAGTCGACCCAAATGGATGATGAGGCACTTGCCCAGCTGTTTGAGGAAGGCCAGGTTCAGGGGGATCCCAAAGAGGGCGTAAAATACACAGAACACCTGCCCACACACTGTGCTGGGGGACAGGTTCCCATAGCCTGGTACGAATAAAAACGTGAGGTAAATAATTCCAGAATAGGACATAGCTCCAATAACTGATAGTAGCACCGCAGATAAACACGTTTCTACACTTCTGAGTCCAGCAGTGCTTCATGAAAATGTTGGAAAGCATGCACTCCAAATTTTAAGGTACATTTTTACAGAACCTTGGAGGGCACTAAATAAAAGTATGACTTAATAAATGTGTAGTATGACTGAACTCACCAATAGTTGTGACTACTGTTCCTGCAAAGAAGAAAGAGCTGCTATAATCCCAGTTACTCGGGTTGGTCGAGTTCCCTGAAGGATTCACTCCCTTTTCCCAGGCGTCCAAAATCACCTAAACACACAGTGGCATTTAATATCAATATTAATATACATTCACACCAAAACTAGCTAATGTAAGCTTGATTAGCCTACTTCCAAATTAGTATTTGTTAATTTATGTAATATAAATTTACCATTTGCTTGTATTCAAGCAAAGTACTATCAAATTAGAATAACAATAGCACATATTTGACAGACTCTGGACTAGATGGGACCTTTACTTTGGGTTCTGTGTGCAATGATTTTTGTCTTATTTTTTTCTCATTTATGGCTGATGTTGGATGTCTGCTGGTTTTGGTTTATGTCTTCTCTCTCTGGTCGTGTTCTGTTCTTCGGTGTTTTGTTTTGTTATCATTTTGAAAAAAATGAAAAAAAAAAAAACCATAAAAAAAACAAAAAACAATAGCACCAAACATATACCAACGGTAGAATAACTAATTAATCACAAAAATTATATATGAATGGGTTCTTCTCAATGGCATAAAGGCAGGAACTGGGTGAAGGTAGAGTAGAACCAACAATCCTTGGTTTGGTTAATGAGTGATTAATCAGTTCTACCGCTTTAGCTTCAGCTTTTATTATTTTCTTCTCGAGAAGTCAATCAAGCACTTTCAGCCCTCATCAAATTAGTTTATATAAAAAAAAAAAAACAATCTTTTCCCCTCCATTATTTAAATGTGACACAGACAGACCTCTCACCTGGACAAACTTTTCCAAAGCCGGTCCATCCAGACAGGTGTAATTTGCTAGATAGAAAGTGTAACTTCTCCAGCTGAAAGTGATTGCGATTGTTGCTCTCAGCTTCTCTCTCCAGGATTTGGAAAATGGCAGCTCCCACGAGCAGGTATGTGAAGTCAGCCAGAGCCAGAAGTAATGTCCAGCTGACCTTGAGCTGGGCCAACATCGCCATGAACATTCAAATATGAAGACTGGGGCCCAAAAATTGCCTCAACGGAAAACCACTAAAGAGGATAGGGCTATGGCCTTGCATTCACGTGACATTTTCTCTACAAATAATGGAAAAATAGAAGTCTTCTGCATCCAAAAAGAGCAAAACTTGAACAACTTGAGGTGATGACTTGAAGTGGGCATCTCTTCAAAGATGCTGCATCTGAATCCTTGGCTCTTTTTCTCTCATTGGTCGAAAGATCACTGATGCCTGCTGATGATTTATGAGTTTCCATGGTAACAGTGAAACGTGTCCCCTCCATTAGTGAGACATCTGGACACACTTTCCAACAGTTTCCACTAATGAGGAAGCACAGGGAGCTTCTTGTCAGCAGAACAAGTTAATGTTTGACTCAGCAGCTGCTAGTGTGTTTTAAAAAGCACTATTTGTAAAAGCAAAAACCTACTATAGAATATATTCATGGAATATTTTTCCATTTCCTCTAGTTTGGAAATCCAAGTAATCAGTTCAAGCTGTTAGTGTTTTCATTCAAAGGTCTGGTCAGGTGGAGAGGAAGCTGCTGACATGAATGTGTGCAGAATTGTTCTGAATGGCAATAAACATAAGAGTTATTAAATGTTTTATGAGGTCCTTAAAAAGAGTGGCTTTCTTAAATAAAGCAAATTTATTTAATAAAAGCTGGACATTCTTCCACAAACCAAACATATTATTACTGAACAACAAAATGAATATATTATTATTTAAAGAATGCTAGTTGGGGCTTATTCATGGAATTTATCAGCCATAACATTATGTCAATCATGCGGCCCTTAATGGTGCAGCACATTATACGCCACCTGTTGCCGCTTCATATCTGTTAAGGGCAACACCCCAGAAGAAGTCAATGTTGAGGACGCACTGTTCTCCAGTGGCCTAGTAAATCCCTCTTACAGACATGGGTTGTGATGAATTGAACAATGTCAGCATGTCCGTAAGTTTGTAAGTATGTTGAATTTAATGGACAAGAAGCTTGGCCTTTAAGGTTTCTCTAGTCAGATGCAAATTCTGGAAACGCAATTGTAAAGTGTCAAACAAATCGACGCAAAGCGATGTAAAACAGCTGCAGTGTTTAGGACGGTGCACAACAATGGCCCCAGGGGTCAGGAACATGTCGCACCAAGATCAGCGAGGGGAAGGTTGAGAGTCTAATGTCATCTAACTAAAATAATGAACTATTTAAGTACATACTATACTACTACTACCACTACCACTACTACTACTACTACTACTACAACAACAACTACTACTACAACTACTACAAATACTACTACTACTATTATTTTATTATCAAAAATGTTCTGTGTGAATAAGGTCTTAAAAAGTTGAACATTTGGGTTTGTCACAGAGATGTGCATATGATGTTAGAAATTGTTCTGTAATTGTTAAGTAAAATATTATTGTTGTTATGTAAAAAGAAAATACAAAATTAACCACTAAACCAAAGCAGCAGCTGTTTCAATTCATAATTTTAAAAACTTTTATTTTGTTTCTCTTGGCAGTATAGTTAGCATTTATAAATCCATATAAATAAGATTTTTACAGTAATAGAAATGACAAAATACATGACTGATTGAGGTTTCTAAATAAACACAGGAGCCAGGTTGCAATAGTTCATGCTCGTCGTCACTTTGTCCCGCTGATATCTAAAGACAACATTTGTTCAGATCAAGCCATCCACATAAAGCTGTGATTTATACGATCTCCCATCATGCCACTGAACCACTGCACGGAGAGAGTTGTGAGGTGAACAAATAGGTAGACATAAGGTAACAGGATGTGGTATGGCTAATGTGACCATTATCAAACAAATAATAGACATTTTATTCAACTTACCTGCAGTACTGTTGTGGCTTATTCATCATGTCCTATGTGGAGCTAAAGGCTATTTTAAGTGTTGACCTAAAAATAAAACAAAATTTAAATACACTTTATAATATACTACTTGTGTTCTTGTCATGTTGCATTTTTTGTATGTGATAGTTAAAATGTTTTGTTTGTTTGTAGTAACAAACAGTATATAGTCTGACCTCATATCATTTAAAATTACAAGCAATGATTAATTGTAAATAAAATGTATATAAGGAATGGCACTAAACTCTTGTAATAACAGAATTCACCACTAGAGTTCATTGTTGCCCTTTTAATGTGGACTCTGTGTGTGGTTGAACCGTAAGGACTTACTGGTTTTCTGCAGGAGTTTCTCTCTGGCTTTTACAAAAGCCATAATGTCTGCATCAGCATTCTTGTCCCCAGTCAGAGGAATGGAAGAAGATGTGATACTATTTGTGGATAGATCCCTTGAATACACAAATATTATATTGTGCTGTAAAATACACCACTGCATTGCATTGACTTACTGCACATTGATTGAGCGATGTGGGCCAAGTGTTCAACATTATTTATGCACATACAAAGACTCATACACATACACAAAATGAATGAATGAATGAATACAAAGTCAGCTGAAACATGTCTCGGGGTGTGTAAAAACAGTTTATGCCTGGAACAAAGCATCTCTGTGTTACATGTACTGCTACAGAGGAACCTATATGTCATGCTCTGATTATTTTACTGTTGTGGTTAGGAGGGTTTAGGTAAGTCCGTAAGTGTTTGATTTGTTAAAGGACTTCGGAGACATTACTTCACAAAGAAAAAAAGATTTACGAGGCTGCTTATAAGTGGAAGGAAAACATCAGAGTGCAGTAAAAACTATAGATCCAGCTTCAATCTATAGACTCCTTCTGCAAACATGTTGGATTTAAAGCATCACTGTATTGTATGCATTCATGTAAAATGTTTACATGATGGTGAAAATATTTGGTTTCTAACCCCAACGGGAACATAAAAATGTAGCGCTTTTTGTGGGACATATGATATGGAAATTTCACTGCAACTTCATGACACTAACATCTTTTATGAACAGTGATTCAACCTGTTTTAATACATTGGGTGCTACAAGCCTGCATACCTTAATTGTGAGGAGGATTTCAAGTCAGAGATTGTTCTTTGAGCAAGTTCATTGACCCAGGCTGGAACAGCGGTCACGGGAGGTCCTCTTTTGGGTGTTGGGCTTCTAAAATAAAAACATTTCTGTTCGTGGACTTTGAAAAAAAAGAACACATGTTAGGTGAAGGCAGTCTGACCTGCAGTCTTCTGCAGAATAGGTGGCATGATCCAGGTCTGGAGCCCGGCCTGTGCGGTAATCCCGAACTGCACTGAGTTTGGTATCAGATTCACTATAAATACAGAGAAATTGTAACTGTATTGTTGTGTGAAATTCCAATGTGAATTATTTGTATTTATTTATTTAATAAAGGGACAATGCATATTAAAATCCAGAAGATACAATAAAACATACACAACAATACAATATATAAAATGTTAAAGGTGCACTATGTGCGTTTTCTGGTGGAGGGTCATCTGCTTGCCTTGTGTCATGAAAATCTTATTGCGTTGCCTGCAATATTCCACAGTATTGTCAAACTTCATTCAAACAATCATTCATTTATTCTATCATTCATTTTTATTAGCAAAAAGGCTTTTTGTTTTGGTGGAGTCACCTGCTTGTCTCCATTCTGTGGCTCATTCAAACAAAATGAACATCTACATTGAGAAAAGAACATTTCGGACCCTCCACCTAAAAATATACACAGTGTCCCTTTTTCTTCATGAATTCGGTCATTTATTCAACTATGTAACCCATAATGCTTAATTTGTCAGAACAAGGATATTAGCAGATCCTTCATGTATTTCCATGTATGCTTACAAACAGCTGAACACATTACCTGGATGTTGGCGAATGAGGAGATGGTCGCCTGGTCCACGATGCAGTTTGATTCTTTGTCATAGCTTCTGATTCCTTGTCAACATCATGGAGAAAAAGAACATTAAACCAGTGTATGTATCTGACTGTTAAAGGTGCACTATGTAACATTTCTGGGGAGGGCTCCACCACCTGCTTCTCTCCTTCCATATATTATTGCATTGCCAGGGTTACGGTTATAAATATGACATAGAAATAGTATGGTTTAAACCTATCTATTGTGAAAATATACCTTGAAAATCATGAATTCTTAGCGTGGCCATGGTCCCTTTTCCCATGATCTGACCAAAACTTAGCCAGGCAGCTTGTCTCTTATGTTATGCCATACTTTGGAACATTCCAGGCAGAATAATAACCAGAAAAGTTTCATAGTGCACCAATGCAAAATACATTTACAGCTTAGAAAATCGCAATCAGAAATGTCAGTGAATAAGTGATTATTCACCATTCAAAGATCAACTGCGTCTGCTAGTCAGATGTGGCATCTGCTCTTGTTTGAAGTGAAATGTGAACAACACATTTGATGATGTTAGCGACTTGCCTCCAGGCTGCCCCTCAGGATGTAGTTTTGTGAATGCTTTGTATGTCCCCCCTCAAGAGCACATTATTTATGAGCCGTAACAGAGGCAGCCCAGGTCAAAAACTGTGCGACAAAACTCCCCAAAGACATATGCATATCCACTGTCGTACAATACTAATGTGCTTCCTAAACGCACAAGCAGAAATGACAAATGCTAGCCGGGGCACCGTGTCAGGTAGAGTTTCATGTGCTGTTGTCCTACAGATAGGTTGGAGGAAGTAAGTGTCGTTCACCTGCACACGGGATGCCTCCTCACTCCACCATTTCTGGAAGTCTCTCTGGAGCTTGAACTTTGCCCTCTCCAACAACAGCTGCAGGTGCTCAATCTCTGTGCGTAATGCTTTAAGACGGTCAATGGTGCTCTTGTAACTGACAACACATATTAACGTTACATTAGTCATCAGTGGTATTTGCTGTGTTCATTCAATCAAATTAGTCATGTGATGTTTTTTTTCTTTTGTAATATTCAGTCATCTTCTTGCATTCAGGGGTCAGGTACGGGAATCTATCCATACATTTGGGGCCTTAGATTGGGCACACTAGGACAACGATTTTTTCAAAGCCACTAGGGTAATTTAAGTCAAAATTTTTTTTAATATGGAGATATAAAAATATAAAATTACACTCACATATTTTTTTCTTGTTCAATTTGCGTACATAGTTTTTCCTCTACTGGATCCATTTCATCTTCAAATTCCTGTCTGTCAAGAACAGCTGAAAACCAAAACAAGAAACGCTTGTAAATTAACATAATCTTTCACAATAGTACAATAAAAAACACAGAATTCGTGTCCCATGCTGCTAAGATTTTATTCTCAATCATGGATGGAGATAATAGAACCCAGGTTTTCACAAATGGCTTTGAAAAACTATGACTCAAAATAGCAAAAAAAGCATTGGGCATCAGAATTGAAGGGATATGCTGGCGTGTTTGAACCAGATTTGCCCTTCAAAGCAGTCGCTGGCTGATCAAATGGTCAGAAAAGAGCAGATGACGGAGGGAACTGGTGGTGCCGCCCACAAGTTGGTCACTGAAGCCTGCTGCACCATGTTTGAAGTGGCCAAAGCTCCCACAAGACTCTTACAACGCAATCTTAATATGGAGGCAACAAGATGTGCAATGTGTTTAACTGTAACTTACCATGAGCTGCTCTCTGCCTTCTACGCATTTCTAACTGCTTCCTCAAGTCATCTGGAAGAGAAGAGACAAGTAAATGTCAGTTTATCCTTGCATACATACAACATTGCACAAGGTTCAATCAATTTCTAAAGACATAGGGAAATTCCAGGACATAACTTGAACGAATGAAGCCCTGCCAAGGCACTGCTACTATCTCCCAATATATTGTACACTTAAGAACTCTAGATCAGGGGTAAATGCCTTTTCTTTTGAACTACAGAAGAAAACAATTACAGTATCTTTAATCAATAGTATTGTGTTATTTGGTCCCATATTCCTTTCCAAGTTTTCACAAATTTCTATTAATTAAAGGACTTTCAGTTGTTCCAAACTACACAGTCCAAGCGTCTCCATATACGGCAGAACAGGGGTAGAGTTAGGTCCTTTCTGGGTCACTACCTTTTAACACATGGACAAGTCATTTGTGTGTGATCTGCTGTTTTTCTTGTCTTCCCGCTCATTCGAATAGTTAATTGGTCAATTTAGCAAATGGACTTTGGGTTACAATGCTTTTGAGGCCAAAGGATATTACACACATGTTGGTAAATGTTCATACTTGATTATGTGAAAAACACATTTAGTGAAAGAAAATGAAGAACTAAGGTCAAAAACCACTCAGGTGTCAGATAGTTGGTCCAGTAATTGACCGTGGTCATTTTCCTCTCTTTGGGTGATAGATAAAAGTGGTAGACGGGGAGGTAGCATTACGTTCCCTCAGGTCCTGTACACTAATCCAATCCTGTCTCCAAACTAAAAGGTGAGGTTCTTACAAGCAAAAACGAGAAATCCAGATGAAGTGTAAAATAAATGGAGTGAAACGAGACACTTTTTCAATGCTCACCTCTAAAGGTTCAATAAAAACAGCTGTGTTCAATCAGTTACTGTGGTATATTGAGCAGAACAACTTCAGGTATATGACAACCGTTGTGATATTTTATTAAAATATCATACTTTTTCTGTTGCTTTTTTTGGAAGAGAGAAAAGCAGTAATTACCAGTATACAATAAAACCTGTCAGACAATTGTGCAGGTGTATAGTAAGTATTTTTGTTGTGTGGAATTTGTAAAACTCTTCCAGCCTTCTGCTGCCACCATCCATAATATTTTCACATCAAAATTATCACATTGCTGAAAGAATATATCATAATTGTGAAAATAATAATAATTAATAATGCATAACTATTTTTGGCCAATTTCGCCTACCCCCATAAATACATTTATGTTACCTAAAGCAACTGCAAATTAATTTAAATGAATGAATGGCATCTGCTCCCTAATATTCTATTTTGTCTAAAGGGTTATTAATGAAATTGATTGATTTGTCAACTTTTGTATGTTGTACATTACAATGTTTTTCTCTTTGTTGTACTTTATGATGTTTTGAATTTGGCTAATGTCATTATGTAATTGCCTGATTTAATTTCTTATGGACCACAGAAGGAATAGAAATAATGGATTCAAAAACGTAAAACCTAAACAAAAAAGTGAAGCTGTAGATTAATAATGAAAAATATTGTTATATAGTAAATATATATAGTTCTGTCTCTTGTTTAAAGTTATGGCAGTAGTAGTAGCGGTGAAACTATATTGTTATCACAGACTTCAGGTGAAACAGACACCAGCTCTTAGTGTTAGCTCTATGAACCTTTTTTTTTTTTTAAAGTGTGTATACAGTGAGTCTACCCCAAGTGCCTCAAAAAGCAGCTCATCTTTCAGAGCTCTTTACATTAGCAGACCACTTTGCGGAGAACCAGTAGACGGGCCAGACACGAACAGATGAAGTGAAACGCTACAAATGACACGCAAGACATATACTGCCCACGATGACAGTGTTTTTTCCTAATCGTTACAGACTGAAATTAAGAATCCTGTTTTTAGGACGCCATCGATAGTTGGAGTAAAAAATAAATGAACTGAGACGCCCAGCGGTTTACTTTGTGGTGAGAGCGATAGTCTCCGCTAGAAGAAAAAGAACATTCAAAAACCATAACTAGAGGATGTATAATCTACAACAAAGCATACAAGAATCAAGACATATTTATGATAGTACAGGGTAGGTTTGACAGTTGGAAAAAAGGCCAGGGAAATGAGAGGCCATTATGACTCTGAATTATAACTATACTTTGGACAAAGCAGATACAAGAGGATTGTGTCAAAAGGGAATCTATAACTATAGGACAGTAGTAGATTTGTTGAGTAGCGGTGGGCGATATTGACAAAACTTAATATCACAATATATTTTGGAAGTATTCCGTCAACAATAGTCAAGATTATATTATTTCAATCATACAGAAATGTGTTAAATGTAGTAGTTGAGGTTGAATTATCAGACAAATGTGAAATATCTGTAAAATGAATCACAAAAGTGCAGAGATATCACCCTATACTCTTATTTGAAAGTTTACAATATCATGTTTTTTTAATTTTTAATCACCTTTTGCAGCATTTCTAATAATATACTCAATATTAAAATTTTGCATTTATTCAAAGCAACATTTGCGATATTAGCAAAATGTTGATATATTGCACACCTCTATTGTTGAGGTTACACGAAAAGGAAAGTATAGGAATGACAGTTAAACAAACATTCAGTTCCATGAGCATTTACTAGGCCATATGTTGGACGGTGGAAGAGTGTGCCCAAAGGAAACATATACTGTATAGCTCAAGAAGGACATACAGTGATTTCCTATTAGGTGTCCAACTAAAATATGTATTACAATATTTTGATTATCAAGACTTTAGATTTCAAACTGTCGTCAGTATTGGGCAAAAGTAATGAAATAAAATGAGTAAGGGCCACACAAGAGTGTAACCTCAACACCACAACTTTCCAAATACTGCCGGGTTTCCCCCAAACTGTTTTAGGAGATGTGTCATTGTCCTACAGAAAACAGTATCAGGCTACAGCTTCACTAAATATTGGGTGATTTTTGAGGCCTGGAGGTTAAACGTGATATGCCACATCAGCACCACAAAAGGATCAATGCTCAGCGCCTCATTATCTGAAAGGATGATAATTCAAACACATTTGGTTTTCGCACAAAAACGGGTGAATTCCAGTCACAGAGGGACATAACTATTATTTCTAGAGACGATTAGTTGACTGTGTTCATTGGAATAGAACTCAACTGCTCTTAGATACAGCAAATTAGTTGCTGATGAAATTGTAGAAACAAAAATAAGAAGACAAAGGGGAATCATACATTTTACAGATTTTGTTTGCCCACAGAAAGAAGAATGTTGAAAGATTTTTGGATACACTGGCTTTTTAGAAGTATGATTTGGACTGGATCAAGGAAATGTGTTCCATTTTTCTTTTTTTTTGTTGAATGGATTTGCTTTATCGGAATAAAATGAACGCATAATTTTTTGAATGAACAAAACATTGATCTTTGAGACAAACATGATACAGCACTATAAATCCAATTATTCAAAGTAGTCTTTGCTTTCAAACGTATATGTAAATGTATATTATTTTGCAATTTAATAGTCATTGGTATAAAAATGTCTTTTTTAATATTGTCCAGTTCAACTCCCAAGTGTATGTTGTGTGTTGTATGAGGAGTATTTTTCCTCTGTTCGTGTAAAACATTAGAGAAAGTACAACTAAAATGAGCAAGCGATGAAGCTCTACCTATGCCTGCCCTGTCTAGTGCGTGTACATCTGGATGAAAAATCAGCCTCCTCTTCCCATCTGCCCCAATTTTTTTATGTTGAAGTTGTGCATGTCGGATCCCTCTGAACAAATATATAGTATATCTGCACTTTTTGAACCTAAGGGCTCAGAACGTGTGCTCCTCCAGAGAAATGGGATTCCTGAGCCATCTTCAACAGCCAAAAACAATACTGTAAAACAGGGAGATGTTTGGACAACCAAAAGTCTCCTCAGGCCACTGCCTTTCCTTTTCTGCCTCGCCACTGACCCCCATGCTGGGAAAAACAACACTACAATGAGCATGTTCATATCATCAAAACAGCTTCAATGATGTGCAAGCATGAAGCAAAAGTAGTGCCAAACAGTAAAACCATCCTCTTCCAAACCCAACAGTCAACCTTCTCCCACTAAAATAATGTCTCTCATTGTGGAAGAATGTACCTCCATGTATCTAACAATGTAATAATATTTGACAACACCAAGGCGCTTCAGGTGTTTTTCCAAAATGTGAAAATGACTCTGGAAGCAGAAGAGCATAGTGTTCTCAAAACAGTATGGAAAGATGTCTGCAAACCTCATTGATGAAGGACCAAGAGCTGTCAAATGACTTCAGTGTGATGTATGGCATATCTAAATTACAACTGTCTCAGCACCTCACACATGGAATGTTAAAAAAAAGATTAACTGTACTGGGACCTGGACGCAACCAAACCAGCAGGTGCGAGCTACGGTAAATAAAAAACAAATTTGTGATGAAAATAGGTTTTAAGTAAAATGTTCAATAGAATGTCAAGATAAAAGTCAAATACATTTTTATTGTTTTACATATTTTAATGTTTCAAATCTAAACTGGCAAGCCCACAACTGCAAATAATTTATTTACCGTAGACATTAAACAGCTGGAGAGAAGATAGTAAAAAGCAGATTGAAGGCCATTTAGTTTAGGAAAGAATTCGCTGATTCACAATTACTCCGGTAACTAGGACCCCATAAGTGGTACGCTTATTAGAGTTTACAACCCTCACTTTTTGTAGTGTTAATATTTTTTAATATGCTTTTCCTGCATCTCCTAAAGAGGACTCAGTTCCCAGAAGATTCCCCCCACCTGTTGAAACAACTTACTTATTCTGTTTCTTGTTTCATTTAATTGTCCTCCGAGTCCTTTGGCCTCAATTGACCTGTTCAAAAATGGACAAGTCAGTGTTAATTACCAAAATCCATTCAAGGTAGAAATCATATCCTCAAAGACAATTTCCTCCCAATTTCTTTTCAAAAGCAGCAGTATGTACTGTATGTTATCAGTTGTACTCATTTGTTGTCAGTTCACCAGATATATCTTTCTTGGATATGTAGGAGTGAGTAAAATTTCCCATCATCTTTAGAACACCAATTTACAGTTAAATCCACAAACAGGTGCCATTATGGATTAACTGTCAGGGGTCTTAACGTTATGTCCAACTGATAAATAATATGTCATGGTTAGAGTCTGGATAAGTATAAATAGATGACGTAGAAAAACCTTTGTTTCAGTTGCGTCTTGTTTTCTTCGATGGTCAGGTGGTCCTCGTGGTCTCTTAAGAAGATCTCAAAGGCCTCTTGCTTTCCCATTGAAAACTTAGGATCTATAATGATCGCAATTAAACACAAATTAGGATAGAGACGAGACAGCTTCTTACACAACACATCTTGTAATTATGGGAAATCTCCACACATCCTGTTCTTAATCTGTAACCATTGAGTTCCCACATGGACACACTGTGCGTGAGTCTGGCAGCCAGATGTAGCAGCCTCCTGTTCATATCAGTGACCTCCCACCTACAACTAATTACACTGAGAGAGAAGGGGCTATTAGAGCACCATTTACTGTTTAGAGCCAACATTAACACAAGTGTAAACAGCTTTCTGGTCATGTCAGCACTAAACGGTGGTTGGTCCCCCTGCTAACTCATGAATCTGAACCTGTACCTGCTGATGCTTCATTATGATTATATTATGATAAACAATACAAACACATACTGTACACTCACTGAACAGTATTCCAAACACTTATTCATGTGCAAATAATTTCAAGACAGACAGGAATGCTGTTTGTTGTTTTTGCACTTTATTCGACTCCTTTAAATGCAGCATTCTAGGAATATCTGGAGTGATGTGACATCATATTTAGTTGCACTTAAAGACTTTGTGGTAATGAAATCACAAGTACATGATGCCAGCTTTCCTAATACTTCTTTCTCGTACTGCACATGCTGACAAACCACAAAGGTTCAGTGAGGTGATTGTATCGTGACTATTGTTGCTGTTTCAACACATTTCAGAAATTAGATGCCAGCATCGTTCCATTCATTTAGAAGAACATGTCTAACGCGGCCCGTAACTGTTTCCAGGAGAGGCTTGATTAAATCTAGATTTAGAGAGCCGATAGGAGACAATATAACATATAATAACACATTTTGCAAAGCTCTGCAGATATTCTTATTAGGCTGTGGCCTCTATGACAGACAATTGCAAATAGTCTGTTAGACTCATTATCATATCATTACAACAAAGCAGGATTTGCTCAAATCTTCTCATCTCCTGGAAATAGACAAGGCATCAACCATCTGAATTATAACAAGAACACGTTGTATATCCATTAACTGGATGTCTACAATCAAAACACAATCCAAAGATTCAACTGATTTGAATAACATATATTTTAGTAAACTGAAAAGAGAAACCAAAGACAAACTCATTAACTGATTTAGAGGCTCATTGTTGAAAGATGGAAAGAGCGCTACATTATTCAATCATGGCCGATGTCAATGGAAAGGTCATCATCATTACAACTACAATTAATCTTCAGGGAGCAGCATTTTCCCTCTTTAACCACAAAGACGGCAGGCTGCGGTCAAAGAGTCTCGGATAAAATGTGAATTAAAATGTATATAAACACTGGTGACCTTTTGACAGAAGGATATGGTCCATTTGTTATGAACCAAAAGCAATGATCTAATGTTTGTATAGTTTGGAAAGATCTCTTCATATGGATCACTTTAATCCAGATGTGAGATGTCACATATAAGGGCAGCTAATTGTAAGAAACCAAAGCAACTACTACTGTATTCAAACATATGTACGGTAACTGAATGCATAGCTCCAATGCACCCCAGATTCGTCAAACTTTATAAATCCTGGTGTTTTCCATTTGACCTGGAACTCTGCCCTGTGTTCAGATGGCCAGAGTTTCCTCAAAGCTTTGATGTGAATGCAGTGAACACTTCTTATGAAGAACTGTGAGAAAGTCCATGGACATTCCACAGTAGACATGTAACCACCAAGACGGGTGTGGGATTTTCACACCGACAGAATTAACTGCAAAAATGATAACTATGTTTCTCATAGTGTATAACTGATGTAATCTCTTAACACTACGTCTGTGACCAGAATAAAAATATTATCTCAGTTGTGTATTGCTCATAGGTAATATCCATGTAACAAAAAAGTCACGTACAATAGAAACAGGTTTGTCTGGTCCGGTAAGTGTGACAACATCTATTAAAGCATTAGCATACTGTTTTGGTTTGTTTATCAATTGAAGACACGGGTCAATATGAAATATCAGTTTGGACACATCCACTAAAAAAATTACAATTAGTTTAATTGAATTATTTTGATGTATGTATTCCCCTGTCTTATTTATTTATCAATGGATCAACTCCAACATGAGCAATACGCTTCAGCTGTTTCCACATTGGATCACGTACATTTCAGCAGTAATAATAGACTGTCCATATTTTGTATCATTTTTAAAACCACTGCCGTGCTCCCATCCATCACTCAATGATTGATGCACTCTGTAATTCAGGCTGGACACCATTCAAGCATATGTTTGTTTTTTCATAGACTCATCTTTCAAACAGTCTGTGTCCAATTAGTGTCCGCTGCCCTTTCTGCCACACTGGGCATCATTAGAAGCAGAGCCTTCAGAACAGACAGAAGCTCTAGCTCAGTTTGATGACTTGTACTTGAAAGGTCCCTGGAAAAGAACTATTAAAGGCTAAGGTTTGTCATGGTTTCACCACTTAGCTATAATCAAAGTGGTAAAGTTTGATTGTCACATACCTCTTAAAATGTTTAATCCTAAATTCACCTGGTTTACAATAAAATGGCAAAAAATTTAACAAAAAAATACTTACAGTACAGAATGCAAAAAAAAACCCAAAAAACAGATAGAAATGTAGTTCAATTTGGCCAAACTTTGCCCAAATGTAAGGAAATAACACATACCCTTAATTTACTTGTGTGCTGTCTTGTTTGCTTAAAGCTGTTTTCAGTTCTTAAAAGTACAACAGTAAAGACCTTAAGTTCATCTGCTATTCATAAGCTGCAGGTTTAATTCACAAAACTGTCTAAGTTGGCCCTGAGCCACTCCAGTGACCTAACAAAGGAACCTCTTTAATACATGCCAGCCCACTGATGAGACAAAAAAGAAGAGGCACATGGACCTGTCCTCACCACCTTGGCTGAAACATCACATCAAAAATCCACCCTGTTAAATACCTTTTTTCATGTATTGTATAGCTCGTCCTTCTGAGTTTGCATCTGTCAGGGGTGTGTCTTCTTCATTTGTCTCCTCATTAGACCCTCTGGACGACACAGCAGCCCTTGGTGAAACTATGTCTTGGCTTTGGGTGAATTTGGCTAATTGTGTAGCAGCATCCTGAGCTCTTTTCTTCTCATTCTTCAACATCCTAATTAGGATACCTGTTTGCAGTACATTAAGAAAAATTGACTGGTAGATAAACGGATAAGTAACTACATACATTACATGGTCATGAAGATTACTGTACAGATGGTAGCGGATGAAAAATATATTAAATAGCTGACAGCAAGTGCCTAAATTGTGATCAAGCGAGTACCGGTACATAAAGTAAAAACTGCCACTCAGCTTGTTCATGTGCAATGTTTCCATATGTCTTTTTACTATAATCACTTCCTTAGCACTTTGACTACTGCGTTTTACTTCCAACTTCTGTTTTTAATTAGAGGGCTCCAGCTAAATGCCTTTATACATAATTTTCTCATAATGCATACAGCAGACAACTGCAGTCTCCAAGAAATGTCAAAGTCAGCATTGTTACTATTACAGCAACTACTACATTTGGCCATGATAAGCTATTATCTTTTCAAAGAATGTATTTTGTAGGGGGAAAAATACTCAAAATGTACAATTACATTATACAACTTTATATGTCTTTGGCTCTGACCTTGTCTGGTTTTCAGCAAGATGAAGTGTGCTTCATGGCGTAATCACAACCCATAATTTTGACTCAATACATTACTCAACTGCTCAAGCACGTTTCTATCATTACATTAGCAGACATGGACTTTGGCTCTGGCTAAACCCAAATCGCAGAGATCAGCAAATAATTTGGGATGTTCGAAGTTAAAAAAAAAAAAGAAAAAGAAAAGAAATCTGGCTGTCATTGTTCTGGATTTGAAATGGACATAATTTCAAGGAAGGAGCTGGACAAGTTCGTTTATATTTCTGTCAGGCTGAACAATAACATGAAGAAAGTGAAACTCCAATTATAGTTTCCATTGAAGACAGCCACGCACTCATCTCAAAATTCGCCAGCTCTAAACTTGACAATTTAAATGTCAGTTTTTGGAAGGAGTGGGGCTTAGATACTACTGTACGCCATAGTTTTATACAGATCATTACGAGGGGCTGCTTCTGTTCTCGAGTTCTTTCCATTATCAAAGTCTTCTGATAATCTAAATTTTGACATTTTGACATCTTTAAGTAACTCGTAATGTTGTGATTATATTTGAGTAGACGTGGAAATCTGCTGCTGCTTCAAAGGGAAACGATGAACTAGTTGGATGTGTTGGTGTGTTCCCTAAAATAAATGAATTACAAAACAGGGTAATGTTAATGACAGTAGAATTTTACCTCTGTACCTGATTTGACATGTGCTCCTGCAATGTTAGAGTTATTATGAGCCGTACAAGTAGAAACTGTTAATACAGCCAAAAATTACAGTTCACTCTCACTGGGCATGATTCTAAAACATTTTCATGCAACCTTCAAATTTAAGATAATCAATATAGTCAGTAAAATCTGTGTAAAACTGGCTGAATTTTGGCCCGTAAACATGCAACTTCAATTGTGGAAATTACAGCTGCATTATGTGAAAACCACTGTCATATTGAGTAAGAAAGTTTTCTAGGAAATTTCACGCAACTTTCCCCAAAATACTACAGTGAAATCTATGGATGATAATATAATATTTATTTTGGGTAGCTGAGGCTTTTGTGGTTATATAATCAAGCAGACATCTCAATTTCCAAACAAATGTGGTGTGATCTAATGACAAGCCACATTAAAGAGCGGCTCAGGGAATACTACTGCTATAAAGTCATTAGAAATATCACATGGAAACACAAATACCATAATTATGAATAATAGCAGTAATGATAAACTGCAATGTATCTGAAAACATATGGGATATTAAGACAGCATGTTCCTAAATGATAATTTTTTTAGACTCAAATTTGATATTTGCCCAAAAAATAAATAAAAAGTTGCAGAACTTAAGGGAACTAAAGTCCATAAAGAATCTTGTTAAGCACTTTTGTTTTACATTGAGACTAAGTTTTGATAAGAAGTGAAAGTTGATAATTTATCCATTTCAAAGCTCTTCCTGCTTTTGTTTGCCATGTGGCTGGATTAAAGGATACTGATCTCATTGTCGCGTTGTGTCAGCATCTCTTTTAGCTTTGTAACTTCTGTCGCACACTGCTGAATTTCCTGAATGTCGCCCCTCTTCAGTGTTGCTTCTGGTATGATTTTCCCATCAGTCAGTGCGGCTCCTCTGCTTGTTTTTTCCAAGACCATCATCTACACAAAAACATAAACGTATTGAACTAAAAACCACTGCTGTCCATTCAAAATACAACCAGTAATATTTAAGGTCTTGAAAGAAGTTGTTTAAGATAAACAGAATAATAAGGAATACAGTTTGCAAACAATAGAATGAAGGACCAAAATATAAAACAGACGTGGATTCCTGCAGACCCAGCAAAGTGTTACTGGGTTGATGCTGAAGGGAATGTAAACTGAACAGGAGATAGAGCTGGCAGGTCTTAACAAACTCAAGAAAAGATAAACAAAGGGATTTGAAACATCCTTCTGTTGGCTGCTCCACTTCTGACTAAATAATAGCTCAACAATGGTATGCGATATTGTCTTCCTTACAAACATTTAGTAGAAGGCGGATTGTTTGCAGCTGCATGTTTTTTTTTGTTTTTTTTTAATTGTATACGAATATTTTAGAAGCAAATGAACAAAATACAGAACCAAACACAGACATAGCTTAGGCTAATTCTTTGTTTAGAAAATAAATAAATAAATAAATGTTTTCAAGGAAATGTTATAAAATCTGGGGGGGGAGACAATATATAACTTTACATTATACATTTTTCAATTCAATGATTTCTCTAGTGAAAAGGTGATATATGTATTACAATATAATCTTGTGTTGGTATCCCTGTGTGTAAGTTTTGAAGCTGACATGCAAACTTGACGACAACAGCAAGTCAACATTACACTTAGCCCCTAATTAAATGGCAAATAACTCAAACATTTCTATGTCTAGACAGTCTGGCTGTGGGAAAATCAGCAGTGCTGGATACAAGTGGGAATAATTAAAACTCAATGTATGCCATTATGTTACATTTATGGTAGACCTGGGGATAGAGTTATGATAATTGTTTTTTTACACATATGCACGAGTGAACAATGTGTGAACATAGAAAAGCAAAAAATAGATTGACTGGACTGGAATTCAGAATAATAATATTTTTTTGTTAGATTTTGTCTCTAAATTGAATTACAATACAGTATATTTAAACATTTTAACTTGTTATCTTATAAATTTGTATTAATGTCAGTATAAATTAATTTGAATAAAATAAATCTGACAATGAGGTAAGAAGGGTGCAATTGGCATATACTTTAGATGGAGTGAATATTTAAAACATGTCAGAAATATATATATACCTAAAACCTAGAAATAATAATCTGTGTTGTAATAACTCTAAACTGGTCAAAACTACTGCGTATAAATTTCCACTTGCTGGCCAGTTGGGGGAGCTAAGAAGTGACATGGTCAGCTGGAGATCATAACCTGACATACTATGTTTACCTTAAGCTGAGAAAAGCAGTGTTGAATCTTTCTCATATCTGGCCCCAAATTTAAAGTCACTTCTGGATCAGGGTCGTCCAAAAAGGTCTTGAGTGATTCTTCTAACCTTCACACACAGACAAAATGTTAATATTTCCTATTCAACACTCACATAGTGGTCAGTCTAAACTATTGACGAGGTCTATTTTCCAAACATTGCTTCTTTATTATCATGAAGCAGCCCACAGTGAAACTCAAGAACCATACAGACAGATTAAAATAAGCAGAACAATGGGTGCTCCTAATTTTATCATACTATCATACTGTTGAGTACATTGTAGACCATGCAACGTTTAGACAAAGACGACCCTAAAACAAACAAAGCAGTCTTGTTACCAGGTCTTGGGAGGCATTAGTGGTTTCAGAGATATTTGACAGCGGAGCGATTCTTTTCGACACCACAGACAATTGTTGAAGAAAAGTCATAAATATTTTCAATAGCTAGTGAGTTCATCTTGCCCTCACATGATATTAAAAATCAAATACATAATAAACGCAATCATGTTTGGGTTTGTAAATAGTAAGTAATCACCTTTGACCAAACTGTTGAAAAATGTTGGCAATTCAAATAAAAAAGGTAAAATTGTTTAAATATTTTTGCATAGATTTCGGTCAAATTATTCAAACTTTACTGTTAACAAAAATGACAAATGATGTGGCTCTAGAAATGAGGTTGAAAATAAGCGGGAACTGGCTACATAATGTCAGCACATCCAGTAAGTGTGGTTGCAAAAGACACCATTAATGTTTTTTTTGTCCGCAAACCGGGCAAACTGGGAGTAATCCCAGGGGGAATGAAGAGATGCCAGCTGAGGGGGTCAATACGCAATAAATATATCAGCAGTGGAGAGAGGCCTTTGCCAAGTCGTCTGGCCTGAAGTCTGGTGTTGATGAAATAGAACAACAGAAATACGACAGCCTGGGAAACTCTAATAGATCTGGTAAGGCCTCAGTGAAGGAGGCTAACATGTACCACTGATGCATGATCAAAAGCGCAAGAAATCCAAGCACATTCAGAAACCTTAAATAGTTATGAAGCATGAAATAAATTGGCTTAAGATTCTTGGTGTTGAGTGTTACGGTTACAAATTAGTGTCCCAAAAAAACCTGTCTGCACGCTCCCGTAATAATGTTAGGACTTTCTCCAAACCAAATAGGATAAATACTCCCTTTTAATGTCCTGAGATGACTGGCTGAGGTCAAAGCAGTTTTTATACAAATACAGTACAACCAGTTATAATGTGGCTGCTGCCCTGCTGGGAGCGTCTATAAAAGAATGTTATATCTTGACAGTATTTGCTTCCCTTGTGTTAAGACAATAGGACCTTTACATACTTATGTATCTCATTCTCTGTGAGCTGGTCCTCTCTCTGTACCCCTGTTATCATGGACAACTCCTCCTTCAGAGACTGGATCTCCTTCTTCAGCCGAGTTATCAGCTGCAAAACAAAGTTTCAGTTTAACCAATGTAGTTCATTAGTACAAAAACACTGTTAGTGTGCTAGATTAAAGTCAGTTCGAAAATAGAATATACTAAAATAAGATGCAGTGTAAAATAAAAACAAAAGCAGAATGCAGTTTGTTACCAATTTCATAAACAAATGTACATAAACAGCATGTGATGTGGTTGTCTAAGCTGAAGAATGCATCATCAGCAGACTATTTGCTGATCAATGGACATAGACAAAGTATTTCCAGACAAGGTTTCTCCAGTTTGAAAGAACCATGCATAAAAGAAATGACAGCAAAAAGACTCAAACTAGCATGTCTTCACTTCTCCACTGTCAGCATGTATTTAGTTGTGACTTCAGCTAATACAATAAGGTGCCATCAGTAACCACTGTCTGGATTTGGTTACTGTATGTATGAAAACAGCTTAGTGCAGTTTCCTAAAAACTACAGTAAAAGGCAAACTCTCACTGGTTTAACGCAAACACAACACTGGGCTGCGACTGTCCAGCGATACTGGTGGCACAGAGATGCCAGGGAGACAACTGTCTGCGTGAGCCAAGCCAGGGTCAAAGGTCAGACTTAGCATTGCCCGACCACTTTTAGCAAACACATTTGACTGAATGCCTATATTTTGCTGTCTTCTTGGTATTGGAACATCCAACTGAGCACTACAAAAATTTTACCATTGGCACTTGCGTATGTATTTGTGAATATCATAGTAGACATGCCTAAAAAGAGCCACTCCCAATGGCAAAGGCAGTTGTTCTGATGTAACACTCCAGCTGCATGCAAAACTGACCGCTTCTTGTTGGTCAGCCCAATTGGTTAAAGACTATTTTTGAAGTCAAATCCCGCACTGGCATAGCAGCGGCAAGCCATCACGAACAAAAAAGACCAAGCAAAGTGATGATTCATGCAATTCTTCAAAAAATAACCCAGTTTAAGACAAAAACAGTGAATAATGTATGCAATCGCTTGAAGAAGAATGTGAGGCCTAATGTATTGCATTAGCATTAGCAATATCCACAAAGCAATAAATATAATCTGGGACATTACAAAGTCCCTATGAACACTGTTTATTCTGTTTTTATTCAGTTTCTTCCACTGTAGCCCCTCGAGGCAACCACGGTTGTGACCCGACTTGCATAAAATATATAGAAAGTCAAAATTTTGTGAGTAAACATGTACAATGACAAGATCAAGTATCCATCTACATAAATTTTCTGCATTGTAATTTCAACCTGCCCAGGGACTACAGGTGGAAACTAGCATTTTTACTATAACCTGGTTCCAGGCATCTTTCCTTTTGGTCAATGTTCATTGTACACTGTCCCTGTTCAAATAAAACATTTCCAAACTGACTTCCTGACAGGCACACTGGGCTTCCACAAGGCTGTGTACTTTCTCCTCTGCTTTCTGGATACCAGCCTTATTGGGCACATCTTGGATGGCAATGAGTCTGCCTACTAGAGGGAAGTGGACCAGCTGGTATTTATAGTGAGCTGACAGCATGACATCTTTAACTTCTTTGTTAAGAACATCATGATATCTTTCCCATGTGTGCAAAAAACCACTCAGTAAACTTCAGGCATTACAATTAAGTAACCACAAGTTGCACCTAAAATGCCTAGAAATTAGGCTATCCATTACAGACATGGTGGCATTATGGGACCCCTTTTATGATGGAAGGAGATACATGTGGTTTTTCCCTGACTACACCTAACTATGATCTGTTGAGTAGTCCCCCAATCAAATGAGAACATATGAGCTGTGGGACAGGTGTGGTAAGACATTGGTGACCAAGGTTAAAAAACCAACACACTAGAGTTTCCCTCGAGTCCTCACACCACTGCCATACTACACTTTACATACTTTCTGATTACTTTAAATTAGGAAGATTCTATTTTGAATGACAGTTTACATATTACATATAAGCGACAGACCATTTTTTTTACATAATGTACTGAAATATCTCTTTGACAAATGACTTTGGCAGTACATTTTTTAACAATTGCTTTCAAAAGTAATTTGCAAAAAAAAAAAGTGGCATTTTCTTAATCTGCTAACTTTACGGTGGGCTTGTCACTCACCCAGGCAGAGATTTGGATAAATTAACCAGCAAACTAAATGCTACATGTTTCATAGTCATAAACCAACACCAGAAGATTGACCATGAAGTTTTTGGACTTGCCTAAATCTATAAGAGAGCCGGACCCGAGAGCAGCCAGACACCATCACAATTACCGGGCTAGCCGCAGACTCTCTTAAAAATACCTCCGGAGAGTTTGGAAGTGGCCAGCCAAGCTGCAGTAGCAGTAATACAGTAGCAGTTGATCCCTTGGCAGAGCTGGGTGGGAGGCCAGGAAGTGGATGAGTCATGATAGCACAGTATATGCCCCAATGTGATTTTGGGTTCTGACAGCTCTGACATACTGGAAATGTTAACTTCTATTTTGCATTCATTACGTATGAACCTTTGTCCATGTATATGTGCAAATTTTGGTCATTGCATGTGCCTGTTAAAACAGTGTACACATCTGTCTGCAGCTGGAAGCGTTTTCAAGAGGCTTTGGAGAGTTGGGATAAAACATGTCAGAGGATTGTAAACAAAGGAGTGAATGCAAACATGGCCAGTGAACAACCAAAACACGGCCACACACGCACATTCACGTGTCGAATCTGGAGAGTAGCGCATTTATGCATGGACACGGAGAGTGGAAAGACTCTTGGTATCTGAAACCTGAAGACAATGCTTAAAAAAAATGATGAATTAAAATTAAGTTACAGCGGTGTAGAGCATCTGAGGGTTTGGAAGCGCTGAACAGCATCTGGCAGTGGAAGGGCATCTGTACACTGTCATGATTATATGGTGTGGCTCAGTGGCCCACAAACAGGTCTGACACAAAAGTGTGTTGCCATCTCACCAGAGCAGGATCCAGTTCTTCATTTAATACGGCTTCATTTTTTATGAGCGCAACACGTTGTGCAAATCGGCACGTGGAGATGGACTCCTAATGAGAGAGGAATCAGTCATTTTCTATGATAATGATTATATGAAGTATTATGGATAGCAAAATTTACATCAACGTTTCTCTTGTCCACTGCCATTGTGGCAATCATTGTGGTCATGCAGTTTCCCCCAAGACTGTCCCTCAGCACAGATGTCAACATTGAGTTCCTATAAGGAATATGTGATCGGTTCTTCTCCGATAAAGCTATGATAACCTGTAAAAAGAAAAAGCAATAGAACAGATATCAAACGTTTTGTTGGTACATTACAATACAAGATGGTACGGACCTGTTCCAAGTAGTGCAGGGACAGGTTAATATACTTGGCTTCAGTGAGAAGCTGTCCATTTAGGCCGGTCTTATTAACTCGATCTGATCCAGCCAGGTCCACCAGGTGGAGCTTGGAGCGGCGCACAGTGGCTGAGCCAGGCTCCCGTCTGCACAGGTGCACTGTGAAAATACAGTGTGAGCGTGTAGAGGCCTGGTTCATGGGCGTCTAAACACAAAAAAGAGTTGTTAGATAGGATGATGGAAATGCTAATGATAATATAAATTAGATCTTTTAATCCATTTGAACCTTGTACAGAGAAAAGGAAACTGAGAATTAAAAGTTCATCAAAAGACCTTTCATATTTAAACAACAAACATAGGCACTTAGATTTTCCTGCTCCAGTAAGTATGAGAACAAAGTGATGTGTAACCGATGAGTATGTGTTACAATGCCTGAGGTTTAGTTGCAAATGACAAATTCAATAACAGAAGTGGGGTTGAAACCACATCGAGATTGATGGAAGTGAGTCAGTCTGAACAAACAATCAGAATCAAGTAGGATGGGTTCTTCATTGTTCTTTTGTTTCGTATTCATGGGTTTCAGCTTCCTGTTATATGCAACATTACAACAAGATATGATATTTTGTTTTAAATAGTTAATCCTTATGGCAACTGTCATCATTCTGAAACCCATGGATAGTTCCTTTTTATTCACAAAAGCGGTATGATGGCAGATGTCCAGAGGGGCAGCGAGGCAGTGGCGCACTGTCTGTGCATGTTCATAATCACAAAGGGTTGTTGTTTTTACTGTACTTCAGGACTCTCTGGACTCACAGTCCTCTGGCTCTAAATTGACCGCATGTTGATCCTACATGC
The DNA here is from genome assembly GCA_015082035.1 of Chaenogobius annularis. NCBI lineage: Eukaryota > Metazoa > Chordata > Actinopteri > Gobiiformes > Gobiidae > Chaenogobius > Chaenogobius annularis. The sequence goes on along the minus strand of BJKM01000006.1, from coordinate 2,581,837 downwards.
ACCACATGCTGACCACACACAGTGCTCCGAGAGGACAACCAAATCCCTCACAGTGGACGGATTACTGAATCAAAGTTTAAACAAAACATTTCCTTTTGGAAATATGTTATGAAGATGAATTAATTCAATTGAGTTGAATATTGAATAGAAATACATTTTGAGGATGAAAGGTTTATTGTAGTGAATCAGAAGAGGCACGTAGCTATTATTAGTCCTTTTGAAAAGCCTTACCTCAGCAATAATTCGGTTTGTGTCCCCCAGAAAGAGCAGATTCAAGGCTTCTTCCTCATTGGCAGACTGGAGCATAGACAAGTTTTTCAGATGAACATTCTGCTCTGTATCCTCCTGGATTGAAACTTTTCTTTAAAAAAAAACAACAACAACAAAGACATTGACATTAATTGACACGCTCATCAACAGTCAGAGTCAGAGTTGACATGGGTAAAAATAAAATTATTTTTGCACCTTGATAACAAACAAGGCCCAAAAACATTGATTGTCTCGTATTGCATAATGCCATGAAAGGTTTAGAAGAGAATCTTGTAGAGATTTTCTGTTATCTAGGTCCAAATGTTATGTTGTAATTGATTTAATTGGATTGCTGTCCCTATAAGTAAATTAAACCTGGGAATTGGACTAAACTTCAAGACTCAGCAAGTGAGCCCACAGCATGGTTGTGACACTGACAAGGGCTCTTCTCTATCCTCAGAAGACTGATCTGTGTCCATATAAACCTTGAACCTTGCTCCAGGACAAGCTCTCGAAGCTCAATGTGCCTGACTCCACCTGCAGGTGGATCACTGACTTCCTGTCAGATCGGAGGCAGTGCGTGCGGCTGGAGAAGAATGTCTCAGACACTCGGACTATCAGCACAGGAACTCCACAGGGCTGTGTACGTTCCCCTCTGCTCTTCTCCCTGTACACAAACTAACCCTAAACCACGACTCCGTAAAACTGATCAAGTTTGCGGACTACACCACCCTCATCGGCTCATCTCGGATGGGGATGAGTCTTTCTACAGGAGAGAGGTGGACCGGCTGGTGTCCTGGTGCAGCGGTAACAACCTGGAGTTCAACACCCAGAAGACAGTGGAGATGATTGTGGACTTCAGGAAAGTCACAGCCCCCCAGCCCCCCCTCATCATGACAGACCATAACCACCATGGACTCGTTTTGCTTCCTCAGCACCATCATCACCCAGGACCTCAAGTGGGAGCCCACCATCAGATCCCTCATCAAGAAGGCCCAGCAGAGGATGTACTTAATGCGGCAGCTGAGGAAAGCCAAGCTGCCAGCGCAGATGATGGTGCAGTTTTACACGGCCATCATTGAGTCCATCCTCACCTCCTCCATCACTGTGTGGTACGCTGGAGCCACAGCCAGGGGCAAACAGAGACTACAGCGCATTGTGCGCTCTGCTGAGAAGGTGATTGGCTGCAGACTTCCATCTCTGCAGGACCTGTACGTCTCCAGGACTCTGGGATGAGCAGATCGGATCACAGCCGACCCTTCTCACCCTGGACATGAACTATGTGAACCACTCCCCTCAGGCAGGAGGCTACGGTCCATCCGGACCGGAACCGGATGCACCAAATCACCCAAACAAGTTCCTATGTTTGTGAATTTTGTTCATTGACAAAGGCAATAAACCTTTTCTGATTCCGATTCTGAATCCTATTAAAAGGGGAAACCACAGAAAATTATTAAGGGTTTGAGTACTAACGGTAAGTCCTCTAATCGAGACATGTCTGGTCGAGATTTCAGAAGGTCGTAACCAGAATCATTATAGATCTCCAAGTAAGAAACATGGGTTGTGTACACCATACTGCTTTCCTGCCAAGAACATTAATACAAAGAATGTGAAAAATATTGCCGTCAACAAGAAGACATTGTCAAAGCAGCAATATCAATCATCTGACCTGGCTGAAACATTCGTACAGATAAGAGAGAGTACGGGGAATGATACCACGATCACTATAGTGCTCTGCCCCTCCTGTTATGGTGAAGGTCTTTCCACTACCCGTTTGGCCATAGGCAAAAATTGTGCCATTGTAACCAGCCAGGACACTGCAGACAGAAGACATATACAATTGTTAGTTGTTAAACAACATATAGCCTTGACAAGGCTATATTTTTTATATACATATTATTATTATTTTACATATAAAAGAATATAAAAATGTTGTATTATCATGCTAAGTAAATACCAATGATCATAATAAGTAATGACTAGCAAAGTGCAAACCCTTCTTTCTCATTTCAACACGTGCTCATGGCCCACTATGATATTACCATCACTCGAATTGAGTGCCAAGGCTGTCTGACATGTCCCAAAGCAGTCAATGTTCAGCAGTTTGACAGAATTGAACCTGACACCATGAACCCACAGGAAAACATCAGAGTGAGTGGAGCTGCTGTGGCGGCAGACATCTGCCGGTGAAAGAATGTCTCTGAGCAGTAGTGAAGGAACGGGCCCAAACCCGTTTGACCAGGCACCACTTGGTAAATTTGGTTTGGCAATGTTACATGGGAACAGGCCTGGCCTTCAGTTTTGGTATCTACTTTAAAGAAATTGTAAATTAAAGAAAACAGTGCTCCCTGTAAAACTTTTGCCTATATTTTTCTTTAAAGAGAAGGATATGATGCATTGTTGTGTTGTATTGTTATATGAACTGTAATATTGGGTTCAGTTATCCTTTATACTGTTAAATATGTAATTACCATTTTATATTGCAAGGTTTGGTATCCCAGTAATTCCTACCCACCACAAATATAAACATGGGAAAATAGAGTTGAGTATAAAAAGCAGTGTCCAGCTGGATGGTTGGTGAGTGGGACTTGGTCAAAGTGTGTTTTTAAATGCAAAATGAGTCAAAATGAGGGCAAATATTTGGACACAGAGTGTCTCAGTGTTTCGTTTAATGTCAGTGCTAATGTTGAGGCCAGGGCCTTGCCACTGAGATCTGGGCGTATGCAGCTACATTTCCTGGAGTTCAAATACAGTACTCTTATCATAAGCACTTCCTAAAAATCATAATTTTGCTATTTAATTGCTATGGTATTGGTATGGTATGGTATTATCATCAAAGATTGTGTTTTATTGCATGCTTAATTGACATGTGTAAACTGTGATTACAGAGCAGATACTGTATGTTGAAGAGCTTTGCCAGTTCAATATTATTACGCTGGCTTTTCCTTTCCTGGAGCTATTAATGTTGGTTTGTTTTTGAACTACTGAGTTGGTATTGAAATGACTGGTTTGGGTTACACCACAGCACAGACAAGGACTGGTGTGCAAGTAAACGCGTTCATGCTTCTGGCTAAACTTAGGAGGTGCCAAGTCTCACAGGCTACCAATGAAAACAACAACCTGACAGTTATTGCTAGCTAAGATGCTGGGCCATGTGTTGAACCAGGGAGATTTAAATTAACAATAGATTACCTCAACAAACTGGTGCAGCTTTTAATGTTTTTAATCACTACCCTCAGTACTGCACCTCTTGTTACGAGGATAATGTCACCATCCGCTATAGTTAAAAATGTTAGCACACCACCAACTGGGTTTAAGTAGCTTATAGTGTGCAATCCCAGTAATTGCTTTTCACAATTTGACTCAATAGCTTTGTAACAAGGCCTCTGGTGACAAGTATTTTTGAATTCTTATTTTGGGCACATTTCCAAAGGAAATCACGTTTAAGAACAACCTCAGAGTAAAACTTTATGGAATCCAGAGCATTGAGTGCATATCTGCAGGCACTGTAGCAAAGAGTACTAAAAATATGTACTCAAGTAAAAGTACAGTTACATGGCTAAATATGCACTCAATTACAACTGCTAAAAGTATGTGAGAAAAATACTTCTTTTAGTACTACCATAGTAATTTACTCAATTTTGTAGCATTTTTCAGTCTTTTATACAAAATTAAATTATTCAAACTGTTTAATAAATTAGTTTAATTTAGAACATCATACCTCTGTCCAATCAGAGTAAACGATGCAGAGCTGTTTTGTGTGTTTGTGGGTACAGAAAGGAGAAGATAAAGCTGTGAGATAACTGCAGATCTGCACTGTATTTAGTAACTCCTATGATTTTAAATGTAGCTAATTACACTTGTATGAGCAAAATTATACTAATTTACTATTATTATATTTTAAAATCTACTAAAAACAGTACAATTATCCAAAAAATCTTCTCAATTACTGTAACGTGTGTATTTTAAATTAGTTCATTTCCACTCTGAACCAGAATATCTAAAGGTTGCACAAAACTAACAGTAAACTATGAGACAGAGAGCATTGGTTGTGCATGTGTGTCCTCAGTGTAAGTCTGGCAGAAGCTTGCAGTTGTGTAAGAGGAGATGCTATAATGTTTGCAATGTGTTATACCAGAGAGAACTGGTAAAAGGTGCTGGACATGAAAATCTAAACCCCACTAAAACTCATATTGATGAACATAATTGTTTTGTATTTACCAACGAAGAAAGAAAGAACAACATCATAGGTTATATGCAATACGTATGAGTGGCCCTGTTACAGTCTGTAACATGTTAAAAGTTAGAACTTAGTTTATCTTCTTATTACTAATCATGATTTGTTGAACTCATTAGATAAAGTTAAATAAGAAATGTCAAGTTTTTACCTGTCTGCTACTGGTTTGGCAATGTTTTCAAATATGTCTTCTTGCTTGGCAATTTGATCAAAAATCTTCTGAAATCTTCACATAAATAGAAAAAGATATTACAAACATAAATGAAACAAAGTTAGTGATACTTTGCATTAAAAAAAATACAATAAAAGCAATAAAAAGGGTTAAAACATATTTTAGTAGTAGAGGGTTTTTTTTTAACTTGATGATTGTCATCAGTATAAGGGCATGGGAGAAAGTGAGCGGGCTATTATAAGACTGTGGTTTTGAAGTGCTTTACGGTGTCCATTCTAGCCTCGCTCTCTGTGAATTTGGGGCTTGGAAGCAATGCATGAGCACAACCCAGAGGGTATAAAAAGGCTGCAACGTTCACCACCAGCATTTAGCAGATGTTTCCAAAGTAAAATAAGAACTGGACTGGTAGAAGATATTTTGTGCAAGTCATACTTTTCAGACACTACCTAAACTTGTAGCTCTCTTTCTTATTGTTAATGAAGCCTTGTGCCAAATCCCTCGGAACAACAAACTCCAAAGAAGAGCCGAGCTGATCGTCATCGTCCACAGAGTACACCTGAAGGAGACAACACACTATTTAAAATCACTGTTTCAAAGTTCAAAAGATGATTCATATTTAAGTAAGATATTGGGTGATGCTCTTCTTCTTACAAAATAATACATCCACAAATTAACTGGGAGCTGGGCAATCTTCCAGTTGATATGATAACCAGTCAGACATGTCCAGAGCCATAGAAGAACGTAAACCCTTGTCTCTGGACAGTAGAATAAACTAATACTGCTCTAGGTTTCAACGAATGTCCTGGCATGTTTTAACTGACTCAATTGCAAGTCCCTGGTGTTTCAGGACTAAAAGATAAGACCTCTGTTATTGGATTTTGTTCATCTCTGTTGCCCATCTTGGACTAATCCTCTTCAAGTCTGACAGGCAGAATCACAATGTAGCCCCAAGGAGAGTTACAGCTGTTTTCTTTAATTTAGCATTGCATTGTCAGTGGAGGATGTACTTTGCTATGTGCCAACTTCCCAACACGTGTACGTAAGTCAAGTGTAATTTAGGAATTTAGGTCATACGTATATATATATATATATATATATATATATATATATATATATATATATATATATATATATATATATATATATATATATATATATATATATATATATATATATATATATATATATATATATAGCTAATTGCACCGTGTTATTGTCGCCAACAATTTCGGGGAGTAGTATTCTTGAGGCTGCTTTGCTGTCATGCTAACGTTAAGTTACTTGTGAAATTGTGAGCTACGTTAAAGTTAACTGCTAACTTAGCTAACTAATTTACTAATGTTAGCAAAGTTCTGTGATGGGCGCACTTACCGCTGACGATTTCTGAGCAGGTTTAATGCGAGCAAATATCTCAATCGTATGTTTAACCATTGTACATTTATATAGCTGATTTTATACTTATCGTTGGTCGTTTGGTGGTAGTTTGTTTACTTTATTGCGTTACGCTAACTCTGTGCTCCTTTGTGTAGTCCCCGTGCAGCGCTTCAGGTTTGTTGTAGCTGGTTGCTAGGTAACAGTGGAAGGTGATCCAGGGGCAGCAGAGGCTTTTCCTTCATCTTCTTGCTTTGGTTTGTATTCAGTAGCTGCAAAACAAGTAATATAATATGGGCATGGCACATTGGATGGACATAGAATTGAAGTTACATTTCTTTCTTTGTATTACAGTTACTTGGACTAACGTTACCACTATCAACACTACTACTTCACAGGACTGAACGGGAACCAGGCCATGCCTTGGCTGTCACAAATTGGTTTAAAAACCACCCTTTGCTACAGGCAATAACACCAATGTGGTGAGTTACCAGATCAGATGTCTGCACATCTTCTCTTTATTCTCTTGTTATAATTTTCTTTTCAGAATTGTTTTCCTTGCCATAATGAGGACAAAAGGTCAAGTCAAAGTTCAGTGATTCATTGTGGACATATTGACTCAGGTTGTTTCAGTTTAGGCACTCCCTGCACTTTGCCATTGGCACTTTGTCACAATCTGAATAACAATGCCTTTACAGTTTTCATTCATGGCAAACAGGCCTAGAGTAGTGTTCATAGATGACAGCAAGCCCATATAGATTTTAGTTTATGTGTAACACATCAAACATGTTTAACAAATGTACCACTAAAATCTATAGCACTTGGACAGCTTCTCTTTTATTCTAACTAGAGCACTAGCTCCAACATGCTGCGTTTTAAGAAGCCACAACATGTTCAAATGGGATGGGAGCGTTAAACCTATGTGCATAAGGCTAAACCAAGATAAATATATTTTAGGAAGCTGTGGATGTTGGAAGTAAGCAACAATGGTCTAGTATATTTACATATATTAAACTTTCTGTCTTTAATAATGCATGTCTTATATAGCGGTATTACTCAGTGGTGGTAAGCTTCTTTTGTTTCTGTCTCCAGTTTCAGTTTACGTGTTTCATGCTGTTTCTGGTATTCCACCTGAACTTTGTTTGTCCCCTTCATAGACATGACAGTGTGCTAATCCAGTGGCACAAGGAATGGTGTGCGGTTTCTAAAGTAGTAGGTATATAAAGTATATAGGTTAAAGGTTTTCTCTTAGTCCATTCTGTGGTACCACAAAAATACTTTTTGTGTGGTGCCATGTTTTCGGTAGTGGTTGTAGTGAGTTTAGGTGTAGTGTGAATATTATAGTGTAAAAATTGATGGAGTGGAGAGCTTGGTTCAAATGTGCAGATATTGTTATGGCCAAGGAGCATTTGTACGTGGTCCCTGGTAATATCTTGTGTAGTCCCCAGTAACATTTCTCCCACTTTCCAAAGACATGGATGTGCTTGCTGAATTGATGACTCTATATTGTACATACAGTACATATAGAGATTGGGGTTATTGTCATAGAATTGTCAGTTATTTGCAGTATACCTCCTGATAAGTACTATAAATGCCAATTCCCCCATGCATCCATACCCTATCTACGAAGCTAAGATGCTGAACGGAGGACCTCCTTGTCAAATGCAAACAAAGATTCATGATTTAAGTTTCACCACAGGGTCAAGAAGGGTTTCACTCAGACTTCCAGGGGTCGGACATGCCACACCAAATTCCTGCTGGTATCTCTATGGGACACATTATGCAATGGGCGTAACTCTGCAGCAGAAGATGGTTTTGTGTGTCTGACATGTTGCGCTTGTGTATCGGCTGAAGGGCTGTGATTAGGTGTTAACAGAGAGCACAAGCCCCACAAGCTCCCTGCAGCAGTCAACTTCAAAGAGATGATATTGTAGAGCTTTCACAGCCATGTTGACAGTTGTGGGTCAGTCAGCTAAGAAGTTTGTGTTCTTAGTTTGTGATTAAAATGTAACTTTACAAATACATTATGTCAATGATTGCTCATTTTAGTTGTTGGATTGATCTAGTTGATGTTTCTGTACATCTAATACTCAATTAAAATGGTAAAATATTGAGTTAAAAAAGAGAGTGGAGGGCTTGGTCTTATGATTTATAATGATTCATCAGGCGCAAAGTGTTATGTCAGTGAAACAATTATCCATAGTGGAAGAGATGCGGTGAAAAGCACATGCTGTAAAGACTGCCCTCGGGCTGGCGCAGGCTTGTTACAGAGCTGTGAAATCTTTTTTTTAATTTCCTGTTTTGGTCCGAGTGTTGTCTTTAGTTTGGCTTGCATAGCTGTGGCTTCACTCCCAAGAATTCCACCAACTGTACTGCAAGAACTCAGCGTGAATGAACGCAACCTCAAATTAAAAACACTTTTACTTTAACCCGAGACGTCTGTTTTTTCTTCCAAGCGTCCCAATGTATCAAATCTCAACTACTACAAAAGAAAATAAAACACTACCAATGACTACTTGTAATGTTTACTTGAATTAAACTATTAATACAAGTGTAAAACTAACCATTTCTCACAAATATTACCGCTATTACAACAAAAAATACAAAAGTATGAGCATAAAATGTATACTTCAGAACATAATGGTTGAAGTAGCTGAAGTATTTTGTTACTATTCCCCAAAAAATAACTCCTTCAAGCACGAAAGCTAAAGTGACAAGTCATTTTTGGTTGTCATTGGTACCTGACAGTAATGTACACCTTGTTATGGATAATTTCCCATAAGTGGTTTTTAACATGTCCTTTCTCTTTCATTTTTCCAGGTCATTTCGAGATCAGGTGACAGCAAGAAGTATGCAATGTCACACAATGGGACTGTCACAATGGATGATGATTACACATACGGACAAGTGCAAGTATGTGTGCGTGGATACAGACTCACACACACACATTTCATGCTTCATTTGTTCTGAAAGGACTAAGTTACAGTAAAGACTGAGCTATGAACATTTCAAAACTTGCAGAACCTTAAAGGCACAACAACTCGCAGCTAAGGAGAAAACCTGTTTTTTCAGTCATGTTTGCCAGCATTCGGCTGAGTTGGCCTGGCAGCTAATCAAGGTGTGCTCTCTCAGTCAGTGTTGGGTGTGGGAGAGGAGAGTTAGATGGCAAAATGGAAAACAGTTATTATTTTGCTTCACATTTGAAAGTTCTATCTGGAGATGGGTGTACTGTACTCTAAAGTCACCACTAGCTTGTATTGGGCCAGGCACAAGCGAGTTTGTATTTATTTTGAGTTTTAACTAATGCTACAAAAAGGGATGTTTTTATTTATTTGTTCATGCCATTCACCATGCCAGCACCACTCCACAGAGAACAGCACCGACAACACTCATCATTACTGGCATGAACAAAAGGAACAGGAAGAAGATACAACTGATAAGTGCTGCTCCTTTCACACATCATTAGAATAATATAAAATAGAATAGAGTCATCAATCTTTTCCCTTCCCGTCACGATATAACATTTGAGTGCTACAATGGATGATGATGAGATGATGAGAACCAAACAACAGTAAAATCTTTTTTTGCTTTCATTCCCATTGAATGGCATGCTACCATTCCTCAAGTTTGTAACCATCTTATGAAGTTGAACTTTTCGAATGACAGAATAAAGTTGAAATGTGACAAAAACAACCAGATTTTTGGGCTATAGGTTAAATAAAAAATACTACATTTTCCTTCTAAAATAGGATTATTACAATTATACTGTGACCTGAATAATCCTGATTATCGATTAACTGAATAGTCTTGGCATCCTTGTGCCAAACAAAATATTTTATAATTTCTCATAATGGTGAATAAACTACTTTTGTCACCACAATGAACATTAACGCCTGTCTGTCTTACAACTCTTAATACTTCTTCTATCATACCATAACTACTTTAAGCACTTTATTCCTACTTCCTGTTGCTACTACAATTATTACTACTGCTCCTCACACAAATTCTCCAAATGTTCTTGAATAAAAGTACAACTGATATTTGAGGACTTTTCTGCATTCAAAATATATACTCTTTTGTTTTGAATTGTTAATTGCTAGACTTTTATCACTCTAAAACCCATGAATACAAACTCTCCACCACTGCTTGCTGGCCTGGGCACTGCAGAAGCCAGTTTGTATAGTTTATTGACTGCAGTGGAATAACACTGCTTGCCGCTGCTTGTTCTCAGTAGACAGTTTGTGTTCTAATGTGGGAGTATTTTTCCTTCTGTTGCTCTCTCATATGCATGCGTGGGTATTTACTGTAAATATGAAGATGATTTGTGTGTGCCCACAGAGCTGTAAACACAGTGCCCTCCTAATCAGACCCATACTGAAGCATGTTGGTGTTCTTCTGGGTTAGCTCAGTCCTTATTACAGACTATGGGAGAAGATGATGCTATAGTTAAGCCCTAGATGGCTTATTTTTTGGCAGCTGTCTGGATGTGTATGTTGTTCCACTCCTGTCTGAGGGTGGCCACAGGGGCTTAGTGGGAGATTGCAACGATCTAATCAAAAAGACTTCTCAACGAATGCAATGATGGCCACGTTTTCTTATTGCCAAAGCAAACAACAAATGGCTCAAACTGAAACATATAAATAGCATCATGTAAGTGACCATCGGGCTGATGTAGTTAGGGATGTTATTAAGGTTATGTAGCTAATGGTGTCTGACTTCTACTGCTACTGTTCTCACTGACAGTAAAAGCCAACTAAAATCTACAGTCTCATAAATTAGAGCTCAATTTGCTCTGAATAGGACCCATATTTAAAATCACTGTACTGCACACTTAAAGTATATAAAATGTTCATGGCAAAGGTTAACTGTAAGGCAATTGCCATATGCGCAAAATGTTTTAGTTTTGAATTAAATTATGCTTGGAGAGTGGTGTTATTCTGGTCAAATAAGTGTTTTGGTTACTGTGGTAAGAGAGGCCAACCAAGCTGCGACCTACACATCGTACAGTATATGTTCGCATGTTCCCTGCTATTTTTGCTCTGTCGGACATGGAAAATAGTGTATGAACTGAAGACGTAAGGATTCTGGACCACACAAGAACATAATATATTCTAAAGTGAAATATAAAAACGATATTTCAGGCATCACTGTTTTTATATATCTTTTTTAATGTATAGACTATTTTGTGATTTTTATAAATTATATTTTCATGCATGGTGAGGTCCCCTACTGCAAGTGTATATAAGCAACTTGCCGTTGCAGGTGCCCGCATTATGGCACCTTGTGGCACAACTAGCTACACCCTATTTAAGAAATGTCTTCTTTTTTAAGTTTGACGAGTTGTATGCGCTCCTTCTCGTATGCACCTGTTCCAATTTGGATGTTTTTCCTATTTTTAGGCGTCACTGTCTGTAAAAAAACAAAACCTCTATGATTCACAATTGATGACTTTCATCAGGCGGTAGTGGTGTTTCATACTGTGAATGCGAAACACTTACTGTACTTCTTGAGCCAGGATATCAGTAAATAATTATTTGCTGGACATGTATTTGATGTTAGATTAGGTTTAGAGTAATTCGAGTCGGGATTCGTCAAGAACATGCAAACCCGGTAAGGAATTGAACCCAGGACTTTCTTGTTGTGAGCGTCATAGCAGATCTAGCAATTACAGAGTCATCTATAATAGAATTTGTATCCTGTGCTGCCCGGTGATCGAGTGGTTATGGCACAGCACACATATGCCAGGCTCCAAGTGTAGCCGGCCGCAGTGTTGTGAGTTTGAATCCTGACTCCAATGATTTACTGCATGTCCTCCCTTCTCTCTAATTCCCTATTTATTCATCCTGTCCTCTCCTGTCTAATAAAGCCTACAGGCAACCGAATCTTAAAAATAATTAGTATCTTGCCGTAGACTTCTTGACTGTAATTTAGACACATTTTGAAGGGCGATGTATTGCTACATTAAATATCATGATGAAATATTGAAACTACTAGATGTCAAAAACAAAATAACCCCAGTAAAACCACATTGTGTATTGTTTAGTATCATTAATGAGTCACATATGTTAAAAATAAAAATCAAGACACATTTCCCCAAGAGTACAAAGAGTACATGCAATAAATATCGGTCGCCAGAAAATGCTGTTCAAGATTTCATATCTTGCATGTAGAATATAAATATACTTTCTGTCTTTTCAGTTATAATCAGACGCAGCTCAACCCAAAGTGCTGAATGCCTGTCCCGTCAGCAGCAGAAGGGCCGTGGCTATTTAAGTCTGGGGTTTTAGCTGCTCCACTGCCTCTCTCTGTGTGCGCTTTTTCTGGTGTGGAGCTCAGTCGAAGGGAATTCTTTTAGGGCTTTGGTTATGTGTTATTCTCTGAGGCATATCAAACTTCGGGCCTGCATTCCTCAAATACTGTATATGAATCTGCAGCTCGCAAAGCCTCGCAATATTGTGGGGTGGATTTAGGGATGAACAAGGAGTCATGGTCAGGGTGGCTGTATTTCGGACAGTGAAGTGAAATGGAGAAGTGCATTAACTGCTGGTTTTAACTTTTATTATTAATATGTGGCTACGGGTAACACATTTATCAAGACATGGGCTGTTTTCTTATTTGACTTCAGATGGGATGTCAAGATTACTGGGTTAAGTGATAATCCGAGTATGCCATGCAATATAATAGTAAGAACTAACAAAAAAATGTATATATTTTTTAATCACTCTATACTATTTATTTGGTCTTTCAGAGTTAGTTACATTTCATAAAACTTGTCATAAATTTGAGGAATAGTAAAGTTTTAAAGAATGGAAATTGAATTCAAATGTCACTTTTATTTGGACATGGTCTCGGTAACCGTAAATAGATAAATCTTGTTATTTTACAATCGTAACACTAACATTTGATATTGATGCATCCTTAGACCTCACTCATGCCAGTTGTGTATATTATAAGTGCTATTCCCAAATTGAGCTAAAGATTATAAGTGTCATTAGGACTGGCAAATCACTACTATACAATTCACAAATCAATAATGATTCATTTGAATAAAAATGCTCACGTTTCAGTTAATTGTTAGTTGAAGCATGAAAACAATAAAGAAGTAGCAATACTTTTAAAAAGTTAATTTTGTTTTTTAGTTCATTTGGGCTTTTTTTTCATAGTCATTATCCATTATTATAAATGATACATTTACATGGCATTTAGTGTTGTACAGAGCCCAAAGGGAGTGGACTGAAGTTTATGGGTGCCTATCCCAAAAAGCTGCAAGACTGCAGAGTCACACACACACAAAACAGGCTAATTCCTTATGACAGATATAATACATTGCTTATATAATAAATTCACTCCTTAATTGTCCATGTGCCATAATTTATACATTCTTTGTAAAAAGACAGATTTTTACTGTTTCATAGTGATGGAAATCTCGAATTGTTATAATTCAGAACAAAATAATTTTGTTTAATTGAGATAAAGTGCTCAAAATGTGACCAATAAACAGGAAGCTGAAACCCATGAAAAGGTAGGGTTTTTTTTGCTGAGGGCTTTTGAAGTTGCAACTGTGACCTTTGCAAAATAATTTGACGCAAAAGCAGACAAAATAATTCACCTAACTCTGATAGCATCAAACATGCATTTGCTTCCTCGTTGTTGTTTAGGCCTGTTCTCTGTTGCCATGGATTATCTTCAGTTATGTTTCCTCCTGTCAGTAAATATCACATCATCACATAACTCTCCTGATCTAATAAATTCTCATCAAAGCACTTCCAAAGCACTTTGGCTGGCGCGTAAATCCAATGCATTTCCCTGGAAAATCAACAGCATTCCATGTCCTTATATAGCAAACTTCATGCTGAACATTTTTAAGCAAAGGGAATTTTTAGACTGCTCTTGCATAATTCATATTATTTCAGGGGAGTTCAGGGTCAGTTTGGGCTCTGATACATCTGTATAAATATTGCAGTATCATATTGTTTATAACTGTTTATAACTAGTGATATTGAAGTTATTTTTATAGACACAATGTCTGAATGAACAACTCTTACTTGATTATTAACAGGCTCTAAATCCAAAGCCACTTGATATAAAGCTGATGGTTAAAAGTTTCTCATTATGAATAAACATGGTGTGATGATGGTGCTCTTGCCTCCCTGCTACTATTCTAAATGAAAATAATGGACAAATACCAGTAATATCATGCACCAAAAATAAGTATTCATTACACTAATTTGAGTAACTGTATTTCGGAACAGTTACTTTTTCATTCACTCTATAAATATGATGCAACTTAAAGTAAAAGTATTGAAATACTTTGCAAAATACTTTTTAATGTAGATATTCAGTATTCTGTTACTGAATACATTTTTTAATGTATTCAGTAACAAAATACAAACCATCCAGGTTTGTATTTTACCTAAATGTCCATCTTTAAATCATAATTAATTAATCACAATAGTACATCTACAATAAAGCCCTGCTGACATATTAAACATGTCACATAATGCTTTTCCCGTACATAGACAGCTTTGCACCAGTACTATTTCCAAAATACTACCAGGTAACATTTTGTACTGGGTCATTGTTATGAAAGGCGTACATGAATGTGGCTTTATAATGACCAGAATCTGACACAGTTTCCCTTTAGGTCTGCAGATTCCTGCCGATATGGACAGTTCGAGCACCCAAATTCCTCTGGTCCACTGTGCAATTGAGTTACAATGAAATACCTTTCTGCCTTTGAAGTGAGGCTATTCACCCCGGTGTGTTGGGCCTGGCTACTGTTTTTACATGACATTCCATACACAATGAAGTGGATTATGTCACTGTTTTCCCGGCCAACCCCACGAGGCGTCACACCAGAGGAGGCTAGTACAGGAGCAAGTGCAGTCACACAAACAAATCTGAAACAATCCAAAGCAAAGCAACCTCATCAACTTAGAGGCACAATATTAATTTACATTACAGTTAAAAACTCGAAAATATCATCCACAACACACTGACACAACACATGTAATTGTTTAAATGTTTTAGTGTTGTCACAATCCTTAAATTCCAAACTTGATTTCAATAGTAAGGAAGGAATAACTTGATACTAGATACCAATTTCGATACCATAATGATAGTTTAAAAAAGCCTGTTTTTTAGACAATTGACTGAAAAACAAAAAAAAAACAAAAAACAGACTAATATAACTTTCTTTATGTAACTGTGGTCTTAAGCTACTACTTCAGGAAAGGTCCAATTTTGTTCAGCATATGTGATTTGTTTTTATTTATTTACCCTACAATGTTACATATCTGGGCAAGTCCATTGAAAATGATATATATAGATCATTATGGCGTAAACCACATTGACAAAAAGTGAAGCTTTATCCTCTTCCAACTGCGTTCTTAATAATAGAAAGTGGTAGAAAAAGTGCGTCATGTTGATACAAACAGAAGAAAGTCGCTCACAAAGGGGAATATTCAAAGAGTCTGTGATAGCATCCAGGAAATGAAAAGTGCCACATGACTGGAGGAGAAAATAGAACTGTTATTGATTCTCACATTTTGCACTGTAGTCATCACCGTGCTGTAGTCTGACAAGAGGTGAGAGACAAACAAAGGATATCCAGTATGAACGCATGCGTCAGAGCAGCTATAAATGTAAGGCAAATATATTTATATATATATATATATATATATATATATATATATATTCAGAGAGGTTTTAGAGGAGGTTCCAGCTGTCACAGATAAGTGGTCTGTGGATGTGAGGAAAGGAGAGAGCAGTAGAGCATGCAGTTCACTGGACAATAGAGAGGCTTTTATATGAGAGCACAGCCAGGTCAGCTGTTCCCAAAGTCAAGTGAGGAGACACTGGGCCTATATTGCTGGATTTCAGATGACATCACAACATTTTATAGGCCAAAAATATTTCATACAGATAGAGGCCAGCTAAAATTAAATAAATCAATAAATCAATTAAATATATTGATTTATTCATTCATATTTATATAGTTTTGTATTTATTTACTTTTTGTTTTAACCTTTTTAAATTTTGGTTTCGGTCCGTTTTACTCTTATAATTGTAGCCAAATATTTTGAGGTAGAACTTGGAACAAAAATGAAGTTTTAGAGGAATTGGCATGAGACTTTGTGTTATATTGGTGGGCAAATGCAACTTGACATTTTAATGGTCCGCATACTCACCCACTAATCAACCATTAATACAGTCTTTATGCACTTGGTATGATTATTTTATTTTGAAAAAAACAGTTGTAGACAAGGTTTTATGGTGAATGGTTGCAATGGAAATATGATTTTGCCTCAGGTTTGTCATTAGGAATGCATGAAGTAATTTCCTTCTCCCTGACTCCCTGTTCACTTTCCAACATCACTCAATAATAAACTTACTTAGAGGGGCAATTTCCACCTCGCACTGAGACAATTTTGGCCATTTATTCAGCTAGACTGCTGTAGAAGCAATTTGAGGTGAACATTGCAGGTCAAGGGCATGCACACATTGTAGTTCAGGAGGCAGCAATTGAGTCTGTAGACTTGCTATCGAAGATAACTCATACCGCTGTAATTATAATCACAATTATTCAATGGGTCATCAAAGGGTCTTTCATCTTTTTCGATTCTTTTTTTAAATGAACAATTAGGTACAAACCCTGTAACCAATTTACTTCTGTTCCTTCTTTGGACTCTGATTTGATCTAGTGCTGCCCGGTGGTCGAGTGGTTAAGGCAGCAGCACACATGCCAGGCTCCAAGTGCAGCCGGCCAAATAATTACTGCATGTCCCCGCTTCTCTCTCATCTCCCATTTCACTCTCATCTGTCCTTTCCAAAAAAGCCTACGGTCCAAATATCCTAAAAAAAATTAAAATGAAATAGGACTCAGGTTTGATCTGTACTGACCTCTGCAGACCAGCAACACTCCAAAAGAGCTCTAGTTTAGAGATGTTCTGGAACCTTCAACCCATTCATTTGCCTAGCCATTACAATATAGTCTTCAAAGTCACTCAAATCTAGAATCAACAAAATACTAATTTGATACCCACTAAATATCACCCACTATTAAATGCTGCGATGTAGAATTATTAATATGTTGCCAATTTCACCTGGTCATCACGGGGCCTTTCTGTGTGGAGTTCGCATGTTCTCCTTATGCCTGCGTTGGTTTCCTCTGAGTGTTCCGGTTTCCCCACCACTAAAAATGTGTACTTTCGTGGTTAAATAAAGGTCAAAATCAAAGACATTTTACATAAGTCCTATGCCATCATGTTTTCTTTCCCGCTGCCAGGAGTATGCTCTAAAGGTATACTTCTTCAACTTGAATCACCAATATCGGTGTCATCACTACACAAACTTGACAAACTAAGGACTTAAGAACACCCCCCCCAAAAAACAGCTATACTGTACCTAATAAAGTGGCTGGTGAGTGTGTCTGCGTTGCCAAGTTCCCCAGTGGAGGTTTGACTAAGGAGGTTAAAGTTACAGACAGAAGTGTTATTATGTGACATAAGACTAACTGCCCTATGATATACTATCTGCTCTGGATTATACATTTGACCTCCCCTACATGTTGCCAGATTGGGAACATTAATCGAGTTTTCTGGCCTCCACTGGATAATATCATCCACCTCTTTGACAGGCCAAACTGCTACTGCTCAACTCCCCCCTTCTACATAATACAGGCTATATGACAGACATGGCTGCAAGGACTGCTGACACAAGGATTTCTGAAAGGTACAGGATTAATACAATGTAATACACTTTCAGGAAAGGTCAAAATTAGGCCAAATAAAAAAACTGTACATTTTGGGTGGTTTACTTTTAACATTCTGAGTAATGAGGTATGCAGACAATCTATGTGAAAGTGTTAAAAGATACTCTGAAAGCTTTGCAGAACTATTGGCATTAAAGGTATCTGAGGAACGACAAACAATACAGGTTTAAAGCCCCCGTGTTTTTACAACACATTCACTTTGTATCAGTGCATGTTTGCATATTTACACTGTAATTATTACAGATGTTCATTAATATGCACTGTCCCTATGAAATAAATACATACATACATACATACATAGATACACAAACAAACAAAACAAACATGTTGTTTCATGGGTATGGGACAACAACCAATATAAGATAACTTTATTTATCCCAGAAGGGCAATTCAATCCAATCCAATCCAAATTCATTTGTATAGGCAAGGCAAGGCAAGGCAAGGCAAGTTTATTTGTAGAGCACAATTCATACACAAGGCAATTCAAAGGAAAAAATGCATTAAAATCACAAAGACATGGCACAAAATAATAGTTCAAGACATAAAAGAGAAGAGTGCAAAGAAAAAGCATTTCAGTCATATGCACAGCCAAACAAAACAGTTTTTTAGTTTAGATTTGAACATTGCCAAAGTAGCGGCCTGTCTCACATCCTCAGGAAGACTGTTCCAGATTTTAGCTGCATAAAACTGAAACGCAGATTCCCCATGTTTAGTCCTGACTCTGGGCACCAGCAGGAGGCCGGTCCCTGAGGTCCTCAGAGTCCGAGATGGTTCATATGGCACTAACATGTCCGAGATGTACTTTGGTGCTAGGCCATGGAGAGACTTGTATACAAGCAGAGCTGCTTTGAAGTCTATTCTCTGAGCCACAGGGAGCCAGTGCAGAGACCTGAGCACAGGACTAATGTGATCGTACTTCCTGGTTCTGGTCAGGACCCGAGCAGCAGCGTTCTGGATGTACTGCAGCTGTTTTACAGCTCGTTTGGAGAGGCCAGTGAGCAGGCCGTTACAGTAGTCTAATCTACTAGAGACAAACGCATGGATAAGTCTCTCCAGGTCTGGTTTAGACACTATACTTTTGATTTTGGCAATGTTTTTTAGATGGTAAAAAGCTGCTGATGTTATTGATTTGACGTGGCTGTTTTAAATTCAAATCTGAGTCCATTATTACCCCCAGATTTCTAACTTGATTTGTAGGTTTTAGAGCGAGACTCTGGAGGTGACTGTTAACACTTTCTCTTTGTTTCTGTGGGCCAAAGACGATGATTTCAGTCTTGTCTGAGTTCAGCTGGAGAAAGTTGTTTTGCATCCACACACTGATCTGTTGGATGCAGTGACAGAGTGAATCCACTGGTCCATATTCACCTGCCGTCAGTGAAACATAGATCTGAGTGTCATCTGCATAATTGTGATAGGACACATTCTCGCTGCGTATCAACTGACCTAAGGGCAGCATGTAGAGGTTGAACAAAAGGGGTCCCAGGATTGACCCTTGGGGCACCCCACAGGTCAGGGGCATCTGGTCTGAGACACAGTTACCAATTTCGACAAAGAACTTCCTGTCTTTCAGATAGGACTTTAACCAGTTTAGCGCAGTGCCAGTGATGCCCACCCAGTCCTCTAGTCTCTGTAAGAGGGTCCCATGATCGACAGTGTCAAAAGCAGCACTCAGATCTAACAGAATTAAGACTGAGGCTTTGCCCGCGTCAGTGTTCAGGTGGATGACATTTGTCTCAGTGCTGTGATGAGGTCTAAAACCTGACTGGAAAACATCAAATGAGTTGTTTATTAAGAGGAAATCAGTGAGCTGTTTGTAAACAACCTTTTCAAGGAAAATGGCAGATTAGAGATGGGCCTATAATTACTCAGTACTGCGGCATCAAGCCTGCTCTTCTTTAGGAGAGGCTTTATGACCGCAGTTTTCAAAGAAATTGGGGAATGTTCCAGATTGAAGCGACATGTTAACTATTTGAGTGAGTGGTGCTAACAAACTGTTCAGCACAGACTTAGAAATCTTTAGAAAATCTGGTGGGTAACACATCGAGGCAGCATGTAGATGAACTCAGACTGGTGATGATCTCCTGGACAGTTTTGTCAGTTACAGGTGCAAAGTGAGTCAGCTCTAAGTGTGTAGGTGGTTTGAGGGTTATTTTTTGCATTGTAGAATTTATAGCATTTTTAATGCCCTTGTCATTAAAGAAAAATGCAAACTCATTATACTTGGATGTGGAAATGAGTTCTAACGGCAGCTGAACTGGAGGGTTTGTTAATCTGTTTACTGTGGCAAACAGGACACGCGAGTTGTTTTCTGCAGCTTCCAATTATTTCAGAAAAAATATCCTTCCCTAGTTCTACATTAAATGAGGTTGTACATGTACAACTTCTCTCTGTAAATCTCTTTCTGAACTTGGAGCTTCGACTTGCGCCATTTTCGTTCGGCCCGGCGGCACTCCCTTTTCTGTGCCCTGACCGAATCGCCATTTCTCCATGGCGCCTTCTGCTTATTTTTTAACAATTTTAGCCTTCATAGGGACAATGGTGTCGAGAACATTCAAAACACTAGATGTAACAGAGTTCAACAAATCATTTACATTAGAACATGAGACATTTTCAAAGTTAATCATTTCCATAAACAGTTTTCCCGTGCTGTCATTTATGTCTCCTCCGGACAATTGCAGGACCAGCTGGTGGTTTGGGAAAAACAGACAGGTCAAAGAAGACACAGAAATGATCAGACAGAGCAACATCGACCACATTGACGTTTGAAATATTAACCTTTTTGTAATTAGAAGATCTAGAGTGTGCCCTCTGCTGTGGGTTGGGACACTCCCGCGCTGAGTAAGACCGAAAGTTTCAAGGACAGCATGAAGCTCTTTAGCGTTTCTGTCACAGATATTATCAACATGAACATTGAAATCATCTGTTATGACCAAACCATCAAAGTCTGTGCATACGACTGAAAGCATCTCAGTAAAATCATCAATAAAACTTTTGCAGTGCTGAGGAGGCTTGTATAAAACAATGAAGAGAATGGATGGAGACTGTTTTAGCTCAATTTTAAAGGCTACGTACTCAAATGTTGAAAACACCCCAAAGGACAACCTGTGGGTAACTATTTCATCTCTAACAAAAGCACACACACCTCCTCCCTTTTTGTTTTCTCGTGTTTCAGATTCAAACATAAAGTTGGGTGGAGCAGATTCTATTAGAACTAAATTTCCTGTGTTTTTGTCAAGCCATGTTTCAGTTAAAAAACATAAAATCAAGATTATAAGAAGAAATAAAATTATTAATTAAGAATGATTTGTTACATAAGGATCTGACATTTAGCACAGCAAGTTTCAGACTAGTTTCAGTGAGACTGGGCGTTATCTTTTTACAGGGAATATGAATCAAATTTCTCAGATTGGGCAGTCGGACTCGCATTTTGTTTCCCCATCTGTGTGATGTTACAACAGAAATAGCACTAGGGGAGGCTGTTTTTACACAGGGCCCCGGGTTGGTTTGATTTTTATTATGACTATAAGTCCCGGCAACGCTGAGACCCAGTGCATCCTAGCTATGGGAGAGCACATTTCACCAACACAAAAGTCCCCAAAGTGCTGCACAGAGTACAAAACAAGCACAGGTAAAATATGAAAAAAATATTTCTAAAAAAATAAATAAGAATAAAAATAAAATACAAATAAAAATAATGATTAGTGTTCCTTATTATCAGTTCCCAGTTATCTAAAATTGTATGCTTGAAAATGCACCAACATTCTCTATATATTTGCCATAATCTATTGTATATTCTTGAAAACACGTAATCATTGGCCATACTAAGTACATAGTAAAAAAAAAAAAAATCACCACAGCATGTATACTTGAAACAATATGGATTGGGAGTAGTTAATTTCTGGAAACTTCTTCCTGTTTACACATCAAACATTTGATTATCTAATACTAATTTGTCATCTGGACAAATTTAAGAACACGTGGGCCCAGTATAGATGTCCACATTCAAACCAAGGTCAGAGTAGAATTTGCAATTAATGACGGATTATGGGCTGTTAGAGAGGAGATCAAAACACTGCCAGAGTCATACTACTTCATATTTCAGGGGATTAAATGCTTAACTATTGGACATGAGCTTTTCGCTGTATTTTATGGGACATTTTCAAACTGAAAATACTTATGTTGTTATGTAATCATGCCATTGCTGTGACTTCTGTGGGTTTATATTTAGAAGTTAAATTGCTATTCTTGACAATCGAGTATCAAGTGATTCTTTTAAAACTTGTTTTTTGATAGAAATTGGAAGTTAATGTCTGGGTTGTTAATAATAAGAATATATAAGAGATATTATCTGACTGTCATGACTCCAGTTACAAACAGGGGATGAAGTAATATACGTAGACTATATAACTATAACTTGTATATAACTATACTTTTTCAAAATGTCCAAATTAATACACGTTTGTTTTTTTTCAATGGGATTGGCAGTTTGTAATTTTGTGCATTGTAGACCTGTAGAGCAGTGTGCTTTACTCCAGATCATACTGCAGGCATGTCCAAACTACGGCCCGGGGACCAAATGCAGCCCTCAGACACATTTTTCGGCTTCCTGCTAAGTTAAAAAGTAATAAAAATAAAAATAAAAAGTAGTACTTTTTACTGGAAAACTGGAAAAATTCAAGACTTTTGGTGTTCTACCAACGTCATATTAATGTTCCAAGTCTTATTAAAGGAGTGGAGGAACATCAAAACAATGTCAAATGAAAAATTTCGAATGATTCACTTCATTGTCGGGTTGTCTGTGGCCCTCTGCTCATATAAGTTTCAAAATGCGGCCCTCGGTGAAAAAAGTTTGGACACCCCTGGCATACTGTATGCCCATCATGATGTGCCCGGGGCTGGTCAGTGCGCACAACGCGGTGGCTTTAAGAAGGAGGCGTGGTGCTGCTGTTTGGATCGACTTGTCAGTGGCTTTGCTCTCCACTACGCTCAGCTGAATGAGCAGGCTCGTACAGCGGACACACGGCTGCTCTCCTCCACTCTGATTATCCACGGTGCTCTCCATTTATTACTGACAGCAGTCGCAAAGGATTATTACAAACATCACGCAGTAATCGTTTCTCGGCTACACTTAAACGAGGTAAGGGTTTTTATGCGTAAGACTGACAGCCGCGGCGGAACAGGGGCGCGTACTGATGGTGAACATCTTCTTGTGGTCACTGCAGACTGACTGGATGTTGTGTTATTTCTGCACGGTTTTAGTGTCAATTTTTGCTTTGAATTGTGGTTTTATTGATAATCGTGCGTGGCAAGATTAGCGACATGGAAATGCTTGTGCCAATGCTGCCTTTTCCACCATGCCTTGATCAAAAACGGCCAGATCAAGGAATTTCGTGCGTTCAGTTGAAACTAATGAGTGAAAATGTATGTGTTTTACCTCATTCATCTTCCAGTCTACCTGTCTCACCATTGACCGCCATTGCTATAGGCTATCGGTTAATTATATTCCGTTGTGGCGCATGACAGTCTCCTCCAACTCTGTTATGCCACATGATTATTTTCTGTCTTTTACGCAGTTGGATTGCGCACGTGTTTTTGTATATTTAAATCCACATGTGCGCTAATAATAGACGGGAAAACGTGCAAAGCATTTGACCTCAATATTATACGCCTCGGCTGTGTTCAGTGGGCTACACACACCTGCAGAGGCCTATAGAGGGCGCTGCGTTACCTTGGCTTTTTGCACAGCCAAAGCCATGCATACATTATAAAGAAATCTGCACAGAAATAAACAAAATATAATATATATGCAAATGGGCCTTTCAATTGTAACCAAATCTGAAAAGTTATTTATATGACTCAACATTATTCATCCTCTATATTAGCTTCATTAGTTGCAGGTAAACCGATAACCTAAACAAATTCCTCTTTGACCTAATATCATGGTCTGTCCCCGGGGCATCTGTGCATCTTCTGAAGCCACACAGCTAGTCCATTTATAGGTTGGAAAGTGCGAACTGCACATCTGGCTGTAATGCAACAGTGAGAGACCTCTTGGCCAGTTGTTGAGGCTTTACAAGAACAGCACCCCGCTAAGCACAAAATCATCCTCTTCTCCTCCTCTTCACCTCACCCACACCACATGGCTTTGCACTGAGGAGGAGCACTTAGCATCTGCTACATTCCTCTTAACGGATCAAGATTGGACTGGAGGGACAAGTAAAGCCTCAGTGATCCGTAACAATTTGGATGTCAGTCAAAAAACGAAAAGATTGATTGTTGGAGAAATAAGTGCATTACAATAAATAGTTATTTGGAGTTAGTAGCTTGTTGGATTTGTCCAAGTAGTTCACACTCGGGTGTTGGAAGTAGGAATATAACAGGCTTGTGGTAGCAAGCAATTGTTGGATTTATTGAAAAGCACTATAGCTGGATATGTCTCTAAGCAGCACAATCCCATGATCTTTTAATGCGCCTTAATCTTTTGTACTGATTTAAACATACAATATCATATGTATAGAAATGACAGTGTGCTAGGGAGGGATCTAGTGTTAATATGAGTGTTTTAATATATCTGTTCGATATTGAAACATTTCCCATGTGCTATTCAGTTTGTCTTCAGTGCATCCAATGAGTGTCTTTTAAACACAGAGTGAGTTATAATGGAAATATTGTGTATGTTTATATTATCTTTATAAAAATGAAACAAATCGTCGAAATGATAAAGCTCTATCATGAACTTTTTACACATATACTCATTTGTGGTCCTTGCTAATAAAATCCTGCCCCGCAAGACAGATATTGGGTAACGGTATGGGCTAAAAACATCCATATTGGACCGTTCCTTGTGTTTTCAGTGACTTCTTTGTATAAGAAGATCGAGAGGAGTGCGGACAGTTTGGTTGGTCAGGGGCTTGATGCTTTGTAGGTGTCTGAGGTGAAAGTTGCTTGTATATATATATATAACATCTCTGTGTAGTTACAAGCTCCAGGGGCCACACACTACAGCGGTGTCATTGGGTCTCCTGGCCGATCAGCTCCCCTGTGTGGTCGGATACGTTTTGGATCTGGTCAAGAAACTCATTCATTCTGGAATTTGAATTTTACTGGCAGAATTTGTACCTTGGGATTTAATGTGCTGACTGACCCTTTTCCCAAACTTTGAATAAACAGAAGGTTATTGATGTAAAATCTGTCTATGTAATGTGAATATGCAGTATGTAGACTTAAATTTTTTTCCCAACCCAAAGAGAAGCATGTTGAAATAAAAAAAAAAGTCTGGAGTCTATTGCACACTGCTAGTTTTTAGTAACTGGTCCAATGCTTGTCCAGGTTCTTTCCCTGGTAACAAAACGTAACATTTAGTTGCTTGTGCACACAGGCTCTTGTCAGCTCTGCTCCGGCCCTGTCTCCCCTCAGTGCTCTGGACAGACAGGCAGCGTGCCCACTGTATCAGCAGCACTGTAGATTCTGGCAGGGCCGACGCAATAGAGTCTGGGAGTAATTAGCTTAGAAGGAATAATCCCTCTCCAGACAGTGTTGCGTCTGTTAGTTGCGTGGCCCAACACCCATCCTCCCTGTCCACAGTCACAAGTGCTGCTCTTATGTCTTAATAGCATGCATTTGCAGTGATTTATATTTTATGCATGTTCATTTAAGATGTCATGAAGGTGGATACCAGGCTGTAAATTTGCTGTAGCTTATATTTTCTGTCTGATGTTGCAAAATAGGAAGTGGTTTACAATAGTCTTCTTTATTATGAATCAACAGTGTGCAGATGAATTCTGTTATAGGGAGGGCAATACATTTCTGGGATGTGATGCTTTCAGTTTTTTTTAATAATCAATTAGTCAATCCTGATACCTAGGCTAGGCAATTAATTTAGATCGGGTTAGATTCAGTCTTGTCTAATCGTCTATTATATGCATGGTCATTTTAAATTGCGAAGGGTACGACCAATCTTCCGTCAGTTAAAACATGCGGGTTAGAGCGGAGTTTTTAGGCAATTGTTTTGTTCGATGTCACTGACCCTACTGGTCCCCCTATTTAACTTCTGACATGCTTACTGTTGTTGTAATTTGCCTGCTTTGTTTTCCTAATTACACTGTGTATGCTGTTCTCAGCTGTACCGTTTGCAGAATGAAAGTGTGGCAGGAATGCACCTGTATGCCAAAGACCAGTTCAGCTCACCCGACTGTGAAGCCCTGATAGTATCTGAATGTACATTTACTGGCACCTCAAGTCTTACTATTGTACAAGGATGTGATTTTTAGTTTCCTTTTGCCTCATGATAACCGTCTAGTTTGTGTTGCAAAAATCAAGTGGTTTCATTGATCAAGGTGGTATAATAATCTTCTAAAATCAGGAATACACGCCACCCACTTTGCCAACCAATGTCTTTTATACCCTTTCACTTTTTTTCAATTTGGTTTCTATGAGAAAACATTATGATCTCTAAAATTCAAAGCCTGTTATGGTTCCGTCTATGCAATTTTTTGCTTTTGTTGGATGAATTTTGCTGATCTTGCAGGACTGTAGTGTTTTTAGAAACAGTAGCTCGCTGCCTTGACTACCTGATTAGACTTGCATGTTTCCATCGGTGGTGTAATTTAGAGGTAATTTCAGTCTCCGTTTCACCATGCATTGTTTTGTGCAGAGAGGTTTGTGGTTTGTGTGAAGGCTTGTATTAAGTGTGCGTGTGCTACAGCCAAATAATTGTGGTATTATTCAAAAGGAGGCAGGTGTGTGCATGTGTATATGGCTTTGTATTTTTGATTTACCGTGGAAGGTCAAAAAAAAAAAAAAAAAAGTTCAAAGCAAACCCTGTCTCCAATAGTTTTTTTCTATTTGTTATTAGTAGGTCAGTCAGAAAGTTTGTTTCGGTCCCTTGTCTCCAAGTAGTCACAGGCAATTGGGCATCGTCAAAATAGACTGCAGGACTCGGGGTTGGGACGTTGGCATCCAAGCTTTCTAGCCCCGTCCCCTGCCTCTCCTGCTCAGCTAATATTACTCCAAGCTACTGAGGAAAAGCCAGATCGGTTTTGTCAGTAGATGGAAGGGAGGAGGGGGGGGGGGAAGGAAAAGGTGGTGGGAGGTGTACACCAGGGAGTTGAGCGCGTGCTACCTAGCTGAGCACAAAGCAGGTCTTTCACTTGGGGATCTACAGCACATCTGGAAACTTTTATCAAAACTCCCAATGCAATGGCCTGATGCTGGTTTCACCTCACCGCCATGTCTTCAGTTCACTTTTGAAATTAGCCTAAAAACTCTTTTGGGATGTCTTTTATCAGTCGTCATCCTTTTAACCCGTTTAAGTTGGTGCCTTTTGTACACTTAAATTTAGTTTTTATTATAATTATGGTATTTCATGCTTCTTAGGTGTGTTGTATTTACTCTAGATTGAGCTTTAAATGGCCCAGCTAGGGTGTTTATTTTTTTCTTCTTGTGCATTCCTGCTTCCTATTGAAAATGGCTCTGATATCCAACGTCTATAAAAATAAATGGTAAAACATTTTTTGCTGACCTTACTGAATAAAATGTGTGCACATTTTCTATAAAAGTTCCAATTACTACTGTCTGTTATTCAGGCATCAACTTAAAACATCCACTATATGCTATATAGTTGGGTACCAGGAACCTCATCTAAATAGACCTGAACTACTCAATTCCTAATCATTTATTTCCTCTCACATAATATGTGACTTGTGCCGGATCATAGATTGTGTTAAAACGGATTAAACTGTGTCTTTAACCAGTGATCAGTACAGTTAGATCAACTGCTCTGCCAGTTGATCCTAACCTTCAAAGAGGATCACACAGAGGCCAGAAGGGCCAAGACACATGTTGCGTTTTTGCTTGGACCATGCAATTCCAGGGGCCTCTTCACAGTAGATATGCCATAGCATGTTTCTCTTTAGGCTTTGTTATTGTAGGGGACACAGACGGGGACACAGACGGGGACACAGACGGGGGACACAGACGGGGACACAGACGGGGACACAGACGGGGACACAGACGGGGACACAGACGGGGACACACAGACGGGACACAGCTCAGTGGACAGGGGTCTTTCCTCTGCCCTGTGTGCCTCTGTTTGTGTGCTTGATTGTGGGAAAAATGCTCCACTGTCCGTGAGAGTCCCTTGCTCTGTGCTGGCTTCTTTCCCTTGGGGTCCTCACTTCTCCAAGTCCTAGACCATTGGCTCATTCTCCCAGAAAAGTGTAATGGCAGAATACACACTCGGCAAGTGAATTCATCTAGTGAATACTCGTAGACGTTATCTCTGAAGGAAACTGGACTCAAAAGTCGAGCTGCAAGATATATTACAATCAAATCGAAGTTTCTGTTTGAATGGTTGCAGTTACCAAATTGAAAAGACTGCAATAATTCCAGTTGCATAAATTTCTGTGAAAAGTAAATTACTAAATATCCAGTTTCACTAATGAAGAAAACCCGTTAACTCTTGTTCAACCTCTACAAACATGTTCAGAAATGCATGCGATTAGTTCAGTTTCAGTTCAGTCTTCTCTTGTGTTAAATGTTAAATGTTAATAATGCCCCTTGATATGGTTAAAATGTGAACATTTGAACAGAATTCCACAATTAAAACGTAAATGGCATTTCTAATTCCAATGGCAATGCTTGTTGTTCAGCCATGCCCTAAAGCAATGTCTAAACTACAGATTTAGACCAGCAATATGGAACATCCTTTTGAACATATATGTTTTAAACGTAAAGATTTACCACACACCCTGAAGAACAGATTGACTTCAAAACCAACCACTAAAAAAAACAAGTCATATCTACCCATGGTTCAGACTTAATTCTCAGTTATTGGAACGTGTTCGATGATTTGTAGGTTTTGCTTGGCTCCATTTGTGAAGTATATTGAAAATTCCATTTTACATTGATAAAATAATGTGTTGGGCTTTGCCACAATCTCAAAGCGGCTTTTGTGGTTCTTGATTCTGTTTCAGAAATAAAAATCCCATTAAACTGAAGGTTGTGGCAGCTGTATTGTTTCTACTATATCACTATTAACAGTGTCTTTGTCAGTATAGGTCTCTGGGTCTCTGAGATGTAAGTTGTTGGCTTGCACATGGATTTTAGGCAGCCTTAAATCACTTGAATATAAATACACAATGCCTATGTTTTATGGACATAGTCAGTGGCTCTCAACATGCTTCAAAATATGATTCAGCAGCTATCATGTTTTCCACTCTACTCGATGATAAATTGTATGCGGCGTATCCTGTTCACCTGCAGGGTCTGGAAGTGTTCCGACAATCAATTATTTGACCAAAGGCAGAAATACTACTTCAAACATTTGGTATCAGATAAAACCTCCCTGATGACCACTGTTCAAATCTGAAGGCCATTACTAAACGCTCAAGTATTTTATAAGCTCAGCATAATCATAATTCATGCTCAGACTTTGGAAGCTATATTTGGCATCACTGATTCTCATGCATTTCTTTCCAGTCCTGTAATGTCTCAATACAGTAGCTCAATAGGAAGCTTGTACTTGACTTGGCCCAAAATAAGAGTTCATTAAACAACATCTTAAGACCATACACACATTATTAAGCATTTTGATGAGATGTTATTAATTATAAACTATGCAATGCAAATGTCAACCTTAACCATGGGGCATTGCAGATAAATCTTTAATTTCTTACAAACTCCTTTTTTGAAAAAAAAAAAAAAAAACAACACTTTCTCCAAGGCAAAACCGCGTGGTCTGCAACAACAACTACATTCAGCTGTGTTATGAATAGGCTTCTGTCTCTGGAGTACCTCGCTGAAATGGGGCCTTCTTTGCCGTGTCCCCATGGAGAAGCTCCAGATTGATCTCATCCAGGTTTCAAGCCAATGAGCACTTCAAATGGACCGTAGAAAGGCAAGGCGTACAGAGCCATTTTTTGAGGCATTTGTGACTATCAGTGGTCATCCGTACTTGTGTCTACGCTGCTGTTTTTGTTGCATTCACCTGTAACAAAAGCCTTCTCCCTGTCGACTAGTTGCTACTCAATAGTCCATTATCCCCTCATTTGTCTCTAAATGGCCACTTAAAACAGTTGGAAGTGACTATGATTGATGACGTTTACATTGTGATGTTAAATACAAGACGGATTGATCACACATGCAATTTAAATATGAGGGAACAATGCTACACCAATTTAACAAAACAAGACTACAATGTTGCATATTTTGCTCTACAAGGATATATTAATATAAATCTAATTTCTATCTTAAAATTGTTTGAATCCAGAGATCTCTACCAAGGCATTACAAGCATTATTAACTCCAGCAGTTATCTAAATAAGGTAACCTTAACTTAAAGCGGATCCAAATAAGTAACAGTGTAATTTTTAGACAATGCATCTAAATAAGATATTGGACAAATTAACAAGACATTACCAACATTAGTAAATCAGTTTCCTTCTTGTGCCTGGTAATATCACATTAAGGCATCAGGTGATCCCCATTGGTGCCTGCATCTCCATGGTTACCAGAGATCCCCCAATACACACGCACACTCTCCCTCTCTATATATCCACGTTGAACTGCTTCCCAGACTGTGCAGTCACTACTGTTTTTCCTCTTGTATAAACTAGGAGACTATCTGCCATCAGCATTCAGGAAGTGTAGAGCTAAACAAATGATGGGAGCCAACGGGGGAAATCAAATGGCCGGGGCATGTCCTAGCAACCATGAAAAGAGGCAGGTTATTTTGGGATGCTTCAGTATCTTCTGTTTCTCTTTTTTAAATCTATAAGGCGTTTTATTTGTTTATACTGTATAGCAGGCAGCTTGGTCCAATTTGGTGAGATTAAAATGTGAAAATCAGTTCAGCTTCTGTTCAGTTCGGAGAGTGCCAGATGGTGTACGGTCTGTCATTTTAACATGTGCTTGGGTATAAAATTGTTCAGAATTTTTGCCTTTATAGTTTTTAAAATTAATTTTTTTAGTCCCGTACGCTTTATTTGATTGGACAATACATGGTGAAAAGGTGTGTTAAGAGTAGAGAGGACATTCAGCAAATTCGAATGCAATGCGCAACTGCTTTAACCACTCGACTACCCGGCAGTCCCTTTGCCTATTGACAGATAAACAAAGATTCATTATTTTCTGATTTAAAATGGCCTTTGCCTAAATTGCCTAGCCATATTCTACTAAACTACTTCGTAACCTTCACGTCAATTACACCTGCCGTAGGCCTATCACGGTCAATACTATATTGACTTAAATTTCAAGAAATTAAATCTCATGGAGCGCAATATTTATCATGTGGGCTCTTTTTTTTGTCTTCCTAATGGGGATTTTTTTTTTTTTTTTTGCATAAGACTTGAGCTGTAGAGGCTGTCAATTATTTTACTTAATTTTTACCAATACTTAGTAATGTAACTACTGGGATTATCCGGCTAGTTTAATTTGAATATTATTGTAGTAAAATAGGCATTTCTTTTTGTTATTGTAACCCGCATCTAGTACTGTATGTTTGCTACTCTTAAATGTTTTGCCTGTCATTTAAAAAATGTACTTTCAATTTGTGTTTGAGCCATACTGTACCATATTTCCACTTTTTTTTATTATTCTGCCTTGTACTGTATGTTGTGCGCTCCATCGTCACCATTTAGCTTCCTACCAGCCACCACAGCTTTCTTTACATCGTTCTAAAGATAGAAATGTTTTTGTTGGTTTATAGCAGAACAACATTATGTTAGTTTGTGTACACACACACTTGGACTGATGTTTCCTATGATCTTCACCACATGGATTGTGATTGTGTGTGGCTTTGGAGAGTGGATTAGTCGCATTAAGCTGACCTCTCAGCCCATAGAAGGCAGTGACCCACAACAAACGGTACAATCAATTAAATATGCAATTAGCGGCCTAATTGCATATTAGCGGCCTGATCTAGGCTAGAATAAGTAAGCCCTTTATTAAAAAGGAAATTATGTCAAGAAGTTCCCGCTGTCACTTGACTAGAGTGACTATTGCGAGTGACTGTGTAATGCATGGCCGTATCCTGTACAGTTTCCGTGACGATGTCACTGACGACGATGTCTCCAATCACCAACATTCCGCCACTCTAAGAGAGAGGGAAAAATCACAACTTTGACAACGGATCCTGAAAAAACGACAAGCAATAACAAGGACAGCAAGAGACTTATCCATGCATTTGTCTCCAGTAGGTTTAGACTACTGTAACTGCCTGCTCACTGGCGCCTCCAAACGAGCTGTAAAACGGCTACAGTATCCAGAACGCTGCTGCTCGGGTCCTGACTAGAACCAGGAAGTACGATCACATTAGTCCTGTTCTAACTGGCTTCCTGTGGACTTAGACTTTAAAGCAGCTTTGCTTGTGTAAAAGTCTCTCCATGGCCTATCGCCAAAGTACATCACACATGCTAGTGCCATACGAACCATCTCAAACTCTGAGGACCTCCAGAGACTGGCCTCTTGCTGGTGCCCAGAGTCAGGACTAAAAATGGGGAATCTGCGTTTCAGTTTTATGGAGCTAAAATCTGCAACGGTCTTCCTGAAGATGTGAGACAGCCCTCTACTCAGAGTGTTCAAATCTAAGTTTTGTTTAGCTGTGCATATGATTTAATTTGCACTCTTCTCTTTATGTCTTAAACTGTTTTGTGAATTCGGTATTTTAATGAATTTTTTTGTCTTTGTGGTCTTATCCATTCTACACGGTAGTTTTTATTTTATGTTGATAGACGTCATATTCACGTTCTGTAACATTTTGGACATTTGAGCTTTATATGCAGTACAAATATATTGGCAGCTAATCTGCCTCGTGTTACAGAACCATCCCTTTGGCTCCATTTACGCAGCCATGGGAATGGCACACGGGACACTGGTTTGTTACTCTTTGTTCCTGCAGCATAGATCAATACAGACTTCATATAACATTTTCAATGTCTCATTTTGTTAATCCACCTCACTCACTCTTTCCTTCCCTTGGACCAGAACTGCTTGTGTGCAGAGCTCTGATTTGCCTCCAGGTTGCCTTGACAACTGTACAGTACATAAACTAAACCATGTTTGCAGAGCAGTGCATTGAAAGAAAGACAGGAAATCTTGTACATACTTAATCTTTCATTTTGTTGGATGGGGCCTCTCTTACCTAAACATTAAGTTTGAATACTCATTTTTGTATGTTTTACAATGATTTATTGTGTTGTTTCCAAGCTACGTAAATACTGTATCTGTCCCTATTCACCTGTACACCAAACCAGGCATTCACTTTCATATAACTCAGGAGTATGCATCCTCAAAATCCAAACGGGCCCTCTCCACCTTCCTGACATTCCATGCACGTTTTCAAAGAGAAAGAGGAAGAGGAAAAAAAGCTGCAAGTTTGTTCAGAGAGAATGGAGGGAAAGAGCCCTGCTGTGATTGATTTACACGTCAGTCAGATTTGAAACAGTCAGGAATAACATTCCGGCGATGTTTACAATGCCACAATTTTTCATGAATCTGCAGTGTTTTAATATCAGATTGGCCTTTTACACAACAACCAGCTGCATGTTCATTGAATCTGTGTTCAATATGCATTCTGAGCTCATAAATACTGCACAAACCGGTTTCCTCATGGAGAAAGAAGTGTGCAGCCCAGATCTCTGCAGCGATTGGTTGTCTGCAGGAAGCACGAATGTGACTCACGTTAGCAAATACAAAATATACGTGAAACACTTTTCCGAATCATATGTTTAGCTACACAAGAAATTGTCAGAAAATGATTTACTATTACTTACTTTTACTTTAAGATGCGCCAGAAATGCCCCAGAAAGGCATATCTTACCTGCTGTGTGGTGCAGTGACTCAGTAGGGAACACGGTGCCGTTTGGTGGTTCAAATACTGCAGCTTTTCACATTTGAATTATGTGTTTTTCTGACAACTGTTGTGACATGAACAGGGCCTCAGACCACTGGCTGCTACATATAAAGTGAGTAACAAATAATTTCTTTGACATGGCAACCATTAGTGGTGGCAATGGCAATTTTGTCCTCAGCTTATGGTCTACAGTGGCCAGTATCGATCGATGGAACGTGTGTGTGTGTGTGTGTGAAGTCAAAACCCTGAGTCATGTCCTTTTTGTTTTCTTAAAATAAATTGCTTACCAAGGGTTTTGGTCCAGTTGAACACTTGGGCTTTTAACCATAGTCTCATTTGTAGCACAATGTGGGCCACAGAATCACTTAGCTGTCACTCCAGTCCAAGGCTGTTGACCTTTGCCCAGGACAGATGCGTGGATGAGCTGGTTTTCCTTTTCATTTATTTTTTTTGTCTTTTTTATTTTTTTTGGACAGGAGAGGGAAATGGGGGATATGAGAGTGAAGGGATTACATGCTGTAAATGTCGGAGTCGGGATTCGAACCCACTGCGGCTGTGCAGTGCCTTAACCACTCGACCACCTGTAGACTTTATTTCTCTATTGTCTGTCCATAGCTTGACATTAAATATATCTACCTCCATAGAAACAAGCAGGTGATTTCTCCAGACCAAGTTACAGGTCAGCTCTGTGGAGAGAACATGTTCACAGTCGAGGCATTTTCAACGCACGTTTTAAGAAATGAAGATGCATGCCAAAAGTTTGGACACCCCTGACCTAATGTCTCCCGTCTGTTAGCATGATAACTCAAAGGGTATTGGTTCCAACAGGGTTTTATTGCATATCCCTGCAACTTGTGGAAAGGGCATGTCCTCTGTGCCTCTTGCGGTTGTAATAATGCCACTTGTCACTAATCCTGTTGTCTTGGGAGGAAGAATAGGCAGACTCATTGTTCTGCAAAGGAAACTAAGACGTGGAAGGAGGAAAACCAAGTGACGAGTGAAAACAAAATGCTGACACACATTTTTGCTCGAGGCATGCAATGGGACAATAATACGAGGTCCGACCTGGCCATTTAACTTAAATAGCATGTAATTGAAACAATGTGTGTTGATTGTATGCAGCTAGTAGAGAGGTGATTAGCCCAGATTGGTACTATAGAGGTCAAAATCTATTTTGGCTAGGTTTTTTTTTTTTTTCTTCTTTTTTTTTTTTTTTTTTTTTTTTTTTTTTTTTTTTTTTTTTTTTTTTTTTTTTTTGTTTTTTTTTTTTTTTTTTTTTTTTTTTTTTTTTTTTTTTTTTTTTTTTTTTTTTTTTTTTTTTTTTTTTTTTTTTTTTTTTTTTTTTTTTTTTTTTTTTTTTTTTTTTGCGAAGCTGTAGTCTTACTACTTTTCACCATTTTATATTTTTGTAATCCTAAGTGAATTCTGAAAAGAAACTGATCTGTATTGCATTTTAAAAATGGTACATGAAAGTTGAAGGCTGCATAATCGTTTTGTCTGGCCATACTTGACTGCATTTTAAAATCACTGCTCAATGAGTTCAGATGAGGTCAGACTGTTGTGCTGTTGTGATTGGCAAGTTGGCAACCATTGCAATCGTGGTGGGGCTTGTGTGAGAACCAAACAAGATTAGAATGATTATGATTTCCACAACGCAGCACCAGATGAAGAGGATAAAAGAGTGGAGGTAATCAGTGGAAAGTCCTTAGCAAATTAAGGAGAAACTGCATGTGCTTTGTCAAAAATTCAGCTTAAGTAGTTTTATTTTACAAGTGTCTGTGTCATTGGTGAAAACAGATAGATTGATTTTATGGTCGTGGTGCTTGGGGTGTTTCTGTGTCTCCAGGAGCTCTGACGGGGCTCAGGTGGCTTCAATCAGCACTGTTGTTTAGCCCTTTCACGGTAATCGTCACACAATGAGCCTTCATAGCCTCAGCCCACCACCTCCACTCTCCCCACGGGCGTCACGCAGCATGGTGCGATGGCTATGTACACTTGAAGATGCGTTTTGTTTATTCAGTGTGGCACATAATTTTAACTTTCATCAGTACGTGTATTTTTCTCAACAATGACATTTTCGTTGTTCCTCTTATGTCCTGGTTTCCTTGTTTGTCTAGCAGGTAAATTTGCTGAAATTGTGATATTTTACTCTACACTGTCAAAAACACACATGCCAATTACCTACTTGTTTTCTCAACTTGAATTTAGTTTATCTCAGCAGACATTGCATGGGCATTTATTATTTTGTAATAGTCGCAAATATCAAGAGAATCTCCTTCATAGAGCTTTGGCCAGAAACGTAAAGCTTTTGACTTTCGATCCCGAGGTGCTAAACGTCCATGGAGATGCAATTACAAAAAATGTAAGAAAGTAAACAAAAGGGCCGTAGGACAACCCGATTAGTGACTGTGTTACTATTGTTAAATACATTTAACTCACATTTATGTGTCAGAAAACTTTTGAGTGAATGCCAATAGTATTATCTTAATCTCCATTGGTTTAACATTAGGCTAACAGAGTTGTGGCGACACAATCCCGAGCTCTATAGCATGCATCAGCTCTGGCCATGTGACAGCACACACTGTTAGTAACTGCAGAGTAGCCCAGGGAGCCCCCTCTTAGCTGGGGGACTTACAGAGGGCAGAAGGCCTCTTTACTTAAGGGCCTAATAATTCACTGCAATCACATGGGTGACTCTTCCCATCAGAGCTGCTGACAAACCCCCATTGTGACTGGAGCACAAGGCACGTGCATTTGAGAAATGTCGATAGGTCAAAGGTTAAAAGCTACAAATCCTGACTAATGCGAATTTGTAATTTATGAAACTGGTTATATTTTCAAATATGTTTCCTTGATAAAATTATAATATCAAAAGGTATGTGCTGGAATGAATGGCAGCATAGAACAGGCTGTCCTGACTGGATGCAAGGATAAACAGGAAGTGTTTGTTATTCTTCAGACATCTCTGGAGAGTTTGGAGATAGTTGTGGTGGGGCTAAACAAACGTGTAGGCCATCCCTCTTGCTAGTACATGCTCTCAGGAAATTCAAATACAAAATTTACATTGTATATTATAAGATCATATTGGAAGAAATTGGCGGCCAAATGGAAAAGCAGTGAAAATTTGACACATGAAGTTAGTCAAACTAGTGTTGTACTGACTAAAATTTTAAACTTCAAGAGCTGATAAAGCTTAGTATCATTCTAAAATTGTTCAGAAACGGTGACATTTTGTCTATTTAATGTAGATTAGTATCTGATTTTTAAAATAATTTTGATAACCCCAAGTCAAACAATAATGTTGTTTGATGTTAAGATTTACAAATGTGGTGGTTGGTGTGGAGATGTTTGCTTTTTAGACAGTCTTCTTAACCACGGTTGGTGATAAAAATCTCTTGACAGACTATAAAGAAGAGGTCTTTGAAGCGCTTTTTGCTGATATGAAGAAGCCTTAAAGTGTGGCGCTGGTTGTAACTCGACCTTTGCTTTTGAGACTCTGTAATCTGTGCTCAGCTGTGCCACTGGGTTCAAAGAGCTTCCAACCATGACAAAAAGTCAAAAGGTCACGTAAAAGCGAGAAAGGGTCATTGCTGCAGACATACACCTGTTCACAATGTGCCAGTATTAGTAAAACCGATTATTTCCAGATGGTTTTATGGTGATATTTTGGCTGTAAAAGCAATGTCATGACCACATTAGAAATATCACATGCAGTGAATATGGGCGACCCCCTGCAGGTCTGGTGGAAATGAACTTTTGAGTTGGTCATAAATGTGCACTTTGTTGGATAAAAGGCTGTAGCTTTGATTTAAATGCTCTTTAGAACAACAGAAAAAACACATGGAGAACCTTGCTTACAGGCTTCAAATGTCATGGCTAACATTAGACAGTGCAACAGGAGATCCACATAGTAAGAGTAAGGGAAAGATATTAACTTTGCGTTAGAAGGGACACATCTGGCAAAATGCTAAGTTTTTCTTTAGTGTTCTTTTCCATATTTTTTGCGGTCGGTATTGCACACCTGGCCTGGATATCGGTCATAAATAAAACATTGCGACTGCGCGTGTATTTGATTGTTCAAGGCTTTTGGCTGTAAAAGGGTTTTATGTCCCAAAGGCTTTATTAGACGGGACAGCCGCAGTGTGAAAGGGAGAGAGGAGAGCTCTAGACAGTTGGCAAATGGTCAAGGCGTGGAATCGAACTCGCAACACCACAATGGCATCAACCACGCAGGTGCAACACCCCCAACCATTGCACCATCAACGAAGCAGTCATTTTGTTTATCTCTGATCCCTTGTAAAATGTCACGATGCTAAAATTTAAAACTTTATTTCGAAAACTAATCATAAGACACAAAAATAATACACTGTCATTTTCAACAGAAATATTGTAGTCTCTTCAGTACAATGTAATGTAGTACAAACACTTTCAGACCAGTAAAGTATTGTAATTTATGTGATTTATTTGTTTGTTATTTTTTTCTGTATCAGTTCTTGTTTGGGTTTCTCTAATATAGTATGGGAAAGTCACTCAAAAATTATGTCCTGCCATATTATTCAGTTAAAAGTTACATGCACTGTGTTAACCAAAGAGTGTCAGGAGTCATTTGGAAAAGCTGAGACATTGTTCAAACATGACACTATTGAGCTGGCGCATATTCATGCAGACTAGGGAGGTACTGAAGCAGGCTTGTGGCCGACCTTTGACCTTAACAGTCTTTCCCCACTCACAAAGGAGTCGTGTGCCCAGTGTTAACCAGCACACCCAGAATAGGCACACACATTTGTCTTATGAAATAATGTGTAAGAGTTGTGGCATTACTGTAATTAGAAAGAAAATTGGAAAATTCTGAGAAAATGTTTTTGCTGGGTTTCAGAGGGTATCACCCCCTACAACAGGCTTTGGGGGTTTGAGAAATGTGGGGCAGGTTAATATTGTTAAAGGAGACTTGTTTCGTGTAATTCATGGGTGATTTGTATTTCATGGGTGACAGGGTGTCACGGGACTAACACTCATAAATAAAAATCACCTCGCACCTGTGTATTTTACGTGCCCAGATGAAGACGGGAGTCAAAACGCATAGGCCATGGCCTCTGGGCCGGATGGGCTACAAACCAGGTCTGAACCAGGTCTGAACCAGGTCTGAACCAGGTCTGAACCAGGTCTGAACCAGGTCTGAACCAGGTCTGAACCAGGTCTGAACCAGGTCTGAACCAGGTCTGAACCAGGTCAGAACCGGAATTAAATTAAAGGACTAAGCCAGAAAAACCAGCAAACCAGGTTTAAACTTGTCGTGGGCCGGATCAGATCGTTTGGCGGGCCTGATCTGGCCCCTGGCCCTTAAATTGAATAGCCCTGGCATTGGCGTTTACATTAAATAAACTTATACGAGTGCCTTGGATCTCTTCTCTTTTCATTTTGTAAGACCTATTGTGCTTTTGTCTGCTTACCCTGCTGTATACAGTAGTTCTAACACCCATGGATCATTGTTATATTTTGGGCATTTTAAATTGCTATATTGAACTACAAAAAGATTTAATTAAAAATCAAATCCACTTACTTCCGGGTAGAAAACAAATTTGCAATGGCCCCCTTTTTTAAAATGCGTTGCTGTATGTCGCTTTATGGAGAGCTGCAGTTAGGGATAGCAAGCAACAGATGCTGCTGAATCCTACTTGTAAGAAAATGAATTTGCAGAACAAAGTAAAGAATAGTGGGCGTGATACGGGGAGCAGTAAACCCAAAGACTGTCGGCACAAAGGCATCTTGTCCGCAGGACAAAAATTACTCAAATATGCATGAATCACTCTACATACAACTTCAAGTGGTTAAATTAGAAGTCGAAACAATCTGGTTTCTGGAAAATGTGGTTAAAAGCTAATAAGTCGATTTATAGGTCTCTTTTAATCTTGTTTGTCATCCACCTAATCACTACTACTCCTTCAGATATGTTGTAGGGGTGGGCGATATTGACAAAAATGAATATCTCGATATTTTGAGTACCCGATAATAGTTAACAATTTGTCAACCTACAGAAATGTGTGAAACTCAATACGTTTTAAAGACATGTTTAAGTATCAGACAAATGTGAAATGTATGTAAAATGAATCGCCATAGTGCAGAAATATCACCTTTGTACCGTTATTTGAAAGTTTAACAACATCACTTTGTATTTTTATCATTTTGTAGCTTTTTTAAAATTATAAACTTTATTCAAATTTTGCATATCTTCAAAACATTCACAATATTATCAAAGTTTCGATATATAATAATAATAATAATATAATTATATATATAAAAAATATAATATAATAATATTTTTTATATCATATTATATAATATACACCCCTAATACGTTGATGAATATCTTCTGGGGATTGACAAGGTGCTGGTTCAGGTGTGTAGCCGTCACTGCTCTGGAGTGCCAGCCAGAGCACTACTTGTGGCCCTGGATGGATATTCGGATAAGTGGAAACGATGAGGAGACGCGAGGACGGGTTCAGGAGCTTTATTGAGCTTTATTTATACAGTGATGCCACAAAGCACGTTATCGTGCAAAAGCAGGAGCACCCTTGTAAAGCGGAAAGGTGACATCATAAAGCACGCTATCATGCAAAGGCTGGAGCGCCCTCTACTGGACGCGCCACTAACTAACAAGCGCATGGAAACACAAAGACATTACGGGGCCTTTTGTACAGCCGCCCCCAAATGTATGAAGTACATTTGCTTTAAACAAAAAGCTACTACAGAACAAACTATTCAAGCTGACTATTCATCGTCTTCGTCTGGGAGGGCCGGCAGCAAAACTCTAGGATAGTCTGAAGTCTCGCAACAGGCCGGGTAAATGTTCTGTCCTTTCATCTTGATGTAAGCAGACCTGATGTGCCTGACGGGGTTAGGGTGGACCTTGGCGATGCAACCCACAACAGCCAGAAGGCGCGAGGAAGCTGAAGATCGACGATCATGGCCACCGACCCCTCTGTGGCATCGGGAGATGACCGCCACTTCTGCCAGGGCTGCTAGCCGGGGAGGTACAGCCAGATGAGACGGGCCCAGAAGTGATCGGCGAGTACCCGAGAATGCCTCCACCCTCGTTTATCCAGTAACTCTTCTTTAGGATAGACCACTTGGGGAAGTAATCCGTCTGGCCCGCCCCATCAAGAGGTAGTTTGGAGTCACTGGATCAGGATCGCTTACGTCAGAGGGGACATATCCCAGTGGTTTGGAGTTTAAGATTCCCTCCACACAAGGCAATGCTTGCCGTTGTGGCTGACAAGGTGGTGTGGGATGTACCACGTTTCGTCGGTTCAGGCAACCTCAGAGGGGTCGACAACTTCACCACTGAACCAGCCTGGACTAACTTGTCTATCTCAGCGCAGTAGATCATAGCTTGCTCTGGATCTTTCCGGAGCCTTCTTTCTATACATCTCAAACTTCGTGGAACAGCGTCTGGGGTAGCCTGAAGGCGTGGCATGCTTTTGCGTCGGAGGAGGGGGGTGGCCTAGCGGGATATGCCCCCTACTTCCTCGCGAACTGTCTGTAACTCAAGTAAGTCAATAGCATAGTTATCTTCTCGAGTTGTGTGTGCCTTTCTTCACTGGAATGATGTCCGCCTGCCATAGCCTCTCTACATGCTTCAGTAGTTCACTCACCTGAGGCACGAGTGTAGTGGTGAAGAGACATTGTGGTGGCATGGAGGATGAGTATATGAGGCTGGATGGGCCCTGTAATGTCCACCCTAACCTGGTGTACATTGCAGCGGGGCCACCTGTAGGACCGAAAGCGTACAGCTCCTGTTGGAATAATGAGCTGTGGGTGGGCACTGCCTATGAGAAGTAGAGGTTTCACTTTCTTGAAAGACTGTAGGCCTCTGAACTGTTTATAATTCTGCTGGAGAAGAGTCAACTGAGTTAACTGCTCTTTTAGGGCAATACGGGCAATACGGGCAATGTTTCAAATCTAAACTAAAAACTGTTTTTTTTGGATGTGCATATGACTGAAATGCTTTTCTTTGCACTCTTCTCTTTTATGTCTTGAACTATTATTTCGTGATTTCGCCATGTCTTTGTGATTTTAATGTCATTTTTTTTCCTGTTGTGTGAAGCACTTTGAATTGCCTTGTGTACGAATTGTGCTCTACAAATAAACTTGCCTTGCCTTGCTACGGGTGTGGTGAAGGCACTGTTGACCTTGGCACTTCAGCGTAGGTTTACCCGCAGGGGAAATATCGAACGAGACACACAAGAGCCGTGTGGAGCAGGCTATTCAACTTAATTTTCCTGTGGGCCAGAGTTTTTTGAAGGGCCAAGGCTCTGGGCCGGAGGAGCACAGCATGCACTGTAACAACATTTTCGGTTGCACAAAATCTGCCCAACACTGTTTTCAATAAATCGAGTTTATTCAATAGAATAACTACTGATAGAGCGAATGTATTGTGCGACATAACAAAATGCTTTAGTCAGAGTTTTAATTCTGGTTCAGAACTGGATGGGCTAGACTTCGTCCAAATAGGGCTGAACCAGGACTAACTTGAATCAAACGAGTCTAAGCAGAATTGATTAAGGACTAAACCAAGACCAAAATTAACCAATTACCAAGATTATTATTATTTGTTTTTAATATTTGGAAGGTGGGGGTGTGGGCCGGATTAAATTGGCTTGAGGCCCGATTTGGCCCCCAGGCCTTAAATTGAATAGCCCTGGTGTAGAGTCTTGTCATATGGTGCGCAAGGAAGTGTTCTGGGATGCCTTGGAGTTGAGCTTCTTTGCAGCTTTGGGCAGCAGGCATTGTCCTTTCTGACCCATCATCAGTACTGCATGAGTTCTCAAGGTCTTACCATCATGGTGGAGAACGACTGGACGACTTTCAACAGCACTTTCAGTTGGCCGGTCGAGGTATCAGGACTCGGTAGTTGCTCACCTGTCCTGGGCAGAGCAGTAGCTGGGGCA
Organism: Chaenogobius annularis; assembly: GCA_015082035.1. Taxonomy (NCBI): domain Eukaryota; kingdom Metazoa; phylum Chordata; class Actinopteri; order Gobiiformes; family Gobiidae; genus Chaenogobius; species Chaenogobius annularis. The sequence goes on along the minus strand of BJKM01000006.1, from coordinate 2,539,237 downwards.
GGTGCCTTTGGGGTCTTGGCGTTAACCTGGTGAAGGACCTGCAGATGGGACCCTGACACAGGTTGCAAGGTTTTTTAGGGTGGCACTGTGCTGCGTTCGCAGAATGTGAGCGGGCACGCCAGCACCTCTTGTTGGTCTTTATGCCAGTCGGTCAGGTGTTTTGACTAGCTTGGCGATGTCTGGACACTGACTCAAGTGGTGCTTACGGTTATCACAATAGGCAAGTAGGGCTGGCTGCTTAGCTTTGTTAGGGTTGTTATCTGGTGGCTTGGATGACCCTTCTGCACCATGAAGAACTCTGTTTGAGCGCTTGCTTGATTTGGCATCAGGCTTCTCTTTAGTGCTCCTTGGAGTGGCAGTCTGGCCAAATCCCTGACACATGACTCATAAATTAACCATGTGGCCAGGTCTTCAAGTTTGTAAGTCTGACCAGAGTGGTTGTACATGCACGCGGCGAAACTCTGCTCTCTGCTCTGATGGAAGCTTGCTAGGAGTCGAGCCACTGTGAGCCGCACTGGAGTTCAACCTCTTCCGTCGGGCCTAGGGTCTTTAACATGCTCACGAGCGACTGGATTTGGTGGGCAAATCGCGGCAAATGCTGCCAATTCCTCGCTGAATGTCGGGAATCCATCAAGCTGGATCCTTCTCAGGGCAATCTTCAGACGTGCAAGCTCACCAGGATCATGATGTGTTCGATGCCCCCTGTAGGTATATTCTGGAGGCTGCGAACATGCTGGGGATTCCCCAGGCGGTGGTGTTATCCTTGATTGCTGTGGAGGTGGGTGGGGGTGTGGAGGAGGTGGGACTGGTCCACTGACTGAGGGGGTGTGTTTAGGAGGTGGCACTGGAGATAAGTCGTTTTTGTCTGAGGATTAGGAAACTCGACTTTGGTTTCATACTGGGGATTTGTTTGACTTGTACAGCTACAGAGGACTCCCTCTTCAGGTTCTGCAACTCATTCATCATTGTTCAGAGTCTACTAATGGACCTTTGAACGCTCGGTGCTCGGCTTACCTCTGTCAGAAGGCTTTGAAGGCTCGCGGCTGAGAGTGTGGCATGGCACGGGGCAAATAAAGGGGTCGGGAGGCCAATCTCGCAGTACTGGGCAGACGACGCCCTGTGTCGTTATCTCGAGACCGCTGATCCTGCCAGGACGTCCATGCAGCATAGGGCTCAGGTAGTCGAAGGCAGCTGCCAGAGATCACGTTCCTAGGATTATATGATAAAGGATGCGGTCCTGTGTTGTGGAACATAAGATGCCAATAATTGCTAGCGTTGCTAGACTTGAACGCATGTGGTGTCTGGGATTGCTGCACGACAATTGAGAGTCTTCATCGTATGTACAATTTTCGTCAAATCTAAGAAATCTCTGCAACGCTTATGATCCATGGGATGTGATGCCGTAGTTTGCCTAGATTGAGCTTGCCTCAGTTAACTAATAAAAAACACTTGGATTTCCAGTGTCGCGTGATGGTGAGGGGAATAAAGATAGCGCTAAACTTCCGACATTGCTCTATCATTGGCCACATCGACACGCTCTCTGCCGCCTGCATGGTTGGGCACGTCTGTGGCACTGGTTGGTTCCTGCATACACATTCTTCCATAACGCCAGCCTAGCGGAGTCGACTGCTCAGCATCTCCACGAAACAAGGATATGCGCCAGCGGGAGACTCCGCGAGCAACGCTGCGGTGAAATCCCACGAGCTTCTGATATATCCGCAGCTCCAGTACAATATCCTATGCTGTGGGCAGGCCACGGAAAAGCAACATACTGACTTCATGGCGCATTTATAGATAGCAGCCATTTAATGCCAGGCTTGGAGAGAAGTACCATGTGACCTGAGTAAGATAGGGATACGCCAGGTCATTGTGATGTCGGGTTTTAGGTGCTCCGTAGCCTGATCCATTCTCAGAGCTGCGTAAACTGTGGCAAGCATTTGCTGCGGCGACAGTAGCTCGTCAACACTCCTACTGCAAGGCGCATGGCATGGTGACTCACTCGCGGATAGGCGGAAACGATGAGTGCAGGTACGACGCAATAGGTCGGGTTAAGACCTAGGGGCAGCCTTGGATTGGAAGGACGATGCGACTATAGGGTACACACTCCACAGAGTTTGCCTTGAGCTCGATCTACATAGTGATAGCTTCGTACTTCGCGCCTGGGAGCTTCTCCAGTATCCAGTGTGCGAGAGTAGCAGTAGATATTTCCGTTCCGGTGCATGTATCACATATCATTCCTGGTCAGAAGCTTACAAACTGTGGAATGGGCACTAAATGCAGTGACTGCTACACTGGATAATGCATTGGTTATCGAATGTATAGAGGAAATGTGCGGATGTGGGGCCGAGCCGACTGCCTTCGCATTCAAGGAGCCAGTAGACACGAAAGAAGGCCTCGCACTCGCGACAACAGGAGAAATCTGTAAGTCAGGAGCGTCAATGAACACGGGCAGTTTCTTCATCGCGCTGCAAGTAAAGCAGTGGTCAGTATCTCCTGGCGACCACAGCGCATAGGATAGGGCGCCCTCGACTGACCTGCATTACAACTAACTCACAAGCGACGCTCGTGAGCACTTGTTGCTCACGGCTTAGCTCTTTATCTTTTGCTCTTTTTTGTGTAAGCTAAGATCACAACTTTATCACCACATAGCTTTAATTACTTCCGAAAACAGTATAAAAGATATGTACTTCTTCTGAGAGTCTCACTGCAGTTGGTTAAATCTGTGTATGAACATAATGTTGCATTAAAAGAAGCCTTGAATCACTATTTTAATTTGATCAAGGCCTCCTTCCAATCCAGGAAGTAAATTTTTTATCATTCCAAGGTAGGACTTTACTGAGATCCATGCTCTTAAATTGTGCATTTCTACACTGATATACTCTAGATAAATCAACATGGAAGTGTATAAACATTAGTTACTAGATTTAGACTATAGATCTATTGTCAGTCGGTTTTCTTAGGTCATGATTTACAGCTCAAATGCCAGTAGACTCGGGTCAAAAATGCACCCTTGTGTTGTTGTTGTCGAGAGGCCCGGCGGCTTTGTGCAGCAATCCCAGGGCAATTTATTTTAGTAAAGAAATTCCTTCGTGCGAGTGCTGTCAGAATGAATTTTTTGACCAACAAAACAAACGTGAGGGAGGGCTGTCTGGTCAGAAGAAATCCTAAATAATAGACAAGGCAACAACACCTCATAAAGCATTTTAACCTTACCATGGCTCAACAGAGATCCCTGGAGGCTTCTCCTTCTGCAAGAGCACCATATTTGCTTATTATCGCCCATGACTACCTGTTGGTGTGAGTCATCATAAGAGGATGATATAGTTGAGTGAGTATGTGGGAGAGACCACCTCAGATGAATAGAGGCTTGTCCGATATTCCATGTACTATTTTTTTTTTCCAACTGCGACAGAGTTATTTTCAGTTTACTGCAAGCCAATGCTGTACAATGTTGCATATTTTCAATAGTTGTTATGGTCGTCCATTCACTGGCCAAATAAACTAAAATGAATTCCTTGATATATCAATCCTAAATGTATAAATGGTTTATTAAGTCATCTTTGACTCATTTCTAAAGGTTGCATTTTGAACAGATGTGATTAGTGTCCACCACTTGTCTCCATGAGCATGCTGGAATATTCCGCAGTATGGCATTCAATTTATCTATGTTGCGTTTTTTTTAAAATTCCAGTTCTTGTTATTGCAAAACACACATTGATCTGTAATTTGGCCTGGTGGTGTCCTCTGTGGCGATATAAGATAAGTTTACGCGGAACATAGAAGGAAAAGCAAAAAACATGGAGATAAATGCAGGGGGCCGACCCTTCACCAGCAATGTTACATAGTGCACCTTTTTAAATGTCATTTGTTCTTGCGATCTCCAGTTGATTCAGTGGTCTATGTAGCCGCTAAACCGTCTTGCGCAGCTTACATTGAAAAGTGTGAGTTCACTGAAGTCAAATCCATGAGAAGGCCACAATCTGTGGTCACTTCCTGGCACACACACTGACAATGTAGAGTGGCTTAGCTTCTTATTATCTTTCTCAACGCGCAATCAATGCAGTCCAGGACAGTTTAAAACAAACAGGTTCTATATAGGTCTATCTGGTTTCCCGTGACAAAACAAACCATTTTACAGTTTTAGGGTCTATTTTGGTGTCTTCTCACTTGGTCAAATAAACTCTTTCACCGTCCATCTGTTCTTTGCTTCTCTGGCCCTTAAGTAAAGCAGAATATCACAAATTAATATAAATTGTGTTACTTTTCAGTTGAGGATGTGAGCCGGTGTTAGATTAATGTATTAAAATGTTTAATATTTCCTGTTGTGGCTTTCTTTTAGTTATTTGACTCTTTCTGCATTACAAATGGTAATTACATTTGACTGTATTCAAGTTCTGAAAACACTAATTCTACCCACAATACTGTAATTGAATGCCCTTTAATCAAATATTAAAATAACAGCAGAAGCCACTCAGAAAAGCCCAGTCAAATTGAAAGGGGCTGTCTTTAGGATAATCTGGCTCAGTCTAAGTGCCCTGGGTTAATGGTTGTATCTCTAGGGGTCTCCAAGGAATGCATTCAGGCATTTTACCACCAACTCAATGACATCTGCCGGAGGTCTCTGGAGAAATATGACAAATGGTGGAATGACTCCCTTTTCGCCCATCCACTGGCTCCAGAATTGGGTGGGAGACTGGGAGTTGGTATCGCATTTACAGCAATGTTGTATGAAGGTCTGAAGATGTCAATTTTTCAAATGTACCCACCAATTGCATCAGCTACATAAACTCATGACAAGAAATTATATTTAAAGACATATGCTAGTTTAGGTGTTGTACTTTTTCCAAACCAAGTTTACAAAATAAAGTCTTAACCCCTAATGCAAGACCCCATTCAGGCTATTCAGGATTTGGGCTGTAAAATGGTTTTGGGCTGAATGAAAACAAATATACAGTTTTATAATGTACATCTTCACAATTGAATTACAGAATATAGAATATGTTGTATCTACACCATTTCCTACACTGAAATGATTTAACTTGTCTTTGTTACTATTAGGGGTTGGCACTTTGGATGTATGCATTTTTAAGCATATTTCAGCTCCACCTTTTGATTTGACACTGATTATGCTTGACGTAAAGTCCTTTTCCGATTTAAATGGCATGTGTGGGTGGGCAAGAGTAAGTGCATGCACTGAGTATTGGCAGTAACAAGACAGGAAAGGGTTTTCCTTTGGGCGTGCTATCCCAGTAGAGAGGGAGTGTGTCGGGTGGAGCTGACATTGCGAGTCGGGGTGTTGGTGAGAAGTATTGTCCGTCAGGGGTCACTTCCTTTCAAGTTGCCCTCACACTTGGCACCAAACGGCAGGGGTGTCTGTATAGCCTGCTTAGTGTACATGGAATCTTCTGTACACACCTCCTCAAGCAGACCACATGGACGCTGTCAAGAGCCCAAAGTGAGAGAGAAAGTGGGAGGGCGATCATGAGCAGAGGAGGGAGGGGGGGAAAGGCAGTGAGTGAGGACAATGTCAACAGCTCAGTCAGCTGAAATCCACAGCTCGGCTCACAGCCTCAGAGACGTAACGTAGCAGGAGCGTCCGGGAAACACCAACACACTCTGCAATGCCCGTGGACTTTTTTTAAAGATGAAATATTAGACTTGGTTTTCACAAGCAAGTGACGCAGCTCAGTGAGGGTCGGTCCTACGGATAGCCCGTGTTTTGTGGGTGAGTTAAACTTACAATTTGATACATTGCTGGATGAACTAAAGTGGTCGGCCGGTGAACAGACTACAGCTGTCAGCTTGGCCATAGGCGTCTGCAGCCAACAAAATAGATATGAGTAAAGGCTAGAGTTGAGCTGCCATTGACAAAAAAAGATACCATTGCTGGTACTGTGTGGGGATTGGGTACATATGCGGATTGGAAATAAGACTACATTGTATTTGCTATAGGAGATTGTGACAATTTACTATGGCGCTGTTGTCATACTGCGGTAGTGGTAACATTGGGTGAATGTGGGGTCTTTTTGCAAATTTTCTGATTGTTTGTTTATACATAAATTTGGGATTGAATTACATAAAGCGTTGTCACGACTGTCCTAACATGTTTGTTTTAGAAGCTGAATTGCTTAGTCTTAGTGTGTCCTTGTTAATATTACTCGTTAAACTTGGAGATATTTCCAAATATAATGGTGTTTGTAGGCCATTTTCAATTTCTTTTCATATTCAGTTATAAATTACATTGATGTAGAGATATTGATCCCAAAGTTGTTGAGAGAAGCACGGTCTTATGTCATGGACTGTGGCTTATTTCTGTGTTGGACATGCCCCCTGTCTGTTCATCAATCACACAGACGGACCCATGCGTAAGGAATGGCCTGGCAGTCAAACATTCCACTTATGCCTTACATCTCCTCCCAACAACCGATGAACCCATCTCAATATAGGACTGCACTGCACTCTTCCAGTAAGCTCTTGACTTGGCTCAATTTTGACTTGGAAACTTTTCTACACCGTTTATGTTCAGCCAATACTCACACCAACTTGTCTTAATTTGGAGAGCATCTCATTTGGACTATCCATATTGTTCCTATTCCATTTGGAAGCCTATATTCCATTGGAGAGTTGTCATTCCCGGGCTGTAAAGCTGTCAGATTTCCATACGAAGGGTGATGAAAGGTCTTGTTCCAGCCTACCAATTTCCCACCTGTCAAATTGGTTTGCAATGGCTGCTTATGGGATTCAGTTTTATGAACGGAAACAATTTTCAAAATGTTTATCAACATTGCAGTTTTTCGTGGGTTTATGTTGTAATAAGTTGTTTTTGAGGATCACGTTTCAGCCATGACCATTTGACTTGCTCTTTGATGTTCCTTGTGCATTGTGGACCAGATAGTATCCATTTCCACCACATTAAAGGAACAGGCGGCGCTGTAGTGGAAATCCTCAGTCTCACGTGGGTTGGGGGGGGTTAGTGGAGTGGGGGTGAAAGTGCAGTGGCTTGGCTAAAGGATTCGGGATGTTGCTGATTGGACATTAATGAAGGCAGAGTATAATGAATCTCTGCAGCTCTCAGCACTCTGAGCTTTCCATATTTTATTGAGTATTACAGATGCATGAACTTCCTCAGGGTTACTGAAGAGTCCAAAGAAACACTTGCAGTTGACTTTTGGATAACTTTTACCTGCAATTTATTAGAAACTTAAAGATGCAGAGTATGAAAAACTATCAAATTTTAATATGGACCACATTTCAATGGAAGAACAGGACATATTTACTGTAAATGGGTGATTTTGGCAATGGACGACCAGTTGGACCAGTAATATCAGCAACATTAGCAAAATATGTAATGGCTTTGTTTAGCATGTTTGGTTTTGGTTCTTTTTCTACCTTCAACTATTAAATTACAATAACAAAAAGGCAGACGTTCACAAACAGGCACGCAAGGTAAAAATATGACATTCTGATCATTGAACAATTTATTCAGGATGTCATGATTATTTGGTTATCGATAATTGTAAGATTTAAAATAATCATGAGAATCTGAGGTAACAAGGATAAGTAATTTCAGTTCAATCTATTCTTTAAAAAGTAATGGGCCTCAATATCATTGTTTTTATACAGAAAGATGGATTTCATAAAGCTTGACTTGTGAAAGAATGTAAATTAAGGAATTCAACAATCAAATAATTGTAAAATTGTGATGTTTCTTACCATTTTGTATTGTGACATCCTTACAATCTGCATATAACTTGCATAAAATGTTTTGGACATCGATATTTGGTATCAAACTGCAGCAAACTAAATTTCAGCATGATCTTTGTGTGTTGACTATTGACAGTCTCTCTTCTCTGGAAGTCCCCACACAGTGCGGGTGTCAAGTGGCACCATTGTACTTGTGCCAGTGACACACTTTCTGCCGCGTATGATGTGTAAGCATATCTCCTCTTTAGAGCAGCGTTCCTGCTCTGGGCTATTTCAAAAACGCTGGTCACTTCTGATGGACTATGTCAGTGCATTACTAAAACTGTCTCAGTGGAGCATACCAGACATTTCCCATAACGGCCTTGTCCTCCAATTGAGCAGCTGTTGACCTGTGACACAGCCATCATTTAATATTGCTGTATTTGGCACATTTCCTTTAACTTTGCAAAAGCTGTCCATCAAATGCAGTATCTGCTTCGGATTGCATCTAATTAGGGCGAGTGTACTTTTCTGATTGAGGAGATTTGAATGCCTGTGATATTCTTGGGAAGTACAGCCCCGCATACCAGATATATCTTTAGCATGGACTGCGATGTGTTCCACTTCTATGAAATAACCAAACAGTGTGTCACAGAGCAGCCATACTGAGTTCATGAAAGGGATGTAGAGTATTGGTTTTCCTTACAGGGGTTACGTGGGAATGTTATGAGGCCAGAGCAATGGGTCGTGGCTTTTCTTCTCTTATTTAAAGCATAGTTTGCCCAGTGGTCCCTCTACACGATGCGATTGGCCCATAAGCGAGTGGAGAAGTGGGTCAACAGTGTATCTCTGTCATCGTTTCTCACTGTGCAGCCTTTACCGATTGCGCTGTTGAGTTTCACACAGCAACTGGTGGACTTACTCTTTCAAAATGTGGATGCCCATTGGCCATACTTTAGAAACCTATTATCTGTATCATATCTATGTATGTTGCAGAGTTGATCTGTGAAAATGAGATGCTATTTATTATCCTGGCTTGTGACTTTGCCCCTGAAATGTTGCCCAGTATGACATTAAATTCATATACTGTATCTTGAAATAAAAACACCTGTAATTAAATAGATGCAGCAAACAACAAACTTGTAACTGTAAAACATGCACTTATTATATGAGCGAGGTCGCCTCTCCACAGATCAGACCTGTAACTTGGCTTTGTGGTGGTACCTGCTCCTCTCCATGGAGGTAAGTTTAATGCAGACTATGGAACGTTCCAGGCAAAGCGATAAAATGTCCATGGATATTGGCTGACCTTCCAGCATTAAAGTTAAAGCCTAATTTATTGTTGTTTCATCTAGGTAAATTAAAAAAATTACATTGTGCATAGAACTTCATTGAGAGATGTTCTGCTTTATATTTAGCTACGATTTCCCATCTTTTCATTCCTACAAAGTCTCCTTTTCATTTCTCAGCTTTCACTAATGCGTCTTGTGTTTGTGGTTTGTGGCTTCTGTGACTGAGCTTGACATGTGTATAGTCATTGTCTTCAAATTGGGACCGTTCACAATATGTAGGATTCCTATACTACTGCTTTTGAGCTCATTTTGTTTTGAAGTCATATTTGAATACAAGTTGTTCTAACTCTGCGTTTTATGTGTTGTGAAATATACTTTATTTTTTATTAATCAGACTAAATAAAATGGTTTATTAATGACATCCCCAGAGGATTCAAAATGTCTGCCCTCCTATTTTTCCAGTGGTTAAATTGAGGAATTTCCTCTTCATGGGTTATAGCGCCTTGTGGTCCTGTTAAAACCAGTAGTGCCTGTATGTTGTTTTGGAATGAGGCTCCAGCCCGATAAGACCTTTGAGAATTGTCAAACTTTGGCTGTGACAATTATAGAAATGCTGCTACTACTACTACAACAACACATGTTTTCAGTATAGAAGCCCCCATTAGTTTCTTATGGTAATTGTGATAATAACTTGTACTTCCATATTAAAGGTATTTATTATTGGCTTTTCTTACAGCAAATCCTCTGAGATATGTTAATCCAAATTGTCTTTAAATGAGAGAGCCCATTAACTTGAGGTGTTCTGCTAGAGGGGACCCTATTGTAAGGAAGAGGAACCTACAGACAAAGTGGACGAACATGCATGGACACGGACCTGGTTAATTGTAATGATGACCACAATAATAACAGTTTGTAAATTAACTAAAATGTATTCCTCCATTTGTTATTTATTATGACAATCTGGTACGGTTTAAGCATCATTATTGGCCTATTAAAGTCATTATTTCTAATGGAGGCTGTGGCTATTTTAAGCTGCCGTACTTGGCGTAGATCATATCTTCCTTGGCCTCTGCTGCTCAATTTAGCTGGGTCATTCATTTCCCTTAATCTGTTTCTGCATCAACCAGTCTGCATACTCTACTGCAACACACTAAAACATTTGTGCCATGTAGTGTCTGAAAGGCAGATGACTGAATGTTGGAGTATCAAATTTATGGGCCGGGTGTACTGGTATCAAGCTGACTTTTTCAGCCCTCTCATCCTTCCCATCTGATCTGAGACTGAGGAAGCAGAAGAATGACGACGTCCACAAAGTGGTTATAGAAGAGAGGGAAGAACAGGAAATGGGGTGTGTACTTGATCTTCTGATGTTTCGTCTTTTCCTGAAAGATGCACGTAGACACAAGACCGGCATCCATTATCAGAACAAATGTCATGGTTATTGTGGTTATGCTCTTCTCCTGATTTCTCGCAGTACTGCAGGCACATTGTAAACTTTATCCAGAAAATATTTTAAAGATATTCTTTTGACAATATTGTATTGTTTTAAACTAACCAGGAAAGTCCCACTAAGATTAAGAATCTCTCTTTCTGATGAGTCCTGGGCCCAGAGGGGAGATGCCTATTGCACATGTTTGTTTCGTTAGAATATTGTTGAATTGCTGCATTTCATAATATCTTTTGCAATGATGCACATGTTGAGTGTTTTTCCATCAGACATATTTTTGGTGGCGACAACTCGATGGCTAAAAATAACATCAGGCATGAATATTAAAGAGACATGGACTCCAAATCTACAGGCTGAAATAAAAACAACTCGAAAGGAGCATGATTTTTTTTTGTGCCTCCATTGAAGAGGCCACAGTTTGAATAGAAATGGCAACATTGTGGTTATCAGACTCAAAATGCTGCAACGAACCCAATGTCTTCATATTCAAACATTTCGGAGGTAAATGCTAAATTAAGGGTTCTATTCGTTAGTTTATAATTGGGCCTTGTGTGGATGGGCAGAGGACTGTGGGAGAGAGGGCCTCCGTGTCCCAGGTGATTTAGACCAGCGCCAGTGGCTGTGGCTGCAGAGGAGTGAATCACATAAAGGTCCATTAGTCAGTGAACAAACAGTAGAGTGAAGGGAGGGCATGTGGAGAGGGCATGTCTGGGGCAACTTCATCCAAAGAGTGCTCTGGCTCCTTGGTGTGTGCTGAATGACTCGAATGGCTACTTTTATGCCAAATTTTGAATGGATGAATGTAGTTCATGTTGTGGAATTGGTTTCTATTTTATAGCCATGATTACTCACAGAATAAAATGCATACATTTTCACATGATGCATGTTGCAATTTTGATAATCATGCTCATGCAAATTTCGATTTGATCGTGATATATTGTGCTGCCTTATTCCCTATCTTCTCCACACTGACAGTTGAAAATGAGCTGTATTTTTTTGCTGGCATGCTCAGCACTGAAAGTAACTTTCTTATTTTAACTTTTTTTTTTAACTTTTCTCATTTCAAACTCTGATTTGATTCGCCGCCTCAGTCAGAGGCTGTACAAACAGGAGCGTCACTCTGGACCTGCATTCCGGTGCACTATGACATCACACAAACGACTCCAGATAAAAGTTGGCACTGCTCTACATATTATGCCATTTATCTGTCTGTAAATTCGATTAAATTGTTGTATTCTATACGCTTTCAATCAAGGTATAACATGCCTGGGAGGAATATTTGACAATATTTCTTCCATATCGGCTGGACAATACATCGCTTGGGCGCTGTTTAGGACTGTTTTGGATCTTGAACTTCCACATTGAAGTTATTGTTGTTGTCTTTCAAATGCTTTATTCCTTCATTTTACCACATTTGACACCGCAGTCTGAATACCAATTTTTCCACAACCCTATTACTATTTTCCACTTGTATCCCACCCCACCAGCTTTAGAATAAGGTCTGCTCCTAATTTGCAGGGAGCAGACAGAGGTTGGTGATGTATCTGTTTGAATGAGCTGAGCTAAAGAAAAAAACATGTGCTGCTGGCTCGGCTTTAATCTTTTATTTAGTGCCTCTTGAAGTTGCTATTTGTGTCTACAGTTCTGCTGCTCTTTCTCTCCAAGGTTGAAGCATAAGTCCATTAAAGGCCCTGTACCCATTTTTTACCAACATAAAAATGTAAAAAAAACTGCATCTATTTCTTTTTAAACTATTTGCAGTGGTCCAGACTGATTCCTCACTCCATTCTAAGCATCTTAATTATTCACCCCAGTTAATTTATAAGTGCATTTCACAAATGTCTGAGGGCAAAGCAGAGTTTGACGTCATGCCACTGGTAACAACATAAAAGTTAAAAGCTAAAAGTTACTTCCTTACAACCCTAGGGCTGCTTTTACATTATAACTGTACTGGGCAAAAACAACTAAGTGGAAAGAAGCTCAAGTAGGGCCTATTAAAGCAATATTTTTTATGCTTAAATTACCAGAATTGTGAATTTTTTTCTCTTATTTATTCCTATTTGGCCAATCTTCACAAGCAATTAGAGGTTGTGTAACATGACTTATTTTTTGAAGGACCCATGAGTAGCCTGCGCTCTTACTGGTTTATAGAGGAACTACAATCACAATGGAACCCATAGCACTAGCACTAATTAATGATTGGCCGCAGGTCTTACTATAAACCAACTGGATTTAACCTTTGAAACTGGCAACCCAGTGTGAGGCTCATTCTACTTTCCGATTGGATAACCGTGCTTAGAACCAAAACATCAAATTACAACATAAACATTATGGACAATCATGCCCAATGTTTATGTAATGAAGAATAAATCATAATTAAAATTGTTATCAGCAAAAACTACTTTTGATTTGAACATGTTTATCTCGTAAGTTTATGAACTTTGAACTCAATCTTACATATGATTCCTTTTTAATGTATTTATCATGGATACTATTTGGTAAACTACAGTCTCACTCTTTCAAGTTCCTGAAAAGCACCATTTTGCTGGTTTGAATGTTCATATGTCAAGCAACTTTATTGGTTATGAACTCCAAAGTTTAACATGACCGGACTAGAATACAAAAGTGTTGCAGTGCCCCCTGGTTCAAAAATGTTTGACATCTTTGACCACCAGTAAACTCTACTTCACATTTGATTTCCTCTAGTCATTTGATAATCAAATGATGCAGCTGTTTTTTACCATATTCCAAACTGAGTTTGAAATCTATTCATTCTTATCCTCTGACAGATGTTTAGAACAGAATTCAATTCATGCACAGCAGCACAGATGTTTGAAAAGCTGATTCCGGCATACTTGCATACAGTAAACCCATGTATTCACCTCGCTCTGTCGCTACGCTGCCTCCCCCTCCCTCTCGTTCACTGACCTACTTCCCGGAGCTGGAAGAGTCGATGAGCCACTGGGCTGAATGAAAAGTGACGGTAGTATCTCTCTTCATCCCCTCACTGTCATCAAAGTGTGCAGGCTACTCCTTGCTTTGGTGGCTGTGATGTAGTTTTGTACTGAGTAGTTAACAATCCTCATTAGACACAAGTTGTCAATGCTTATTTTTATTTCACTAATTCTGTCCGGATTGGGATGCATTTATCACTGTACTCTTTAAATTATACTAGCTTCCTTTTCCTGTGAGTGAGAGCCACATGTTTCCCTGAGATGATCCATGCAGGAAGAGGTGTGAGTGAAAGTGGGAAGTTTTCCAAGTCATGCGCTTGGGATCTGTGACACTGCATGAAAAAATATTAAATAAAACCAGACATGCATACTTGAAGGGAAACTTCAACTGAATTTATATCAACGGACTTTTCTGAAGGAAACCACCTGCTTGTCTCCATGGAGATTGCTCTGCCTACAATATTCGAGTTATCAATCTCCATGAAGTCAAACAGGTTGCACCTTGAGGTCAAAATACTGGTCAGATCTGTGGAGAGGCAGCCCAGTTCACAGTAAGAATGCATAGTTTTCAAGGTAACGTTAAAACGATAAGATCTTCATGGTTAATAGCAGGAGCAAATTTATATAGTGCGTCTTTTTAAAGTGCTGTAAAAGTTGTATGGCAAAGGTCAGAATTTCTCATTGTTCTGAAATCCATGGATAGCTATTGCCATGACAATTCAATACAAATAATGAACTCTGGTCACTAAACTGACTGGTTCTTTCTCCCATTGATAATTATTTTTCGCCTGGAGAGATCCATGTGCAGCAAACAAAAATGTTTTATGTTCATTGCCTTCATGATGCAACCTCAAGCTAGTCATACACTGGCTGAACAGGGTCAATGGTATTGTACTGTAACTGTAATTTTTAGAAGTTGTAACAAAGGAGAGTTGAAAGTGGTAGGGAAAAATGACAGATGTCCATATTGAAGGGGGGTGGTCAGGGCGAAATGTCACCCTATTGAGTACCATAATGGAAGATGACAGTGACCGAGGAAGTGGGGGCGTCGAGGGATTAACTGAAAAGGTGAAAGATAAGACCCACGCGAGGAACATATGGCAGTGGACACGGCCATTTTACCATTGTGTTTGTGTAGTGACTTTAGCATGTCGCGATGGAGGTCGGCCAAAACACACCTACCAATGTCACCCCTCCATATGTTTCTCCATATACAGCGGATGCTATAGTGTATTTGGATCTCTTGGCCTACTTTCTGTGGGCAATGGCTGGATGCAGGCCAGCAGGAACAGTGTTGAGTGAAGACTGGCTGCACATGGGCCGCTTTGGGACAGCGAAGATAGAGGGGCGTTCAGAGATGGGACAGGAGGCTGAAGGATGGTGTTTTAGTGAAGTGGATTTAAACCCCTGTTGAGTGGCTCCTTTTCCATCAGAGTCCAGCTGTCCAGTGAAACAACAACTAGCCACCTCAGCCATAAAAATGTATACAGACTCATGATTTATCCTACGGAAACAGCAAGTATGAAGGCTTACTGTGTTGAGCATTGAATCAAGTGGAACGTAAGGATCTACTGCACCAGATATTATGTACTACGTCAAGTAATGTGAATGAGAATACAATAAATGCAGTGTTGCTGTATAATCTCATATCCAGGACTCTAAATTAGCTTTTCTTTGGCATAGTTTGTTTTATGTTTACATGCAACCTAGCAGTAGAATTGGTTGAAGAAGCATTGCAATTGTAGTCTTATAATAACGGTCATTAGAGATAATGTTAGTGGACGTTACATTTGATCAGGGTTGCAAATTTACAGTATAACCTTGCTAGTAATGAAAATATTACCACATAATGATGGGGATTGTGTAGTGTCACCTCATTTTCAGATGATCTCTCAAGTTAAGGTTCATTCAAAAGTATTCTGACAATACAGTGTGATAAATGTTTTACTGTAGTGACCCAACAGTTATTGGGCTTGTGCCAAGCTTCTTTTGTTTACATTAATTGTTTTGGCTGATTGCATCTCTATAGACGTTTCACACGCTTACAACAACAAAATGGTTGGATTACCCACCATTCTAGCGGTGATCAAATTTAAATATGGTAAAAAGATGGTGCTGATTTTGTTTGTGTTACCGTAATTGGTTCAAATAGTGCTTTGAAAATTGAGGAAAGAGGTCTTATTTTTAAACCCCAGCTTGTACTCATCTGGAACAGTCACATGCCGCTCACTGCAGCTCAAATTTACAGAGCTGTAAATATCCTACTCCACTGATGCAATGACTATGAAACTGTAGTTGTATAGAGTAATTATACATTTGGAGTCTAAACTAGAAGAACAACAATGTCTGAATTCACATTACATATAAAATATTCATGCATTTCTACCCCTGAACTACCAGTTTTGATAAGAAATGCAAATGGTACTATTGATCTGTTCTTTTTCTTCTATCAAGCTTGTGTTGAAGGCTCTGCATGTTCATAAAGAATTTACCACTCGACTATTTTTAGACTCCACAGTGAGAACTCCTACACCGAGCTGCATTGTAAGAGTGACGATGGCAGTGAACCATGCAAAGTCTGTTGGGCTTGGTACAGATTTTTAACCCATTTAAAATGCACAGCACACAAGAAATACTCACAATTTGCATTGTGTTATCATAACCAGCTCAGTAAAAGAAGGAATAAATACACCAGTCAAACAATGTTGCAATCACTGCCAAGACAAATGAATCGCACTGATTGCCCACTTCATCGCGCTGCCCTGCTTTACATGTTGGATTCAAATGTGAAAGATTAGAAAGTAGAAAAATGGACAAGTAACAGGATTTCAGCGAGTCTGACAAAGAAAAAAAATGGCTAGCGACAGGTGATGCATGTGAGGAGTGATGCTTGGCCCAACCGACCATCATATTTGAAGTTAAGGTTTTGCATTGAAGACACATGGATCGCTACATTGTTGTAAAACAGGCTCACACATAAGATTAACAATTTCTAGACTGGATTCAGCAAATGTACTTTTTTTTTTTTTTTTTTTTTTTTTTTTTTTTTTTTTTTTTTTTAATATGTCCAAGTTGTTGATGCCATCTTCCTTGTATTATGAATCTAATATACAACTCCAAAAGGATTTATTGCATCAAGATTGTGCCCTGATTACCATGCCTGGGTTCATTCACAAAACCCATAAACGACAGTGGGAACTTTGGCAACGTTCGAGTGTCTGCGGCCGTGTGCTCACTATTGTGTACGGGTAATATATTGTAAAAGGTGCATTCATACAGACCACCCGTATGCTTTTCATAGCAGAGAGGAAATCCTCCAGGGTGCTGTGGCTCATTTAGGCCTCTGCCCTTGCTTTTGTGCGTGTCATCCACTGCACAGACAGAAAGTGTGCTCAGTGTCTGCTTCTCTCAAAAGCCGAGTGCAGCGCTGGGGCAGCTCAAGCTCCTCTCACCATTGTACCTCACGCACAGGGAGCTTTTGTAGAGGCACGAGACCATGTCAAGATGAGGATATGACAGTGGTTTTAGCTGTCAAAAAATAACTTGAATTGAAGCCTGGCACTTTTGGTGTCACAATAAATTAGCAAGATCATGTTGAATTGAAATGTCTGGTTTGTTACTTATTTGGCAAGGATGTACTTCATTAAAGTAAATGTATATCCTGTGTGTGACCAACTCAATATTTTCTAATTACATGAGGACAAGCCTAAGTGTCTGAAAAAAACTTTTTGAAAATAATGTTTAAAAAAACGTTGGTTAGAAAAGTCATGCATGTGAATACTAGCATAGTGCTAAAGGGTTTGAGTGCTAGAAATCTGTCGTCGTCGTCTTTGCCAAATGAGTTCGTATTGTTTTATGTTTCCCGTGTTTGCTCCTGCGGCTTCTTTCTTCCTATACTGTATTTATTTGCACTGTTCGTTGGCTGCTGGAAGCATACATTCCTGTATTTCCCATGCACCAAATGACTTTTCCAAACCGCCTGTATTGTACAGTAGATATTCTGTTATGCAGAGTATGCCGAGTACATAGAATCTCCTATGTGATTGTTATTCTACACAATACAAGGAAACATAACATTGACTTTGAATGTAAAACTGCTGTTATTTGTTCCTTCTTGCAGATCATGCCTCCTAGATAGCACCTCGGCCCTCGTCCTCTCCCCCTCCCTGCCCCCCAGCCCCCCTGCTGCACCACTGCCACCTGTGTTAGCGCCTCCACCATGCCGCCCAGGAAGAGGAACCGGCCGGGCCTGGGCATTCTGTGCTGCTTCGGTAGCAGCGAGCCCCCGGAGATCAACCTGAAGGACAGTGTGCCTCTGCAGCTACTGGAGTTCAGCGCTCCCATGCCCCCGGCCGAAGAGCTACACGCACGATTCTCTGAACTGGTGGTGAGTGAATAGAAAAGTTTAGAAACTGACAAGTAAAACAAGAGGCTCTATCTAATGTTTCCTTCTTTTTTATAATTTTTTGGGTAACTAAAATATTAAATTTTTTATTCACGTATTTCATTCCTGCCCACTTCCTGCTGCGGTTTCCCAATTATATTTCCTTAAATATTAACAGTTTAAAAGCGTGACTGAGGCTAACCAGCTATTTGGTAACAAATGTCCCCAATGCATTGTTTTCAGTCCAAAAAGATTATCTTAAAATTTTGTGAAATATTTTAATAACTTCAGTTTATAAAGTTTCAAATTCTTGTTTTAAATAAGTGTCTTGTGGTCTTTAGTTACCACATAGCTGATTAGCCCCTACGAAGCTGTAAAACTTGGAATGGGTAATTCACTTTAGGACATGCCTACATATACATGCATACACATACACATATACATATATATAATATAAATGTATATATATATAAAATAAGTGCACTGTGTGTGTATATAATATATACACACACACACACACACACACACACACACACACACATACTGCACTAAGAAAAGCTATATATACATATATCTTGCCTTTTTGTATGCAACCCTAACCCGTTGTGAAAACATGCCCCCATCTTAACTTATTACTCCAACATCACAAGGCCTTTGTATCTCATATTGGGATCAGATTGGTGTAGTCTGCATGCCTGTATCTCTGCCAGATTGGCCGTGTTGGCATGTGCCCATGGTGTGCAGAGGGATCAGGGCACAGCTGTCGGACTCCATTGGCGTTCAGAACAGGACTTTGCTGTTTCTGTCTCCTGATTTACACTTCCTGTCTCTGTCTGCTGCTCTTTGCTCTAAACAACCTCATTCTTCAGTCTGTTTCTCTGGTACCAATATGTTTGACAGTTCTGCTACAGCCCTGCTTTCTGGCATTGTCCAGTTTAGGGAATGCTAAAGCTAACCACCTGCAGGATGTATCACTCTTCACTGCTGTCTATGTCCATTCAGAGATTTGCCAGTTTCCCCTGAGACTGTAATTATTTACCTTTATCGCAGCAGATGTTCTCCCTATGTGTCCAGATGTATGTACAGCTAATTGGTCCAAAGTGAACCACATATTTTGAAGTTATTTTTGTTGCATTTTTCCCCGAAAATCTTGTTCTCTCATTGTTTAGGCCTGGGTTAGTCCTGGTATAGTCCTGTTTTTTGTTGTTTAAAATATTTACTCCAAAACTAAACCACTCTGACAGTTTCAAATGTTTGTCAAATGCTATGTTTTAAGCACTTCTGAATATCCCATCTAAACTGTAAACAGATGAACAGCAGAGTTAAAAGATTGCTCTCTGATTTCAAAACCTCTTAACTTGCAGATTTTTGACCCAGGGGAGAGAGCGAGGGGATTTAGCATTTTCACAGAGCTGTGCATGACCACATGTTGCAAATAGATTATTATCCAAGGACAAATACTGGTGATGGTAGAGTTCATAATAGTGGCGTTGTCGTAGCCTTTGAGCAGTGGTGCTACATTTGATATCTATCGATATGCATTTGAGTTGGAAGTTGGCTTTATGTCTGAATCTTCATAGTGTTCTTCGTGATGTTTGTAAAAGGTATCATAGTGGTCCAAAATTGTGCCTTAACAGACCACAAAACACTTTGACTGGAGCAAAAACGTTACAAAAATTAAAAATATTTTTTATTTATGTACGTTTGGCATGGAAGGCTGTGTAATTTGCATTTCTTGATAGTAACGTTGTGCTGAACAGGTTGGAACAATATAGGTTGGCAAAAGCTCTAATTTATTCAATCACTGCAAACCATAATTTCAAAAGATCTTGACGCTATAATTTCTTAGCCTGTCCCCCCCCCCCCAAAAAAAACAAAAACAAACAACAACAAAAACTGTAAAACCACAATCAAAATCTCTTGTAAAGCCTGTCTCACAGAGCTGCAGCACCAAAAATTTTGAAAAATTAAATTATATCAGACAATAAGTGAGGGTGAGGGTTTCCGTGGCAACTGCAGACAGGGGTTATTGTTATGAAATGGGGTTTGAAGGAGGAGATGAGACTGAATGGAGCCTGCAGAGTGGGAGCAACAGATCTGGGCCAACCGGAGGAGTAAACCACCTCCATGTGTCTAAGTGCCCATAATAGGATATCTATCCACTGTATGATATAGCACAGTGTAGCATTAGCCCTAGCCGCTAATGATGCTCAAGTGCTGCTGTCAACTATCTATTTCAGGACACTGTCTATTAACACGACTGGATGTTCTGAAATCATGCTTTAGTCCTGCTTTAGTCCCGCTTTAGTTCCGTGTCATTCCCAGTTTTGTTATGTTTGTAATGCTAGGAATGTCAGCCACAAAACTTTAGTGTAACTATTATTCTGAGTAGAAACATCAACATTTTTGGGATATTCAGACTTATTGCCTAAATGTCAGTAAAATATATAATTTTACTTTTATTCACATTATCATGTTGGCAGAGAGGTTAGAACTCCCTTCTCCTAATGACGACATCATGGGTTTGATTCCCGGGCCCGACCAACATCACATCTGAATGATAACTTAAAATTACATGCGTGACAAACAGCTGGATTGAAATGAAATGACTTATTTTTGCTTCTTGCTTGTCGAGCAGAAAACACTAGACAGCGTAGATCAAATGGACCTGGAAGCAATTTCTGTTAATTCACAGACCACTTCTAACAATCCATTAAATTCAGCTTCACATTTAGAATTAGCCACACAATTTCCTAAAGACTATCAAGTTCTGTTTGATGAATTGGAATCAAAGAACTTGTTGCCTCTTGTAAAGGCTGAGGTTTGGCTTTCTATTTAGAACAATAGCAACTTTAATATTGTTTCCTATTCAATTTCCTTTTAATAACACACTATTGAATGCATTATTCCTCACAGTTGAAGCCCTGGTATTCCATTGTTGCAAACCTGAAGACATGTCATGGTAATCAAGCAATCGAATGTACCATCAACCCGATCTTTCCCCCTTTTACCCACTAATAATGTGATTGGAGATAAGGAAGTAATGTGTGGTTGGTCCAAATTGCCACAGCAGACAACAGCTGGCGTGGACTCTAGAAGACTTTAGATTAGATTGCTGTTCTGTTCCTCCATCCTCCACATCTTCATTTGTGATCTGCTTTTGTCCGTCTGACTCTTGGCCTGCGCTAATGTATTGTTTTGCCTCTGTCTCGCAATTTGTCCCAGTTTTAATCCAAGCTCTCTGGGCAATAGTCCAGCTGTTCAATGTTTGTCCCCGTCTAGTCACAATGACTTCCAATCAGTTTGTGGCCTTGCAGAAATGTAGCACCAGAAGATGTGACGATAAAATGAGTCTCTTTAAAAGCGTTTCCAAGAAGATCACTTGTCAAACCTAACCCCTGTCTGCACTCAGGATTTAGCTCTTATATCCCAAATCATGACATAACAAAAACTGTCTCCTTCTCTGTCCTTTTTTGTTCTTTAGAAAATTAGGAGACATTCTTGTTCAAATTTTTTCCATGTCATACCAATGGCAAACTCAAATATGCCCCATTAAAAAAGAAAAAAAATTATACTAATAATTGTTGTGCAGTAATCTTTTTCATCCTATTCTTGTCACATGATCTAAAGGCCATTATTGTCAGCTTCAGTTTCCTCTCAGTTTCTTCACGGCTTCCAATAACTTCCTGCCTTTTCACTCTTCTTCCCTTTTAACTTCCTGTCTGGCCTTTTGCTATAGGATACAGGCATGTTTTTTTTTGTCAGGCCGAGGACAGAAATACTTTTAAATGGACGCCATGCATCCAGGGGACAGAGGATGTCATTGCTGGACCACACAGACATGTTTCCTTTATAGGCACACTTTTCACACCTCCTCAAACTGCTGTCACACCCAATCCCACTGCCATGTCAGTCACTAGCACCTACGCATTTACTCAGCTTTTTCCTGTCTACCATTTAGCATTCAGGTGACACTTTTCCTTTGGACATGCATTGTAAAGTACAGGCATGATGGACATTATAGACTTCTGGCAATGGGCCTCGTCTAAAGGTTAAAACCACATGCTTTGTTTGGGTTTTGCTATTAATATAAATATTTTAAGCTTAAAAAAATAAATGGAATAAAGTAAGAATAAAAAAAAAAAAAGAACCCCAACCCCATACATGAATAAATCTTATACAATATATATTTATTTTCTTATGCATACTTGTGTGTGACTAAATGAAAACCCCATAGAGATTTCAAGAGCACAGAAGTAGTGACGCTAATCTTTGTGCACTGAGCCTAATCCTATAAGATAAAGCATAAAGTGCACTACATCCATACAATTCATGTGAGTCACTGCCTTTTTCCTGTTCAATGTTCAGAAAGTTGAAAATTAAGGAGCAAACTTGGAAAAAACAAACGAGACAAGAGAGAGAATGACAGGTGCAAATGGCATCCTACAAATCAATAAAAACTAGAACACAAATTAACCCCAACAAATGTCCCACTTTGCCCACAGTCTGTCAAATTTGTCCATTTTCAAATTGAGTCCGAATGTGATTTTTTTTTTTTTCCATTTGTCGAATGTCCATTATAATGTTAGTCCAGTCCTTTTAATAAACTGTGTGTTTTGAGTCATCCATTTTTTTCGTGAGTGCCTTTTTCGCTGCAGCCCGGAGGATGCCCCAGAGATAGCAGTCAACTGTGTCCATGGCAGGAGTCCTGAGGTCCATATACATAGTTCTGAAATCCATTAGGATGGTGATGTCATAAATTGTCTGTAAGGCTTTGTTGATCTCAGTCCAAAACTTGTGAACAACAGGACAATCCCAAAAGACATGATGATTTGCCTCCTGGCTGCCACATCCTCTCCAACATTCTGCATTTCTCTGCGAGTAATGGGCACTTTGTGTCACGTATCTTTATAACACCATGTCATTTTTCCAGAATTCCCTCCTAGCTCCTTAAATCTTATCTCCATATTTTTTTCTTTTTTGTTTAAGCCAAAGACCTATTGGTATTGGTGGAGGTGACTTGTCTTCTGTTCCCATATTTGTCTCTTCCTCAGATATATCCCGTGATGAGATACGCAGTGGAAGTCTTTGGTGTATTGACGCCACGTTCTCTCATGTTATTCACATTCTGTTCAGTACGTGAAGTATTTCCATAGGCTTGGATTGGGAAGCCTGACAAAGCCCTCATAGGTCAGACCTGTCAAAAACGGCAGGTGTAACAATATTAGCTTTGGTTTATAGGAGTTCTTCATTGGAGTGTGCAGGCGAAGGAGGACGGGCCAGATCAGGAATCTTCTACACAGTTAAGCCAAAGGGAATTTGGTTTTGTTTTGGAAGATTAGTGAACACACTGTTTGTATCTTGGATGTTGGCTTGGTCATGTGGAAAGGGCATGTGATCCAGATGTTCTACCTGACACAGTTGAGAGTGTTAAGGAAAGGTGGGGCTGTAAACCATCCTAAAACCTGCCTTTTTTTCTGGATCATTGAAAACTTTAATCTGCCCATGTACTGGAATATTATTGTCATGGATTCTCTGTTTCACTTGTCATTAGTGCTATTCTCCACACAGGCCCTACATCTTGTATAAAGTCTTATGTAATGTTAGAGCCATTTCTGATTGGAATTCCCTCTGTTAAAACATCTTCATGGTGATCCTCTGCTACTCTTAAATGCACCCTAAAAAGGCCTGAAAGCTCATTTCATTGCTGATGTAAATCTTTCTCTCAAGGATGCCCCTTCCTTAGAGTGTGCATCGAGAAGCCTGCTGGGGTTAGATGGAGACCGTAGGCTCAGATCCATTTGGTTCACATTCAAACATCTCATTTTCACACAGTATCATGTCGTATCAGTAACAGCATCTTTGACAAAGGGCAACGAACCAAAGATGTGCCAATGGGCAGATGAAGATTTAGTGCTTATGTTCTGGTCTGCAGATCTGATTCAAGAGAGCTGAAGTCTGTGTCAGAGGATGCAGTTGGATGAGATGCACTTGGCAGTCAGTGGCACTGTTGAAAATTAAAGGGGAGTGGTTTACAGAAGCTCACAGAGCTCATGATAATTAAATGCATACATGTGAAGAATGCTTTGAACCAGGATTGGAAAGCCCTTTTCTGTTTTTATCAGTGTTCGTCCTCCTTGAAGTTCACACTTTTTTTTTTTTTCCCCAAAGCCACAATAAACGGGTTCTGGCTGTTGTGCTGAAAGGGGTGAGGGATGATGTCATTCTTCATAGACTTGGACATTTGGAATGTGCCCCATCCACATGAATGAAAATGTGATTCCTATGGGCAGCTTTAGGGACCCCCTCCTCTGGCACCAGTAGCCATCTTCACTGAGGGGGCCCCAGGAGGCCCTCCCTTCTGCCTGACGTCATTTCAGCTCCACCATTATGATGAGATTAGTGTGAGCCGCTCACAAAGCCCATCTGTAGCAGCGTCCCATCTCTCTTTATACACCCTCTGCTTTTTAACATCCACACGTTTTATCGCTCCATTATCAGTCAGACTTCCTTTATTTGTCTCCTTCTTCTCTGGCCTAAATCCTGATTTATCCTTCGTTTTACTTTTCTACTTTGGTCTTATTTCCTGGGCTCATATGCATTTCAAAAGGTGCAGAGGCTCCATGTACCAAGCAGCAGAAAAGAGCAGAGCAAAGGGGTGAATATTAAAACACTCCAGACCAGTTTACTCACTTCTGGTTAGGCTTAGATTAGGTAGAAATAGTCACAGCTCTGCCTTTTATGCATTACATTTTTACCTGATTTATAATGTTCTTTTTCTTGATAATTAGGTTATCAAAAATAGTGTCTAGTAACAAGTTGTATTTAAATTTACCCTAAGCCAAACCCTGAACTATTGATAATTAATGACTATAAACCCAATTTGCCCAAGAATTAGCCTAGGAACATAAATTATGTTACCAGTAAAAAAAAAAAAACGACCCTGGTAAAAAATGGTAATGTAAAAATATTTGTGAGGTCAATTTTACTGCGTGTCAAGATTTTACTTATTGCCAAAGCTTATAGTTGAATTCATCTCTTTCAGGATGAACTGGATCTCACAGACAAGAACCGGGAGGCCATGTTTGCACTGCCTGATGAGAAGAAATGGCAAATTTACTGCAGCAAAAAGAAGGTAAGCTTGTCTCGTTATAAAGTGTCCCAGTATCACTTTCTGGCTGACCCTGTGTTGACTGCATCATTTTGAACCACAGCAAGTAGAGTTTCCAGCAACTAATTTGTGTGTTGACAAAAACCATTCGACTCTCATTTTGCCACTTCAGAATTTCCCTTTTACCTCCTCAATTTTGGAACGAGCCATTTCCTTTTTCGCTGTGCAATAATTGTACCGCGACAAGGCACTCAAGCACTCCACTTCACCCCGATATTGTGCCAAAACATCTCCTGTTGCTCCACCACAATAACCTAGCATCTCGCTTTGTGGTCACATCCTCAACAGCGACTGACCTTGTGCACACAGAACCAAGGTAATTCGGCCCACGCTGTCATTCAAGAGCTAATTGGATAAATGGCTGTAAACCCTCCCCTGCGGTTACACATTGGAAACAGTATTTCTGATTTGGAGTTTCAAGACAGACTCAAATTTATCCTGACAACCATTTTAAATGGAGAAACTACATTGTGCTTTATGAGTCCACCTGGTTCATAAAATTGTTTAGAAGAATATGAAGGCAAGATATCAACTGTAGTGGTTTACGATGTAATGAAAAACCAGTAAAAATAATAATGCATTCACGGAAACACTCTTTGTTAAGATGTGTGATTCTTGTATAACTTGCATAGCAAAAACAGTCATTTCACTTTTGAGTAATGCATTTGTTTGCACATGAGAGCCCACATAAAAGATTAATATGGCTCCACAATCAGTTATTCAATATCTGAAATAACCGCAGATGTTTTTAGGACTCTTAGAGCTGTGCCAGTGGTGGTAATAAAAAACCGGCGACACGTTGGGCTGATTGAGGCTTAACTGTGAGCTACAGAAGGTTCAAGTGCAGGATACATTTTGTTGGTTGTCTTCCTCCATCTCTTGCAGTCAAAAATGATTTCCCCTGTAACACTAAGGTTGAAAAAATTCAACAATGTTCATGCCAGGAAAGTGAGTGCAAGCTAAACGAGCTAACCACGCCAAACATTGAAGGAAAAGCTAAACAAATGGACTCATTCATACATAGTAACAATGTAATGGAGAGAAATTGCGACCATCGTGCGATGCTTAAAAACTGTTCAATGTGGGCAGGAAGTCCTGAGTCTGCCTCTCACACGCCTCTGCACTGTACAGTCTACTCTAGAGACATAACACACAGAGGTGGCCTGTGTGCCCGTCACGTTGATGTGAATGGAGAGCAGATAGAGCAGGACTGGGCTCAGCCGGTGCTGTCGGCGACACACAAACGTCCCCTTGTTCAGACAAACCATGGCTCTAGTTGTTGTGGTTAGAATCACAACAACAAGGCCGCAAAAAGGGCAGGCTAACTTTGTTCACCTGCAGAATAAACTGAATTTCACTATACTTTTGATGTAAGCCTCTCAACTGTCAACCACAAACCACTTATGTAGTGTTTTAAGTTGAACTAATGCCATTTTGTGGCCACTAAAATGCTGCTGTTGTTTTTTTTTTTGGCTTAATAAAACCACCTAAAACTTTAACTGTCTTTGAAATTAAGTTTTTGCTTCCCTGTTGTTATCTACAGGCAAAAGTTCCTTTTTTTCCCCTTCACATTTAATGTAAGTCAGCAGTTATGAAAATGTGTACTAGTATGCATAATTATGATCATAACAAAGAAAACAGGATGTCAGAACATAACATAACATTCCCAACCAGATCTCAATCTGTTATCTCATTCACTTAACCATGGGTCTATAGGTCCTCTGTCTGCTGTAGTGGATTTCTTAGCCTGATTATGTAAGACAAATCCTGATGTGGACCTGCTTGATTCCTGCTGTGCATGTATTTGTGCAGTGTTCACGATACACAGCTTGTTTTTGTGGGCATGGCTTGTGTCCATTTGTCCGACTGTAGAGAACATAATGTTACGACTAATAGCCCCTGATAATCATCTAGCTCTGCTGGCGATAAAGTCTCCTGACTTCCATAGGATGTTCTGTAATTAATTACAGTTCTGTCTTCAATGTAACCGAAAGGACTCTCCTTAACAAGAGGCAAGATTGATCACTGACAAATCATAACATGAATATAACAATTAACAACAACATAATGTGGTTTTATATAAGGGAAAATGCTGCCAACCCTGTTGTTCCCACATGTGTTCTCATTTTGTAATTTAATCCGTTTCTGTTAACCCTACGAAGAGCTGGCCCCTGTCCAGGGTGTACCCTCCTAAGGCCCAAAGTCCCTGGTCACTGCTCGTTTCCCTAATGGAAACGAGCGGTGACAAATTAATGAAAGATGAAAACATTTGTTTAGCGGTTCATATTTTAGTGTTTAAACTCAAATCTAGTCACACTTGCAATGTTTGAAAGTCTTTTTTGTTTTGTTTTTGGTCCTAACTGTTCAGCCCTTTTATAAAAATAAAATTTTCTCTAAGACCGTATTCAAGTTTTTGGGTTTTCTTGATGTGGTCTAAAATATGAGCTTTAATTTGTTTAAAGGTGGCTACTTGTAGTGGTCATTACATAACCTCCCAGAATTCAATATCCTGTCTATTTCCTGTCTCTTGAGGTGAGACCTTATATCGTAGTTCCATCAATAAATATTTCCTGCAGAGATTGTCTCACTGGAATGCCAGACAGTGCTTCTAGGAACACATATTATGTGACTTGTGGAGCAGAGATTATTAAATGAAAAGTTATAAATATCAATCTGTACAGAGAATATAACCTATGTCTATAACACTCAATGCTAGGATGACTCAACCTTTTTAAAACAGTTTGTTTTTAATGGTACATTATCCCTGTAAGAATTTGCCTTCTATTGTACTCATCCATCAGTGCCTTTTTAAGGCCATCTGGGCAGTGAGCAAATTATCTGCCAGGATTTTGGGCAAGTGCAAGTTTGTGGTTGATGGGAAGAACATGGTTACTATTTTATATGGCAGCATAAAATGTATTCCATTATCTTAACTTTCAATATGTTGTCTAAATAGTGATTGGTAAACTACTACGTATCTGGAACAGTTTGGGACCTGCGTGGGTCCCACAAGAATTCCAGAGTGATTAGAATGCATGCTGTTAATTGACTCCGGAGTACTGCAGGTCTGCGGAAATAAATGGCAAGGAGTCATTTTTTCCCCCAGACACCACAGGGGTCTGGAGCGATTGTCTGCTAATTAGTGTACTTTTCTGTGATATCGAGTGAGCTCGGGCAAATACGCATTGCAGTACACCGCGAGTGGTGTGACGGGTAGTCTGTAAGTAACCCTCTCAAAGTATGTACGGATCCAGCCTCATGAGGCCTTAAATTAAAACATTGCATTCTATTATTTTCGTCATATCTTTTTTTTTTTTTTTTTAAAGTAAAATTTGTATTAGCTTTTCTTATCTTAAAGTTTGGGAGTCCGAGTCAACATTCCTTCATCATGCTTTGTCCATCATTTGATCAGCTTTCATAAGTCTGCAGATAAAGGGTCCCCCCGGGCCTCTCTGAGCACATGGGAACAGATTGTGAGACAAGGCAGCGTCTCCACAGAGATCTCAGTAGAACATGTTAGCATGTCAGTGAGCGCTCTGCACAGACTGTGGCCTGTTTAAGATATGCCTTGGCTACTGCGGTGAAAGACCAGGCCAAGAGCAGAGTGAAAACACGCTGGACTCAGATCTATGTTACACTCGGCTCTGTAGAAAGCATTAATGTATACTGATGAGCTATCACCACTTGCTTGAACTGCTTTTCTTTGTTTTTACATCAATTCTTATGTAATGTCACCTACAACTAGTTTGCCAAGAAGATATGCACTCTTCTGTTTTTTTTGTATGTTCACGCTGTTGATGGATTATAATGGATAAACGTTCTGTGTGAAGTTTTATCTTTTTTCCATGTTGCAGTCAGTTCTCAGTCACTATCAAATTTTAATTATTATTGAGAGCAGAAACATAATGTATTGTTAATGTGACATAAACACCCAGATAATGAGGCACTTTACATTTAGGTTTACCTTTTTTGAAAAGAGATTGAATTTTTGCTTCTGAAATTCAAATAATTTTTATTAGTCCTTACGATTATATTGTGATCTGAATAATCACAATTATTGATCAACCAAATAACCTTATTTTCTAGTCTAAATCTTCCAATGAACATTATTTGTTAGCTTCAGTGTGTCCTTATGGATGTAAAAAATGTTGTTAATTCTGACTAACTGGTGACTTTCCTGGTTTACTCAACCAGAAAGTTATTGAGATGCAGTAACTTAAGATCGTTATTTGTGTCGTGTCATTTAAGTAACATTTAAGTAAGGTAGTGAGCTTTGGTGCCTCCCTGGGGTGGTGTTCCAGGCATGTCCCATCGGGAAGAGGCCCCGCGGGAGACGCAGGACACGCTGGAGGGACTGTCTCTTGGCTGGCCGGGGAACGCTTTGGGATCCCCCCAGCTGGAGGAAATGTCTGGGGTGAGGGAAATCTAGAATTCCCTGCTTAGACTGCTGCCCCTGTGACCCAGCCCCGGATAAGCAGAAGATGGATGAATGGTTGGATGAAACATTTAAGGAGTGACAAACATTAATTGAATAAAACCTAACCTAACCTTTTCACAGCTCTGACATGTTGCCTTTGATACAGCAAATTAAAGTGACTCATTGCATGTCAGGAAAGAGCTCAACTATATAATTTCACCTTGCCTTCTACAGGTGCCTATGCAAACACAATCACCTGCCAACAACTAATGAAATATTTCAGAGATGTGGATTTCCTCTGGCAATTTGGCCTGGAAAAACCGTGCGCTTCAGCAGGTGCATGGTTGTAGCTCCTACGGCGCTCTACCTGATCCACTGCTGAGGATTCCTGTCCCACACAGCTCCAGTTCTGATTGTAAATCTCCTGTAATGTCCCCAGACGCGAGGAATGCACAATGTAGCGACTGTGTGTAATTGCTGTAATAGAAGGACAGGACTGACCTTAATCTGTCACACTCAAACATGCAACTGGAAACTCTGTAATAATTTAGAACAACTCAGTATTTTATTAATATATGTTATGGGTTTTTAATCATTTTATAACAGCGTTCCATAATTTTTTCCTCAATCAATTTTGATTGATTCATGTAGTGCTAAAAAAATTTGGTTATCCCCAATCTCCGCCCACTGCTCTGTCCAAACTTTTTTATAATTTTTTTTTTCTAGTTTTGGTCATACATATAGGGTTCAAAATGTCACACAGCCATTTTTCAACAATAAAAACATTTGAATGAAAACATGCTGCTTGTTATAGTGAAATAAGAGATGAAGAGTTTATCAGTCCTGTGCCAATGGACTGTTTCTATTAAGCTGTTTTTAGATCCATATCACAGTTTTAAAATGAACAAAAGAGAGACTGAATCTTTTTTCACAAGCTGATATAAAGATGTGGTTGCATGAAATATTGATTACCAATTCAGAACAAGTTGAGTTTATCATGTTTAATCAAGAATGCCCTTGTTTGAAAATTGGGTCACTCTAACCTTACCATACATACTTGTTGTCATTCAGTCTGTCTTTGTGCGCTCTTCTAGAATGAAAAGCCATGTTTTTTTTCTCTCTACCATTGGCGTACATATTGGTACGTTTGACATTTACATTTCCAGTGACATTTTGTGGCTTAATGTACAACATGCAAGGGGTTTATAGTCTTATCTTGGTAAAATATCTAATTGCACTTTAATGCTGTTCACAATGCTATGCAGCTTTCATTGACTTGTGCACTGTAACTAGAGCAACTTTAATCTGGGCCTAAAGAGAACCAGATGTGAATCTGTTTGCTGTAGTCGCTGTGTCGTGGTTACTGGTGGCATCAGGCTTGTTCCGATTGGCTTGGACAAATTGATCTCAGATAGAACAATAAGATTATAGTGTGTGCTGTTTCTCCTTTTGCTCAGTTCTTCCTCTCATAGTAAAGACCCAATTATGGACTGGAGTGCTTGTCTTGTTTTGGAGACTCTGTTCTCTCTCCAAGATTGACCCTTTATTTAATTGGTGTTGATGAATTGGTGTATGATTTGTATTATGATGCCATGAAAGTAATACTAAAATTCAATGCATTCATTATGTGCTTTGTTGTACCTTCTGTTACATTTGTCTTACTAATGTTTTAAACATGTGTTTATCTCTGCAGGAGCAGGAGGACCCCAACAAGTTGGCCACGAGCTGGCCCGACTATTACATCGACCGTATCAACTCCATGGCTGCGGTAAGTTAGTCTTAAACTCCATTTAAAGACACAACAAAATGTTTGCTGTCTTTCAGGCTGCCTTTATAGTTGATGAGCAGAAATGTTTGATAAGGGTTGGATCAAAAATGTTTATTTGGTAAAGGTTGGCACTATACATAAAAATGTAGATAATGTCATGAACGTTGTTTTTGAAGAAATGCTAAATTTCAGAATAAAGTAAATCATTTCAGGGATTCTTAATCTTTTTGACCTCGAGGCCAAACATTTTCTCAACAAAGTCACCTGGGGCCAAAGCTCATTAATTGCATTATATTTTACTGACTGTGCAGCCCTCAAGGAGGTGCTCACGGTCCTACATTGGGCCCCGTCCTATGGTTAAAAATCACTGGTTTATATTTCACATTTGTCTGATAATTTTAATGTTTGAAGACTTGTTTTAACACATTTCTACTACTTCTTTTGTAGTGTTTTATAGCAGTTGGTATCCATAGTGTAACATTACCTCCATTCTTTCAATTTTATTCCTTAGACTTTATTCGTCTATTGTAGTCTATCGTTATCGCAGCCTTGAGAAATGATAAAGTATGATCAAAGCGCATGGCATCAAAGCGGAAAGGAAGCGAATGCACATGCATTCTCTTCATATTCTTCAGATATGCTTTATATCGCCAAATGGGCGGAGCAAGTTTAAAAGTAAGACTCAAAAAGGGGAGGGTGGAGACGAGCACAAAGGGATATTGAGATATTCAGTTTTGGTTACTGTTTGGTTATTTTATTTCATGATATAAAATAAGTTAGAGCTATGTGTTCTGTTTTTGCTCAAATAATTGTTGAAACAGTTCCTCAAAACCAAATGTGACCTCATATTGCTTTGTCCTGGTCCTCGTGTCATGTCCTCCATCACCTCCTGTGACAGTCGGAGGGCCTCTGTAGTCACTGTTTATTTGAGGCTCTCTGACTTGGCTCACTTTGTCGTGTCCCTGCTGACTGCCTGTTATATTGGCATGGGCACATTCCTCTGTGTGACCCCGGCCTCCACACATTGTGATGACAAACAGGCCATTTAGATGCTCAGCCAGTGGGAACAGCACTCGGACCGACTAGGAATGACAATATTCATTATTATTGTAAGCTCTTATAAATGCCAATGACAACAGCAGGATTGTGTTGCAAAGCTGCTTTCAGTCTTTACCGTGTTATCAAGATGTAAGGTTTGACAGCTTTAACTCTGCAGTATTTGATTGTAGAGTCATTGACCACAGTGACCTATGACCCAGAGTCCTTATGTGCACGACAAGCTGGCTCCCAAATGTTTGTACATCATAAAATACCGTTTTATGAGAGCTTCTGCTTGAGCGCTCGCTTGAAATTCAGAGAATGTTTTCCTATTGCTCCAATAAATCCAAAAAAGATCATGTTCATACATCAGTGCCCTTGATGTAAGAACATGCTCTTTTTTTTTTGATCATCTTTTTAAGGGACTAAAACAAGCAGGACAACACAGTAACTGAAGTAGGTGTGACTCAAGATTTAAATTGGACCAGAGCTAAGCCAGGTTTAACATGGAGGTAAACTTGGACTAAACAAGAATAAAGTTTGCCTCCAAACTTTCAGCACATTTCCCAACCAGAACAGGCTAAAATGCAGATCAAGCTGATAATATAATTTTTTTCTCTTCACCACTGGCACCAAAACAACAGTTTGAAAATCTAAGCAATCTTGGCATTTTCTTGATCTAGTGTTTAGAATCATGTTCGTTAGTAAGAAACGCCTCTAGCGACAACATTCGCTGCGCCATCTGTTTTTGTTTGCTAGAGATGAGCAGCCTGTACCTGCACTCAGCGTTTTCTGCAGAGGTCTGGAGAACACATCTCTGTTACAGCCACAGAGAGACCTTCATGCATGCACAGGGTTTAGGAGAAGTCAGGAGAAAGTGCTGATGTGTTATTTGCCAAAACTCTGAGTGCTTTAGCAGAGCCTGTACTGTTAGGCGTCACCCAGGTATAGTTTAGCTGTATGCAAGTTTTTCACCTCCTCGACTACAAGGCACTGCACTTCATTGTACACTAAGCATATGCATAGATCTAAACCAGTGATCTTACCTCCTATACGTTTTGTTTTAGTCTCATATTGATTTACGGTACACTGTCTAACATTGAAATGTTATTGTTTTGCCTGAAATGTTCCACAGTGTGGCATTAAACTTGTCTATCTTCATGGAGACAAGCAGATGACACTACACCACAAGGAAAAGTCACAGGTCAGATCTTCTACTCATTGGAATAATGTATTTTTGAGCATCACAATGGCTCCAATTGAATACATTTATTATTAGATCACTTTAATGTCATACTGTGGAACATTCAAGGCAGCCAGAGAAAAAACATCTCCGTGGAGACGCCAGAAAAGTTGCATAGTGCACCTTTAATACTTTATTGCTATTGAATAATGGCAAGTTTGTGTTAGATCATTGACACTCCCATTGATAACGTTATTTATCTTCAAATACTTTCCTAAGCAGTCCCTCCTTGTGTTTCACACATGATGGCGTCTTTTCATCAGCAGTTTTTAATATCTTAGTTCAGAGCATGACCTCATGTCTTAGCTCCTAAGTCCTTCCACAGTAGCTACACTTTTTCATGAGCTCATTGTTTACCCGCTGCCCATAGAGATTATTGTACTCCATCTCTCTCCCTCGATTTCATTCATAAAGCCACGTCAGCGTCTGCAGTTTGTTCATCCAAATGATTGTGACTAAGACTGCGCTGTCTAAACTAGTTAGAGTTTGGAATTGGTGAGTGGATAATGGCAAAAGACAATGCAGTTTTATGAGCGAACGGTTTACTATGAGAAAATGCTATTGTAGACCACTGGGAGTGCATTGTTACGGTATAAAGCAGACTTTATGAGCCATTATTGACTAGTTAAAACGGAAAATCACATGTTTGCATTTTTTGTTTAATAGCTTCAGGGTTTACATGACTCCACATAGTTTCCTAAAGTTTGCGCATTATAAAAAGTATTCATTGTTCTGGTAAATGTGTTTATAAATGTTGATCACTGTGATTTGACAACCAAGGACTCACGAATATTCTAGATTTATTTGCATTCAACCACTAGGGGAAAATCAAATTTATAAATTTGTCGTCATTGTCTCAAAATAAGTTATTTAGTACAGAGTATTTCAGTGAAG
This sequence comes from Chaenogobius annularis, assembly GCA_015082035.1. NCBI lineage: Eukaryota > Metazoa > Chordata > Actinopteri > Gobiiformes > Gobiidae > Chaenogobius > Chaenogobius annularis. Next base: position 2,504,946 of record BJKM01000006.1, on the reverse strand, counting down.
AAGATGACAGTTTGTTTCCTATTTAAAACAAATCATTTTAGCAATTTTTGGAAGCTGTTCTAGTCGCCACGTCAAAAATACTGGCAGAAACAGAGTCCTGGATTGGCCGCGCACGTCCCATTCAAAGGATTTGGGGAATTACCCTGTTCTTTACTAACCGTTTCCCAGGGTGTCCTCATTTTGGCCTCAGGTTAGCTTATACATAGCAGATGTCGGAACGAGATATTTGGCGAGTCTTGATGGCATGGTGAACTGGCACACAACATGGGCAAATCATTCATTCTCCCAACACTTGTAAAGTCCAACTTCACTCTCACTGAATATTTGAAGAAACAAGAGCTTTTGCTTCTTGGCACTAGGACGTCTGAACCATCTGGAGTTGACATGATGGATGTTTTGACTGCAGCGTTTCTAGATTGAAGTATCTCGCACGCCTTACAGAACAGAGGGGGTGTCAGTTGATCTTAATTTTACATTTCAAAAAGTTTTTTATAAATGTTAATTTGCATTTGAGTAGTTGTATACAATACAATGCAATATAAGCTTTCTAGAGCACATGTTCTTTCAATGTGGACTCTGGAAAACAGTTTAATGACTCAATTACTTGGTCTAAGGTTTTGATCAATTTCATATACACACATACATTTTTATTTTCTTTTTTCAATTTTTGAAAAGTGCAAACACGACCAGAGGGCAAATAATAATAAATCCTAATAATAATGGCACAATATGACAAAGCATAATATATAAAATTGAGGCATGAAAACATTTAGGTCCCATTTATGGTCATTATAAGAAATTAATATTGGAATCCTTCTAATTAGTGTTATGTCACGGATATACTCCATTCTCTATGCCAATTTACACAAAGATAATTAAAAATGGTTTTAGACTCTAGACTGACATTTTCAACACAATATAACTTTACTTTGTTACCATATGATCTTGTGGAGTTCAAGACATTCTAAAACTGTGTTTTATAAATGTCCAATTTAGATTGGTTTTTTTAATCGATATTTGTGAGTACAGTTTCTCTCCTAGTTTTGGTATTGATTAGTATCTGATTTTTGATACTTTTGACAACCTTATTTCTGATGCACAAGAAAGTATTCTTCTTATTAAAAATTATTCAGATTCAATGCAAAGTGACACTCCTTATTTATTTAAGACAAACCTGCTCTGTTTTTATGTAAACATTAAAATGACTGCTAGTAAATATCAGACTTGTTAATACATTTTTATGTGTCTTTTGGTTGTTCAGATGCAGACCCTGTTTGCGTTTGACGAGGAGGAAATGGAGATGAGGAACAAAGTGGTGGAGGACTTGAAGACAGCTCTACGGACACAACCAATGAGGTGAGACAATTCTGCCAATAATAATGAAAGACTAGATCATTGGACCGTCTCTAAAAGTAACACCAGCAGAGATCAGATTGTCCACTTGCAGTAACTGCCACCCTGCTCCTGTCAGCGCTCACTCAGAACCGCCCACTAAACGTGCCACAGTGGTCTGGATCTAACACTGGCTACATGTGCTGCTGCTGAGTGGCCCAATGCCCTCTTGGTCCTGTTTCATGAAGAGTAATTCTTGGTGACGTTTGATGAAATGGTGTCTGCCACTTGACCGTCTCCAGGCTTTAGTATTTGCATTATGACGGCATTGTCATTAAATTGTGTTTTCAAAGAAAAATATTGTAATTTTGTACTCCTATGAGTTATAATCATTAATTGCAGCTCTGCTTGCAGCATAATTGAGGCTGACTAGTACGAAAACGCATTAAACTCAAAGGTGCAGTAAGCATCTTCTCTGGAGTGTTCTTCACCTGCAGTGTTCTTCACCTGCTTGTCTCCTTGGAGATTGTACTGCTTTGACTTGGATGTTGCACTGCTTTGACTTGGATGTTGCACATTATGGCATTTAACTTATGGAAGTCCCAAAGAGACAGTGATGCCACCTGACGAAAATGTGCACATCTGACCTGTAACTTGAAAGTATTTTAGCAATAAAACATCTGTAATTTAATAAATGCAAGATGGATTAGTTAAATGCCATAGTGTGGAACAGCTATGCAAAGTAATAACATCTCCATGGATACAAGCAGGTGGCAGAAATGTTACATTGTGCTCCTTTTTAAAATCACAATATGACAGTTTCTAAATAGCATATTATAACATAGAACAAATCCCAATTCGATTCATTTTATTGTCATTCCACCTGGCCTAAAGAGTAGCAATTTTCTTTTCTTTTTTGTTTCTTTTAAGAGTATAGTCATGTTTTCCACCACAAATCAAATGCAAACATCAGCCACAGCTAGGTTTTATTGCTATAATCATGACACCGGTCTAAACATGTCCTAATGGCCATACTTAAAGCTTCAAAAACTAACTTTACTTCAGATTGGGGCATTTTCTTTACTGGCAGTTGCAGCTCAGTTCATCAGCTGCTAAAGAGCTAATTTAGTCATATAAAGCTAAATCTAAACACATTTTTAGATGTAAAATGACTGGAAATAGTATTACTTTCCCATCAAATTCAAAAGGTACCTTTCTGTTTTAACTCTACCTTACTTTTTTGCATTGCCTTTTTGTCATAGGTTTAATTTAAATATTGATGCTCTTTGTTTTGTTACTGGTGTTGATATGCCGAGCACATTCCCGCGACGCAGACGTGATGTTCCTCGTTCTGCAGTCATTTCCTCTGTGCAATAACTGCGGGATGACAGGAAATGAATGTTTTTGAAGGGTCAGGGAGGCTACTCTTACCCAGGATGCACCACACTGGTTTCCAAAGCTGTGAGATGTAAAATTAAGAAACCATTATTAATGTAACTTCAAGTTGCAAGAGTATAAAAATAAAATAATTGTAGTCTTTGTCTTAGGCCTGATTACTGTATCTGTAGACGGCTAGAAGAAGCACCAAAGCACCAATTAAATAATTTAGGAATACTTTGCCATCTGGAGAACATTCAACAATATCCAGACGAATGGATCTAAAACCTCATCTATAAAAACGTATTCTGCAGGCCAATACAGGCTGCACACATCACACATGTTCACCTTGGCCCGGACTTTTATTGTCGTATGATTGTATGTGGAGCCAAACTATACTTGAATGTATTTTAAAATGGAAATCTGGCTATGTTGTTGTAGAAGTGCTGAAATGAGAAAGTGATAATTTATTGGCATATGTGTCAAACTGAGGTTGAGTACAGTTCAGCGACCAGTCAGACAGAAAGATATTTAAGCAACAATAAAGACTGTTTGATGTCAAAATGTTAATAATAAGAAGAATAGGTAATATGTTTTTGATGTGGATGGCGGTTCCTGTAAATTCATTTTTCTTTGCCAAAAAGGAGGGTCTAAGAACAAGGGATGCTCTGGGACACTTATCCGTTTGCTTATTTCCTGTGTCATTTCATTGTTAGATTTTCTTCTTTTCTGTTGTTAAAATCTAACAATCTTGAAAAACCCTGCTTCTGTCATTTTGGACTTTACAAAAATGAATTTGATTGAATTGTTTTTAGATAGATGGATAGATATAGAGATATATTGATATTGCAGGATAGGGCCTTTTTCCTGTAATTTTACCATACATGTATATGTTTAAATGTCTGTATTAGGGATGTCACAATCAAGATTATCACTGCGAAATCTCGTCTAACACACACTACTATTTTGTTTGTGACCAGCTTTATGAAATGTACTGACAAATTTCTGAAAGACAAAATAATGTCAATGTGACAAAAACAGCCAGATGAAAAGTACTTTAAATGTAGATGTATTTTTTTTGGCCAAAAGTGAATCATGATTCTGTCAAAGGAATCGGAAAACGGCACACTGTTGTCTTTGGTTTGTCCCTGACTTTTTGATCCCAGGAGGGTTCTCAAGTATGTTGTCCTCTCCTTTAAGGGTCACTTGCACAATTTGATCGTTCAGCTGAGCAAATCTAAGTGGACATAGAATGACAAGAGCCTCCAGAGATGTGCTGCACTGAATCGAGGAGAGAAATTAATAGCGCAGAGTGATTTTTAGTAGAATGAGAGACATAAGGAGAATTGGGTGTCAGCTGACTTCAATATTTTGCGTATTCGTTTCTGCTAAATGCTTTTGGAAGTCCTACTGTATACATTTACCGTGTGTCTGGCGGGCCGTCAACAACCAGCACAGCCGAGTGAAGAAGGCAACAACAAGTGAAGCTTTTTGAATCCAGTCCACCCTTTTTGAATTCCAAGAACAACATCGATCTCCATCTGATTTCCACGCATTAATCAGGGAGATGTTCAGCCTAATTTCTCGCGCAGTTTGAAAGCTCTCGCAGAGGTGGCCCTGAGATCCAGAGCAGCTGCCTTCGTCCAAGGAATTCCCTCCGTTATAAGATGTGCAACTTTAACACTTGGATTGGTTTAGGCTTTCCTCCACTTTCCAATGTCAGGCTTGCATCTGATTCTAGTTATGGGAAATTTATTACTGTGATTTTTCAGCACCTTTCTGTTCACTGTGGATACTGTCCAGATGTGGGTGGTAATTGGATTAATACTGGCATATAACATTTTGTGAGGATATAGCTGTTAATTTGGGTTTAACCTAAACAATGGAATAGAATAAACACTTGTTAAAGGTGCATTAAGCAACAGGTCAGATCTGTGGAGAGGCTACCCAGCTCACAATAAGCATGCATGTTTTCAAGGTATGTTTAATGCTATAATATTCCAGACAAAGCAATAACACAGTGCACATTTAAGGATTACTTTATCTACACACGTAATAAGAGAAAACCTTTTTTTTATCGGTCTATCTTTTTTGCTCTTTTTTTATCTTTTCGCGGCAATATTGCCCTCACTTATTAGGTATTTATTTTTACATTGGAACAGCTTTTCCGGTTACATACAGCCACATAATTTGGCAAAAAGCAACACAAATTCATTTTCTAGGTTTTTTTTAGGAACACAAGTTTTTTGCATAACTGTGAGGTTAAAACCGTTCACTCTTCTCGTTGGGTGAATGCGTAATACACTCTGCCATATTGCTAAGCTTTTTAAATAAATAAAACCAGACTTTTTAATGTGTACTTTGATAACATGCTGCTTTACATGCTACTTTATCTTATGTAGCTTAGACCGACTCTTAAACAAGAAGCTCACTGTTTTTGATGTATTATCACAAAAGCCAGACTGCATGGGTCCGTGTAAGATGGACCATATGTACTTGAGTCCCTGCCCTTCTGTGGAAGAGCTTGTGTCATGGGTAGATTTATTGACGATGCCAGGTTATGTTTGATTTCAATGTTTTTAAGAGCGAGTTTATATATGCGTGAAAATCTGGCATTGATTGTGTGGGGGAAGGACCCTGGCCTTTCAGACGTACAGTAATGGGGCGATGATTTAGAATTTTTTGCTGTTGCTTTGTTCCGTGCACAGGGAGCCAGGGCAGCAGTGGGAGGGGATGGAACTTGGATCGCATCTTTCTGACACTGTCAAAACAATGTAAACGTTACTGCGAGGCGCTATAAAATGCGGCTTCTCACTCCCATTTCTTCTGGTTGTTTTTGTGCTCGGGCTGTCTTCTTTTCTTTCCACACTGCATCGCCATGTCTGTCTCTTTGTGCATCTCTTATTGCCGTACAAGCACTCTTTTGTTTGCAGTCATTTTTTATGTCTTTGAGAAATCGCAGAGTGGGGGCAGCTCATTTACTACACAGATTGTTGTCACATCCCACAGGTTACCGTTTGTGTTCTGGCCGTTACCCGGCTGCACCATCTCTGATTACTAACTGCTAAGTACGCCTCAATGGGACACTGCTTTTTGAGGTTGCTGGTAGATTGATAGCTTTGTCACTGCTATTGACCTTGTAGTTTAGTTACTTTTTGGTCCGAGGTGTAGAACTGGTGTTATTTGTAAGAATGAAGTTAAAGATGCACTATGTAATCTTTCAGGTGGAGGTTTGCCACTTGTCTCATTGATATGTTATTGCTTTGCAGCATGTTTTTATTAAATTAATCTCATTGCATTTTCTTCAATTATATACTGTAAAAGCTGTCCTTGCATAAAAAGACCTACTTGTCTCCAGTTAAAGCAAATAACATCTCTATGGAGACGCATGCAGGCGGCAGACCCGCCGGCAAAAAAAATTACAAAGTTCTTTCACCTATAATTTAATTATTTATTTGATCTCTTTATATAGCGCTTTTAAGGATACTCAAATATGCTTCACACAACAATAATAAAGATTAAAGAACATTAAGCAACAAATTGTGCAGAAACATTTGACAGAACTGAAATGCAAAACGAATAGGCTACTATGTGATGCCTATTTATGGATGGGTATAGTGTGATCTGGTTTATTAAAAAAAAAAAGTAATGTTTTTTTTTATTGTCAATCAATAATAACGTGTCTATTTTCCTTCAGGTTTGTAACTCGCTTCATAGAGCTGGACGCTCCTCACATGCCTGCTCAACTTCCTGCGCAGCATGGACTACGAGACGTGCGAGAGTCGCGTCCATACCTCTGTCATCGGCTGCATTAAAGCCCTCCATGAACAAATTCGCAGGGGCGCGCACACGTCCTGGCCCACCCACAAAGCATCAACACCATCTCCCAGAGCCTCCGCACGGAGAAACATTAAGACCAAAGTGGCAGTGCTGGAGATCTTGGGGGCGGTTTGTTCTGGTCCCCGGAGGACATAAGAAAGTGCTGCAGGCCATGGCTCACTACCAGAAGTATGCGGCGGAAAGGACACGCTTCCAGGTGAAAAATTACTGCTGCACTTTTACATTGTACTAGCTGTGCCTGTTTTTTTACGGGTATTAATAACGTGAAAAGAAAACTAGCTCATTTTATTACAGTTTGCAGTGATCCAGATGTATTCCTCACATTCATAACTTTCTCAGGTTTAATAAGTTCATAAAGTTCAAAAACGTCCCCAGGCAACAACTAGCGTGCAAAACTGTGCACTTCCTGGTTCACGGTGAATAAAAACACTAATTAGGTGCAGACAGCATAGATCGGCCTCATTTTAACCCTAAGAGCTGCTTTAAAAAATATCTGTACATGGTTGCAAGACAAATTTGACTTTATTAGATGAAATATTCCTCTTTAAAGACTCCATAATGTGATATTGTTTTAAATTGTTGTTACATGGTATTTTAAGATAACTAAATTAATATGTTACTGATAATTATTAATCTCAATCAAAAATGGTTGTAATAGAACATTTAAATCTGTTTTGAAGTTTTGGGTGCTCGTGCCCCATAAAACCTGGAGCAAAGCATCTCCTCTGAAACATCACATCACTAAATATGACAAAGGATAATTAGTCATCCACATGCTAACTTTTTTTTTCTTTACAAAATATGAAACCAAATAATTGATTATGCATTTCTCCACAAATTGGGAAGCACTGACCAAAATTAAACTAACAGTAATGATATGAAGTGTTTGTGGTGTGTAGACCGCCAACACGTGAATCGTTAATGCTTGTAAAAACACAGTCAGCTTTTACTGCAGATACGAGCCAGACGAGATGATCAAAAACAGAAATATACTTGAGTAATGTGCAAATAAGACGTGGTCATTTCCATTGACTCATTCCAAAGCTACTTGGACAGGATGGCTCGGGGTAAGTCAACATGGGGGCTACATTAAAGACAGGTGAGGATAGTGAATGGGGTCTTGTGAGTTATGAAGGTCATCGACTGGCTGTGCTGGGATTTCGGACTGAGTCAACACTCCACATCTTGCACCTCGCCCGGGGGTTCGTGGTAAATCGTGACACCTCATTCTTAGTCGACGGGAGAATACTGAGCCGTTTTTAATGTTGCCTTGGTTTGAGCTTTGAGTGTGTCTGGGGTCACTGACGGGGTGATAAGTGAGAACACTGACCTGTGTGGTAATGCCATCCACCGTTGTGCTTCGTTTTAAAATGCATAAATCTATAGTAGGGCACAGTGTTTCCTCTTTGTGTATTTAAGTCGCCTTGCTGATTAATGTCCCTATGTGTTCCGATTGAACAGACACTATTAAATGAGTTGGACAAGAGTACGGGGCGCTACAGAGATGAGGTCAACTTGAAGACGGCCATCATGTCTTTCATCAACGCGGTCCTCAACGCTGGAGCTGGAGAGGCAAGAACTGACTACCTTGTACTTTTATGGAAATGTTAAGCTTTTCACATTTAAAACTGCATTATGGAACTGTTCTGGTTGGTCTCCATGGCATGTTCTAATGGCATTGCTTGAGATACTCCACAACAGTATGTATATGTTGCTCAAAACAGTGAGAATGTTGTGAATTCTACCTTGAAAAATAATATTTTCCAAGGTAGAATTCTCAACATTCTCACTGTGTGTGGGCTCACCTCTCCACAGATCTGTCATGTAACTTGACCTGGTGGCTTGTTTCCAGAAAGATGGAAAAGTTACCTAAGTGCACCTTTTTTTTTTTTTTAATTACTCTATAATTAGGAATGCTCATGCTAGATATTAAAAATATCAATATGAATTACAATGAGAGTTTACATTTTAGGACAACCTCGAGTTCCGGCTTCACCTGAGGTACGAGTTTCTAATGTTGGGCATCCAGCCAGTCATCGACAAACTCCGAGAGCACGAGAATGCCACACTAGACAGGTAAAAAGCAATCTGGGCCAATTGACCATGGCTTGACTATTGAATTACAGAATTATTGTATTTTTGTGTTTTTTCAATGATCCTTCCATTATAGGCATTTGGACTTCTTTGAGATGGTGCGAAATGAGGACGACTCTGAATTAGCCAAAAGATTTGACATGGTAAGCTTATATTTTCAAACCTGTTACATCTGTGAAGATTGTATTTACAGTGTACTATTGTTGTTTTTAGAACCATGTCGATACCAAGAGCGCTGGTGCCATGTTTGAATTGATCAAGAAGAAGCTGAGCCACTCTGACTCGTACCCACACCTCCTGTCTGTCCTCCAGCACTGCCTGCAGATGCCCTGTATGTATTGGCATTAGCGTAGCATCGATGTCATTTTAAGTCTAATTTCCTCTCTCCTCTCGCAGACAAACGCAGTGGTCTACAGCACTGGCAGCTTTTAGACCGAATCTTGCAACAGCTCGTGCTTCAAGACGACAAAGGAGAGGACCCTGATTTGGCTCCTCTCGACAACTTTAGTGTTAAAAATATCATTCGCATGTAAGTTCAGTCACGCAAAACACAACATTATAATTGTAGCAGCCGCAGGGAGTTATGGGAAAAACTGAAACCGCTGTCTAAACTGGTGTAGAAGTAGCTGAAGTAACTTTGATTTAGGTTAATCATGAGGCGACGAAGCCATTGGACAATTACACAAAATAAATGACAGTATCACTGATCACTGGTCTTTATACGTGTTTTCAAAAAGATTATCACCACAAAACTATTCAGAAAACTTAAAATTCTGTCCTATATATGGGATTTTTTACTTTTCTAGTCATGCTATTTGTTGAAATTAGTCTAATCTATTTTTGATACTAGTTTTAGTACAAATAATTATCTAGGGTTTTTTTCGGTTGTTTTTTTTGACGAGCCTTTTTTATCACACTTGTTATTTTTTTAATTATTAGTTCACTTGTTCTCAATATTTCAACCCTGTTACACTGTTTTTACTGCCCTACTTGTGCACAATTCCATATGTAGCTGGAATTCTGAGCTTGTCCAGACAAAATAATGGTGTGCGCTCCTCTCACATTGAGCCGTTCTATTCTTTCAGCGTAATGCTTTCTTTTCTCCACATTATATGTTATTTCTAGTGCAAGTCTCCGCTCGGTGATGTGTTTAGTCTATGAGGTTAAAGCGCTGTATAACATATAGCAAGGTAGCGTGGCTGGCTTTCGCTCGCTCGTGCCCTGCTCGCTAATTAAAGCGCCATTGTTTGTGCAATCAGCAAGCCGGAGCGGTGTTAAATACTGGACTTGGATGCCACTTCTGAGCGAGTCTGTCCATTGCTGAGCAGCGCTGATCCATCACAGGGTCAAAATGTACGGCTCACTTTACACTCCTGCCAGCACCTTGTTGTGTTTCCATAAACCGTTCGTGAGTAAATTACGCCTGCAGAAGAATGCGCTAAGAGAGATTTTTGTGTTATTTTGGCTGCGTGCCGCTTAATGGGTCAAAGTATGTCTCGCGTCTTGGAGGGACCTTAAAACAACTGTTCAAGCAGCAGGGAGACGTGATCATTTATCAGAAGTTGTTTTGAAAACTGCAGTGACAACTTACACGAGCGGCCGACGCAATTAACGCGCCGAGATGATTTCTTTCGTTCAATGATGTGTGGAGGTTTTTTATTTGACAGGACCAGAGGTGGGTAGAGTAGCCAAAAGTTTCCCACAAGTAGGAGTTGTGTAGTGTTCCAATATAAATATCTAAATACTACTTAAAGGTGTACTATGCAAGTAGTGTTCAGCACCTGCTTGTCTCCAAGGAAGTTTTATTGCTGAAGTACAGGTAAACCATTAAACGCATGTATATCCATGGAGACGAGCAGATGACGCTACCAGGCCAAGTTACAGGTCAGATCTGTGAGGAGGCAACCTCGCTCACAGTACAAATGCATGTTTGTTCAGATATATTTGAGCTATAAATACGCATGTAACAAAATAAAAGCTAAATGCATACTGTGGAACCGTCCAGGCAAAGCGCCATTAATTAATTAATTCATATTGATGTGATTAATGTTATCAGCTCGGCTAGGATTAAATAATGCACTTGTTATATTTGAAACAATATACAAACATTTGGTCTGATCTGAATGATTGTGTTTCTTAAACTCGATACAATTAAATCTGCATTGACTTTGTAAACACATTCAGACAATGGTGATTAGTAACGGAAGGTCTTAATTCATCAGTCTGATTAATGGAGGGTTTATTTTCGCTTCGTAAAAATGTGTGTGAAATTACTCTTTTGCCCTTGTCTTTATTTTAAGTCGATGAGATAATCAGTGAAACATTTCTTTCCGACAGCCAAAGCTTCCATGGAAATTCAAGGTTCAATTTTCTGAAACTTTTATTGTCTAAATCCCTTGCTTTTTATTTATATATTTATAACCTTTGTTTTTTTTCTGTATAATTTATCTGACATCTTCCTATGTTTTAAACAAAAGTCAACTATTAACCTTGTGTGACCATTGTGCAGTTTAATCTCGTGTATAATTAAGCCCTGCAGCTCATTATATTGCAATAACACTTTACTTCCCAGCTTGAAGGATTATACAGCATCAGTTCAATCAATGCAAGTGAATTCTTTGGCCCAAACTAATGTCAATATAACATAAAATCTGTTTGTATTTCCATAAGTTTCTCAGGTGACTTTGATTGTTGGTGAAAAGTAACAACGATCCAATGTGTTGTGTTTCTGAACAAGTGTTTCTCAATTACAGGCTGGTCAATGAGAATGAGGTGAAGCAGTGGAGAGAGCAAGCAGAAAAGTTCAGGAAAGGTAGGTTACACTGCTTTCTACAGATTAACATGGAAATATTTGAAATGTGCTTATAAATGAACTTTTCTCTACTGTCACACATAGACCATGCAGAACTGATGGCTAAACTAGAGAAAAAGGAACGTGAATGTGATACAAAGACCCAAGAAAAGGATGACATGATGAAGACCTTGAATAAGATGAAGGACAAACTACAGCGAGAAGGCGTGGAGCTACGCTCAGCCCGGGAACAAGTCCTGGACCTTTCCACACGCATCAATGACTTTTCAGTAAGCAAACTTTGTCTTACTCTAACCTACGTCAGACACATGCTAAGAATTGCACACCTAAATTTGTACAAACTCACGAAGGTTGGTGAAAACAAACAAACAAACATCATCTCGACTTCAATAGTGGCTGCCGAATACATGAGGCTGTAATTCCAGTGCAGCTTGATACGCAATCCGCCTGCAGCTGTCCACCAGCGCTGATTATAATCACCCACACGTGGGCTAATAAACTCTAACACTTTTATTATTTCTCTATGACTGTTCAGTCCATAAGCTAACTGGGCTAATGAGTCCATGTTTAGATTGTGACATGAAACCAGTCAAACTGCCCAAAGTAATTGTTACATTCCGCTTTTTAGAGCAAGTAACAATGTACATGTCAATGAAATGACATTTTGTAAAAAAAAAAAAACCATCCAAATGAAAAACGAGATCACAAGCTCATACTGCATATAAACTGTCTTTTATTTTTTCCCTCTCTTGTAGACGGGCAGCATGTCCTTCCCCCCTGCGCCTCCTCCCACCCCCATGATCCCTCCCCCTCCTCCTCCCATGACAGGGGGCTTCCCTCCTCCTCCTCCTCCTCTTCCCATGAGCTGCCCCCCTCCGCCACCTCCTCCACCTCCGCCCGGGGCTCCTCCACCTCCTCCAGGAGCACCACCCATGTTCGGCGCTCCTCCACCTCCCGTGCCGTCCTTCGGCTTTGCTAACACGCAACGCTCCAAGTCCATTCCTCAGCCATCACATCCTCTGAAGTCCTTCAACTGGGCCAAACTGGGAGAGGTGAGACGACACACAACTCCTTTCACTTACTCAAACATTTTGCACAAATATGTATTTTCTTTTTTTTTCTCTTTCAGCACATGATCAATGGCACAATCTGGAATGAGATTGATGACCTAAAAGCGTTTGAAATCCTCGACCTTAAGGATATAGAGAAGATGTTTTCAGCCTATCAGAGGCAGCAGGTGTGGCATCAATTAACTAGTTTTCTTTTTTTTACAATTTATTGACTTTAGTGCATGTTTTAAAGATTACCAAACATAATTGTGATGTTTTGGTAACTGTACAAAGTGTGAAAGTGAGTGCGGTTGGGGCTACACACGAGTTTGGCTTCACGCTAACATGAGCAGTTTCTCTACTGGATGCTCAGATGTAGAAATGACAGCTAAAGCTTGGGCATAGTGTCTTTTAGAGATTTGTGGAATAATGACATCATCACAGGCTCATGTTTTACAATCACACAGAGAAACTAGTCATTTGCACTGGTCACGAGGAGTCATGGTACACGAGGGGTTTTCCTGCGCTCTTATAAGGAAGCAATTGATTCAAGCATCATGAACTAATGTGGTAATTGTTTCCTCTTGAGATGACACCGCACAGCACATGTCTTCCCACTGGGCTACAAACGACTATATAATTATGCACTTAATCATTTAAAAAGGACTTTCTATTTAAGTTTAAGTTCACAGAGTTGTCATTGAGCTAGCTCCTGATGTGTATTACTGCTGTACTTGACAATCCTCCGAAAGCCAAAGCCCCACTGGTTTGTTCTGTGTTGTATTTAAGGGTAACGGGTCATTCCAGGTTGTTGCTGACAGTGATTTGCTGTGGGTATTTATTTATACAGCGCAGGTTTTTATTGGCTCAGCTAATGGTTAAATGCAGATCTCCAAGGATCAAGCCACATAAAATCCTGAGATCTTCCTGGCTTTGACAACCCAGTTCCATTTGGCAAGAGTCACTTTCAGTTAAACCAAACAATAAGGCAGGCAAAGTTTATATACGGCATGATGGCATTTTTTTAACATTGGTCATTGAGACAGAAAAAAGAGGTTTTGTTGACTTTTGCCCGCTGTAGGATAAGTTACCACACTCATTTTTCATATTCTTGTTTTCCCATGTCAAGACAGATGTAGATGCAATCAAAAGAATATATTTAAACAATCATGACTCTTAAACCCAAATAAAATACAGCCTTTCCATTGCTGCTGCTCAGATAAATCTTCTGTCATGAGACTGTGATGATTTCAACAGTAGAAGATGGCTCTTTTTCAGCTTCAGCTTGTACTGTGCATAGTAGTAGTAGATCTTTTCTCCAGCCACAACGCTCATTGTTCTGCCTGAAATGCTAATATCTGCATGTGTTTCTGATTTGTGTGTCTCTGCACTCTCCGATTGCCTGCGCAGGACCTGCTCACTAACCAATCATTCAAACAGGTGAGTTGAGGTCCCGCAGACGTTTTTCCACTTTTCGTTACTTTGGCTCTGCAGTGACCAGCCTAAATAAAGTTTACTAATAACTTCTCAAAGGCTGCAAGAGTGTAGCTAATATAATGTGTTCAGTAAACTAAATCTTATTCTGTACAAAACCTCCATAAACATGTTCTGAAATGCATGTTATTCTTGTATTACATTAGCAGTTCATATTTTGGTACATCATGAACTGAATCATCATTTTAAAATCACAAATCCTAAGTTGATTGCAACTCATTGTATTAGTAAAACAGTGAGTAATGCTTCTTAAAACATTATATATTTAGAAAGTGTTGGTTTGCTGAAACGAGTTGGTACTTTTGGTTGGCCTAGCGTGGGCAGAGTTGACTTTGGCTGTGCACCAGTGAATGGGAGTTGCCCTCTAACCTAGCGCCAACCTTAGCCTGTTGCCAGACTATACAGGTTACTGCGGCTACGGAAAAATGACATTTTCTTTACAAGCTGCATCTGTTTTTCAAATGTCATACACAGCAGCGTGGCGTGAAGGAAACCAACTCCAATCGCAAATAGAACATGCTTAACATGAAACCCCAACCAGCTTCTGACATTCTTCTTTGTGGATTTCTGAAACTACATTTGTGTGAAGTTTACGACAATTAGGGAAAGTTTATGGGGTTTTCTGCAGCGAGACTTGTCCAGAAATCTGTTCAGAATTGAGCTTTTATTATAGTATTGATACTAAGTCTTAAAAGTCTTAGTCTTAAAGTATTTGGTGCTATATGTTCAGTAAAGTACTCAAACTGTTTGAATATTAGGTCAAATATGTTCTCACAAGTGTACAAAACTGATGACAACATACTGTATATTCATGATTGTTGCTACAATTTGTATTTTAATATTTTCTCTTAGACACTTTAATTATTCAAGTAGAGGAAAAAAGGTACTTCATATGGTTTAAAAAAAACTGCTTTGAAGTAATTTAAGATTTACTCAAGTGAAAGAAATCCTTGACCAACCAACCCCTCTGCAGTTTGGGCTTTCATCCATAAACTTTAGCTATTAGTTCTAGGTTTTAAACAATACTCCCATTGTGGCTTCATGTCGTGTTCATAATGCATGACACTCAAAGTAGCCGACTTCAAAAGCTGGTCACGGAAAACTGAGCCGTTTCCAACTTTAAAATTTGACTGTGCGGCGTTCCCCAGTCTTTATGGTACCATCAGTATTTTCCTTTTCTTTAACATCAGTCCAAAACCTGAATTTAATCAGCATTCAGAAGCCAGATGTAGTGTTTTTTTTATGATTTCCTCCGTTATTGTCTTGTTGCAGAAAGAAACCGGCTCCATGGACGACTTGTACGTCAGCACGAGGAAGGTCAAAGAGCTGTCGGTCATCGATGGCAGGCGCGCTCAGAACTGTGTCATCCTGCTCTCAAAGTACGTGCCGCAGTCTGAGCCATAAATGTCAGAGAGAATCAACATCACGCACGTGTAAACGCAGTCTCGTCTCCCAAATGTGTGCTCGGTGACACAGCACTCACCCGGCTCGCAGTCATAACTCACACAGTCTGACAGTTCCTTTTTATGTTTCGGTTTTCATTGTAGTGCAGGTGTGTGCAGACGCTTTTTTTTTTGGAGCGAGAGAGAGAGAAGCAAACCATGGGATCTTTGGTTAGTTTAGTTTATTGTGCATGTTCAATAAAGTAGACAAACGACTGAAATCAAATTAATTCATTTCCAATTGTAAATGATCAACTTTTAATAAACGGGTCTACTGTAAATCCTGTCAGCAAGTGGAGTAACATTGATTCCTCAAAAAGATTTACTATTTTGTGCGTTAAATTGCGCTGATTTGCTTCTTAAAATGAATATTGAAAGACACGTTCATTTGTTTTTAATAAGAACAATACAATTAAATTCAATCAAAAACTTATTGAACGACGGATGGATGGATCAATATAAGGAAAAACAACCATATACATTTTTTGGCGTTATCTCCCAGCCCTACTAACGACAATAATGATTGCCGAAATACATAATATTGCCGACATTACCATAGAGGCACCCAATCAATCCAAACGCATTAAATAACCCTTGGAGGTTTTCCCTATTGCCTTTTAATCAATTGCCACCATTTTAGGGGGAAAAAAAAAACGCTCTGCAATATGTTCTGCTTTTGTACATCTTTAAACAGAATTATTGTCCAACGCTCTGTGATCTATTGACCTATGCCCTCTTTACTTTACGAATCAATAACCAGGCTTTCTCAAACCTTTGTCTGAAAACACTGCTGCATAGATCATGAACTCTGCTGTCCGTCAATACCCAGGGGCACGAGCCGGAGCCAAAATGGGGCCAGGATTAGCTCAATGTGGCTTTGATGCGCAGACTAACAATGCCATTATTGATCCACCTCAGTACACTTAACACCGATCACATGCACTGGCAACAGCTGGCCCGGGTCCCAGACTGGGATGGTTGTCACTCACGGCCCTTAAAGACTCTGTTTCAATTAATGACCAAACAATTGATTACATTTCTCAGATTACAAAGTGCTTTAGCTGTAATTGCGTGTTTCAATTCTCAGGTTGAAAATGAGCAATGAAGAGATTAAGAGGGCGATTCTAGAGATGGACGAAAGAGAGGAGCTCGCCAAAGACATGTTGGAGCAGGTAATTGAGCAAAACTGTTTCTCAAATGTGGTGTGGAGACCTCTTGTGGTAGTGTTTTTATTGTTATGTTTTTCCTTTTGGCCTGTTAAAACATTGACTTATCATCGAAAAGTCCTACGTTTTATTTTTAGATCATTACATGACTATTGTTTATACCTGGTTTAAACCTAACTTAGTCTTAATTAAATTGTGTTACTGTATTTGTATTGTCTTAAGTGGTACTTTTTATAAACTTACTACTTAAAGGAGCTGTAAAGTAGAATCTGTTTTGTTCCAGTGCAGATATATTGTAAAAGCAGCTGTCAGACAGCACACTGCGGTCTGACTCTGACCCCATTTAATGTTTTAGCGTTTTAATCAGTGTGCTGTTAGTTTAATAAGTGTGCTGTTAGTTTAATGTCACGGTAAAGCTAACAAACATTAGCATACTCTGTTCTGTGCTCTGAAAGTTTTGAAAAACGCTGATAAAATCTCTAATCACCGTGAATATTTAGGATTCTCGGAAGTGAGAAATACATTCGGACCGCTGCAAACGGTTTAAAACAAACTAATTATGTAGTGTTGTTTTGTTTTTTTTAAATCCGGTACAGTGCCTTTTAACATTTTTGACAAGATCAAAGTTGGATTTGGATTTGAACATAGTTTGAAAGCTACATTTTCAAAGCTGGAAACTTCTATTTGAGATTCCAAAATCCTCAATATGAGACACAACGACGTATGACAATTGTCACGATGGAATAACTCAAATATTGTGTCTTTCTAGCTGCTGAAGTTTATCCCAGAGAAGAGTGACATTGACCTGTTGGAGGAGCACAAACATGAGCTGGAGCGGATGGCCCGGGCCGACCGCTTCCTCTTTGAGATGAGCAGGTACCGAGCGTCACTCCACCAAAGCCACTTTTTACTCTTTGATGTGACCAAGACATATTTGAATAAAAGTCTGTCCTTGGAGTCTGTTTTACTTGGAGCAAATTGTCTGTTCGAGCTCAGTAGGCTTATGAACTAGGTGGGAGGAGTTGAGATAAGAAGTTATAGCACAAGCTGATTCATCTGCCATCTAAAAAGGTTGTTCTGCCCTGCACTTGAGAGGGCTCCATTACAGCAGAGAGCAGGGACATTTTGAGTTTTTGTTCTCATAAATCTTTAACTCATTACTTTATGTTCGCAAATTTTCCATCCTCATAAATCAATGTATTCTTCTTACTACTATTATCCCATACCTCCCTTCTTTGACAGCACAAATATGTTGATGCTTATTTGAAGAAAAGAAACTTCTATTGAAAGTCTGATTATTGTATGTCAAATTGTGTGGTCCCGTGTGATTCCCAGCCCAGCAGTAAAATGTAACTTTCTCTCATTTGTTTCTTTGCCATCCAGAATTGACCACTACCAGCAGCGACTGCAGGCTTTGTTCTTCAAGAAAAAGTTTGCAGAGCGACTTGCTGAAACCAAGCCCAAAGTTGAAGGTAAGGACAGACGCTTAAGGGCCTGTAAAACGCACTACTAGCACAGACCACGCTTTTGTGGAATATTGAGTTATTGTTCTGTTTCCAAAACTGAATTCATTCTTTTACTTTGTGCCCTGAATCTGAGCTGATGTCGAAAACGTGCTCACACAAGCGATAAACTATCCGGAGAAATCAAATGAAAGATTATAGGGTCATGCCGCATCATATTGTATACACTTAGACGTTTACAAGCAAAAACATGTTTCAGACACTAAACATGTCAGCAGCTTGGAGCTTTTCGACAGGATCTTGTGAAATTCATGCGCAGTAAGTTGTTTGCACGCTGCACTCCTCTCCCTGCGAGCGAGTCGTCAGTTGCCAGGAGCCTGTTTTGGAAAGCTGACTGTGTTGAGAGGGAAGAGCCTTTCTCATAAACCCGACTTCAGAGAGCAGCGGCTGCAGTGATGGACGCGTGTGTGGGAACGCGGGTGTGTCGCTTCTGAGCTGTCACAAGCCTCTCCACAACAGAGCTACTACCAAGAGTTTTCAAAAATAAATACAAGGTCTTATTCATGAGCGGACAGTCGCACACAGCACAGTAAAAAAGTTAAAGTAAAAGCACCAAATTAATTCATGCGTTCATCTTTTGCCTCATGCATTTCAGGCCACTGGAAATGTAAATTAAGATATTTTGTGTAGCACTTGGTAATAAAATCATCGCATCTTATTAGTTCTATCATATTATCTTGTTAACTTTTTCTCTGTAAACTTATGGACCACCCAGAATGTTCAACGAAAGACATGAATGGGGTTCGGTTGTTTCCTGCCCTAGACGGGGCTCAGCGGTAACAGAACGAGTATAGCTGATGGTTTTTACATACACTTTGCCGCCACGGGAAGCACCTGCACTTTGCCAAAGCGACGGGGAACTCCTTGTGGGGGGGGGGGGGTGGGGGGGGGGGAGGAGCAGTGAACCTGTTCCCCTGCTGTTTTAAGGACAAGCGGCAGACATTGATGCGTTTCCCTGTTGACCCGCACAGACACTGATCAATCATTATGAGGAATGTGAGCCGTTAAGAGAAGCCTGAGAAGTTTGGGGCCATGTACAGTCACATCTGGGTCAGTGGGGAAGGAGGACAAAAACAGATTGTCGTTAAAGCCAATTTGTGATGTGCAATGAACAGATGGGGTGTGCTTAAAGATGCACAATGAAACCGTACGAATCGTAACATTTTTAGAAGGAAAAATGTGTGATTATATAAGGTTATTCGGGTACTAATCGATTCTAAAACTAGTGTTGAATCTGTATCAGAACTAGTACAAGACCACATGATAATATTAAAGAAACTGCTAATAATTGAAACTGAAAATGACATTCATTATCAGTATAGAGTATCGAGCATTTCTTTATGTATTGGAAGTGAGTTTGGAATATATTTTATTTTATATTTACTCCAAATGCCTTTTAATTTAATCTGGATTTACTATATTGCAACACTTTTTCACTCAAAATTTGATTTTCAAGAATGGTTCAACACTATTACATTCAGTAAGGATTTCAGTGTTTGGTGACGCTTAATGTTCTTGGGGGACATTGTGGCATCCCTAATATGCAATATTAACATTTTCCTCCAGTCAATGTGAATCATGTGATGTCTACAACTGCACCTTTTTCTGTCATCTCTCAGCTCTTCTCGGTGCGTCTAAGGAGGTGGTCCGGAGCAAGCGGCTGACTCAGATCCTGGAGGTGGTTTTGGCCTTTGGGAACTTCATGAACAAAGGCCAAAGAGGAAACGCCTTCGGTTTCAAGGTTTCCAGCCTCAACAAAATCGCTGACACCAAGTCCAGCATAGACAGGTGAGAGAATCTGCGCTGTCAAGACATAATATGCACGACCGGCATTTACATTTAGCCGGACCCTGCAGGACTCTTGGATGCAGTGTCGAGTTTCCGTAATCGGTGCTGAGAAATGTACGTTGAAGGATTTGTTGAGAAATGACGACACAAACCGTAACTATAAATGTATATTAAATTCTGACTCTTGAAGTTTATTTAGTAACACATTTGGATCAGACTAAACGTTTTTTTTCGTAAAACCATGGTGACAGGGCAAATACAGACCACACCAAATGTACAGCACCGTTTTCCACTGCTCAAAAGTAAACTCAAAGGACCTCTAACTTCATGCCAGCACTGCACTTCCTGTCGGCCTGTTCCAGTGCATGATGGGAACTGCAGTCCACACTCCAAGATGTTTGACCCCGATTGGCCTGTCTAATGTTTCCCCTGACACTCCGACCAAAAATGCTCTTCGCTGTACTGTAAATCACCTTCCAAAATAATCCAAATGGACCATAAAAATGAGGTTGTGAAAATGTTTTCTTTACGATACAAATCATTTAATTTATTTTTCATGTTTGATTTGTCATTGATAACAGGAATATTACCATGTTGCACTATCTGATTATGATCTTTGAGAAGAACTATCCAGACACGCTGCAGATCCAGAATGACCTCGATAATGTGCCAGAGGCTGCAAAAGTCAAGTAAGCCCACTGTTTGAACCCTAAATCAGTGTGTACTATGTCAAAAGACCATTTGAAATTCATTTTAGTTTCTTTCTTGTTCCGTGTTAGCTTGGCTGAGTTGGAAAAAGAAGTGCACCATATCAAAAGTGGACTGAAGGCGCTCGAGGCGGTGAGTTGGTCTGCGTCGCGCCACGGCCCTTCGCGCTGGTTTTCCGAGCGTCTGTAATTATGTTTTCAAGTGTGTCAGAGATGGACAGCGGGGCGAGGTGTTTAAGTGCCACTAATGTTCTGCGGAAAAGTGAAACCCCACATGGCGTACAGTATTGATGACACACGTGCTCAGACATGGAGCATTTGGGAGATTTGACCAATGAAATGCTGCGTCAAGAAAGAAGATGTTGATGTTGCATAAATTAACCCACCAATGAGTCAGCCCAATTAAATTATAGTGAGGATTTTTTTTTCAGCTTTTCATTTCCACAGTATGGCATTAAACAAGTTCAGTTACAGGTGTTTTTATTCCGAAAAAAAGAACCTTGAACAACACATTCTCACTAAGAGGGGGGGGATCTGACCTTTTATTGCAGGATTGCGTTACCTGCTTGTTTCTAAGAATATAGATATGTTTAATTCCATACTGCGGAACATTTCGGACAAAGTAATAACATCCCCATGGAGACGAGCAGTTTGCAGATCCTCCACCAGAATAGTTACGCTGTTCCTCTTTTAAAGGGCCGTCGTTTCATTCTTTTATAGTGATGAAGTGACTGTTGAAATCTTGAAATGCATTATACAAAACTGACAAAAATGTAAAAATAAACTGCCAATTTTTATCAATGCTAAACTACTGACTCAATAACACGGTAACCAAAGCCTTTAGAAATCCCAATGTTGCATACTAAAAAGCCTCTTTATTGTATCGCCAGGAGCTTCACTACCAGCAGAGCAGGACGAGGGAACGCGGCGACAAGTTCGTGGCCGTAATTGGAGACTTCATCACCGTGGCTGGCTTTAGCTTCTCTGAACTGGAGGACCAGCTGAGCGAGGCCAAGGACAAGGTAGTTAAATGCTTCTACATCCACTTGTAAAGTGTGTGTGGGGCTGGATTCACAGATGTGGGTGGCTTGCTTGTTTTCGCCTTGCCAAGTCTTCCTGTCAGACGGGAAAAGTGTTGAAGAAAGACAAAACTCTAAAGAGAGTGAGAGACAGAACTTAAACCCCAAAAGTGCACAGCAGAAAAAGTCAATGGATAGTTTGTCTCTCTCGTTTTTTACGTCAACACAACCTCCTTTCTTTACAAGTGGGAGAATCAACCTTCTGAACTCTGCAGGCCCACAAACTGATGGATCGTAGGAAATATGTTATGTGAAAGTTTCTCTGGGACTTGGAGAGGATCTCAGAGAAGACTGCTCTGAAAGGATTTATTTGAACATTGAGTTTGCTGGCCTTTGTTGCTCCGTTGCACATTTAGCATTTCGATGATGACATGCTGGCTTCAGGACATGGAGGAGCATCCAAAAGTGACATTACATATAACAGTTTCAACACGGATTACTTTAAGGTTGTTAGAAGTAAAAATAGGTCAATGTTGATGTCAAGGGAAAAAGGAGGAGGGGATGGGCCTCGGTTGCTTCTGTAAAACAAAAGAGGTTGTGTTTGCCTGTTCTCCTCCTCACACTTCCGACTGTCTGCGTCAGGGAGTTTGTGCTGCCGAGTGGGGAATCTGACGCATTAACTCAGCATGTCAAGGCTCTTTGACAAGTTTCCAGCTGAAAGCAAATGCAAAGTGTGGGTGTATCTGGGCTAGTCTCTCTCAATCCTTAAAACTGCAACGTTCTCAAGGCCAAGGTACCATACTAGCAGCAGTATAAAATGTGTGTTTTTACAGACTTGATTTAGCAGAACAGTATTGTGTGAAGCAAATTGCCAGGTAATCAAACTCACAACGTTGTCGCATGTAATAATGTCTTTTTATTGGTTGGAAATCTAAGCACAACTAATTACTTGGTACCTAAAGCCACACAGTGTAACTTTTCTGCTGGAAAGTTCGCCACCTGTTCATCTCCCATGGTTTTTATGTGTTGTCTAGAATATTCCACAGTATGGCACCATTTCATTTGATTACATGTGTTTTTATTCCAAAACTGACATGCTCTTTTTTTCTGTGAGCAAAGTCGTCCACAAAAATGACCTCTTAGTTTAGGTTTAAACCTAAATGTTTAATGTCATTCTATGGAACATTCCAGGCAAAGCAATAACAGCTACTTGGAAACGAGCAGGTGGCAGACCCTCCACCTGAAAAAGTACATAGTGCACCTTTAACTGACCACTAATGATTGATGTTGGTGTTTAGTTAACAGATTCTTATGTCATTCACGTAATGACCCCTGTAGATGGAAGATGCTGTATTAGGCAGAAAGTAAATAAGCTATAGTGAGTGACAGAACAAGTAGCAATAGAACTCATTCAGAAAATCTCTGCAGCTTTTTGAGACGTTCCCTGTTTGCGTTGATCAGAGTCTGTTAAAAGAGATGCCAAAACTTACTATAGCTCATTGAAGAACTTTCAAAATACACAGTGAGCCACAGTGACATTTGTGTGGAGCTGCATAATAAAGTCATGTTGACAAAAAGACCAAAAACAATTCATCCATGCTCAGTCCCAAATGGGCCTCTTGTTTCCCACTAGAAACATGGCAATGTCAAGTAAGCCATATTTTAGGCAAAAGACATTTGGCCTCTTGGAAAGTTGTTTACGACTTGTTGGGATTTGAACTTTACTTCCTGTATTTTTCAATGTGTGTGTGTTTACTCATTTAGCACAGACCCAGGGGGACGACAGGAAACAGATCTGACCAGACACATAATTACAGGAGCGAGAGAAATGGTGGTGGTGGTTGCCATGGCTGCTAGCCCATAATAACAGGATGGTTTTGCATCCTCAGAAAAGAATGAGTTCTTCATATCCTCACACTTGAGGCCACATGGAACGTTCAAACCGCTCAAAACCTCACGTGATACTATGGAATCTCGCTGTAAAATGAATGAAGCGGATTGTACTTTTTATACTAGGTCAAGTGGGATATTCTGTTCCCCCCGCCCCATAGTCTTTCTTTTTGTAAGGCAATAAAAAATATACTTTTTTTTTGCTTGTTGTGTAATCACGTGTGTAGCAGGAATCTTAAATCAGTCCTTTAGTAGTTTCAATAAGTGACACATTTACCCAACTGTAATAATCAATAAATATATTTGGAAACGCTGTATAAGAAAATGTAAATTGGTTTAAAACTGCTTCCTGGACATCTTGTGTTGAGTTCAGGAATGATGAATGTGTGTTGTTGGCTGTAGGCATCATCTTGGCTCGTCGATGAGACAGATGGCACAGCAGAGTGGACATACGGCGGTCAAATGTTGTCAAGCTTCTTCGGTTGCGTTGGTGCTAACATTTTTAGAGTGCAGTTTTGGCTCTCCTATGTTCATTACAAATACAAGCAACATTAAACTAGCCATTTAAGAAGTTTCGTTTTGATGTTTTCTTTGCAGTTTGCCAAAGCTCTGAAGCACTTTGGGGAGGATGAAGGAAGGATGCAGCCAGATGAGTTCTTTGGGATCTTTGATACGTTTCTACAGTCTTTCGGTGAAGCAAGACAAGACCTGGAGAACATGCAGCGACGCAAAGATGAAGAGGAGAGAAGGGCACGGATGGAGGCCATGGTAATGCATATCATAAACTATTGCTGTAGACACTGTGAAAATGTAATCTGACAGACACAAAGACATGAGGTTGAGTCAACAAGAACGAGATTTGACCAGATATTGAAGTTTGGACTAAATCTACCATTACAAATGTCTTTTATCATAAATTTTAGGGATTATTCGTATTGTATACCATAATATTTTTTCTGTAAAAGTAGATTATGGACATTGCACTCTCCAATAGTTAAATGTTCGCAAAAGAGGCACATTTTGAATTTGTATGCCAATTTTCAGACATCCAAAATCCCCTCTATTTGTTTTTGTCAACAAAATTAAGTAGGACATTTATACCTAACTTTATCTAATTTGCATTGCAATGTTTAAGTCCTGACTCTGGGCAGGCCGTCCCTGAGGTCCTCAAAGTCTGAGTTTTAGAGCGAGACTCTGGAAGGTGACTCTGGAGGCTAATACTTTCTCTTTGTTTCTGCGGGCCAAAGATGATGATTTCAGTCTTGTCTGAGTTCAGCTGGAGAAAGTTTGCATCCACACACTGATCTGTTGGATGAATCCACTGGTCCATAATTCACCTAACATACAGTGAAACATAGATCTGAGTGTCGCTGCATAATTGTGATAGGACACATTTTCGCTCCGTATCAACTGACCTAACGCAGCATGTAGAGGTTGAATAGAAGGGTCCCAGGATTGACCCTTGAGGCACCCCACAAGTCAGGGCATTCTGCGTTCAAGAAAAATTATGAGCTGCTAATGTAGCATTATTATATTTCAAGATCTTATCCCATCCCTAAACCTTAAATATTTATGTAAAACACATAAATATGTTAAATACACAGTTGACATAATTATACACGTCTAATGCATTGCCCTTGTGTCCAGCTGAAGGAGCAGAGAGAGCGTGAGCGTCGGACCAAGAAGTCGGGCACAACAGAGGAAGTGGGCGGCGAGTTCGACGACCTGGTGTCTGCTTTACGCTCGGGCGAAGTCTTTGACAAGGACCTCAACAAGTTCAAGCGCAACCGCAAGCGCTCCGTCAACCAGCTGGTCGAGGGAAGCGGTGGCCGTGAGCGCGCCGTCACAAAGGTCAACTACTAACAATTAAAGGAGGAGGAAACGTAACGTATAACAATCCAAAACGCCTCCTACACTTTTGTCTGTTACTGACTGGTCACAGAGAGCCGCAGGAACCGTTTTGAAGCGATTTTCATCCGTTGAAGCTGCTTTCGGAGCTGGCCCGACGATGACCGCTAACAGACTTAATTGACAGACCACTGTGACACTATTAACTGTTGGCACTGTGCTAAAAGTGTTGTTTTTCACTTCCCGTTTGCTCACTCCCTTTTCCCATAACCCCAGGAGCTAATCACGAACGTTGGGATTAAGCAGTCGCGCTGTACATAATGGAAGGCCGAGTGACTGACTGAGAGACGTATACGTTAAGTGTCGGCACAGTAATTACACAGACGCTCACGAGGATCTTCCCTATTGATCCACTCATCGAAACATTTCCACGCCCTTTTCCACATCACGCTGACGTCTTCACAGCCTGACTAAAGGTGCCATAAGGATTCAAGCATTACCTTGTTTAACGTTTTGTACTTTGCTCTCGATCTGTGCAGGAGACGTGTGAACCTGTATTAATGCAATTAGGTGTGTATCAGTACATATATATATATATATATATATTTATATTTAGATGCAGACAAGCTAATTGCCAAGAGGTTTTCCTAAGTTTCCCACCTCATTTCGTTTTTTGTACACACGTCGCTTTATTGTACGCTGGTGTTGCGAGTTCACACAAAGAGTAGAGATCTTTTATTCTACGTTATGCCGCTTTGTCTGGAGGAAGCCCCATGTACACCAGCACCACACGTAGCTTTTACCCAAACCAGGAAGTATCCTCTGCTCATTAATTAGCTGTACTAATGGTTATGAAGGAATGCCATATGAATTTATATATATTTAGGTTTATTTTATTTTATTGGGGTTCTTGTTATGGATTTGATCTACTGGTGCTAAAAACATAAGACAGTTTTGTATTATTAGTTAATACTTATTTAGTGCTAATGTGGCTTTCGATATTTCAGTTCATATTTATTTATGACAACATTATCACAGCAACGTGGCACTTAAGACTCGACGCAAAGTTGTGTTAGTGTGCAAGACACTGACCGGCAACAACAACTGTCAAATGTAGTGACACAATCTAGTCAGTTCCCTCAAATAAAAATGTGACGGTTAAAATGTCAGGTTTGAATTAGAGCTGAAAAAATGAATGGTTTTCTATTGGTGGTAAATTATAATATTGAAGAATGATAGCGAGGAAACAATTTTACTGCCACTCATTCCATTCTGACAGCAGCAAAACAGAATTCTAAGATTGTTGTTTCATGTCAAATTTCACCAGTTCATGAACAAACTTGTCACTGCACTTAACTTTACAAGCACTTGGTTTCAAAAGCATCATACAAGACGTGCCACATCACTCGCAGCCAATTATTTCATTGTTTATTTCAAGTTCAAGTGCCTCAGCTCATGCCCCACAGCTGAAAAAACCATCTCAAGCCCATCAGTTTGTTGTAAAGACTTGGGCGCCATCTTGTGGTGCAACAATGCCACTTGCTTCATCCCTAGTTTTCTGACAATATAAATGAATCCATAATCACCATCCCTAAACCTGTATTTGTTGCCATGATAAATAATTCTGGCAAACCAAAAACATTTAGTTATGACAATATGAAAATATGACTCATAGATGAAGTTCACCTGTCTTCTATTAAGGCTGTTTTATTTCTTATCCTCTGCACCTTTCCATCCCTGTCTACAAACCACATTTCCACAGACTGTTTAAACTCCCAACCCATTTGAATTATAATATGTTTTATTTTATCATAGCTGGCTCTATTTCCTAAAGAGTTACGTTGTCAGTATTATTTCACAATTGTGTTTGTTACGGCCATTGACTGGCATATTGTGGAGTGTCTAACGATGGAAAAACACAGAGGAATGAAATTAGAAGCTGTTTAATGCACTTTTTGTACTATGGGACATTTCCGATTTTGCAGCGAGTTTGCTCTTTGTGTTGAAGATTTGGAGGGGGGGTGAGAGGGCAAGTGCTGATGGGATAAAGATGGGCTGTTAAATAAAGGGAGGGAGATGTTTCTGTCACTTGGCGTCGACTTGCATGTGCGAACCAGGTGCGCACCGTGTATTTCTGGGTTTTATAAGAAGTAATGCTTGCCACACGGCCAACCTGTGAAAGTGAAAGTGAAAATGAAAAAGTTGCACCTAATTTTTTGAGGTTGTAAAATTGTAAGGAGTCAGTATTTTTACGGTTGGATAAAATATCCTCCACCGAAAGATGTACAGTTGGAAAAAAAAGAAGCATTTTGTACACCATTCGTGATATTTGACAAAAGATTTAAAAAAAAAACACACACCTGAGGAATGTTCCATTTACCTGTAAATTATACCTCTATTTATTTGCCTTATTTAGTTTGCTATATTTTGTATGTACACACATCATTACAATAAAATGTTATATGAATTAAAAACTGTGGTCCTTGTATCATGATGAATAATGTGTATGAGATGAAAACCTGTTTGCATTATTTTTCATTTGTATTTTTCTCACTGTGTCTTTTGTAGGGTTACAATAAAACTTGTCCCTGGAACCTGTCGAAGGCTCTTTTTAATAGGTTCTCAATAGAATAGCAATGGCAATTCTAAATTCAAAAACTCTTCTACTTCAGTTTTAGATTCATTACTCACAATTTGATGTCACCATGACAACCACTCCTATTTTATGGCCATGAGCTATTGTTTTTTGATAAATAACAAAACTTAAAGCTGTCCACGTCGACCCTCCGTCATCTGGGAAAGTTTCAGACAGGCCTGGGTGTAGCCCAAACTGAGCCCTGTAGTAGCCCTAACACACCTGCAATGAGGGTGTAATGCACCCTTTTGCCCCCCCTGTAGGCACGGGCCTGGTTTCAGAGCCAAATAAAATTCTGTGAACTGGACAAATGTTTAAAAACTTAAATCGACATAAATGGATATTATGGATGGATATCTTCAGTTACAGCACTATTACTATTAAAAGTATTTATATGTATGTATGCATGCAATTGTTTTTAGGTTAATTGGTTTTGCAAAGTTGATTGTTCACTGTTGTAGGGGCCAAATGGAAAGCCCTCAACCTTGTCCTCCTCAGACTTCACATTCTCCTCCTACTTTTACTTTTAAATCAATGTAAATGTGAGGCAGGAGGAAGCCCGCAGGGGGAGCCTCGAGGCTTCTGCGCATGCACTTCAGCCTGTCGAGGCTTCTGCGCATGCACTTCAGCCTGTCGAGGCTTCTGCGCATGCACTTCAGCCTGTCGAGGCTTCTGCGCATGCACTTCAGCCTGTCGCAGGCTTCTGCGCATGCACTTCAGCCTGTCGAGGCTTCTGCGCATGCACTTCAGCCTGTCGAGGCTTCTGCGCATGCACTTCAGCCTTTCGAGGCTATTATTGAGTTGCAGAAGAACAATTGCATCACTGAATGTTTAACTCTGAAAAGGCCTATGTTGGAATAGGGCTGCAACTAATGATTATTTTAGCAGTCGACTAGTCGCCGATACTTTTTTTTTTATCCAAATAAAGCCTGAAATATGGTGACTGCGGGCTTATAGACAGAATATTCACGAATAAAGTGTATTATTGAAGAAAATCCAAAATAGTTTCTTTTTTGACATTTGGATGCCACTGTCCTCGTTAAGTTTTTTCAGATGTGTTTTAGAGTCTGTGGTCGAGTAACAAATACAATTATCAAAATATGACTGCAAAAACATTTATAATCATTGCAGCCCAGAATTGGGAAAGACATTTTGTGCACATGCATCGCCTAATATGTCCTAGTTCTGAAGAAAATGATTGTGTGTGGCAACAGCTGGTTTTGAATTTTACATCTCTTCAGTCGAATCTGGAGCGGACTGACCTGCTGCTCTTCCCACGTTGCTTGATCTTCATGATTCCTCACCCAAAGTCGTCATGGATGCTCTCCACTGTCATAACAAGGTGTTTCAGAGGCTGTATAGTTCAAAAACTGACATTAAATCAAAATGGATAAACTATTTCTAATTTTCATCAATAATACACTTCTTGTAAATAGAATCTAGAAGCCTTCAGTCCCCCATATTTCAAAAACCTCAATTTACAATAAAAATAACCGATTGACTGGCCGACTAATCGTACAAAACAGTTAATGACTCTAATTTGACCATTTCTATTAATGATCAAACATTTGTGAATTTATATTTTAGTTATTCCATGGCAAAGTACAATGTAATCAACAGGAAAACCATCTGGACGTATAACAGTGTGTCAATCTGAAAACGACCAATATTGGGCGTTTATTGTATTGTGTTTTAGTATATAAACCTACGTGAACATTTTGATCTTATTTTGATGGGTTAAAAGCAGAAAAAATGACATGCATTGAGCACATTTGAAGAGACAAATTGTGCAAGTTGGTATTAAAAAGGTCCAAACAACCTTGCAACAGAAAAAAGAAACCTATTTAAAAGTGTCTATTTTGGGCACCGTGGAGCATAAATCATAAATACACTTCCCAAATAGGAGGAAGAGGAAAACCAAAGTTAATAAAGGTTCAGAATACAGTATAGGGCAGACAGGCAGGTTATTAAATGTACATATCAGACGTTGGTGTACATTTCACCCTGGAGAGAATCGGACAGAAACAAAGTGATTCATTAAAAGAGCTTTATTAACAGCATATGGCGCTCAGACCTCGGGCAGAAGACATTGTGATGATGGGCAGGGGCAGATTAGAGGGCATTCCCCGGCGGCCTGGACACTGGAGGTGGTAGAAGAGGATGCTGATGAGAGTAGGTGGTCCATGTGATTTATCCGAGAATTCAATCAGTCCTTCAGAAATGTCTTATATCACACAAATGTGGATGGAAAAGTGCAGAAATGGCAATTCACACAGCAATTTTTCTGTTTTTCTTTCACCTTATTATCCACAATATATATTTCCTACTCTCATTTTGCATATCCAAAATAATTATTTCGATGATCGCTCCCCTTTTGTACTAGTTATATATGATTCTACTTTACAGGCCTACAGTCATGCATCGTTGTTTGAGTCCTGAAAACGGTGAAAGTCCCTTTTGCCACCGGTTTTACTGATCAGTTTGACGTCTGTGATGATGATGTCTTGGGTCACGGCTTTGCACATGTCATAGAGGGTGAGCGCGGCCACAGACGCTGCAGTCAGAGCCTCCATCTCCACTCCCGTCCGGCCTGTGGTGCGGCAGGTTGTGCTGACAATGGCGGCGTTTCGCGTCTCATCCAGTTCAAACGCGACAGAAACGTGATCGAGGGGCAGGGGGTGGCACAGGGGTATCAGGGTTGAAGTTTGTTTTGAAGCTACAATCCCTGCTATTTGTGAAACGGCTAACGCGTCACCTTTGGCTAATTGGTTTTCCCGTAAGAGTGAAAACGCTGTCGGGCCAAGGAGAACAGTGGCTTGAGCTGAGGCCGTTCTGCACGAGGGGGTTTTGGCACTAACGTCCACCATGGAAGCACGACCCTGGGCGTCCGTATGAGAAAGCTTAGGATCGTCTGTTTTGGATCTGTGATGACAAAGTCTACTACTCTGGTGTAGTTTGGCATTAGGTGGAACAAGAGCAGATACAAGTGGGCTCCTGCTGAGATGTGGCATGAGGCGTCCGTTTATTTTGGGGGAAATGACATGGGTGGACTTTGTTAAAGCCTTCCAGTCAGTAAGGCACACGATATCCTTGGAGTTAACGATACTCTGGAGTCTTCTGGGATGTATGGTTTGAGGAAGTGACACATTCTTTTTGTGTACAGAGACATTGTGCATAGGCCTTTGAGACATGGCGCCTGCAGGAAAGAGCACACAAAAAGAACTGCTTAATAAAGTTAACATCAGTACTGTGCAAAACTGACTATAGAAAAGGCTGTTAATGAGAAAAGGTTGCTTGATATTTTTATTTTTAATAAAGCTTTAATCCATGAGGCACCTGAACACTATACTCACAAATAGACTTGAGGAACTTATTGTTCAGGTATTAATGTACTTGTCAATCAGCCAAGTAAACAAATCTAAAGAATCTTCTAAAACGAATTATTTATTAATTTACTGTGTTATGTTATTACCTTTTTATTTATTGCTAAATCATACTTAGTTTTTAGCAAAAGTAATTTTAGAAATATTGACGCAGAAGTGTAGATTTTTCAACCACACTTTTTCACAGTACTGTACTGTCACAGTGGTGACTCATAAGTGTGTACGTACGCTGTCACCCACCAATGAAGATCATGGGTCTGTTTTTCATTCGGGAAATATTGAACATCCCTGAAATATAAAATACAGTATGTAAACTACCTAGAACTGGGTGAAGACACCTGTGTGCACTTGATTCGCATACCTGCATGCTGCTTCTTCTTTCTGCCAACAGCCGCTCCTATTATCTGTAGCAATTCGTCGTCTGATGCACCGGAGCGTATGACATCTCGTAGTGACACCTCTGAGGTGCCGAACAAACACACCTGGTCGGACATGTACCAAGTTAAACATTAATCATAAGAGAACCCCATTTATGTCCAGTCACCGGTCTGGCTTTACCTTAAGGTTGCCATCCGCAGTGATTCGTAAGCGGTTGCAAGAACCACAGAAATGCTCGGACATGGACGTTATGAAGCCCACCTTTCCTTTAAAACCAGGAACTTGATATGTCTAAAACAAATCAAATATATTATATAAAATGCATCAATAACACAACATACAAAAATAAATACATAGACCCAAAGACCATTACTGAACCTTAGAAGTGTCTGTTGGTCCTGGTGGAAGCATTCCAATGTTTGGCCAGTGCTGACGGATTTGGTCCAACATCTCCTGATAGCTCACCATCTTTTTAAAATTCCACTTGTTTCCTGTAAAGAGGAAATGGTGTCTGTTATACATTGCTGTTTATACTGAAATATTTGCTTACTACGCCTTAATGTGTTTAATATGCAGTCAATAAAACATTTACCAGAAGGTCAGTATATAAAAAAATCACTCACCGTCAAAAGGCATGTACTCAATAAATCGCACTTCCACAGGTTTTTTCTCTGTGAGTGCCACAAAATCCAACACCTCGTCCTCATTAAAACCTCGTACTACCACACAATTGACCTGCCGGGGGAAGCACATGACAAGTGTCTATTTATTACTTAAAACTGAAATGATCATAATGTACCAATATTTAATTGGTCTGACTTTCATCATATGTGCAGCTGTAATAAAAATATATAGGGCAGAGCTAGTAAACATACCTTCACTGGGTTATAGCCCATTTCAATTGCCTTGTCAATGCTTTCCATGACTTTGTGAAAACCTAGAAACATACATAAAACAAATATAATATTTTGAAAGTATTTTGAAAGTGAATTCCATTAGAAAAGCTGCCTGTGTAGTAGTAAGAGAGTAAGTGACGTAGATTAAGTCTGTTTTCCTTTTCTTACCAGAGCCTTACCATTCGAGGCCTTCTCGATGCGGCTCTATTAGTTTAACCAGTTTGTGATAGAGCTACAGTCTTGCTATGGTTTCTACATATTTATGTAGAATAAACTTAAACTGACAGCACTTATGTGTAATTATCTTTCCTAAATAAATAAAATAATACAATTACAATAGGACGAGTTAACTTTGGCAAACCCCAAATAAGACTAAATGTAAAGGACACGTTACCTTTCCGTCTGACAATAAACTCAAACTTGGGCGGGACCAATGTGTCCAGGCTGATATTGATGTGGCTTAGACCAGCCTGCTTCAGCCGGGGCAGGGACCTGGCCAGGTTTAAGCCATTGGTTGTGACAGCAATAGTTTTGAGCCCTTCCAGCTTCCTTAATTCGGCTTTTGAAAAAAAGACAAAAAAACAATGTAACCTTATCAATCTGTAGTAGGTCACATGACATCGCACCAGCTCCTGGTCAAGTGACTGAGTCTAATGCTTCTAGTTAGTCACACATACTTGTCCTATTCACCAAAGTCAACTACTGCTAATCCAAACAATAAATACAAGACAATAAATTAAAACAATAGAGGCATTTTAAATCAATTTCCTCACCAGTCACGAGTCTAGTTTAAATTTCAAGCATTTAACTATGCAGTTCTCGTGAATGACCCACAGTGAACAACTTCACAATAAAAAGGCATCTGAACATTTTATAGAGGACACATGTCAAGCATGGCTACAATAAAAGCAAGTAATAATAAGTCAATTTGTAATAACACTATAGTAATAACACATAATATAACTAATATTCAAAGACTCTTATCTAGGGACAGTGAAAAGACACATTATTGGTAACTTTCAATGCATAGAGCCAATAGAAGTGGTGACTGCATATGGTTAAGTCCTGGTGCTTATTATCAAAAGCAAAACGTTATAAAACTATGAAGATGTATTGCATTAGTGAATTTCTCAATTGGAATTACAAGTTACATTTGACGTGTTGGCATCCCGATCCTCACCTATGATATCGACCACATCAGGGCGGATGAGGGGCTCTCCTCCAGTGAGACGGATCTTATCAACTCCCTCGTGTACA
Organism: Chaenogobius annularis; assembly: GCA_015082035.1. Classification (NCBI taxonomy): domain Eukaryota; kingdom Metazoa; phylum Chordata; class Actinopteri; order Gobiiformes; family Gobiidae; genus Chaenogobius; species Chaenogobius annularis. Next base: position 2,471,016 of record BJKM01000006.1, on the reverse strand, counting down.
AAGAGGCGCGCTATGGTCAGGATCTCTGCAGTGGAAAGCAGCTGGGCTTTTGGTGTCAGCTTCACTCCCTCCTCTGGCATGCAATACTGGCCTAGGCAAAACACAGATATTACAGCAAAAAATGTTATGAGAGACTAATCAATAATTAGACATATTTGGCTTTGCCTGTATTTTATAAAGGTGTGAAACTTCGATACTATATTCTATTTTACTATTACTATTTTTCCGTTTTATTGTTACTTATATTATTATTAATAGTCCTATTATTATATAGTTTTACTATTATTATTCATCTTTTTTTGTTATACCACATTGCCAAAGCAATTTAGTTTAGGAATTTTGTTCACTTTTCTGATTTTGAACATTTTCATTCTGTAAAAAAATTAAATGTATACGGTATGTGTGTGTGTGTGTGTGTGTGTGTGTGTGTGTAATAGATTGTTGAAAGTTGTAATAGATTTATTCCAAAGAAATAAACATGTATTATGACTCAAACACTTATAAGTATTACTGGGCCACTGCAAAAGTACCAGCACTAGTAGCACAAGTAATCATAGTGAGTGTGTTATAGTAACATATTACATAATATACTAGTATAATGATTGAAGTAGTACCTAACGGGTATTCATTTTTACATTCTTGATACTTTGTGATTTTATTCAAAATGTCACATTTTGAAGGGTTTATACAGGTATGAATGTAATCTGGTCAAATAGACTCTTGCATGAGGTGTGACTGTGTGAGGGTTACTTACAGCGCAGATTACATTTCTCAGTCAAGGACATGCGCAGATATGAGTGTCTTCGGCCAAAAGTGTCAGTCAGGAACGCAGAAAAGGGCTTGATGTTTCCAAACCTTTCCTGCACGGAAAATACAATGGCCAATAGCAGGTGAACTTTGACTGTGAAACAAACCAACTTCCAGCAGGTTTGTTACTGATTGATTATTAGGCCTACTGTACATTGTGAAGGCTGATGTACATTTTAACACACATCCAACGACACTGACCGCGCGTTTGCATGAAGTTTACTGCAGTTCTTACCAGTTTTGATGCTGTTTTGACAGAATAGTTGTAGTGACGAGCAGATGAAGTCGAGTCAACAGATTCAAGTTCATTTTGCTTTGGCGCAACGCTGGGATAAAGTTGTGTGTCCACGTTAACGCCCCGCACCAACACTTTCCTCAAAGATTGCACTCGTTTACGTCCGTCTAAGAAACGGCAGAGCAAACTAGTGTGAGTAGCCATGTTGAAAAGCTGACAGATCGGCACAGATGATCCATGAGTGTTTACGAGGCTATGAACTGCCCTGATACAGTCAACTTCAACCCGGGGAACGTGGGAGGAGCCAGCGTGAATAACCAATCAGCTCAAGGGGCAGGTGGGCTGAGGAGTTCTGGGTAATGTAGTAGCCGGGCTTTCTCATTTGACAATTTGTCCACTAGATGGCAGCACACCCATGTTTGCATATACAGTCCATAGTCGTCAACGTTTTAGATCTGACTAACCCGAGGTGTAAACTTGGACTTGAGACTGACTTGAGGCTTAATTCGATCAAATGTGCGACAACTTTGGACTTGACTTGGATTTGAAGGTCAGAGACAACTTGATGTTTCTCCTCAAAAAAGTATTTTGAAAACAGCCCTCTCTTTAAGGTTGATGTGGCCTACTTTCAGTGCTCAGCCTAATTCCAATCTCTCCCACTCAAATCATAATTCTATTCTATTATAAATTAAAATGTAAAACATGCGAGCTGTATTCAGGACTGGACTTGGAAGTCTTATACGACTTGATTCGAACATGTGGCCAAAGATTTGAGCTTTACTTGAGAAACAAAACTAAGATTTCGTCCCACCTCTGCTGCCAACTGTTGGTAGCAGAGGTGGGACTCACCACTTGGTGTTTGAAACATCAAGTGTCAAAATGAAGCGTTATAGAGAGGCCATACTTCAGAGCTAGGCCTTGTGTTTTTTACCATTACATAGACCTAGAATACAGCATTAGCATATCTATAAGTTATTCTTTCTGCTTAGAATTCACACCTGAAACACCTCCAGTGGAACAGATTGTGTTAGCTGACTATACAGGCAGTGCACATCACAGCCAGACATGCTGTGAAACGCTTACGTTCACCTCAGACTCAACCTGCTCGGCTACATGCAAAAACTGTTTATCGGAACAATTTACAGCGCCTTTATAACTCTCCAAAAGTGTGTTTTGTGCCTCGTTGAGTTGCTGCAGTCCTGCTTTTAAGTGCAGGGCCTCATAGTTCTCTTGAATGCCCGGAAGGGTTGTACCATAGGCCTGTCATCATACGCTGCTTTGATAGATTCCTCCAATGATACGGCCCACTCACAATCTATTCTCTCCTTACGTGGGTGTGATTCCATATTGAAATGTGGATTTAAGTTGAGAATGTGGATTTAAGTTGTTTCTCAAACTAAAAGTGAAAGAAGGCCTATAGATTTTTGAGAAGTTTTTAGGAAATTCTGTAAAGCTTTTCCTTTTTGTCTCTCATTGATCCATATCTGTTCGTCTTGTCAGTTCAGCCCAAGATCTAGTTTTGTTTTCTTTAGTCTCACAGTCACAACTTTTGAAAATGTGTTGCTTCACAAAAGTCCACAAAAGATTAATCGTATACACTGACATTCGGTTCCTTTTGCTTGAATGTTCGGTGACATGCTGAATTTGGGTCCGGCGGGCTCTGTGCGCACACTCACAAGATCCCATTGTGGTGCATATGTTCCGAGCAGGTGGTGCATCCATAAAGTCATTAGTCATAGGCGCTTGTCGTGCTGATCTGAATGCAGGGTCTGCCACACTTTGGTTAAAAAAAGGTGAGCAAAAAACTAAAATGGAAAAAAGTGAGTTAGATAGATAGTTAGTTTTATTTATTTGACAGGGAAAGTGCAGAATATACATTAACCTCATCAGGAGAGATGCATTGTACCAGGTTGTAGCTCAAGTGCTAATTTCCACCTGTAGTGCTTGTTTTGTCTTTTGTTTTGATTTTAAAGCTATTAATCCTCAATTTTATTTCTTCCCCTTTTTTTGCATTAGTGTTTCAGTTGAATTTTTGGGTGTCACTTTAGCCTCACACAATAGTCTGAGTGAAGTGGTTACATTCATTCAAATAGGTTTCAAAAGCTATTGGAGAAACTTGTGTTGTAAATTGTACTGAGTTAAATTGGTTTTCAGACGCCACACTTTTACCCGTACGTGAGTTATGTATTTTAAAGTGTAACAGACCTCTTACTTGATCAAAGGTTTGTTTTGGTTTCTGTCCCATTGTGAGTACCTGTCTGTAAGTCTGTAAGTGACAAAAGCTTTATAGCCTGTTGACATTACATATGTGTTCCTGCTCCTTCAGATATCATTTAGTTTTCTTAATGTTTGTGATCTATTCTCTGAAAATACCAGATTGTGTGCATTATTTAATATTGTGTATCTCCAATTACATTCATTCCAAATTCAAAGTAAATCAGATTTTCACCCCCGGACATATGTAGTAGCCCATAATTACTCTCACTGGAAAATAGTTTGCCCAAATGCTTTTTTTAACTTTTAGTTGAGTAATTTGTTCTTGGACTGCTATTTTGTACTTCTACTTGAATAATATTTTTTTGACATATCACATACTCTTACTTGAATGACATTTTTGGCAACTCCTTCTCTGTTAAGCTGCAAAAGAAAAGCCAGTAGTTAACTTGAATGATGTCAAATCATTAGAAAGACTGGGAAAATGCTAATGTTTTCACACTCACATCAGACAAACTCAAATCGGAGTCTTGTCAGTTATTCATTGCATAAGACATGGTACACTGCACATAATGATAATATGTGCAGTGTACCATAGGGCACTTTCATGAATGTGCCCTATGTGAGACATGGCATCAAGGCTCTTACAGATCCTATAGGGCTGCACGGCTTATGTTCTCGCATGTAGACAGGATCGATCAGCGCTCACACAAGGTATTATTATATTCCATTAGCTGTACCGATGTTTTCAGGTCTTGAATGACTTAAATTATAGTATTTGAAAATGGTTAAATTGTAAAAAGAAAATTATGCACCTGTAGCAAATATCAACAAAGGGTATAAATATCTGATTCTAACCTTACACTGCAGGATACAGTTTAGGCTGATGCACATTCATTGTTCTATCTACTGCAATTCTCTTGAGCTAATGTTGTTATTAAGTTTTAACGCTTCGCTTGAGGAACACTAGAGTCCAAGGGCGTCCAACGCAGCTTTGTATTCATCACCCACTGGAATTTTGGCAGATTAGGGCATCGATTTTTATTTAAATGCAAAGGAAGAGAAACTCTACTGCGGTAAATTAACTACAAATATGTTGCAATAGTATATAAAGTTGTATAAAAAGTCAAACAAATACATACAAAAACTTAAGGGTTTATCAGATTGTGTGTAGTCTTCATACTTTTATTAAATAAGCTTCATAACATTTATTACATTCATTCCTGCCATCTTTTTACAGTGCTGCTATTATTAACTCCTGAAGAGGTGAGGCCCTCCAGTTTTCACAGATTAATAAAAAAGGTACTTTGCACATGAATTATTTAGTTTTAGCTTCTCGGGATTCAGAACACTGTCCGTTCACTTTACCACATTTGAGTGATTCTCTCTCAACGTTGATACAAATGAAATAATTCAATAAAATACATAAAATTAAAATAAAAATTATTATATGTTATTGAAAAAAAAGATGCTGACTATGCGCACGTTTCTATTTTAGATATAAATCTTTCAATCGGCCCAAATGGTTGAGTCAAGATGACGAGCACCTTCTCTCGGGTGGCAAGGGTCACAGTTTAAATTATTGTCCAAATAATTCTAATGTGTGTGTGGTATAAACAGAGCACTTCGATCACAGCTATCGCCAAATGTATAGCTGCTCTTCTGTCTTTGCAGTACAGTAAAAAGTAAATCTTTGCAGCCTTGATTTACATATCTATATGCTAACATTTGGCCCTTTATAGAAGTCAATATTGTTTAACCTTTTGCTGGATTTTGTTGAATTTGTGGCAAAGAGGTCGGAGTGCAAACAACAAATGCCCTTATTCAGGGTATAAACTTAGCTTTACCCTGAGCATAGTTGCTTGGCCACATGTGAACACAGAGCTCCTTCATCCTCGCCTGAAGATATTTTACATGCTCAGGCCACTGACATTTGAAAGAGCAATTTGGAGGAAATGATTGTGAGAGGAGTACCAGCTGAACCATGTGATTGAGTTTTCCCTGTGTTCACACAAATATTCACGGAGAGTTCAGCCCTGTAACTCTGCAACCACAGGAGTTACTGCATGTAGCAAATATATATAAGTATATATTCCAACAACTTTAAAATAATTAACTGTACCCTCCAGGTCCATAGCTATAGCTGCTATTTTTTTCTTCAATTGGCTTGCTTTTGGTTTATTTTATCTATACATTGAATTGGTTAAATCTGGCATTCACATTGGATTAAAATAATTACAAAATGAAGGAGAAAAACATACAATTGCATATGTTAAAGTGAATGTTCCAACAAAGTTTGAAGTGCTTAAGGCATAAACAAACGAGTGAACAATGGACTTTATGCATGTTAGTGTTAGTATTGGATACAAATCTAAACTGACCATTATTAAGATTGCTTTGGGAAATTCAATTACATTCCAAAAACTCTTAAACCAGAAAAAGACTAGATGTAACTGAACCACAGTTTGAGAACATAAATTCAGTCTAACCACTAGATCTCACATGACCATGATTTCAAAGCGATTTTCGCCTTTCACCTTCATCAAAAGCAACTTAACACATCCTGCCAGCAACGCCATTCTGTGGACTGACCTCATGCATTATTGACTGAGAAGCACTGCGCTAAAGTGAGACTAAAAAGACTTCTATTCACAAAAAGTCAAGGCTTAAAAACCCCAGACAGTGACCTGCTGTGAGTGAGCATGGGCTGAGAAAGAGGACAAAGCAATCATCGAACCAACAAGGCTGAGTGTATCGGACCAGAGGGCTAAAATAACATGTCTGAAAGGTCTCAGTTCTGTTGCTCTCACTCATTCATTCTGACATCATTATAAGTCAATTAGGGCAAAGATTGTCTTGTTAGAAGTGAGGAAAGAGAAGCAGGGAGCGTTTCCATTGATTTCACAATTTAACCAAAGTCGAGATTTTTCTTTGCAGAGAATTGGGGTGAAGCTGAGGTGGAGTTACACCCAACAAGATAATAAACATTTTGTAGTGGAAAAAAGTCACTAACCAAGCCATTTTTTCTATTAGCAAAGTGTAGAGTAAAGTGTTTTGTGTTGCAAAATATTACTTTTGAGAAGACGCTTGCGTTAGATGTAATGTTCACTCTTGTTTTAACCTTATGATTGGTGATCGTTCCAAACATAAATGTAAACTGTTGATGTGTCCTTGGGCAAGGCACAGTATGATAGTGTGTTTGGTGGTCGCCCTGTGGTGAAGTCACATTTCTAGCAGTTAAGGGCAGCTATAGCTTACGCCGAGTGACTGAATGCATTGAAATGTCAATAAAACAATCGATAAAACAAAATAAAACAATTTATAAAAACACACACATAGTCAAGTCATGCAAAGCACGAGCACTGGCACTCTTGCTTTGCATGATTTTATTCTGTATTGAATGATGAAAAGAGTCTATAAAAGCCTTACTGACTGTACGAATCCTTTGTTAATATAATCATGATCATTGAGTGACTATTTGCTCCTGTGTATTCTTTATTCTTTATTCTTTATTCTTTATTCTTTTTATTATTATTATTGTTATTGTTGCTGTTTTTATTTTTATTTGTATTACTATTATTATTATTATTATTATTATTATTATTATTATTATTATTATTATTATTATTATAGAAACACATATTTCGGGCGCATTTCTTTCCGTAGTTTTTTCAGGATTCGTTGTAAAATGCACTATGTTTCCGTTTCCTGTCTTTCAGAGTGGAGGAATTTCAGTAACACTTCCAGAGGTTGCACTTTGTAGTTGTACTTTGCAGTTCTAGTACTTGTAGGTAGGGCGGCAGTAGCTCAGTGGCAGAGTTCATTAACAATAGATCCACTGACCCACAGCTGCCTCAGGTAAATACTGCTGTTGTGTTCTTGGGCAAGACACTTAACCCGCCTCGCCCCCAGTGTCTGCGTACACTGGTGTGTGAATGTGTGTGTGTGTGTGTGTGTGTGTGAATGGGTGACTATAAAGCGCTTTGAGTAAATTGAAGGTAGAAAAGCGCTATATAAATGTGACTTTTTTGGTTCTAGAACTACCTTGTACTTCTCATACTTGTGTGCAGTGTTTTCGTCATTCAGTGATCATGACAACTGTACAGGATATGGCCATGCATTACGCAGCCACTCGCAATGGCTTCTTACCATTGCATGGCTTCTAGTTTCTATAATTATGAGACACAGGTCAGTCACAGTTGATCTTGTGATGCCTCATCACCTTGAGTGTGAGGAATTGTGGGTCATATGACGAAGGAAACAACCCTAAGCCATGAAAACTCTTGTCCCACACGGCATTAGAAGAAAACAAACACGAGACAAATAATGGCTCAAATCCACTGCAAAGAAATGACACCGCTGACATTCGCAGTATTGTGAGATGATGCATAACAGAAGCTTTACAATAACATCAACATCACTCATTTCAAAGTGGAGCAATCTCTTTCTGCAAGTTGCAAAGTGGTTAGCAGCACTTATTATGTATGTCTATACTTTGGCAAGAAGTACGTGAAAAGGGGACAAATTCAGGTACATTTAGATGTATATTTGGTAACATATTCTGTTGCAAACCCCCGTAGCTTTTGTTACATTGAGCTCTGATTTCAAGTAATCCTAAACCTCAGTGTATTTTCTACTTCCGTTCGGTCCACACCTGATTTTTTTTACATGCTTGTTTTTTTTGCAAGGCGGCTATTAAACCTATTTTGATCAAGCACATAGTACATTGAATGTGGGAGTCTAGTCTCAAAGCATAAAAAAGGTTCGTGAGGCAGAATAATGAGGCAGACAGTTATTTAAAGCTGGAACCATGACAACAGAAGACCACTGCTGAGAGAAGTAGTACAGCTTCACTGCGGAAAAGGGGAAGCAGAGGGGGATTTGTGACAAAAATGGGGTTTGTATGAACAAAACGACATGGGTCCTGAAAAGTGGGCTTGGTGGTAGACCTACACAGTCAGAATGCTTTTTGGTATTTTTAAATAAATCATAGTGACAGACACAGAACAGCCGGAGAATTTCATTTATTCAAAGTTATATGCACTTAAATACAAATGACATTTCGATGTTGGAAAAAGTACAATGTAAATTTTTCTGCCTGTATTTCCATTGAATTCTGACTAAGATGATAGTACTTATTTGAATAAAGAATAAAATATTCATTGGTGACTATAACCTAGATTTCAACATGATGTGGTGAGTAAGATATTAGGCAGCAAATTAAAATGTCATGAGTTTGTGACTTAGAACATGAAGAAATTTTAAGCACATTTGGAAAACCTTGGCCAAAACAAAATGAGACATTGTGGTGCAAAAAATCTAAATAAGAAAATATAAATCTGTTGTTTATCCTCACCAAAACCATATTTCTTCATTTCTTCATTTCTTCATTTCTTCATTTCTTCATTTCTTCATTTCTTCATTTCTTCATTTCTTCATTTCTTCATTTCTTCATTTCTTCATTTCTGGCCAAGAAGGCTATTTTTCATCCGTTGTCCCTGGACAGTTGTTAAAATTGTCTCCCTAAAAACAACATTGATTAACACCAAATATCCAATATGAAGCCGCATTAGTGAAAGCAGAAAATACATTCAAGGCTTAAAATAAAATGGCCGTGTACAATAGCGAAACAAATACAGAAGTGGTCAAAATGATCTATACCCAGCTTGTTTACGCCCACAATCCAAGTTGCCTAATTAAACCTGTGAAAATTATCTGGGGATCAACCACCTTTAAACCCCTCCCCCCCAAACACACATACTCCATAGAGACTAAAGATCGTGGGAGACCTCTGCTGTGAAGCGTCAAGACTGACCCCGTGAAGCAGCATCGATAAACTGACCTCTACAGCTCTTTCATGTTCATACAGGGCACCATCGATCCCTCCATGAGATAAATGCTCACCAGAGACTTAGAAATACTCCTGATGATCTTATCTAGAGTCTTCAGAGATCTCATTCCAAAGGTCAAGAAGTAGACTGGTGACTTCAAGATGAACATGTTTAAAACTGTATCTTAATTTATCCTTTTTTGACATTCATATTGTCCACTGCACTTTTGCAGCCTAACCGTCTGCATTGTATTACTTCCATTTAATTAAAAATGTTTAAATAATTCATTATATTTTTTTGGCCTGTAGACTTTATAGACAGGACAGTGCCGCGTGAAGTGGTGATGAGACTGGGGAAGGACATTCAGCAAGTGGTCGGCACAGTAATGTTCCATTTCAATATATATATATTTATTTTTTACATTGTTTTACATGTTGCATTTATCTTTATTTGTTTCTCACTCTTCCAGGGGCCCTACACCTAAACACGGCTCTTCTGGATGAAAGGGAATCTTTTGAACGTGCACACCCAACAATGGCCTCTGATGCATAGAGAAGAGGCTTTTGTTTTTCTGTAAAATCAACATAATTACACTCCTCACCCACGCACATTTGCGCATATTATTTATTATTATTGTTTTATATCTCTGCCCTCAAAAGGTGACTTCAAACACAGAAGGAGGTGGGGTCAAATGACACTCACCATGGGGACACGGGGTTTGAGAGTGCACTGAGTGGGTGGTTATTGCTTCACTTTGAAGTGTTTTCCCACAGCGTACTGGATCTTCTCAGTAAAATGCATTTGTGTTTGTGTTTTGAAGCATAAGGAGAAACCATAAAAGGTGTAATCAGTACACACAAGGGCACAGTGGTCTAACAACATAAATATTATGAAGAGATATTAATTTGACAAAAGCTATGGATTCAGTGGATTAGTTAGTCAAACATGTGATACATTTTCTTTTAGGCATTTTTAAAAAATATCATATCCTGTACGTCGGACAGCAGTCTAACCTAAAAGGAACATGCTGGACATATTCTTGTGAGATTCTTTGAAATATGAGGCTTAAATGAAGTCAACAAAATACAAAATATTGCAAGCTTTATGATGTAGGCTATTGCCTTTGTATTTTTTGTTGTTTCCATCCATTTTAATCCATAATGTACATATTTTTTGACAGAACATTTTACATCATCAGGCAAAAACATTTGTATCACAGCTCAGGTTCACAGTTTTCAATGCATATCTAATCTCACACTGTATATCGTTCACATTGTCTCTGATGTTTCAAACAACTTGTCACCACATGGTTCATAAGCAACAGGCTTCACAGAAAAGTATTACATTTCTTGAATACTGTCCAGTTCTGGATAACTTGAATTTATGACTTAGAAAATAGCTTAGACTTGATCCTTGCTCTTCCTTCTCTCCATCTTTGGGCTGGACTTCATCTCCATCAACTCCACCTCGCGTTTGGCCGCAATCTCCAGCACTTTTTGCTGATTGTAAAAGATCACAAAGTTGTTGATGATGGGGTGTATGGGGAGGGCAATGGCTATGACCCCGCAGAGGAAGCTGACGGCGGCGTTGCACTTCCCTAAGGTCGTTTTAGGATAAATGTCACCATATCCCACAGTGGTCATAGTGATGATGGCCCACCAGAAAGACTGAGGGATGCTCTTGAAAAGAGTTTCAGGATGACTCTGCTCCATCGTGTAAGCCAACGCTGAGAAGACGAAAATGCCCACACCCATGTACATGAGAAGCAGGCCTAACTCTTTCAGGCTTCTCTTCAGCGCATAAGTGAGAGTTTGAAGTCCGGCAGAGTGACGCGCCAGTTTGAATATCCTGGCTATGCGCAAGATACGCAGGGCTTGTATTGCCTGCTGCACATTTGCAAGTTCCATCATTGACGCGGTGCCAAGATATGTGAGCGTCAGGACCACATAGAACGGTATAATCGCCATGAAGTCTATCACGTTCATGATGGACAACGCAAAGTGGAGTTTGTTTGGAGACGAGGCGAGACGCAGCACGTACTCCGCCGTGAACCACATCATGCACGCGGTCTCTATGGCGTCGAGCGTGGGGTGTTCAACAAGTTTCCCCTCCTCGTCTGTCACCTGAAGCTCCGGGATGGTCCCCACGCACATCACCACCGCAGAAACGAGGACGGAGAGGAACGATGCGATGGCGATGACGCGCGCCGTCAAAGAGGAGCTTGGCTTTTCCATGAGGCGCCACAAAAACCTCTGGCATTTTTGGCTCCGCGTTACGCACCGCTCCACCTCCATGTCCTCCAAGATCACCTTCACTTTGCTGGAGATCTCCTTCAACTCTTCTTCTTTCTCACTCAAATAACTTTTACAACACTCGTCCAAAACGCTCTGGTCAATTTTCCAGAATTCCATTTCTTTTATGAAGCAAATGGGACAGATTCCGTTTTTGATGTGGATCTCATCAAAGTAATACACATCTATGATACACTTAAAGGCGTCTGGGTCACGGTCAAAGTAGAACTCTTTCCTGCCGGGGTCAAAATCATCGCAAAGACTTGAAATCCCCTCGAAGTTCTGAGTGGAGCAGGTGAGCAGCTCCGCCAGTCTGCTCTCCGGGTAGCGGTTCAGGGCGTCCTCGAAGAGAACCACTCGAACTCCACCTATGTTCACGGTGATCTTCCCTTCAGTGGGGCTGGGTCTATATTTTGGCTTTGGCACAGTCCACATTATTAATTCTACGAGTGTCCAACGTGGAAAAGCTCTTACAAGGGCGCATTAACTGAAGTGAGTGCCCATAACACTGGTGCGTAAAACGGCCAAAGCTCTCCAAAGCGTTCTGTGAACTGAGTGGCACCGCTTTAGCGCACAGCTTTACCTATCAGCCACCTCTCTCACTCTCTCTGTGTTGGAGTGAGGCAAGCTCCACACACATGTGACATCCATCGATTCTAATGTCAGAAATGCAATATGCAGCGTTTGATTCAGAATCACTGAATATATTCATTAATTCATTAGTCAATAAAAAACACAAAGAAGTGTTTTACATGATTGTCTCCAAGAATGTTGACGACCACATTCATCAACTAAATTGCTATGTAGTCATTCACTTACCGTTATATACTCCTTATTACACTTTGCACAAATAATACCAACTAATTTATGTGTCGTTATTTATTCCTGCTATAATAAATTTGCATTATTAGAGTGAAAATGTTTTGCCATGGAAACTGGAAGCCACAAGGAACAGTCCTGTCTGTAGTCCTGATTGAACACGTATTTAACAATAAATCTGGCCTTTTACTGATTTTATGATTTTGTTTGTCTTCGAACAAATATAGAGTAGGAACATATTTCACTTATCGTTTTACTATATTTAATTATTTTCTTCTATATTCACTGTACACATTTGTTCACTCGCTAATATACATTAAACCCATAGTTCAGACTGCTTTTGTTTAAGACAGTTTCAAAGAGTTCACAATTACTGTTCCGTTTATTTTAAAAGAGGATTCACATTGTCCAAGAGTGACAAATGATACGTTTATCAATTAGCCTATCAATTAGCCAAATATAAGTTTCTTTAATTCAACTAATAACTTCTGAACACAATGAAAGGTGTAGCTTCATAATAAAGCACTTTAGTTCATAGACATGTGATCTGTACATCTATTTACAGGGCAGTTTAATTTGTTCTCATGTGCACCACACACATCGAGAGGGTCCTCTTTTCCACAACTGCTAGCTGAGCTCCAGAACAGTGGTGTTGATGTGGAAGGAGATGTAGGAGAAATACTCTTGCTGACATAGTCCTGGGATGTCACAGTTCACCTGCAGCAAAGACGGAAACATTGTGGGTCACCTTGAAGGGGTCAGTGGAGTTTGCTGTGTGGGCAGTGCATGCAGATGAACTCCCCGAGGGGCCATTGCATGTAATTATTGTCTATCATTATGTGTGCTGCGGTGAACGACCACTCGGCTCGCTTTGGTCCAGAAAAGGCTATATAGACTGGTGTAATGCAATTATTATTATAATTTTTATCAGGATTGAGATTCAGTTATTTTTAATTGTCAATGGGTCTTTTGGGTCTTTTTAATCGAAAGGTCCACAGATAATCTTCTGTAAGTAAACGCGTGTGGTTTGGAGCAGAGTTCAGACTTTGGAGGAAGAAATAGGACCACTTCCTGCCTTAAATGCTATAAATTAAAAGTATAATGTTTATGTTTAGAAAATGTACACTGAAAGCCATTTTTATTTGTTTTTGGACAAAAATAAATAAACTATGAGGAGTGGCAGAGTGGGAAATGACAGCACTTTCCAAAACTCTCCAGGATATAAGATGAGACTATTTTTGTTAGTAATGATGTATTCCTTTCTTCTATTGGTGATGGTATGCTAATATTACAATATAGTTATTATTCTGTACATTCATATTAAAAAAAAAAAGTGTGATACTATAAGCATTTATCTACTTGCATACTACTAGTATTGCTATTATTATTACTATTTTGCAGCTATAAGTCAGTGTGTAAGTCTCACGTCGGTCTTGCTGGTCATGGCGGCAGGGTCCAGGTGCATAAAAAGCGATGCCAGTTCTTCTCTCATTTTTTTGGAGCGCTTCTTGTCTGTCTGCAGGAGAAGCGCTTGGAAGTTTACTGGCAGCCCGTATCTGTCATGGATAAAATAAATATATTCAATTATCAAAGGAGGGATTGATGGATCATTAAAGGTGCACTATGTCACTTTTCTTCTGATATTGTTTTGACTGGAATGTTCCACATTATGACAATGTACTTTATCAAACGTATCTTGCATTGTGTAGCATTTGAGCCAACAACTTTGAAAATGTTTTTATTGCACTGGAAACCATATGCTTGCCAGTGGTGCAGTGGTTTAAGGCGTTGCACATGTTCCATTCCCCTTAGAGCCAGGAAAAAAAGAAAAGAAAAAAAAGAAAACATGCATCTCTTCTGTGAGGTGAGCAGGGCCGCCGCTCCACAGATCTGAGCTGTAACTTGGCCTGGTGGCATCATCTGCTTGTCTCCATTGAGATAGATCAATTTAATGTCATACTGTGCAACATTCAAGGCAGAACAGTGACAGCGTCATGGAAACAAGCAGGTGACGGGCGCTCCAATGTGACAAAGTGCACCTGTAAATACTTTATTGGCAGTCCAATTTATACAGTCAGTTTGGTAGAGCAACACTGACCTGAGGACTGATTCCACAAACACTCTCAATGCTTTTAAGTGAATCCAGGCAACGAACAACTGGCTGAAATTCACCTTGAGCCAACGAACAAAGATCCCCTATAGAAGCACATTGTATTAATACATGATTCATGACTTTGGTCTGACTTCCAGGCTTGTATGGCTGGGACGTACATGCTGCTCTTTCTTGCGAGCACTGAGCAGCTTCATGTCTCTCAGCTTCTGCTCCTCCAGCTCCACACAGTATTCGCGCACAGTGAACCTATGTGGATCATAGGCTACACCATGTTAAGTGACACAGACAACACAGTGGACATTATGAGTTGTCTTGTTCTGCCGATGCGCCCTGCTTACTTGCTCTCCTGCGCTTTGGCTTTGAACTGGCTTACAGCCCTTTTGAAAAGTGTGACCGAGAAGATGCCAGCCTCTACGTCCTCATACAGCCTCCTGGTGGTTGTACCGGGAACGACAAGAGAAGAAAGTCAAATTTGATTCAAACTGGCTTTGTGAAGTAACTAAGTATGTGTGTGAAAGTGCTGTTGATTAAAAGTGCAATTATTCTTTTGGTCATAAAAATTCAAATATGGAAGCATTTCAGATATGGACTAACTTATCAAAAGAAGAAAATAATATTCTCTATCACTGTGATGAATGGGTTTTATAGTTCAATGAACAGAGCATTAATTACCCCAGAAGATCTTGAATTTTAGCCCTGATTTAGTCATCACTGTATCTTTACCATTGTGAAATACAGGGGTGGAAAGTAACTAATTATAAATACTCATGTTACTGTAAATGAGTAGATTTGTGGTGTATAATCAATCACATGTTGTATAAAAGATAGATCTAAAATTATACAAAATTACATTAACAAGTAACAAGTGAGTAGTATTTGTCATTTACTATTCAGTATTTTTCCACCACTGGTAAAATAGTTTAATATGTACATTTGTTCATTATTTAGCTATTTAGCTAAATAATTAGCTAATTTAGCTATTTAGCTTTTTTTTTTTTTATATACATTACACTGACTGCGCATGTTAGCTTTATTTGTCTCAAATGGGAAAACGGCAGACGTCAAATCACTTCCTGCAACTGATCCCTGTGACGTGGACTATGACTTTCTCCAGGTAATCAAACACTTTTGGTCTGCCATTACAAGTGAATTTACTCGGAGCTTTGCCGGCTGAAACCCTGGATCAAGTGAAAAACTAAAATAATAATAATAAAGACTCACCTACTCGACCTAGGCACCACAAAATCTGAAAGTGATTCATAAGACCTCTCCCATTGTTCATAGCGCCCTCTAGAAACAGAAATTTACATTAAAACATTAGAGCTTAAATCTAAACAAGTGCAATATATACTTGCAGCTTCTTGGTTCTAAATATGTTACTGACCTGTTGACAATTACTAGGAGTGTTGTGAGGTACTCGGAAACTACCAGATCCTCTTTTCTGACAATGTCATTCAAGCAGCGACTTTGTAATGTCCCCCTGCAAAGACACATGTTATTTCTCACAAAATCAATGATTAAAATGTTTTATATATTTCTAGTGTTTCTCACTGATGTTTTGACTCTAAATTTTGAAGACAACTTTTCAAACTGTTGTACGCCGTAGATCTGGATTTTAGCTCCGTCTCCATAAAGGTCACCTCCTACCAAGGTAAAACTATTTAAAATGAATAATAATAGTTCCGTGCTCATGTAAAGTGCAGATTTCAAGTGCATTTTGACCTTGTTGATGACCTCCGTCAGGGCAGAAAGAGGCAGAGATGTGGCGTACTTGGCTTTATCCCATTGAAATCTCGTCACATAGGTCATCAGGTCCACTAGAATACAGAACAGTTCAATAGCAACTGCTCTAGTAACTGTAGTATTGACTTATAGTAGAAGTAGTAGTAATTATGAATAAGAAATTACAACTTATTACACAATATTATTCAATACTTAGTTAGCCTTATTATTGCTGATAATCAATATTTTTGTAATAAGAATAAGAATAATAGTACATTGAGCAGGGGGGAAAAGTCTTGCTTAGTACTTAGACTAATATTACAGCAATAGTATTTTTACTTGCAGCGGTTGGAGGACTTTATCTACAAATATTTACACTATGCCTGTTTAAATTAACGAGTATACACAGCACGGCCAACAAAAGTACCCCTCAGTGACTGGAAGTAGCCGCTCAGCGATGACAAAGGATTTTTCTCGTTTAGTCCACGATCTACGAGGAAACATGGGTCAACATGAGTAAACTTTAAATTGAAAAGGATGTTTGACGTACTGTAGGTCATCTTTGGCTCAGTGGCCCAGGCCATATGCATTTGCCTAATGAGTTTGAGCAAAGTGTAATTAACACCATAACCTGGCTGTGGGGTGGGTGACTTACCGCCATTGGCTAAGACGTTTTCCAACTTTTTATCACTGGACTGCTCCATCACCTCCTTCATACACTGACATGTTTTTTTAATCACACTGCAAAAAAAGCACAACTTGCTTAAAGTACGGTTTCCAGTATTGGTATAGTTGCACAGTTAAAAGTGTGTAGAATTCCTCAAAATCCATTGCCATCCTATTTACAATTGTGCAAAATTATTACCGTAATGTTGCTTGTTCCATGTTACATTTCATTTTTCAGCAAGTAATATTTATGTGGATGCTCTTTGAGTTTGGAAATGACATAAAATAGGAAGAGATCAAATTTTACCACGCCTACATAGAATTAATATGCAAAAATCAAAAATGTTATGTTATGTTTCTGACAATACATTATCAATGTATTTAAACCAGTACATTCAATCATAATATACAATATGTGGGGTATCAAAAACTTGTGTATTGTTCATTTAAATTGCAACACCTATATTTAAAGTAGGATTAAGTGGGATTATTATTATACATATGCCAATTGAAATAGGATTATTTGTCGTTCCAAGTAAATTTGTTGCCATTTTATTGTGGCAAATTGCTAATGTGCACAAATTGCTAATGTGCATTAGCAATTTGCAACTTTGTGGTCTAAAACAGCAATTCCCAATTCCCAACCTGGGGGGCCAAGACTTCAATATGGGTCCAGAGAAAAAATTTCCAAACTGAATTTTATGGAAGGGATGGCATGTTAATTGCTTCTATAAAGTATTTTATAATCATTGCAATTCTATAACATCTTCCTTAACCAGAAAATAAGATGATTCTCTAGAAGGAGAAGGATTTTAGGGCCGCCAATACAATATGGTAAAACAGGGGTTGCTGGGAGAAAAAGGTTGGTAACCACTGTTCTAAAAGTTTAATGTATGTGCTGCCACAAACGGTTAAACACTGCCAATGCATTTCAAGAGGCCTGAGACATCACACGCCTCTGCTGTGATGGTTCACTCACCAACACATCAACCAACAGCAAATCTCTCAAAATCCTTAGAATATTACACAAAAACTACTGTATTCAAAGAAGTACTAGGTAACAACATCTTCATTAATGAGAAGGAAGTTTAAACTGTAGTTACTCCCAAAACTCCAGCTAACTCATTCTATGCTTTCTCCTTTCTGTTGTTGTGCATATAAATAATATTTATAAAATAATTGGTTGTGGTCAACAAAGACATTGTCGAACAATTAATTATCTAAACAACTAAAGAACATCTAATCAGCCTTAGTATGCTGATATAAAATATGTCAATTTCCGAATGCATTTATTCAAATGTATTTATTATTATTTATTTATTACAAATTTAACACTTTAATTGTGGCAGAAAAAACATACTACAGTTCTTTGCTAATATTAAACCAGAACAGTGCAGACACAACAACTCCAAATCAGCACAGGAAAACTAACCATCAGACACACTTGACAATGAATTAATCATGCCACCGACCGCACACAAGCTCAATGTTACACGCCTTAATTAAGGACAAAGCTGCACATTAAGTGCAAGGCCCATAAACAGAAGAGGCCAATAAGAGGGACACGTTGTCAGTCAACCACTTCCTCTACTATTTAATTTAAGTGTTTACCTTTCAGTCACAGTGTCCAGTCTGGAGAGGTCATCTGAAACACTGAGTAGATTGTCCAGAATCCCCACCTGGAAGAGTGTGACTGTTTTAATATGAACATAAAAGCCAAATAAACCCAGTCATAGACGGACAGTGTAAACGTAATTGTATGTGAATTGTATGCCTTAGCTGGGGTTGACCATATTGGTTACAATTAAGGTCAAGCTTTTTGAAGAAGAAAAAGAAGAAGAAGAAGAAGAAAAAAAGTTATGCAAAGTGAAACAGCTTGGATGGAAATTTTGTCTCAAACTGTAGCAAGCAACTTGAGCCTCCAGAGAAGGACACCAAACACCAACAGCCTCCTCTTCTACACTGTACCATTGAAAACTCAACTAAATTACATCCTTTGGTAAAATAATACTGCATGTACTATCAGTTAAAATAATTAACAAACATGATTTAAGAACACACATAAAGGATATTTGAATGTACAAGAAAAGCACAAAAGGTATGTTTAGTGCACAAATACTGATAGCACACTGGTTCTACCTTGAGATCGGGGATGGAGAACTTGTAGCAGGAAGCCTGGTTTGTTTTGGCAATGGTTCTTTTGAGTTTCTCTACATTTGTCAAACTGGTCTTGTCCAGAGGGATGGAAATTAGCCACAAGTCAGTCATGGTTCCAAAAGTGGGTGACCAAGAAGACAAATGCTCCCGAAAGTGATGAGAAATATACTATTTAACAGAAGAAAAATGAATGCTGTAAACAATTTCTGGATGTAAGATAATTCTTGGTTATTATATTATCGCATTGTTTTTAAGTATTTATATCTAAAACCGAATAGGGGGCCTGGTCCCTAAGTAGACTCTACAAATATTTAAGAGACTAGTTAAATGTGTCTTACCATCAGGCTATGCTGAAGTTCATCTTCTGTGAGTCCCAAAGTGAAGAGAAAGTGTGAGCAGCAGTGGAGACTGAGACAACAGATGACTGTCCCCCGGATCACACTGTCTGTGGTTACATCACCCAGGTGAGGGGAGCAGGTAATGTATTTGTTTACATGCTTGTTTGGTTGGCCATTTTGGATAACCTATTTATCTACGGCAACAAGCTACCTCATAAAAGACATCTCAGGAGCCTATACAAATAAAATTAGGAAATTATTCCATTCATTGAATTACCGGATTTTAATTTAGGCCTTATTGAATAAACAGCTTCCTGTTTATTGGTGATATTTGGAGGACTTTTGCACATTCAACATTTTTTATATTTTGTTTTGAATGGAACTGCTATGACTTTGTTAGACTTTCATTACTTTGAAACCCATGGTGAGTCGATGGTAATTTAAAACATTGATCAATAAACTTATGAATGCTTGTAAAACGGTAATAAAACTGAACAAAAAATATGTCTCCTACCAAACAAATCCTGATTAAATTTGTAGTTAATAAAGCTACAATCCTAAATTATTAAAGCAAAATGAATTAAGTAGGAACGTTTGTCTGCGCTCCGATTTCCGTACGAACCTATTTGGTTGAACTCCGTACTTCCTGTTTTGCTCCGGTGTAGCAACGTGGGTCCGCTAGAGTTTACTGATGTATAGTTTATGTGCAACAGTAGTTATCTACACTTTTCACAATGCAGATTTCTAGTATAAATGACGTGAAGATTTATAATTTAAGCCACGGAAAGTCTCTCCCTGAGGTAAAAGGGTTTTCATCTGTAGAAATTCTAGTAATGCTTCATATAACGTTAGCCATGGAGCTCTCACATTCTGTTCTTGCATTTATTATAATAACTATAATATAAATAAATAATGATAATTGGTTTAAACGTTTAAATTGTTAGATTAATTATTTTGCCAACCAATCCGTATTCAACTCCTGCACTTAAATTACCTAAATTAATTTGATTTGGTCACATTATCTGATTGCATCGTTCCAACTTAGTCTTTGAATTATTAAGAACATGAATAACTAAGACAAACATAAAATAAAACAAAAGAACAGTACACTCTATATTATATGTTGTGTAGTTTTATTGTAATAGCAACACTTTTTCCCCTCAGTGGTTGTCAGATAGAAAAAAGAGGCAACTTCAAAAGAAAGATGTTGGTGAGTAAGGTGCTTATTATTCATGTTACAGTTATTTTTCAATTACATTGACATGGTCGTGTTTCGCAGACATTCAACGCAGGATCGAGCTCATCCAGGATTTTGAGATGCCCACAGTGTGCACCTCTATAAAAGTATCAAAAGATGGGCAGTACATTCTGGCTGCAGGTAAAGAGTCATCGATTTGAAATGGATTACATGTAATAATAACAATTTCAACCTTTTTGTTATATTCTATTTTTACTCTTAAAATATGTAAAAAAGAAGTATGTTGTGGTAGTGAATTGTTTTTCATCCTTAGTACAAGTTTATCTTATATAGTTAGGGATGCACGATTTTGGGAAAGAAAATCTGATTGCAATTTTTCTGGCAAGTATTGGGATATAATGTGCAAAATTCACATTTTCAACATTTAACAAAAAGATTGAACCAGGCGGATGAACTGACAAACTATTAAAACAATGACTTGTATTTCTGAATGTTTGTACAGATTTAAACAACAGCGTTAACTTACCGGAGTTTTTTGCAGAATAAGATGAGATATTTTGGTTGTTTGTGGCGGAAATTATGGTTCTTCATTTGATTGTGATTAATCTTGCTGCCTAAATTTGGTGCACTCATATTTTGAACAAGAACACTCAATCCAAAAGCCATTTGAACTTACATTTTCCTCCCTTTAATTTTCAGGAACATACAAACCCAGGATACGATGTTATGATACGTATCAGTTGTCTCTGAAGTTTGAGCGATGTCTAGATTCAGATGGTAAGTGCAGTCTTCTACTAAACTCGCAACCTCAAGACTGTTGATTGAGCGTAACATGTTTTTTTTTGTAGTTGTGGCTTTTGACATCTTGTCTGATGACTATTCTAAGGTGAGCCATAATTAAAATAATATCAAGCAAATATAATTGTTTAGAGGTGGGCAGTATATAAAAATGTAGAAAATATGCCAAATTTGAATATCAAGTATATTGTTAATAATATAATATTCTTCAGAAAGTGCAGATTAAAAGTAAAAAAATAAATTTAAAAACATTTACATTGTAAACTTTCAAATATTAATGTAAGGGGATAGTTCTGCTCTTTTGTTTAACAGACATTTCACATTTGTATGATAATTAAACCCCAACTAATATGTTTTAACCATTGACATTTTAAACACATTTCTGTTGGATTGACATAATATTGTCTGATACATTTCCGTCAATATTTCCCACCACTAGTATGATGTTAAGTCCATGAAGATGTATGAAGACTTAAAAGTGTGTCTGTTTGTGCAGTTGGTGTTCCTGCACTGTAACCGCTATGTCGAGTTCCACTCCCAACACGGACATTACTACAAGACGCGGATTCCAAAATTCGGGAGAGACTTTTCATACCATTATCCATCTTGTGATCTTTACTTTGTGGGCGCAGGGTAAACCTTATTTATGGAAAGAAATTGGAAAAAAATGATTATTCATTTTTGTTACACATGATTTATTGACACTGATTTTATTCTAGATCTGAGGTTTACAGGCTGAATTTGGAGCAAGGGCGCTTTCTAAACTCTCTTCAAACAGATGCTGTGTATGTAGTAAGCTAACGTTTTTGATGTTTAGGTGTTTTAAATTCCATGCATTTATTTCGTCTTCTTCCTTTTTCAATTAGAGAGCACAATGTCTGCGATATCAACCCTGTTCATCAATTATTTGCCACTGGAACATCTGAGGTAAGCGCACTCATTGGCTAGATGCTTGAAAAATTAAACAAACTCAGGGACTCTGGTACTCAAGGACTTGGTATTTTTAATTGAGAGGTCAACAGCCAATCATCCGCATGTGGTTCGAGAAGACTTTTTTTTGTTGAATTGTAATTATTAAAAGTCTGTCTTGCTTATGTTGAAGAAATTAACAGGGAAAGCTATTTGTATTTCTTTATAATAAAAGGACAACACAAATCAAAGGGGAAAAAACATAATACATTTTTTGTCATTGCTCACCCCAACTTTTTTGATAAACTTTTATTTTATTTTATTATTATTCCAGGGAAGAGTGGAGTGCTGGGACCCGCGCATGAGGAATCGTGTGGGCCTATTGGACTGTGCCCTAAGCAGCGTCACTGAAGGAACAGAGTAAGTCAAGCCAACACAACAAGACCTCTTATCACATTGTTAATACTTGCTTATAAATACGGATCGTTTAAACATTTTGGCATATTGAGACATAATGTCTTGTTGTCCGGCAGAGTTCAGGGTTTGCCATCAATCACTGCACTGAAGTTCAATGGGTCTCTTACCATGGCAGTTGGCACCTAACCACACAGGTGAGACGGAAAACAGGACATTGTATGTGATGTGTGGAAGTTGTGGAGGTGAGATAAAACTATAATAACTCAAATGATTTGTTCTCCAATCCCTATATTATAGATGATTGCTGATACATCTTGAAAGAATGCACAAGATATATTTCTGTTGAGGCTCAGCTGTCTCAAAAGAGAACGATTTATAATTCTTGATTCCTATTGAAGGTGCTGCTATACGACCTGCGTTCTAGTCAACCGCTGCTGGTTAAAGACCACTTCTACAATCTTCCAATCAAATCTCTAAACTTCCATGACCCACTTGACCTGGTGGTTTCTGCTGACTCAAAGATAATCAAAATGTGGAATAAAGACTCAGTAAGAAAGACAATTAAGTTACTTATTACTAAAATGTTTAATATCTTCCATCTATATAGCATGATGCTCTGACCTAAGGCTTTCAAAAATATATTATGTAAATTTGTCTCTTATTTTCTTCTCAGGGCAAAGTGTTCTCCTCTATTCAGCCTCAGACCAATATCAATGATGTTTGCATGTATCCAAAATCAGGTAATAATAATCCCTCAAATTTATATGATGTATATTGCCTTAACACGTTTCTCATAGTGCTTAGTCAATGGCATCATCTGCTCTGAGGTTGACTTGACTAAGAAGTGTCTTGCTTAAGAACAAACCGACACAACAAACCACCAACCATTACATTTTATTACCCCTGCTCTACCACAGAGAAGGGTCTGGCTGCGGCCAGTGGGGAGCAGCATGTTGTTTTTTTGGCACTGGATGTGACTCTCTCTCTCGCTCGTTCTCTCCTTTTTTCTTTTTTTTTTTTTAACGGTATAGCGTAAAACATATACTTTGAAGACGTACAACTACTGTGTAGATGGCGGTAAATGCACCTTTTTCAGTTGGCTTCCAACCGCCATTAAAAGTAACAAAACATCACTCAGCAGCCAATAGCCTCAAACTTCCACCCATTACAGCGGCTGCACCTGGACTCTAGCTACTGTCGCCCTAAACTTGTGCCGCTACAGGTGCTGTGTAGTTCATGCTTTCTACCAGAAGATGGCATGTTCAGAATGCTGCACTTAGAAATTCAGAGAGGTTCTCTGCAGCTCTAGTGTTTGCTTTATTTAGTGCTGGGGTGTCCACACATTTTTTTTTTACAGATTTTTATTTAAATATTTTTGAAGTAGAGGGCCACAGACCAGTGGTCAATACAGTGACTCAAAACAGAGCGTTGACAGAGCCACTGGAACCTTTAATAAGGCTTAGAACATTACTTTCACATCTCACAATGCAATGTTCATTATTGAGCTTATAGTGGTAGAATTACTTACATTTGTAGTAAAAGTACAATCATATGTGCCATTTCAGCGGGAAGCCTGAGTGCTGCACTTGTGGCATAGTTTGGACAACCCGGATTCATTTACTTGATAAATATGTATATGTATAGTTTTGTCCACATTTTGGGTAAGTTCTTGTTTCGATTTAGATAATTTTGACTTGGTAAAAGATCTGGTGGTGGCCAAATAATTTTCTTATGTGAAATGTTTCAGAGTTGCATATTACATATTAAGGATATTTAGATACACACTTAAGTATTGTATAGGATAATTTCATTTTGTTATTTTTACATGTAACATGTCTGCATCTCATTTACAGGTATGCTCTTCACTGCCAATGAAGATCCTAAGATGAATACATTCTACATCCCTGTGAGTTAAAACAAATAGATATTGCTTAGAGCTTATATTCTATTTTGGTAATAGGTTAAATTTCTACCACTTTCTTCTCAATAATCTTATGTTTCCCCTTTAAATCAAATACAATTGTCTCTGTGTCATAAACTGGCAAAAGATGTTGATACCCACTCTGACATATGATTTTATGCTTACCAAAGCTGTGTGTTTATTGTAAATGTGTTCACTTTAGACATAACACAGACACTGGAATCTTAGGTTGACCTCTGTCAGACAGTCAGACGCTCTGTTTCCTTCATAATCTGAAGCACAGGCACATTGACAATAGTGTTTGGATTGTGATTTTTCACTCTTTGTGGTGAGGCCAACTTGGAGGTCAGAGTTCCCTTGAGGTTACTACACGTTTGCTTCTACTTAAACTCTGAGGATGTGATGTCATTCTCTGTGGAGCGTAGCCACAATATTGACATGAACAAGCTCTGTTGTTTGACCCATCTGTCTTTTTTTAAAACCATATTATAGTTCTTGTTGAACTGCACCTACTTTTCTACTTTGTACATTATCAGTTTAGAACTGAGTGCGAAGGTTGTTATCAGTTCACAAAGAGTAGGTGGGTTTGACTTTGCCCCCATGTGATGACTGCTGCTGTATCGACTGTACAACTCACAGTTGTACGTTGTTATCTTTTGCTCTTCTGTCCAAAGTATCTGTTATAACCAATCTTTTATGTGTGCATACTAGCTAAGGAATGTAATGATGTAATGAGTTTCTTTCGTCTATATTCATATATCAATCTCTCAAAGAAGGACATCGTAATAAATGTGTCTCTAATAACAATGTTCAGATCAATTGATCCTGTGAATGTGGGGAAAATGCGATAGTCAATACAAGAAAAAAATCTTGATAATTTTGTTTCCCATGTTGTTCAGGCCTACATCATCTCTTGGGCTGTGCGTATGAAGACTTATGTGATGCCACTGTTTCTCAGTGGTGTAAATCTATACCACATGTGTGTGTTTAGGCTCTGGGCCCAGCGCCGCGATGGTGCTCATTCCTCGACAACCTGACCGAGGAGCTCGAGGAGAGTCCGGAGAGCACGGTTTATGATGACTACAAGTTTGTCACCCGCAAGGATTTGGAAGACTTAGGTGGGACATGCGGGGAAATCTGTATAGTTAAAGCAAAAGTGTTTTAACCACACAAACATTATATTTTGATGACAGACAAATACAAAAACAAATTTAGTACCAGGATGGAAAAAACAAAAATGTAATGAATATTTATTGCATTTGTATAATATTATTTACCGAGAATTCCAGGCTCCTTTAGCGTCTCAATGTTATCATCATAGTTATATACAGTTTATTACTTTCTATAAGTTCACCGTACAGAAAAATATTTTTACCTAGTTAAATATCTAGTATATCTAGTATCTAGGCTAGTATCAGGGTATACATTTTTTGACAACACTATTCGTAACAATATTAACTTTAGCCTTGAGTCCAGCCCCACAGTAAGAGGGTCCAATGATGTGTGCGGGGTAAAGAAGCGCCAGGGAGGGGAAGGGTTGAATGAACATTGGAATGCAGGCTCAGCAGTTAAGAGATCAAATGACAAGAAGTCGAAAAGTGGTCGGCTTCAGTGGTATAAAGGCGAAAAGGGGGCGGGCGGGGCGACAGCGGTGTTGACTTACAGAAGCTGCGTAACGCTCCTCTGTTATATAACCTACTGCTGCTACACGCACTGCTCTGTCCCCTCAAGCACTGACTTCCCACTGGCATTTGGCAGTTTACCAAGTGAAAGGCACGCAGCTATTCACATCTAGTTGCAAATGAGATGATGCTCTTTTTTGACTTGGACTCGCTTAGTTCGTTGAGTTTTATTGCCTCCTCACACAATAAAGTAAGAGTTATAAAACACAGTGCATACATTATGTACATTGACTCCACGAACTTTTAATTCTTCTATACAAATTTGCGTAAACCCATAGTTTCCTCTTTAAAGCACATATTGTAAAACAGTTGTGTTTTTTCTCAGGGTTGTCTCATCTTGTTGGATCGTCTTTGCTCAGAGCCTACATGCACGGCTTTTTTATGGACATCAGGCTTTATCACAAGGTGTGCAGCTCAACCGCCAAACCATGAAAATATCCTGCAATTAAATGCAAGTACATTTTTTGTTTAATCTTTGGATTAATTTTCTTTCAGGTTAAAAGCATGGCAAATCCATTTGCTTATGAAGAGTACCGCAAAGACAAGATCCGACAGAAGATTGAAGAGTCCAGGACACAGAGGGTGCAGTTGACTGTAAGATGAACATTTTAATGATGTGACAACTAACATGTAACTGATTCTCTATTGTTTCCGTGACACCATGTCTGTTTCATTTCTGCAATTCTTTTTGAGTGCATCACAAATAAACAATGTGCCCTGGCTTGAACAGAAATTGCCTAAAGTGAACAAGGAGCTGGCACTGAAGCTGATGGAGGAGGGTGATGATCAGGCTGAACTGGCTTCTAGAAAAAAGAAAGGAAGGGTAAGGCATTCTTTCAAATTCATTAACCTAAATGACACATCAACAATGATCTCAAACCTGCTTTTGTCCGTGTCAGGTTGTTCCAAGTGTTTTGGGTGACGATCGTTTCAAGGTTATGTTTGAGAATCCAGACTATCAAGTGGACGAGCAAAGCGAGGATTTCCGCCTGCTCAACCCCATTGTATCAAAGGTCGGCCTGAAGAGGAAGAAGAAACTAAGGCTGCTTTCTCAACAGGCTGCTGCTGCTGCCCAACAGGTGATGTCTTTATCACAGTCTGACTCAGTTTTACAGAATTACAAAAAGGAGATGTCACAATATCAAATTTACTGTACAATTATCAGGAATCAGGAATCAGGATATATTTATTGCCATTGTCAATTAATAGAATTCACAACATAGGAACGTGACTTGATGACATGACATAAAAAGAATGATAAATGAAATAATAATAAATGATCAATTGTGGATTGAATTGATATTATGCTTCTGAAATGGTCCTAATGATAATTTTTTTTTAGTTCTTTCATAATTGTGACATTACTAATTACAATCATTAACTGAATAATCGTGAGATCCCACATCTGATTGTCCAGGAGGCTGAGGAGGAGGAAGAGCCTGAAGGTCGGGCCAGTTCAGAGGAAGAGAGCTCTGATGATGATAAGAGCTGGGTGGAGGAGGTGAGGGAGCAGAGGCGACTTCTGTGGCAGGAGGGCCGCGAGCGCCGACTACAAGAGAGGAAGGAGGCTGACCGCAGCACTGTCTTACTGCCCCGAGAGCAGAACGGAGCATCCAAAGCCCGCCACATGTCCACGGGCAACAAGTCAAGCCAACCTCAGTTCTATCAGATTAAAGCCGGAGAGGAGTTCCGCAGCTTTAACGACGTGACCCGCAAGCAGAAACTCCAAAAGTATGTGATAAATACTGTAACCTGACTTTAAAGCTTAGATTAATATCAAATATTGCTTTTGGGTGTCTTTGAGCATGACATGAAATACAGCCATACTTGTGGAATTCATACTGTGATCAAAAGTAAAACATGAATGCTATAAGGGTTTTGAGAGATGTGACGTTTATTCCCCAGGGCATCTCTGGAGGAGCGCCTCAAGCTGGAAGAGAACTCTGGGATAAGCAACATGGCTGACACAGCAGTGGGAAGCAAACAAATCACTTTTACTCTTAAAAAGGTATTTACATTTTCATTAAACCAATGGTAACCAATTATACTAACAAACAAGAATCGGTTTGTGCTTTCTTGAAGAAGTCAAGTTGACAGACTTTTTTTTCCCTTGTAGTCAGAGCAGCAGAATAAGCAGCAGCAGGCCGAGCGGGACCACCACGCAGAGAGGAAGAAACTGAGGCGCTCGGCCGGCCACCTGAGCAGCGCGCGAGGAAGAGGCCGAGGAAGGGGAAGAGGAAGAGGACGAGGCCATTTCTGAGGTGTCCTGTTAATGGCCTCCTTCTATCCCCCACTCTGGTCTTTCACTCAACTAAATGTTTTAAGTGAAGAGTGTGTGAGACTCTGCATCAGGCAAAACGGACAGTAACAAATGGACTCAAATTTAGAATTAGATTTTCAAAAATGGACAAATTTATTGTGACTTTGACATAATTTAAGGAGGTTTTTAAAATCACTATTATATGTTTATTGTTTGGGGCAACCAATGTTCTGAAAATGTCTTTCTTATACTGTCTGTCATTGTGAGACTATTGTGTTTTAAGAAAACTCTGCTTATTGTTTAACAGGGGGTTAATATGTACTTTATTATATTTGGTACAAAACAAACTTGGCTGAATTTTTCATAGCATCTAAAACTCTAAAACACATTATTGTGCTCTTGAACGCTAAAGGGCCCTCCTACTTGCCATAGTTGCCTTATAGCGTCCATGGACATTCACGCATCACATTTTCCCGGGCTTGGGAGTTGTTGCATCAGAACTACGCAGAAGGGGTGGGGAGAGTTTCCCTCCCCAGCCTACAACTGCAGTTCTTGGAATGCCAGAACTTCTTGGGTGTCCGCCCCACCCCCCTCTGCCCACTCAGCCTGCAGCCGGAGTGTCTGATTCAGGATCCAGTCCCTTTTTTAGTGGAGGAGGAGTGTGGTGTGGCATCTTTGAACTCACTTTGATGTTGAAATGCACTAGACTTGTGCTTCTTTAGTTTCAACATGTGGGAAGTTTCAAACTTGATGTCAAACATCCTAACGTAATTGTACTTGACAGAGAATTATCAAATACAAAGTTTTCAAAAGCAGAATTGTGCATATAGCATCTTTCAAAGCATTTTAAAAAAATAAAATAATCTGGTTTAATAATTATAAAACAGGCTACCAGTGGTAAATTAGGAACATAAATCAAAACATGTACATAACGTTGAACAAAACCTGTAAGGACACAGACCGTTTACAAAAAACAACCCTGAGTAAAGGGCTGGCTACTAGCTGAAGCTGTTGGTGGCTGGACATCCGGGTTGAATAGAGCAATGAGCCGTTTGCAGGAAGTCATGTGAGTGGACTTCATGTTTGTTGTGCTAATTGAACGCATCCAGGCTAAGTGAGGGTTGTGGGTCAGTCACGGCTCTACACTTAAATCCGCTTAACCAATTTGGAGATCTGTGTTTATGTCTTACTGGTGTCAACAACACAGTCCAAATATCGGTGACGTTTGAAAGGCATTAGGATTTAAGTAATTATAAATAAATGTGTTGGGGCTCAAAAGTTTGAGATTCATCAAGATTTTATTGTTAAAAGCCATGCTGCATATGAAAAAAAAGGAATTAAAAAAATGTAGGTACAGTAGTTTTTTGTAAACTTTCAAGATGACGTGCATGCTCTGCCTTCATGTTCTAGGTTTGGATATACAATTAAACGTCTGACTACACCTCTACTTTGCCCTAAATCCTTAAAGGCCCAAATGACTGAATGATGAGTCTTTGGTATGGGCTCTTCTTCTTCCAACAAGATCAAAGCTGGAGTGAAAAGTGCTGATGTGGCTTGTTCTGTTAAAACTCCGGGCCAATCCCTGGAGCCACAAAAGATGTTCCAGTGAAAATGTCGGCACAAGTTTTTTTTTTGTTTCAAAAAGTCTTCAGTCTTCACACCGCCCAGTGAAATGACCAGACAACTCAACCTTGAAAGAAGACCAAAAATGATGAGCCAGCACTGGGCCTGATAAAACAACTTTGTTCTCATCGCATCATGGCTGACAAGTGGCAATTGGGTCAACTGCATGGCCATTCTAGCATTAAAGCTTTAGTTAAAACAATGCTTGATTGCAATATTATATTTCTTTCCTTTTCACCGTAAAATACAGGCCTCCTGGGATGCAGTGATTTTGCAATCAATGTTGGAAATGTTCTATTTATCAGGGTTGGGAAAGGCGAGAGTTAACAATGCTCCTCTGCATTTTGGTGGTTCATCAATTTAGATTCTAACTTCCCCCCCAAACTGCAGTTACTTTTAGACTATACTATTGCACTTAGGCTAACTTCTAAATCTTCTGTCTTTTTGGCTTCAGCCCATTAGCTGAGTGCCCTTTAATGTTGCCCAGATACAGCTTTCTTACTGATTCTTTCCATTTCCTAACTTTAGGAACCCTGCTTTAATAGTATAACCCACAGAGCATGATGTCAGTGCATATGTTGGCCTTTCAGATGCTATGGTGTGCTGTCATGCATCTAAAAATATCAGACAACGGTTCCATAAGCCACGTTAAACCTTTCATTTACTTCCTTTGTATATGGCGCTGTGGTGCGTTGCCAGATGCAGTGTGACCCTAATTACAAACCACCCATTGTTAGTGTATAACCCATAAAATAGTCTAGACATTGCACCTTGACTCTTTTAGTTTGTGTTTTATGTTTTCCATTATGATCTCCCTCGAGAGCGTTGTACATGAAAGTGCAAAGTAATCTGAATTTCCAAATGAGGGCAGCAAGTCTAGCCTCTTTTTTTCTGACCACCTGTCTGTAAGAAGTCTTGACAGATTACAAAGGCAGTCTAAAGATGGTCATCTACTACTGTAGACAGGTGTCTCTAAGTGTCTTAACCTTCATGGATTTGCAATTATGTAAAATCCCCTAACCTTTGATACACAGCTAGGCTCTAAACCCCAGTCAGAAATTGTCGACTCTTGCTCTGAGACGGTTTTGAGAGAATGCAACTCTTAAAAAACTATATTGGTTAAAAAAACCAAAAACATCCACCTTTGTTTGGGCAACACATTTGTTCAATCCAACAAAAGACATCTGTTCGCTTCTTTCAAACCAAACCAAGATAAGACTTGGCCTTAGCTTGCTGAAATATTAAAACTATTGCACCAGGGGGATTTTTGAAGACAGTACAGGGTATAATAGTTGTAATTAGCAAACAAACTGAATCAGAATAATAAAGCAGTCTCCCAAAATCCCATTGGGGTTTAGATCTTGTGATTTAGCAATGCATCGATAAGCATCAGTGGGAAGTGAGTGGAAAACTCACTTCCTGCCTGCAAGCAACAGATCTGTGAAAATAATTATAAATGGTGATAAGTTGATAAAGTTTAGCAAAAGGACAATTCATTCATTTGCGGGGGGCTATCACAGTGACTTTTGGGTCTTAGGTCTTACAGATCAAGATCAAACCGTTTCATGGATAATAGGGTCGTGATGGTTTTTCAAATCAGAAAAAGCCCTTACGATACATATCTTTGTCCTAGTTTTTCTGCTGATGCTTTTTCCATACTGTGAGATCACACATGGGTTGTTCTTCATTTCCCATCCAAGGAAAGGCTTGCCTACCACCAGGGGATTCTGTTTTAAGTCGTCTTTTGCTATTTAAGAGCAGTACCAAATATTTTAAACATTGACAATTAAAAGGGGCTTCATTTGGCCCTCATGGAATAGGCTTATATGGCCTATGAGCTTGGATTTACGCAACTAAAATCTACCTGAAAACGTCAAGTCTAAGCTCAAAATATTTAGTTGTCCATGCACAAGTCTCTTTAAAGTAAGTGTTAAATCGATTAAGTTTTTGTTCTTTTGTATTGTGATTTTAATGCATCTTTTCTTATTCAGTAAAGTAAAATAGTGTACACATTGTAATCTACAAAGAAACTTGCCTCATGGGAGTCGTATGGGGTATCCTTATTTTTAAAAATGATTTTGGCTCTCATTGTTGAAAATCCTCTTTGCAAATGTCCCTTAAGTACAAAAACAGATTTAAAACTTGACACCTGTGTTCAAAGATGAAACTTCTTTTGAAGGTTTGCCAGCAGACAAAGGGGGAAAGCCAAATCTCGTATTTTCACTGAATGAAAGCAGAGACCGGTTCGAACAGGCTCCGTTACTTCGTTACACACTACTTTTGTACTTTCATGGGACCGGGCCCCTCCCGCTGTGCCCGGACTCTTGATGAGGATGCGGGACAGGAATGAACCGGTTCCCGTGGGGGAGGGGGAAGGGAGAGGGGCGGCCGGTTTGATCTGGCTACGTTGCTGTAGGAACGGCCTCGCTTAAATACTGTGGGCTCCTGCGCTCCCTCCACTTCAGTCTCACGGCGCAGAGCAGAACACAGGAGCAGGCTTCACGAGGGGGAACTGCTGTAATTTACCCAGTACACGGATCTAATGGGAACACTCTTTGTAAATGCTTTTTAAGGTGAGTGAAATGTTTGATCTTTGTGGGAGAATCGCACATATATTCGTTGTATTTTATAAATTCCTATTTCTCGAATTACAACTGCGTGGCTTTGGTGCTAGCTTAGCACTTTAGCTTGTGTGATCGTTACAGTTCTAACCGTTTGGTACAGGTCAAAATGCCTAAACCACGTGGTTGTAACGATACAATATATTCGGTTGGATTTGTCAATTAGACAGAGTAAATCCGTTACAATTCCGCAGATTAGCATTTCTTGTACTAAATTGCCGCATGGCCGGAACCGGCACAGCCGCAACTCTGACGTCCTCTTCCATTATTTGGCGCTCATTGGCTCGTAGCGTTGCCAATTTTTACTTATAGGGCGGGTCCTCTTCGTGATTGGTCAGAGACAGACCTGGGCGGGCCTTCGCGTGTTCCAGCAGCAGATGGTGTCAAATTGTCATGACACACTTACAAAGTCTTGTATTTCCCGCTCCACATTGTTTTTACATCCGGTTTTATTTTTGTACAATGCTTTCAGGATCACTCCACTCACGTCCCTTTTTTGATATTCTCAAATCTGTGTTTTATGTATTTTACAGAATCTCCATTTTAGAAGATCAGACACTGGCCCTGGCCTGGAGGCTTATTTGAAAGGGTTTAACTTCACTGGTGAACCCCCTTGGCTTCTCTGCACCTGAGCAGGGAACATTACAGATTCTGTTGATTTTTGTATTTCAGTGAGTATTGGTATGCATGTTTCAGATCAGACATTCCTCATGTGGGCATGTTGCTATCCAGTATGTTTGTATACCCAGTACCTCACAGTGCTTTGTTTTTGCAGCTTCTTTGTAACAAACATTGACTATGAACCCAACTACTGAATTTGACTTCTCATTCCTGGAGGAGGGATTTTCTGCCCGGGACATTACTGAGCAGAAAATCAATGAGTCATCCTTAACTGTAAGCCAGCATGTCCATTCCCAATGTCCTATTAAGTGATAGATATTAACAGTTTCCTGATATTAACTTGCTGTAGGATGACCGAGATGCGTTCTATGTCTGTGACCTGGGTGACATTTTGAAAAAACACCTGCGTTGGACAAGAGCCCTGCCTCGTGTCACTCCATTTTATGCTGTCAAATGCAATGACAGCCGGAGTGTCGTCACAACCCTCGCAGCCGCAGGAACAGGCTTTGACTGCGCTAGCAAGGTGCATTTTCGCTCAGTGGCCACTCCAAATATTCGCAGTGAAACTGTCTGTTTACTAATGGTTGGTTGTTATGACTTTCAGACTGAGATTCAGCTGGTTCAGTCTCTTGGGGTGGAGCCAGGAAGAATTATTTATGCCAACCCCTGCAAGCAGGTATCTCAAATCAAGTATGCGTCTGCCCACGGGGTCCAGATGATGACGTTTGACAGTGAGGTGGAACTCACGAAAGTGGCTCGTTATCATGACAATGCCAAGTAAGTGACATCTGGTATTTTTCTTTAGTGTGAAATTTTGATAACCTACTTTGGAAGGAGAAATCAAGTTACTTTTCACAAGAATAATGTGTTTGTATGGTCTTATCATGTCTTCAGGCTTGTGCTGCGTATTGCCACTGACGACTCAAAGGCAGTGTGTCGACTTAGTGTCAAATTTGGAGCACCACTCAAGTCTTGCAGAGGTCTTCTAGAAAAAGCTAAAGCCCTGGGCCTGGATGTCATTGGTGTTAGTTTTCATGTTGGAAGTGGTTGCACTGATCCAATGACATATAGCCAGGCTATTGGTGATGCCCGCTGCGTCTTTGATATGGGGGTGAGCAAGAATACATTTCAGTAGTTTTTATTTTGAATGTTGCACCTAAATAATTTGTACCATTTCAGGACGAGCTGGGATTCAACATGAACCTGTTGGACATTGGAGGTGGCTTTCCTGGTTCAGATGATGTAGATCTCAAATTTGAAGAGGTATGTAATATGTATATTGTTGGTAGTGATGCCCTCAAATTGGTGCCACTTAACTAATCCCAGTTCTTCTCACTTTTTTAGATCACAGCAGTAATTAACCCTGCACTAGACAAGTACTTCCCTGTTGACAGTAAGGTGAAGGTCATAGCTGAGCCTGGTCGCTTTTACGTGGCATCTGCTTACACACTGGTTGTGAATATTATTGCAAAGAAAGTCATCCTGGATGATGACAATGCATCTGATGGTAAGTCTTCAAAATGTCCTTTTTTGTGTAGGTTTTGTTACAACATTTTTGTTTTAGAAGCTTGCACTACTCTTACAGATGAGGACGAAGGGACCACTGACAGGACCATTATGTATTATGTCAACGATGGTGTTTATGGCTCATTCAACTGCATTCTGTATGATCACGCTCATTGTCTGCCTTCATTGCACAAGGTAAATTCTACTCTTAATGCCTTGTATATTTCAGTCCAAAACTGCTTGACCTGGTATTCATAATTTTGTCTCCTTGTCTTTTCAGAGGCCAAAGCCAGATGAGCCCATGTACCCTTGCAGCATCTGGGGCCCCACCTGCGATGGTCTGGACCGCATTGTGGAGCAGTGCACTCTGCCTGACCTCCAAGTGGGTGACTGGCTGGTGTTTGAGAACATGGGTGCCTACACGGTGGCTGCATCTTCCACATTCAATGGTTTCCAAAGACCGGACATTCATTATGTCATTTCGCGCCCATCATGGTAAGACTTTAGCATTGCAATGCGTTTTTGATTTTGATTTACAAACCTTAACACATCTGTGTCTTTAGGCAACATGTCCAGAGGATCTCCTCTCAAGGCCTTGCAACTCCAGAAGAGTCTTGCCTGCTAGAAAGGCCGGTGTACTGTGGCAGAGAAAGTGTCGTGGAAATGCCCACCAAACCCCGCCAGACTCATGTGGTTTAAAGGCTTCCATTAAATGTAGTTCGTTCTTATATGGCCAGTTACCTGAGGAGAGGGGCATGCTGCACACATTTTTGTTCAGTATTGAGAGCTGGGGACTGTTTTATGAGCTTGACCTGACTACATGTTTCAGTGTTCATGTCAAACTGATTTAATTCTGAGCAGCGAATATATCCATATACTGTAACACCAGGGACTCAATGCACATGCTTGCTCTTTTTTTTTTTGTATTCCTAATTCTGAAACATGTTCCGAGTTTGAGAATTCAATGTTAAGGCAGAGGTGGATACAAAAAGAGACAGGATTGCAGTTATTTTGCTTTCCAATGGAAACTTGTTTTTAAAAAAACATTTTGTATCTTTCTTTTTTTTTCTTTTTTTTTTTTTACTGAAAATAAAATTATAGAAGCCGAGCCAGTGTGTCGTTTCCTAAAACACTCTGTTAGGTACTTTTTTTTTAAAACACTGTGCAAATGTGCCAGTAGATGAACATATGTGTAGTAGATGTGATTTGGTGATATAGAGAGATTTATTGTTTTGGAAACTTAAAAATGACAGATTGCAAATATTTAACTGAAACAAGTGTAAAAGTGAAGTTTCTGCCCTTTGTGGTACATTTATGCTTCTTTCACATACTTGAACCTGATCCTAAACATTCCAAAGCGCATTCCTGATGCTTTGTGAGAGTATAGTCTGCATATCAAATGCGATGGTGCAAAAAAAATAAGCATATTGTCTGAAATTAATTTTTGTGTAGTAGCTACAGTTCGAAGCATTTAAGACGTAATGTCTCCATCTGGTGGACAGATTGTATTTATTGTAAAACATTAAAACATGCAAACATTATTAAAGCAAACGCTTACTGAAAAAACAAAACTCAAAACCAAAAAGAATAAATTGGCAGTTAAACAAGCCCAGACCAGTAGGCTACAATACAGATGTGTTAAGAGATTGACCGGTCAGACCTCACTACAGGGATGCCCTGCCGCTCATAATGCTTCCTGATGTACTCTGCAATGGCATTTTCATTATTGAGCTCTTTTCTGAACAATATGATATAACACTTAGGGGCTAAGTGACCACATAAAATGCTGAAGCTGGATGTAACAATTGCTGCTCCTTCCATTGCACGTTTGTAAAAATGAGCTACATTTAAATATGTTGGCATTAACAGAGCCCAGACTATTAGAAACAGTGACATACTAAAGGCAATTGAACTTGCATTTTTATACAGATCTGGAAGTTGTCGTCCTTTATGAGCCAAAAAGAAGCAAAGAAGTCCAACAAAACCATCATAGCCAAACATGGCTAAATAGAAATCCAGTGAGTCCATTTCACAGCTATGGATGTTACTGTCGTCACCTTTGTCTACTTTAGGTTTAGGAGGGCTGAAGTACATCCAAGCAACACCTAGGATCACTTGGATCCCTGGGACAAGAGTCACCACTGCCAGTGGCTTGTTTAGTTTCTTAAGCAAAAAAGCCACTCTTTGATTAAAATTGAAACCCACTAATATTTGAAGTAAGTTAGCCAATATACAAGAGATACACAGGCAAAAGGCTATGCCAAAAATAGGCACGCCCATACATGTTTCAGCATTGGGGAATCCCGGGATGGTAAAGGCAACACTAAAACAAACCAGTAAGGACAAAATCTCTAGGCCGCACAAGTAACCACCAATGGATTTTACAACGGGAGTGTTGAAATGAACAGAGAATAATACAGCAAAAA
The DNA here is from genome assembly GCA_015082035.1 of Chaenogobius annularis. Lineage (NCBI taxonomy): Eukaryota > Metazoa > Chordata > Actinopteri > Gobiiformes > Gobiidae > Chaenogobius > Chaenogobius annularis. The sequence goes on along the minus strand of BJKM01000006.1, from coordinate 2,433,841 downwards.
TTACAGTCATAACAAGGCCAAGGGCCTCCAGAACAGACAGAATGATACTGAAGTGATTTGTCCAGCGCAGATAAGCAACTTTTTTATTGTGACATGTGTCTCTTTCAGAAGAGGAATACTGGTCTTCACCACATTGCTTACACTCCATTCCTAAAAAATACAAATTGACAGACCTTAAAATATAAAATATTATTCAGTTATGTCTAGTTAAACCTGCACATCGCAAAATGTGGAAGTGGCTGTTCAAAATACACAATAATCTAATTGCATCATTGAAATCATCATTGTATCCTAAATGTTTTATTGCAATGGGGTCTTCTCACCATTTTGAGGGGAGAAGAAATTGTCAGCACATTGCTTACACTGTCCACAGCAAGTTCCTTTAGGTATTAGTAACTCACATCCAGGCTCACATGTTTTGGAGCAGTTGAAAACAGACATCTTAAATAGATCAATTAATAAATATTAATTTATAAGAAAATGTACGTATCAGTTATGTTTATAATTTGACATAATCACATTTACCTTGTCATTGCTGTTTTGTTCTATAAGATGGTCTGAAATGCTGATACGTCCATCAAGCCAGTACTCGCCCACAGTTTGAATTTCTCTAAAACCAGAAATGTTCCAGTATACAATATCATACCCCAAACTGGGGTCTCCATTCTTGTCAAAGGATATTCTTGCGTCGTATACAGTAAAGTTAACTTTCCTCATTTCCTGCAACAGCTGTTGACAAAGCACAATAATTTAGTCATCAGCCATAAGAATTAGTTGTGTAAATAATGTATTTTAAAATCTACCTCTGAGGCTGTAAAGGGGGTTGTCCGCTTACACTGTTGCCTGTCACACTGAAGTAATTGCCTCAGACCTTCTGCTATAACCTGTACAGCTACATAGACGTTGTAGGATATATCTTGATCAATGTAAGGTATCAGGCCGCATTGGTTTGGACATGAGACATTATACGTCTTCAATGTTGTGTTATACTCAGTGGTCTTATTTCTGACATATTCTTCAAATCCTAAGACCTTGCTCCTCTTAGAAATGAATCCAAAAACCTGCCCAATACCATGTTTTTGTAAGAGCTCTAAAGACGTGGACCAAGTGTCACTCGCAATCCATGTTCTATTAAGATTTTGTTTCCATACTTCTTTCAAAATTATTTCAACATTAATCAACTTAGTGAACAGTATAATGGCTTCAGCCTTGGATTTCCTAATCGACTCTAATAACGTAAAAAGTGTTTTATTGTCATTGCTTTGTGAAAAATCCCCTGAAAGTATTGTACTAAAGTCAATGCAGATTTTCATCTCAGTGAAAAGAGCATAGAGACTGTCAGTACCATACTTCCCATACTCATCATCGCTCCCCACAATGGCAACTGACATCCATTTAAACTGTCGAACCAGCTCTGCAATAGCTTTTGCTTGGTATTCATCACTAGATATTGTTCGCATAAAAGTGGGGAACTTGTCCTTCCTGCTCAGAAGCTCGCTGGTTGCGCTATAGCTAATCTGTAAAACAATGTAAAAGTTGAAGTTAGTGTTAGCGTTAGTGTAGTCGTGTTAAAGTGTTCCTTCTGGTTAAAGACACAGTATGTAACTGTCTGCCAGAAAATATACATTTTTCTTTTCATTTTGGATGTTTTTATTGCACTAGAAATGTAGAAAAAGCGGGTTTACAGCTTCACAAAATTGAGTCTTATATGGCCTGGAGCAGCCTTCTCCTGCTGGTTTCCATGGAGATGTTCTTCCTTTAGTTATAATATTCCACAGTATTGCATATAACTCATCAATCTCAACGGAGAATGTTATGAAGTGTGCTTCTGACATTCTATTTCCATGGAATTATGCAGGTGACTTTCCACCTACAAAAAGTTATATCCTGTGCCTTTTAAACTATGGGTTTAAAATTACACATCAAACAAACCTGGGGAAGTGAAGCCAAAGTGGCCACTCGGGCCACGGCTATGGACACCTCTGAGGACGCCTCTCCAATGAGCACTTTGATTTTATTGAGGAGGGTTGAAGTGTTTTCTGGCTTGAAATAGGTCAAAGGATCAAGCTGGAGCAGCTGCAGTGTGGCCTCGAGGGCGATGCTTACATCTGCACATGTGTCATAGATGTCATATCCCAAAGTCAGGTTAGGGATAAGTCTGCGCTGGTTTACCTCTTCAATGGCAAAAATCATCACTTGGGATCGAAGGAAGTCTATAATACTGAAGCTACAAGAAAGTATAAAAAAATGTAAACATATTCTAAAAACATATTTTTATTACATCAACACGCGTAATGCACCATGCACTTACCTTTCACATGCGACCGGGCTGGACCAGGCAGTTGAAGTGAGGTCAGAGGTCCTGTTGGTGTTAGCGTGCATGTCAAAAAGGCCTCCAATGATGACGTCTCCATCAGACCAATAGCGTAAAACATTGTGCACTCCTGTGATGAAGATATAGAAACAAAGCAAGGAGCAAAAGCAGGAGGACATTGTGTCAGCAGAGACAACTCATCCTGTGGCAGTGACAAATGCATGGACCTGCTCATATACCTGTTGTGTTGCGGGAAAAAAATATATATTTGCATCGCATTTGACTCGGACTGTTGCCATATCACGCACTTGCCCACAAAATGTAAACAAACAAACAAACAAACAAACAAACAAACAAACAAACAGTAATAGTCAGGATAAAGGCCTACATATGGTCTGCAATTTAGAGCTATTACCGTAAATTGCCGTTTGGCTATAAAAGTCCACATGTTTAATAAGGGGAATGAAAAACCTTCGCAAAGCCCTCTTCCTCCTCCTCCTCCTCCTCCTCCTCATACTTGTGCCTTGCTTCTGAAGACCTGGATTGGGCCGGATCCGCTCGTCACACTGTAGCTTACGTATAAAAAGGCAAACCCAGATTTTGTGGTGGACATTAATCAGACGCGGGGGCAAAAGCTTCAAACTCGCCATGGCTTCACTGCTGCTGAAGTTTCTCTGTTGCGTTCTGGCGCTACACAGCCTTGGCGCACTGGCTCAGAGAGGTCCACGACAGCGGCAAATCCACACAATCAGGCCCGGTCCCTCAAACAGACGCGAGCGCCTCGAAGCCCAAACTGCAGAAGCTCCTGAAACGTCTGGCCCGGTTCACCTGGACGAGCGCGCGAGCAGACGCACGCAGCAGCAGCAGAGCGCGCGTGCAGGGGCCAGTAACCACGTGACACTGGATCGAAGTTTCAATGAAGGTGAGATTCACGCATATTATCTTATTAAGTGTTTAAAGTTGATCTGCTTCTGTAGGTTGTGGCGTGATGCTCCTGTGAGCCCAATAACAACAACAACAAAAAACAAACCGGTTAGAATCGTTAAGCCTAAGCGAATTTTGTTCAATCAATCAAACAATCAATCAATAAATAAAAAATAACACACAGAAGACAAACAGCACCATAAATGTGTAAAGTTTAAGCCTCCAGCATTTTAAAAACAAATCTTTCACTAATTGACTTGAGGTTCAAAACAAGGACGTATTACAAAACTGTAGAATACACATATTTATATATAACTTTATATATTAAGAAGATGTAAGAGAGTTTCTGTAGAGAGAGAACCAGTCTGGAGCCTATCATGCAAAATAAATGCACAGTACATATACAGCCATAGGCCTAACCTGTATATTATACTCATATTCATATATACTATTGCTCTCTCCTAATTGTGTTATAAAGCCTATTCACATAAACAGTGATGATTGATGACCAGCCTATGTTGCCTTAATTTAATTGGTCTTGTTTTAATTCCCTTTTTACAGTAACATCAAACTGTCGAAATCGCCCTATCGACCTGGTCTTCATTATCGATAGCTCTCGCAGTGTGCGTCCTTCTGAGTTTGAGAAAGCCAAAGAGTTCCTCCAGGACATGGTGGACACAATGGAGATCGGCTCAGACAGCACTAGAGTCGGTCTGGTCAACTATGCCAGCACGTTCAAGATTGAGTTCCTGCTGAAAACATATTCTGACAAGACTGCCCTCAAAAAAGCTCTGTCCCGAGTGGAGCCTCTGGCCTCAGGCACCATGACGGGCCAGGCCATCAAAGCAACAATGGAAAAGGTCTTCACCACAGAGGCCGGAGCTCGAATGGCCTCCAAGGACATCGCCAAAGTAGCCATCATCGTGACGGACGGACATCCCCAGGACAGCGTGGAGGAGGTGTCGGCAGCGGCTCGGGCATCTGGGATAGAGATCTACGCAGTTGGAGTGGGAAGAGCTGACCTGATGTCTCTGAAGCTCATGGCCAGTCCTCCTCTGGATGATCACGTCTTCTATTCGGAGACATATGGGGTCATCGAGAAGCTCACATCCAAATTTAGGGAAACTTTGTGTGGTAAGGATGATGAGGGGAGTGCGGATGTCCCTATTTTTGGTGGGACGGATGAGTTTGGCCTAGGTCATCAAAACAGAAAGGAAGGGAAAGGAAAGATTAAAGAAAAAGGCGATAAAAGAAAAAAGGGTATGTCATGTTTCAATATTTACATTTGATCTGTGTACATCGGGGCAGCACCATAGAGGGACGTGCCATTTTAAAGTAGATGGTCCTACTAACTATCATTAGTAGTGTAATAATAAGGTTGATCTGCTTGTGCAAATCCAACTTTGAAGACAGACTAAAATGGTGGTGCCAAAGATGATGCTGCCTTTGTGGTCACAGAAAGTGCTTTTTGAGCTACATCTTGCACTATATGCTTTTAATGTAGGAAATCAGCGACTATCAAATTGAAGCGCAATCCCCACAAATACACGTACGCTTACATGCCTGCCCGTGCTCATTATGGTGATCAGTTTGACAAGTTGACAGTGCTGCTGCTGCTGCTGCTGCATAGGAAAATTAGGTTGAGGCATGAGGACAATAGCTTCATATCCCAGTCAGAAATTATTCAAATCTATAGGTTTGCAAGGCCTAGTTGCCCCAGTAAAGTAAAATGTTTTTTTTTTACATACATAAATACAAACTCTGCTCCCCTCCCCCCACAAAAACAAGTCTTAACTTGATGATATAGTTATATATACATTATTGTACAACAAATATAATATTGTATGAATTTTTCCTGTCATGGGCCTGATCTTTTTTTCCTGATCTACATCCCCTTGTGGTGCCTGGGGATGCCAAAATGTTATCTCTTCTTTTTCACAGATAGAATAATTGCACTGCATGAGGATTTTGATTTGAAAAATGATTTTTGTGCTTCGTTATTAACTCCTAATATATGCTGCATAACATGCAAGCTAATTTGCATGCTCTTTTATGTAATATTTCCAAAAGAACATATTTGTAAATGTATCATTCAATGTTATTTGCCTCAAGTCAAACATGAGCGTATGTGTTTCAGGTTCGGATGCATGTGGTCGGGGCCATGACTGCCAACACGTTTGTGTAAACAACGGCAGCTCTTTCACCTGCGGGTGTCGTGCCGGATTTGTCCTGAATATGGACAAGAAAACATGTTCACGTAAGAGTATTCTTCCTGCCGTATTTCTTCAATGTTATTTCAGGGAATACTAATAAATGCAATTAAACAGAAATATTCTCAAACTGTCTGTACATTTTTAAATTCATGCCTGGAGGGTGAGAGGGTGTTATTGTGGGATTCTCTAATGTTGCACAGTGCAAAATAGACAAAATAGACGAACTGTCTTTCAGATTTGGATATGTGTACCTTGGGCCATGAATGTGATCAGATCTGTGTCAGCGTTGATCATTCATACCACTGCCAGTGTCAAGACGGATTTGTGTTAAATGCAGACCGGAAAACATGCACACCAATGAATATGGGTTTGCAAAACAGAAATTCTATCAATATTTATTTGCAAACATTAATCCATAAATTACTGATAAAGTAGTAAAAGGGACTTATGTTTTTAGCTGAAAAAAATAATACTATATAATACTGAATTTTCCAGGTTTGGATACGTGTGATTCTGGACATTGCCAGCACATTTGTATCAAAACAGATGATTCATATGTTTGCAAGTGTCAAGAAGGATTTGTTTTAAATGCAGATGGGAAAACATGCTCAAGTAAGAACACACTAATGATGACAAGCTTTCTTGGTTTGTTGGTAAGGGTAAGTTGGTCCTTATGTCAGAAATGCCAGCTTTACTGTGTTACTGTTTTCTTCTGCGTATGACATGAGGTATGTGTTGAAAATTAAAAGGATTATAGATTGTATTATTTCTTAAATAATGAATGCATGTTTGAGCGTTCTCTGGAGTAGAGGATGGCAAGTCTGTCTCCATGGACATTTTCTCAAAATTGTCTCTATACATTTGTTCTTGTATTTCAGCCATTATGTATTTGCAGGTTCTGATCTTTGCAACCTTGGACACAAATGCCAACACATTTGTGTAAGCAATAACAACTCGTACATCTGCAAGTGTCAAAGTGGATATATGTTAAATGCAGATCAGAAAACCTGCTCACGTAAGGCATTAGGTATCATGATTTGTGAATTTTTCACCTGGGAAAACAGCTGGAATTTGTTGTTTTTGGAATTGTGATGTAATATCTATTTCAGGTGCAGATGCATGTAGTCAAGGGCATCACTGCCAACATATCTGTGCAAATAATGATAAGTCTTACATTTGCAAGTGTAAAAGTGGATATGTCCTAAACCCAGACCAGAAAACATGCTCTCGTAAGAATCTGCTCTGCTGCTGTATTTTATCTTCTAAAAGATAACCTAACCTATTCTTTATGAAAACACACATGGTTGTATTTGTATATTTGAGCTGTCCTCTCAGTTGCAGATAGCTGTAGCAAAGGCCATAACTGCCACCACATTTGTGTCAGCAATGGCACATCTTACGATTGTAAATGTCAAGGCGGATATGTGTTGAATGCAGACCAGAAAACATGCTCACGTAAGATGCAGAGGTCATGCGCTGTAGGAAGAGGTGTCGTTACACTCGTTTCTTTTTTATGACAATTTTGTGTAAATTGGGCTTGTGTTTCTTCAGGTTTTCATCCATGTGCTCATGGACATGAATGCCAGCACATCTGCGTAAGCACTGATCAATCATACAAATGTAACTGTCATATGGGATATGTGTTGAATCCTGACAAGAAAAGTTGTTCACGTAAGGATTTATATCAATAAAATGTATCTGTGTGTCACGGGCAGGGGCGTGAAATTCAACAGATTTGTTTGTTTGATTATTCTCAAATATGCAAATTAAAATGTAAAAATGTGAAGAATGCAAACAGAGAACAACAACAAAAAACCTGTCACTTAATTTATTATTATTTTTGTTTCTTGTGCACAGTTTTTGGGGATGCCTTCAAAGTTTGTAATCTGTTTGACATGAATGACAATGCAAAAGAATAACTCATTCTCTTTGTTAATTCTGAGAATACTCTCCAAATCATATGGATCCAGTTTAATTTTTTGGTGTTTTTGATTACATGTATGGCCCTTTGCTAATCTAGTTTTCCTTTTTTACAGGTTCCTTAGGGAATGTTTGTGCCAAGGGACATGATTGCCAGCACATATGTGTGAACAATGAGAGCTCATTCACCTGCAAGTGTCGACCTGGATACGTGCTGAATGTGGATCAGAAAACATGCTCACGTAAGAACTGTGTTTTTACTGACTTTACGTCCTATCATGGAATCATCTTCCTCTCAGGTCCAAACACTGTACATGAACACACCAATGTTATAATAGAAAGCGCTTAAATATAGGAATCTCACCCTTCTCCCAAGTGTATCTCCTTATTTAAAGCTTCATTATCTCTTTAAATGATATAAAACACATAACATGTAGCCTACATGGTGTTTCCCTCACTAGATGATCCACTATATGGACTTTCACTGTGTAACACTGGAGTCTTCCTTCGAAAACTATAGGGTTCTAAGAAAGGCTGTCTAAAAGTACAAGATAATTCCCAGTTATTTAGCTGGTAATAATAAATTGTGGACTGCAGTTGGTGTCTTGTACTGTTCATGACCATGAATGTTAAATACTAAACATGTTATTTGCAGACCACAAAGAGTGGAGTTTTAAATATAGGCTACTGTTTTGGCTGTTTGTATCACTATTACTTCATTATTATTCAAAACATTTTCTTTTTTGTTTTAGAGGAAATGAGAAGTGAAATAACCCAAGATGCCTGCATGTGTGAAGCTCAGATTGTTTTTCAGAAGAAAGTTCAGTCAACTATTCAGGAGTTGACACAAAAAAATATCCTTTTCAATTTTAACACTATATATTTTATCATTTTACACACAAATAAGGTACTGTTTTCCTTGACTTGCAAATACTTGATGAACTTTCAAGCAAGTTGAACCTAATTGAAGACATGCCACAGTATTAAGAGTGGAGAATGCAACGTCAATCTTGTTTCCAACCGTTTTTGTATTATAATATCAAATTAAGTCCAAATACTGTAATGTAGGCTATATGAATATTACTGTCTTTCATTGTTGCCCAATGTCTGTAGAAATGCCTATTTTAGATATGGATATTAGCTATTGTTGAATAGATTGTAATACAAATATGTATTCTAATGTGGTTTGACTGATGCAAGAATAAATAATACAATAATAAGATGTATTTTGAATCTGATTTTTTTTTTTTTTGACAGACTTGTTTGTTCTTTTGTAGGCATATCTATTAGTCCAGAGCTTCTCAGGGTGTGGGGCGCGGCCATTTGGGGGGCCACAGAGCCGTGCCAAGGGGGGTGTGAGACATTTGGAGAACTGTGCGCAAATTATGCGTGACAGATGTTTTGACTTGAGCAACAGCTCCAACACCTGGTTAATCTCTAAATACATGAGAGCAGCAGAGGAGTGAGTCTGCCTCTGTGCCGCCTCACACATGTTTCTGTCCCTCCTCTGTCTCTCATCAGTCTCTCCTCTGTTTCTCCTCTGTCTCTCATCAGTCTCTCATCAGTCTCTCCTCTGTCTCTCCTCTGTCTCTCATCAGTCTCTCCTCTGTCCCTCCTCTGTCTCAGCTCTGTCTCTCCTCTGTCTCTCATCAGTCTCTCATCAGTCTCTCCTCTGTCTGTCTGCTCTGTCGCTCTTCTGTCTCCTCATCAGTCTCTCTCTGTTTCTCCTCTGTCTCCTCATCAGTTCTTCTCATCAGTCTCTCCTCTGTCCCTCCTCTGTCTCTCATCAGTCTCTCACGTCTGTTTCTTCCTCTGTCTCTCAATTCAGTCTCTCATCAGTATCTCTCTGTCCTCCTCTGTCCATCCTCTTGTTTTCCTGGTGTCTCTCCTCTGTTCCTCCTCTGTTTCTCTCTGTCTCTCCTCTGTCCTCTCTGTTTTCCTCTGTCTTCCTCTGTCCTCTTTGTCTTCTCTGTCCCTCTCTGTCTCTCATCAGTCTACTATCAGGTTTTCCCCCTCTCCTTGTCTCTCCCTCTGTCTCTCATCAGTCTTCGTCTCTGTCCTCCTCTGTCTTCAGCTCTTGTTTCCTCTGTCTCTCATCAAGTCTCTCATAGTCTCTCTCTGTTTCTCCTCTGTTTCTCCGTCTCTCATCAGTCCTCTCCTCTGTCCTGCTCTGTCTCCTCTGTCTCTCATACAGTCTCTCCTCTGTTTTCTCTCGTCTCTCATGCGTTCTCATCATAATCTTCTGTCCTCCTCTGTCTCTCCTTGTCGTCCTATCAAGATTCGTTCTTCGCTGTCACTCTCTGTTTCTCTGTGTTCTTGTTCTCCTCTGTTTCTCCTCTGTCTCTACTCTGTCCTCCTCTGTTCTCCTCTGTCTCTCTCTGTCCTCTTTTGTCTTCCTCTGTCTTCTACTGTTTCTCCTCTGTCCCTCCTCTGTCTCTCTCTGTCTCCTCTGTTCTCATCAGTCTCTCTCTGTCTTCTGTTTCTCCTCTGTCCCTTCCTCTGTTCTATCAGTCTCTCCTCTGTCCTCCTCTGTCTCTCATCAGTCTCTCTCTGTCTCCTCTGTCTCTCATCAGTCTCTCCTCTGTCCCTCTCTGTCTCTCATAGTCCTCTCTGTTTTCCTTTCTGTCCTCTCATCAGTCTCTCTCTGTTTCTCTCTGTCTCTCATCAGTCTCTCATCATCTGCTGTCTCTCCTCTGTCTTCTCATAAGTCTCTCCTTCTGTCCTCCTCTGTCTCAGCTTCTGTCTCTTCTCTGTTTCATCATCTCTCCTCTGTTTCTCTCTGTCTCTCACTCAGTCTCTCCCTCTGTCCCTGCTCTGTCACTCCTGCTGTCTCGTCATTACTCTCTCTGGCTGTTTCTCCTCTGTTCTCATTCAGTCTCTATCAGTTCTCTTCTCTGGTCCTTCTGTCTCTCATGCAGTCTTCTCTGTTTCTCCCCTGTCTCTCATCAGTCTCTCATCATGTTCTCTTGTCCTCTCTGTTCTCTCCTCTGGTCTCTTCATCAGTCTCTCTCTGGTCCCTCCTCTTGTTTTCTCATGTGTCTTCCTCTGTTCCTCTCTGTTTCTCCTGTCTCTCCTCTGTCTCCTCTGTTTCTCCTCTGTCATATACTCTGTCCTCCTTTTGTTCTCTTGTCCCTCCTCTGTCTGCTCATCAGTCTCTCTCAGTCTCTCTCTGTCTCTCCTCTGTCTCTCATCAGTCTCTTTCCTCTGTCCCTCCTCTGTCTCAGCTTCTGTCTCCTCCTCTGTCTCTCATTCAGTCTCTCATCAGTCTCTCCTCTGTTTCTCCTCTGTTCTCATCAGTCTCGATCATCAGTCTCTCCTGGTCCTGCTTCTGTCCTTCTGTCTTCTCAGTCTTCCTCCTCTGTTTGTCCTCTGTCTCTCATGCAGTCTCTCCATAGATCTCTTCCTCTGTCCCTCCTCTGTCTCTCATCAAGTCTTCCTCTGTTTTTCCTCTGTCTCTCATCAGTCTCCATCATCAGGTCTCTCCTCTGTCCGCTCCTTGTCTCTCTTTGTCTCTCAATCAGTCTCTCCTCTGTCCTCCTCTGTTTTCTCCTGTGTCTCTTCCTCTGTTCTCCTCTGTTTTCCTCTGTTCTCTCGCCTCTGTCCCTCTCTGTTTCTCTCTGTCTCTTTCTCTGTCCCTCCTTTGTATCTATCTGTCCCTCTGTTTTTTCCTCTGTGTCTCGTGTCTCTCCTCTGCCATCCTCTGTCTCTCATCAGTCCTCATATATAGTCCTCCTTGTTTCTCCTCTGTCCCCTCTTGTCTCTCATCAGTCTCTCCTCTGTCTCATCGTCTTCATCAGTCTCTCTCTGGTCCTCTCGTCTCTCATTCAGTCTCTCCTCTGTCCTCCTCTGTCTCTCATTCTCTCCTCTGGTCCTCCTCTGTTTCTCCTAGTCTCTCCTCTGTCCCTTCTCTGTTTCTCTCCCTCTGTTCTCTCTGTCCTCCTTTGTCTTCACTCGTGTTTTTCCGTCTGTCTTTCCTTGTCTCTCCTCTGTCCTCTTTCCTCACTCTGTTTTCTCTAACTGTCCTCTCTGTCTCTCATCAGCTTCTTCGCCCCTCTGTTCTCTCTGTCTTCCTGTCCCTCCTCTGTCTCTCATCAGTCTCAGTCCTCTGTCCCCCTGTCTGTTCCCTCCTTCCCCTATCTTTCCCCTCTTTTTTGGTGGTCCCCTTCCTCTGGTCTTCTTTCCATCTAGTCTCATCCTCTGTCCCTCCTCTGTGCTCTCATCAGTCTGCTTCCTCTGTTCCCTCCTCTGTCTCTAATCATCTCTTGTCTCCTCTGCTCTAGTTCTCCTCTTCCCTGTGTGTCTCTCTCTCTCTCTCCTCGTTCCCTCTCTGTCTTCGCCTCCTTTGTCTCACCTCTGTTTTCTCTTGTCTCTCCTTCTGTCTCTCACTGTCCTCCTCCGTGTCTCTCATCAGTCTCATCTCTGCCTCCTTGTCCTACCTCTGTTCTCCTCTGTCTCTTCTCTGTCTCTCCTCTGTTTCTCCTCTGTTCTCCTCTGTCCCGGTCACGCTCGTTCCCCCCTGTAAGCGATGATATTCTAGGTTTCGCTTTATTTTTGGTAAACAATCCTGTGTCACGGAAGTTACAGTGAACAAAATGTTCTTTACTTGAGAGTCAGAAGAAAAGACTCAAAGTAAGCTACGTTAACGGTGAAAACATAGAAAAACATGGTGAGAAGTTATTTAAAACGCATGATCAAGCTATATTCGACAAGGGTAACACGGTTTGGTAATACTGAATTAATGCTTTTTGACCATGTTCTATTACAAATGTATGGAAACAGTTTATGTCTGAATTATAGCAGTACCAGTTGAATTATGCACGCAATGGAAAGTTTTCTTTTTTTTCTTTTCTTGCTAGCTCTGATGTTGGTTGAATGACATGGAATGGAAACAATAAAAACTCATTTAATCATCAGTTTTGGCCTTCTCAATTTGACTGGACGCTACACAGGGTTGAGAGTTGATTCCCGACTCCGACCATTTACTGCATGTCCTCCTTCTCTCTCATCCCCCTTCAACTCACCTGTCCTGTCCAATAAAAATAAATAAAAATCTAACTTTTGAACTTGCTCTGCTACAGATTGTCATTGTTGTTGTTGTTGTTGTTGTTGTTGTTGTTGCGTTATCTTTAATGGCGGTTTGGCAGCCAACTGAAAAGGTGCATTTATCGCCACCAACTGTAGTTGTACGTCTTCAAAGTAAGCTTATATTCCCTATCTTCTTCTCTGTTACTTTTAATGGCGGTTGGCAGCCAACTGAAAAGGGTGCATTACCAACCACCTACTGTAGTTGTATGTCTTCAAAGTGTTTTGTTGTTGTGTTGCTTTTAATGGCGGTTGGCCGCAATGAAAAGGTGCACCTATCACCACCTCACTGTAGATGTACGTCTTCTGTAGTTCAAATGTGTATTGTTTCAAGTGTTTTCATATGTTCTTCTCTGTAGTTGTCTTTAAAGTATGTGGTTTAGGCTTCTACTTCTTCTTCTTCTTTGGTGCTTTATTGGCGGTTGGTATCCAGTGTTACATTACGCCACCTACTTCTTCTTCTCTTCTTTGGTGGTGTTTTTTATGGCGGTTGGTATCCATAAAGTTACATTCCCGCCATTCTTTTAAACTTTATTCATTAGACCCCATTCCTTAGTTGTTGTTGTTGTTGTTGTTGTTGGTACTTTCCAATGGCGGCCGGCAGCCAACTGCCAACTTGCCACCCACTGTAGTTGTGACTCTTGAAGTCACTTTTGTTGTGGTGGCCGCTTCCATGGCAGCCGGCAGCTTGAGAGTGGACAGGAGATCAGCGGTTGTAGTGTAACACTACAACGAAGCACCAAACTCTATAATCTTCCAATTAACCCTGTGTTACATAAGTAAGTAACCATAGCCTTACATGATCCCACGTGATGGATTGTAAGAAGATTCCGCAGATTGAATCCTGCCCATTTTTTGAAACCATGAGACTAAGTCAGTTCTTCTCCTTTCATATGCTGTTACAGTGAAGCAGCACATGCTCAATAATTTCTGGTTCTTGCAGGATTACACAAACTTGTAGGAGTTTGCCTATCCCACTCAGCCACCAATTGAGTCCAGTGTGGCCCATTCTCATCGCGAGCAAAGGCTCTCTTCCCCCGCGTTCCTGCCCATGGATCTGCATGGGCCAATGCTACTCTGTATCTGATACAGATGTCGTCCAGTATCACAACGATTCCAATAGTCCTGCCAGAGTTTATACACATAACTCTTAATAATGGGCTTGGTTTCAGGTTTGCTTATTTCAACCATCACATCAATTGATGGGGAATTTTTTGCCAGCGAATCAGCCATTTCATTACCATCCACCCCAACATGTGCAGGAACCCAAATGAAGGAGACCCTCACATACTTCCTGAACAGAGAGTATACTTTTTTTTTTATCTCCCGAGGGGGGCGCGCCAGAAAAAGTTTGAGCTCTGTATTGGTCTGTTATTTTTAGCATTAATATTTTTAGCATTAGACCTATATTGCCGCTACGTGTTTGATATTTACAGTTTATTTATTGACGTCTGTTGGATTTATTAAAAGAAGACTACAACTCCCACAAACCACTTGAACGTCATTTCCGGTTATGGTTACTACGGGAGACCAAAGAAGCTAACGTCCTATCTTATGGCAAAATAAACCCACGAGCAAACGGCACTAAAACTACAGATATGGGTTCGAGATGTTTGCTTGTTATTTTGTCAGTTGACTAATAATAATAATAAGTCGAAGATTACCAGGCTAGCTACACAAGCTAAAAGATAGTAACGGTAAACATAGCATAGCTGGTCAGTTTCTGCTCTTGCTGTTCATGAACAAGCTTCTTTAGATCAACACAACAGGACTAGGTTCAACATGTTTATTTACCTCAGCAAGAAGGTGAGTCCCTTAAGAGCTTCATTTTACATTCACGTGGCATGTGTTGTTAAACTATGATATTTATTCCATTATTGCATTGTTCGCCATCGTCAAAAGAAATATGGTGTTAACACTGGTTGTTGTGATGTAGATTGCCATACCCAACCACATAAATTTAAAATGTGTATCTTGGAACAAAGACCAAGGTTTCATTGCCTGTGGAGGAGATGATGGTCTTCTCAGAGTTGTCAAGTTAGACAGTCAGACAGGTAAGAAAACACTCAATGCAATTAAGTATGTTATATAACAATACGTAAACACTCTTGTTAAGCATAATCAATGTGATTGAGATTTGAGGTTTTTTTGGACAGTGTTGTTTCTCAACTTAGAACAACTATTCTAAAACCTTAATAAGTCATTTGGCTTTGTACACCACCAGGCCTTATCGTAAGAATAAATTAATGACCTTAATGACCTATCCCTTACTTAAATTTCCCAAAACTTCCAAAAAACATAAACAGCCCACAAACTACAAAACCCTGTAGTGACAGGTTTGTTTAATTCTTACATCTTGACAGATGATGCCAGACTCAAAGGTCTTGCTGCACCCAGTAATCTGTCAATGAACCAAGGTTTAGATGGACACAGTGGTGAGTTAATGAAACTATTACATATTTCGCAGAAATGTCATCCGGCTCTGGTAAAACATCTAACACATTTTATATGGTATATTTCTAGGTGCTGTACAAGTGGTTACATGGAATGAACAATATGAGAAACTGACCACAAGTGACCAAAACGGCCTCATCATTGTGTGGATGCTATATAAAGGTGACATTTGGTGAAATTTTTGGCAAAAATGCTTCTTTTCTGATTTTGATTTTTGGGGTCTTTATGCTTATCTATCCCACAGGTGCTTGGTATGAGGAGATGATCAACAACAGAAACAAGTCAGTTGTAAGGAGTATGAGCTGGAACGCAGATGGTCAGAAGATCTGCATTGTGTATGAAGATGGAGCAGTGATCGTAGGATCTGTTGATGGTGACCAGTTTAACCAAATAAATTACATTCACAAAATGTAATGTCTATATTTAAAACATGGTCCTTTTTATGTAGGTAACCGAATTTGGGGAAAGGAATTAAAGGGAAATCAACTTGCTCATGTAGCTTGGTCTCCTGACAGCAAGATTCTTTTGTTTGGCATGGCCAATGGAGAAGTCCAAATCTATGACAATCAAGGAAACTTCATTGTGAGTTTTATTATGGTTTATGTTTGTGATGATATTTTTTGATTCTATATTAAGAAACTGTTACATTCAAAATTGGTTTTATTCTTTTCAGATGAAAATGACCATTTCTTGTCTGACAAATTCAACTGGGGCTGTGAGTATTGCAGGAATCCATTGGTATGCAGGGACAGGAGGCTATGTGGAGCCTGACTGTCCCTGCCTGGCCATCTGTTTTGACAATGGAAAATGTCAGATTATGCGCTATGAGAATGATGAAAGTAAGAGAGTATTCAGTGCTAAAATATTGTAATTAGTCAGTTGTACGCAATTACATGTTTTTGCTCTTGCTGCAGGTCCAGTGTTCATTGACACTATGATGAATGTTGTCAGTATCCAGTGGAACCATTGTGGCAGTGTCCTGGCTGTAGCAGGATGCCTCAGAACAGCAAATATGGAGAAAGAATTGAATGTGGTTCAGTTTTATACACCATTTGGTGCGGTAAGCCTATCAGACCATCAGCCATGTTTTTTGAATGCGCAAACATAAGAACGTATACAAAATGCACAACCTAATTTGAACCTTCATCTACAGCATCTTCGGACACTGAAGGTCCCCGGGAAGCAGATGACAGGAGTTGCCTGGGAAGGAGGGGGACTGCGTATTGCCTTGGCTGTGGACTCCTACATTTATTTTGCAAACATACGGCCAGATTATAAAGTAACTCATTTCAAAATATGGCATTCTAGAGGTCCATGTCTCGTTTCTGACTAAAACTTATTCTGTGTCCTATTAGTGGGGCTATTGTTGCAGCACAGTGGTGTATGCCTATACAAAACCAGAAAGACAAGAGTACTGTGTGGTGTTCTGGGACACTAAAAACAACGAGAAGTTTGTCAAATATGTCAAGAGCCTGATGTCCATTACCACATCTGGAGACTTCTGCATCCTGGCCAGTAAAGCAGATGACAACCAACCTCAGGTACATACAACGAGTCCACAAAAGACAGATGAGTATTAAGTATCACACAGACAAACAAACATTTTGGCTTGTTTTACTGTTTCTTTATTTTGCAGGAGGAGGCTGAAGCTGAACCTGGGAATCATTTGCGGGTAATTGAACAACAGACCTATATAATAAATGTTGATGATCTTCTAATGACTTTCTAATAAAATGGCAGCAGCACTAACAAACAATGCATATTTAAATCCTTTTCAGTTTGTCTTGATTCTTTGCAACTCCATTGGAACACCA
The DNA here is from genome assembly GCA_015082035.1 of Chaenogobius annularis. Lineage (NCBI taxonomy): Eukaryota > Metazoa > Chordata > Actinopteri > Gobiiformes > Gobiidae > Chaenogobius > Chaenogobius annularis. The sequence continues at coordinate 2,417,120 of BJKM01000006.1, read as the reverse complement.
CTGGACTCAAAATACATTGACATTGGTAAGAGATTGGTATATTTCTGCTGCATCAAATTGTTTATATAAATTAACCACGCATCAAATGCCTGTCTGCCCCCACACGTTTGCATAAATGTCCAGGCCTAAATAACCGGTGCTATATTTCATGTCAATATGAGATTTCACACTGTCTGTATAGAGCGATGTGTGTAATGTTGGTTGGTTGTCATGATTCTTCTTCCCACAGTAACAGCATCATAATGCAAATAGAATGTAACCACTGGAAAGCTTTTTACAGTATGTCACAGATATGCAATATTCTGACTTAAATAGTCTACTGTTTGAGGACGAGGCCAGCCAAGATGCTTCAAAGTCTGTAGATTTGAAAAAGGAGTGGCTTACAGTAAATGGGTGCCAAGTGTAAAAGGAGAGTGAGTTCAAATGTATCTCTGTGTCTCTCAGTTTTTGTCCCACAACCGATTTCTGCCACACAACCACTGCTTTGCATTGGTGCAGCAAATGTTTATTGTTAGAATATCTTTTTTCACAATCAGGTAGGATAAGGAAGAGTTACTTTGCTTAATAACAATAAAGTTTAGAGCTTTGGGACCGGTTTGCTAACTCCGCAGAACTGCGTTGTAAGAAAAAAAAGTGACTCTTCTCTGTCAGGGTGTGTCGAAGCGTTTGAATGGATTCACTTTTCAAACACATTTACATGCATTCAACTTTTTTTTTTCTGGTTAGATCCACTTTACATCACAATGACCAAAACCCATGTGATTGCTGCATCCAAAGAGGCCTTCTACTTGTGGCAGTACAGAGTGGCAAAGAAATTAACTGCTCTGGAAATCAACCAAGTCACCAGGACAAAGAAGGAGGGGCGAGAGAGGTGGGTCTTCATTTGGTACAAAAGGATTAGGACAGGCTATAATTTAGTGCTTGTATTATAAAAGAAAAGGAAATGTTAGCATTCCATACAGGGGAGATGAATCTTTGGGTGTTGGTACTGACAGCCATGAAAGGAAGTATTCGTCTGCACTGAGGTTCCAGACAGGCGGACTGAGACCTAATGTTCTGCCAGGACCGCCCTCGCACCTTCCCCAGAATCAGTCTTCCTGTCTTTCTCCTTTAGGTCACAACAGTCTAAAGTTTAAGTCATAATTTCTGATGAAGGGCAGGGACCTTTTAAAAAAGACATTACAACTATAAAATATGTTGCTCATTTTACATTTTGTATATTGTAATCCGCTATACTTATTTAAAACATTTTAATAATAGACATAATTCACTTTCTGTTCAAATTATCTGAACTGAACCTCTTCATAGTGGAATTGCACGAAGGTGAAAACTGCACTCTAGTCTGAAATGCAGGCTCATGCAGGATTACTCAAACATGCAGGAATCAATCGTAGTAAGAGTAAGCGAATCATGAGGGAAGACCATAATAACATGGTTAAAACCTTTTATAAAAGTTGAGTTTACACAATATGTTGCCTTTAAAATATTCCCCTTCATTCATGTTTGCAGACATAGAAGACATTTTGGCAATTTAAGTTTAATGTACCAAGGCCCAAGAGTTACAGAGATATCCACCGTAAAACCCAGCCAAAATCACACATTTGACAGTTAAAACATTATACCATTAAATTCCCACCTGCGTTATTTTGGGCAATGCTATGTCATTGCATGAATTCAACCATTCAATGCCACTTCCTCTTGTGCTCAGGGTTTATCACATTGATGGTAATCCATCCACAACTCCTGATGGTGGTCCAGATTTTACCAAAGCATTTTCGGTAAGTATTTAGAAGTATATTATTGACTCATACATTGCAAAATAATAAAATGCCTTTTTTCAGTTGTCGCAAGATCCCATTTGTGCTGTTACAGCCTCAGATAAGACACTGATTATTGTAAGCATATTAAAGAATATATATAAATCTAGAATAAACCTTTTGTTAATTGATTGATTATTGATTGTGTTAATGATAGGGCCGCGAATCTGGAGTGATTCACCGATACAGCCTACCACAAGTTGGTCTTGTGCAGAAATACACTTTAAATAACAGAGCCTATTATCTCTCTATGAACTGCAACTCCAGGTATGTCGTAAAGTCACAAAATATCAATCAGTATTTGTTTAGCTGCTTTGTCAAATAAAATTATCCTTCCTTCAGTCGCCTGGCAGTTATTGACATTGCTGGTGTGTTGACTCTTCTGGACCTGGATGTACGAAACCCAAGAGACGACGCTGCTGACTCTGGTGCTGCTGGAGATCCGTCCAAATTTGAGCGAAAGGATGTGTGGGATATGAAGTGGGCCAAAGACAACCCGGATCTGTTCGCCATGATGGAGAAGACCAGGATGTACGTGTTCAGAAATCTGGACCCAGAGGTGAGTGCTCTATTAGATATTGGATTATAAATCTGATCATGGTATAAAATAATTGAGTTATGGTTCTGTTATAACAAGGAACCTATCCAAACATCTGGGTACATTTGCAACTTCGAGGACCTTGAGATCAAATCTGTGTTGCTTGATGAAATCATGAAGGTAAAGTCAAATTAAATAGCTGTCTCTTTGTTTTTAAACATACAGTAATAGATCGCTCAACTATTTATTTTCACAGGATCCAGAGAGACCCAACAAAGATAACCTGATTAACTTTGAAATCAGATCTTTGAGAGACAGCAGGGCTCTTATTGAAAAAGTCGGCATTGAAGATGCTTCACAGTTTATTGAGGACAACCCTCATCCAAGACTTTGGTAAAAAAGTTTTGTATTGTGTTGTATTTACTGTGCCACTAACCCAAAAGTTGGCAGTTCAAACCCTGCTCCAACCAGTGCATAACTGATGAATCCTGAGGAAAGATACACACCCAGATATTTGAATGCAGTGTGAACACAAGCGTCTTTGAGCCTCTGGAAAAGCATTACATAAGACTAATGCATTATTATTATTTCCAAAGCTGGAACACAAATGTATAATTGAGAATGGGAATGTTCTGATTGCAATTATTGTATAAATACATCCATTCATTGATTTTTCCTTCTACCACGATTTCCTGTTTGCGTCTGTTAAACACGAGGTGATCTGTTCTTAACCTAGGCGCCTGCTTGCTGAGGCAGCCCTTCAGAAACTGGACTTGAAGACAGCTGAGCAGGCCTTTGTCCGTTGCAAAGACTACCAGGGCATTGCATTTGTGAAGCGCCTAGGGAACCTGAAGAGTGAGCCCATGAAGCAGGCAGAGGTGGCGGCGTACTTCAGTCGGTTTGAGGAGGCGGAGCGCATGTACCTGAACATGGACCGCAGGTAAACGCCACTAACTCTGCAATCCATTTGTAACATTTCATTCTAACCGTGTAATTACTTTCTTTTGAATTTATTTTTTGATAGGGATCTGGCCATTAGCCTCAGGATCAAACTGGGAGATTGGTTCAGAGTTCTTCAGCTCCTCAAAAGTGGCTCAGGAGACAGTGATGACGCGCTGCTGGAACAGGCTTACAATGCAATCGGAGACTATTTTGCTGATAGACAGAAATGGTAGTATTTTAACATGCAGATTCTTATTTATTTTACAAGAAATATGTGCTAAGTGTGTGGTTGTAGGGTGAATGCCGTCCAGTACTACCTCCAGGGCCGTAACCAGGAGCGACTGGCCGAATGCTACTACATGTTGGAGGATTATGACGGTCTTGAGCGGTTAAGCAACCAGCTTCCAGATAATCACAAACTATTGCCTGTAAGTTCATTTGGATGTGATTTAAGAAATGACTGCACAATATTAACTGTAGAAAAAGTTGATAGTTGGACAATTGAAACTTTGAAACTTTTTTCTATTCTATACATTTTATTATAGATAAACCTAACCAAAGGGGTTATTGTTATTGTTACTAATTGTTTGTAATCCTCGTATGTATTTGTATTGTAGGACATTGGACAGATGTTTGCTACAGTGGGGATGTGTGAACAAGCAGTCAATGCGTATCTGAAGTGCAACCAGCCCAAAGCTGCTGTGGACACCTGTGTGCATCTGAACCAGGTTAGAGACAACTGGAGCACCAACATCTTGACAGTATAAGCACATGTGTAACTGGAAAGAAGCGCCTACTTTCCTCTCACTGCGGCTGTGGCGTGTCAAACTAAACTACTGTATGCTTCTCTGATGTCAATTTTGCTCCAGGAAAAGAGTTATTATTTCCCATTCAGGCAAAATTGACTCTACTTACAAAAAGACCATTATGCCATTGTGTCTTTGTCCCTGAATTAGCTCTGTATACCTTCACGAAGGCATTTGCACTCGTAATCATAATGACAATGAAGAAAAACATCAATCATCAATCATATTATTTGTCATAATATGACAAATAATGTAATCACGATTTTCAAATGGATTTAATTTTGTCAAATTAAAATGACTTTTAATATACATTTTCTGAACATACACATGCCAGATTGTTCTTAATGGCAATACATAAAAATAAAAAAAACTTTCTACAAAGTCTGAATTCTGCTCCAAACCACGCTTTCACTGACAGAGGACTGACTACAGACCTCTCCATTAAAAGAGAGAGATGATTGAATATCGATCAACCCTAAATACTGTAGTCTTCTATAAGTCTACATTGTGTTTCTTTGTCATAGTGGAATAAGGCAGTGGACCTTGCTCGAAGCTACAACATGAAAGAAATCAAATCTCTTCTTTCTAAATACACGTCACATCTTCTGGAGAAGAATAAAACTCTAGAGGCAGTGGAGCTGTATCGAAAAGCCCACCATTTCCTTGAAGCAGCCAAGCTCATGTTTAAGGTATGTTTTACTGTTACTGTTACTTGAATACAGGATTCTGAAAAGTAATTTGCCATTGCATTAATAGTGTTCTGTTAACAGATAGCAGATGAGGAGGCCAAGAAAAGGGCTCGCCCTTTGAGGGTGAAAAAACTTTATGTATTAGCGGCTCGTCTTGTTGAAGATTACCATGAACAGGTGAAGACGACACAGCAGGGCAAAGGCAAGGGCAAGAAATCTGAGGTAAGCTTTGCTTTAGACTTTTACTTTTGCTACATTTATGATCTGATGAAATATTGATATATCCTTCTTTTACTCAAACTAGGCAACATTTGCCCTTGCTGGGCTCTTGGAAGAAGATGCATCCACTTTGGATAACCGTATTTTGGACAACGCCTGGAGGGGGGCAGAGGCATATCACTTTTTCCTTCTTGCTCAAAGACAGCTTTATGACGGCTACACGGAGAATGCAATGCGCACAGGTATCACAATGAACAACTTCCCGGTTTAAGAGACACATATGTGCTACAGCTTAGTCAATGCGTAATTGTAAGGTCCCGGCGTGTTTGCATTTTGGGCGGGTAAATTATTTGTATAGTCAAATATATTGACTTCCTTGTGCTTTCATCGATTTAGTACCGGTAAGTCTTTATAAAATGACAAGTATTTCCTTATCAAAGCTCTGCACCTTCGGGAATACGAGGACATCATCCCCACTGTGGAGATCTACTCCCTCCTGGCAATCTGTGCCTCTGCAAACCGGGCGTTTGGCACCTGCTCCCAGGCCTTCATCAAACTGGAGTCTTTGGAGAGCCTGAGTCCTGAGCAGAGACAGGCCTATGAAGATCTCGCTCTGGAGATCTTCACAAAACACACACCCAAAGACAACCGGCCCATCGACATTGAGCACATGGACAACCTTTTAGAGGGGTAAAAAACATTATTCACTGGTTCATGTCACATTCATATATTCACTATTGTGAGAAGAAATGTGGTTGAATCCTGTTTTCTCTCCTTTTCAGAAGCGAGGGCCGGTTACCCACCTGTATTGTAACAGGTCTCCCCATCCAGCATTCGCCTTGGATCTGCAGCGTTTGCAAACATTGTGCATTAGATCAAGAGATGAGTAAATACAGCTGCTGCCCACTGTGTCACACCCTAAATGCATAGACTTTTGAAAACATTATTCATCAGAACATTGAAGGGAAAATCTTGAAAAAAAGAGAATCAACTTTTTCTTTATTGTATCTGATTAGTTATTAATCAGCAGTTGTACAGTTATTTCTGTTTCTGTGTTTTCCTAACATGTTTTTTAACTGATCTATTTTATATTGTAAATGAATAAAGTGAATTATTGTACCTTCTGAAAAGTATTTCTCTTCTGCCATCTACTGTTTGCTTTGTAACTGCCTTGACCCTGAGGAGCAGGTAATGACATATTCTCTTTTCTCAAGGATACGGAATTAATTCAGAAGAAAAATACTTTATATATTATGTGGATTATTTATTACTAACTTGATTTTCTTTGTATTTTTGGTTAAAATTGGTCATCATCATTTATATGAAGAGTTATCGTTGCCAAGACCGGTGACTCTCACCAATAGTTAACCTTTACTTAGAAAAACCAACACAAGCATTAAATATTCACAGTAATTAATGTGGCACGACTGACCTTCTAACGCTGTAAACTGAGCGCACCAAGGCACCACATTGGCCCCTGCTTTTGGAGAAGTGTGGCACATTCGCGTAGAGTTTCGGCTGTCTGCAGAGACCTTTTTTCTTTTCTTTCTTCGAACAGAATGGGACAGAGCCTTTGCAGAGTGGACACTGGGTCCTGAACACGATAAAGTCGAGACAGCAGCTTCACACGGCAGCTTTTACGCACGTTGAAATGGTTTTATCAGGACGCAGCCGCTTTTACGCACGGAGCAATGTTTTTATCTGGAAGAAGTTGGCCACGATTTAAGGTAAACTTTAGAATAAATAAATGGGCTCAGTGCTCTGCTGCTAAAACGATATTAAATTGTAGGAATTGCACAATGAATTTGCACGGCCAGGTTTGAAACGCAATAGCTTATTTACCGTGCGTAATCCTATACCGACCGGTTACACGTCCTGTTGGCTGCACGATTGTTAGACATGTGTTGATGGCCCCTCACAGACTGCCTTTTTAAACCATAGAGTCGTTAATCATTAGTTTTCTTCGCTGTCCAGTTTGTATGACTTTTGCATGTTTAGATGTGGCTCCACAGTTTTTTGAATTGAATTGTTTCAATTAAAGGTTTTTTTTGTGCATGTCTGCAGTAAATAAAACTAAGGTTAAACTACTTTCTATGCGTGGAGCCCGGTAAAGGTTTAAGATTTGTTTTTTGTCTGCTAAAGTAAAACATGCCGAGTCAGAGATACCATTGCATATATCTCATTCCAAAGAAACCGCCATGTAAGGTGATCCTGTGGTGAGATGTCGTACACACTGTAAACAACATGTTGAGGGTGTACTAATCACTGTCCGCTGTTGTGTCCAGGAAACCTCCTCTCACTGATGCGTCCATTATGCTGTATGGACACATGTATGGACATATGGCCCACGGCAGGGATGACTGCTTTATCAACGTCAATGTTGGAGGGTTCAAACAGAGGATGGACCCCCACATGTTGAAAAAGTTTCCCCAGACACGCCTTGGACGTCTCCTGTGCTGCAGCTCGCAGGAGGCCATCCTGGAGCTGTGTGATGACTTCCGCCCCTCAGAAATGGAATACTACTTTGACAGAAACCCTCTGTTTTTCTGTTATGTGTTAAACTTTTATGTGACAGGGAAAATCCACCTGGTGGACGGTCTGTGTGTGGTGTCCTTTGTTCAGGAAATTGAATATTGGGGCATAAAGGAGCGGCACCTGGACTGCTGCTGCAGCGATAAGTTCCTAGAGCTTCTGGAGGCGGTGGAGGACAAAGGCTGGGACAGTGAGCAGGAGAATGAGGAAGACTCAGACTACTCCAGTGTGCAGCTGTCTGTTTCCGAGGACAATATGGACTTGTATGAGGGCTCCTGGTGTGGAGACACTCGCAGAAACATCTGGGTTCATCTGGAGGACCCTGGACACAACACTTTAGCCAAATCAGTGGCTGTGGCCTCTCTGAGTGCAGTGCTCCTGTCCATAATAGCCATGTGTGTGCACAGCATGCCCGAATACCATGAGCTGGATGAAAATGAACGAGAGATTGAAAACCCAGTGCTGACTGTTATTGAGAACATCTGTGTTCTGTTCTTCTCTGCCGAGTTTGTTCTTCGTTTAGTCGTTGCCCCTTCGGCTAAAAGGTTTCTGTGTAGCCCTCTCAACATGATTGACCTATTGTCAGTCTTGCCCTTCTATGTCACCATCATGTTTGACATGATGGATGAAGGGGAGAGCACAGAGCTGGAGAACCTTGGCAAAGTAGTTCAGATCCTGAGGTTGATGCGTGTGTTTCGTATCCTGAAACTGGCACGTCACTCAGCGGGCCTTCGCTCTCTTGGCGCCACGCTCAGTCACAGCTCTCGGGAGGTGGGTCTGCTCGTGCTCTTCCTGTCTGTGGGCATCTCCATGTTCTCTGCTCTGGTGTACTTTGTGGAGAACGAAACGGAGGAGTCCACTCTGCAGACCATGCCTGTAGGCTGGTGGTGGGCCACGATCAGCATGACCACTGTGGGCTATGGAGACACCTTCCCTGTCACGTTTCCGGGGAAGATCGTAGGATCTCTTTGTATCATCTGTGGACTGCTGATTGTGGCCCTTCCCATCACTAACATCTTCCAGAAGTTTTCTAAGTTTTACGAAAAGCAAAAGCAACTCGACCTTATCCGGCAACGCACTGTAAATACAAATGATTTCAGACCTTTACAAGAATAACTAAGACTATGGATGATGCATGGTAGAGTCTACTTATATACCCAATATTGCATGGACAATAACGTCGCTATAACACATTTGTGGCTTCTTCCTCAGCCTGCGCCTGCTGCTTGCCCCACTGCAGTGGTGTCTGATATCGCATGCTCCTCAGTAACAGCTGAAGCATTTTGTGGCTCATAAAGACACCCTGCTGGTGACTGGATTATCATTGAAATGACTTCTTAATCAATGTGCCACTTCAGTCAATCGAGGATTCTTATAAAGATGCTGACTACACTGTTTTGTCAGAGGACCTTTTAGACACCACACAATCGCCTTATTGACTTGACCATGGAGCATAACCAAGACTAACTTTATTTTTTCTTCCCTTTTATGTCCACCTATGTGCGATGCTGTGCATAAATGTCTTTGTAAATATTTTATGCGGTCACCTTCATCAACTTTATCATCGTGTTCCATTGTTATCTCACATACAGATAAGACTGCACCAATCAATAGTACCAAGCTGCTATCAGGACTGCCCTCCACAGCATTTAATTGTACTAAAGAGAATACACCATCAATTATGGTTTTATAGCTGGTACTTTTCAATGCTCTTGAAATTAATAAGTTGCTTTAGGGCTCCAACATAAGTCTGCAGAACTCTGTACTACTATGGTGGGCCCTTTGTCCTCCCTCGTCCTTGCTCAAAGACGTACTATGATTCAGTTCATCACTAAGGCTCTACATCAGAAAGTCGCCATCAGCAAAATGGTCCCACAAGTGAAGGGCAGCCAGGTTTCTGTTCACACACGACACACTGCATCACATAACTCAAGTGCAAGGTAAACGAGCTTCAAAAGATGTCTTAGTCGCTTCATAGACCACTTTTGACCATTGAGAGCTACAGTTAATGCTCTTAACCGACACGTTTTAGGTCAGAATCATTCATAAATGGTTAGAAAAAGAGAAATCAATAATGAAACCTTGGAATTTATGTAATATAACATTGACTGAACTTCAAATAATGTTCATGACACAGAAATGCATCTTGAGGATCGGTGCAAACACGTTTTTCCCTTTATCATTTTATTTTTCTAAAGTAAGACTATGCTACTACTTCAAAAAATACTGTTACCAAGTTGAAAATACTTCAATGTTGTGTGAAAATTACTCCTAGAAGTAGATTTTTTTTCAGTAAATGTAATTACAGCCCATTTCATACTGTTCTGTACTGTGCTGTTATGCTGTCTGATAAGTGTGGAATATGTTATGAGTTATGTTGTGGCGTCATTGGGCCTTCAGAATCGGTTTCCTCTTGCAAAGTAACTCTTGTACATCAGACGTAACTGTATATGCTTGAATCATTGGGATCAAGTTGAGCCAAGAATATTTCTGACACTCTCATAATGAACTGAAAATACATCTGTATTTCTCTATAACGCTTATAAGTCCAACCATTCAAATTGTTTTTTGTTTCTGTGGTTTGTGGAGATAAGAACTCACTTAACTCTTTAATTAGCCTCTATAGCCCTCTCTGCTTATTGCACCTCAATATATGTCAATAAGAGGCATAGCTGGAATGATCAGGCATAACGGAATAGTCACTATAGAGCATTTAACTGCTTATCTGTTCATTTCACCTGTTGCCTTTCAGAATATATTAAGTATCAAGTATCAAGTGGACATTACCGTACATAGTTGGTCTGTTGGTAGCAGTGGTGGAAAATACAGAAGTAGCCTAAATGTACTTTGTTACTCGGTCACGTCTAAACGAGACTTGCATTATAGCTGATAAAAGCTTCAAGTGGTTTTGAAAACAACTTAAGTCACAGCAAGTCATAATTTTTTCTCCATTGCTTGTATCTGTGCTTTCACATATATACTATGTAAATAATGAAAATGAGCACTTCTGAAACAAGAGTTTGGATTTGAGCTTGTTTATCTACAGCCCAGATTGGGAGGGCTTTATTAGAGATTAGATCAGATAGACTTATTGATCCCATTTTCATCTGACTGAGCATCTCCACAGCTGCAGTTCTTGGTCTAAAGCCTATTTGTCAAACATGCCGATAAAACTGTGGGTCTGTGTTTGTCTAGTGGTAAAATATAACATAGAAATAAGCTAGAAGTCTAACAAACTGTGTACTGCAGGCATTCTATTCTTTGTTTTGCTGTTTCACATTGCCTGTAACTGCAGCGGGTTGACTTACAAAAGCCATGGATCACATTTCAGGCTGTTTGTGACTTCCTAATACTTGTATATCCTACTGTCTTTGTAGCATTGTCTGACTCAGCTGGAGTTTAACACAAGACCTCATTTCATAAAGTGCCTATAGTGCCATTTCAGCCATTGGTATCTTACAAAGGGATCACCCAGCATTTTTCCACGAGATTAAAAATTCCACAAGATTAAAAATTTGCATTGTCAGGACAAAGCAGTCTGCACCCATACACTCAGAGGAGCTGGGATCAGGTTTTGTGATTGATTTTTGTTTCTGCAAAGGATGAAAATGAAGAAACTGAATCCTAAACAGTCATACCAATATTTGTTTGAGGCCGATAAGGCAAGGAGAATCTGACTAGAGTCCTTTTAAACTATCAGACCAAGACTATCCTCTTGACTTTACTTTTATGACTTACGGTAGTTGCATTGTCAAGTAGCCTCCCTTTGCGTCATATATGCCGCCATCTTGTGGTAAGTAAATGATATTACAATAAAGTAAGGGGATGGCAGAACTGAAATAATAAAGCCGAAGCAATAGAGTCACTAAATAGGCTTTTGCAGTTTCAGTTCAGTTTATTCAGACATTTCAGACAGGCTAAAGACATAAAATAATGTACATACGATCTGAAAAGAAATAGGAATATCAAATTGCTGTTTTCAGTATTCATTTTCAACGTATGATTTTATAATTTTCCTCTAATACAAACTTGTAAAGTGTTCTACAGTGTTTTAACTTATTCCATATATTAATCCCAACAACTAAAATACAATGCTGCTTTATTTACTTACTTAGATTTGTTCTCACATTTGATTTAATATCACACCGAATCACAATAGAATATGCAGAGGTAATAGTTTATTCTTTATTTTATACATGAATTGTGCGGTTTTAATTTGACAGCATTTAATAAAAGGTTGATTTGTATGTTTCCTGTGAGCAGCTTTCAATGTATTCTCACAGTGAGACTGTTGAAAACGTACATTTAGAAATGCATGAATTGATGTCTTCTCTGCTCAGATGATGGGATCTTGGTGTAATTGTAATGATAGCAGTTCCTGCTAGGGGGCAGTGATACACCGTGTGTAAGTGTGTATGTGTGTGTGTGTGTGTGTGTGTGTGTCTGTCTGTCTGTCTTTAAAGGTGCAAAACATTCCAGGTGGAAGCTCTGTCATCTACTTGTTTCCATGGAGATATAGCTTTGCCCAGGATCTTCCGCAGTATGGCATTAAACTTGTTTGTGTGGAGACAAGCAGGTGACTACTAGGGCAAGTCAGATCTGTGGAGAGTGACCCCCGCTCACAGTAAGAATGCATGTTTTTCAAAGGTATTGTTGGCAAAAAAAAAATGCTATAATTGAAATGCCGTGCTGTGGAACATGTCTGGCTAAGCAATAACATCTCCTTGAAACAAGCAGGTTACCGGCCCTCCACCTGAAACATAAATGTACCTTTAAAATTAACATCCATAGATCCTCCATGGAGTTACGTGAAATGTTTATGATGCTACTGAAGAAATAGTTGTGTATGTGTATTAAAGCCTCGTAACTGTAGCACATGGGTTTGTTTTTTATTTGGATGTTTTTATTGCACTTATTTGGCCTGGATAAGCCTCCGGCTTCTTTCTATGGAACGTTTGGCTGTAATATTCCACAGTATGACATAAAACATCTATTTCAATGGAGAAGGTTATGGAGAATGGTTTGAACTATTTCCATGGAATCACACGGGTGATTTTCCATATCCAGACAGTTACATACGGTCACTTTAATCATGGGTTTCAAGTGCTAATAACTTCTAATAACTTCTAACACTGTCTATTACCAACACAGGCAAGTACATAATTAATTTCTTCCTCAAAATCAATTTTTTTCAACAAATCCCCCCCAAAAACACAGCTGGATCTTTTGTTATGATTTTTAAATATCTGAATACATAGAGAAAGAGTCCAAGACACACATTAACACATAATTCCCAGATGAAAATGATTTATTATTATTCATTTAAATTAACAAACACTGCTATACATATTGCTGTTTTTATCTATTTTGAATCATTTTAAACAGTTAAAGCATTTGGAAATCAGTTAAGAGTTGAAAACAAGTGACAGACAGTAGATGACAAGTACATCAGAAGGTCTACAGTAAATGGCTTTCCTATGTGTCTCTTATTGGAGGCTTCTTGTACATTCACGCACACACACAACCACAGACATCACTGTTTTTGGTTTTCATCCATCAAAAACCTCCCCCAGTATGGCCAACGTCTTCCCAAACAGCAGCAGTTGTTGATTTGTCACTTTTCCTGCTTCCAGCGCAACAAAAGACAAGCAAAGATGATGACCCCACTATTACAGGAATGTACGAAGTAAGCAATATAAAATAATCACAATTGTCCTTCTCAGTGCACTGTATTGAAACCCCTATTTCCCTTTTAACATTTGTAGAAATTATTTAAGAAGTGCTTTGTAGAACTTCAAAACTTCAATCTCAGGCCTGCTGCAGAAAGAATCCACCTCAACTGTAATTGTGAGGAAAAAAAATACTTATTTGGCCCATATGGCTTATCTAAAAGTTTCTACTAAGTACCTCAATGTTGGCAAATGTTCACACGCCCCAAAATCACCATAATTCTTTACTCAAAATGACAGATTTACAAACACAGCATAAACAGGGTTGACATCATTGGCAGCTGGCGACAGTCTGGACCACAGTGGCTTTTTTATATCTGAAAAAAAAAAATATTTCCCTCTTTTGGAGACAAGGACTGATGGATAACAGGATTACGCGTGTCATACAAAGCATTGGAAACCTGATCGTATGTCGGAAACAGTAAAACAAACAAACTCTTTCAAAGTTTTGTCCAACATGTTGATGACTTTGACAATGTACCGCAACACTGGCTGGCTCGATGATCCGTTAGCATCAAAATCCCTGACATCAAGGTTAAAAAGACACACCAACAATAAGGTACAGAATCACTGAAGAAACTCACACCAATACTAATGTAAAGTCAAGCCACTGCGACAAAGAGGGGCTTTTGCGATTTAAAGTTGGCTTGTTTCCTTTGCAACGCTTCGCCACGTGGATGGCCATTTTTCTAGATAAAGGAGAGGACAATGTCTGAACAAAAAACACACCATAAAATATATCACGAGCCATAAATACAATTAAAGATGTCAGAAATGTTTGATTCCTGATTCGAAAGTAAAAGTCTATTGTCATATATCTTCTATCCGACCTCGTTATTGATTCGTCTTGGCGGAGTGCAAGTGTCGACCACATGGCTTTTTTCGCATAAATTGTCAAAAATATAGATTTGTAGTCAGTCCGTATTGTTGGCATAGAGTATGTTTATGCCCAGTAAACAATTTGACACTCTTGTTTGAAATGGCAAAAAAAAAAGAAAAGAAAAGAGATTGACACTGTATGGGACTGTTGCACGCACATAGTAAAAAGTTTGAAGAATCGCACGCCTTAGCCCTTGGGGGTTGTAACACAGCTCGGTCAGCTTGGTCCGGACTTTATTATGTGCTCTTGCTGTTAAAAGACACTGGATATCAACGTTTTGGATCACAGTGTTTTAGAGTGCCAAAAGAGTGGGCGAGTTGAGCGAGTCTGAAGACTGATCGCCGCTGCTTGAGCTCCGACGGTGTGCCTTTGAGCAGGACTCGGAGGACGGTGAGGGGCTCTCTGGCTCCATCATGCTGGGGTAGGTGAAGATGAGGCTGGGCGCGTTGTTGGGGGTCTGGGCCGGGGTAGAGGCGGCCACCACTGGGGTATTCAGGCTGTCCCCGTCAGAGCAGTAGATGCCTCCGTTCGCGCCGAGGCAGATGGGTTTGATGACGGAGCGCTGCAGATGTTTGTCCCCGCTGTCGTCTGGCTCTTGTTTGACCACCACCTGGTTCATGGATGGGCGGGGGGGCATGGAGGGCCGCATGGTGAGGGGCAGGGGGGTGCACTGCTGAAGCGGCGGCTGGGGCTGGTGGTGAGCGGGGTGGTGGTGCCCGTTGGACTGGTGGCGGTCGTCGATGGGGAGTTTGCACACGGGATTGTGGGCGACCAGCATAAACTCCAACTTGTCCTTTTCCTTCTGCAGCGTCTCAATCTCCTTCTGAAGGTCTGCTTTCTCCTCCTCCAGTTTTTCAGTCTCCTGTTAAACAAAAGTATAACTGTTACGGACAATCCTGTTCTAAAATACAATATATGTAGAATATATCTAGAATATGTTTTCAATTCACTTATTAGTTTTATTTAGATCTGTGAAAACGCCCCTACCTATTCCTTTTTATTTATTATTTAATGTTTTTTTTGGGCCCCTAGCCTTTATCTGACAGATAAGGGTAGCGTGATGGAAATGAGAGAGGGAAGAACATACAGAAAATAGTCGGGGCCGGGAAAGGACTCCCGGCGCCGCGGCCGACTGCACAAGGAGCCAGACACCTCTACCTATTCCAATTATATATCGATACTAAATTATTTCTGATTAAAGACAATAGTTTTGACATAGGTGATTTACAGCATACTGCTCAAGACAGGACCAAAGGTAGGTAACTCGATGCCACAACAAATAAAGTGATCAACCAAGAAACATATTTTTGAACATAATTCACAAATCACTTGAGCTTACTTTATATGGAACCAATTTATTTTATACCCAAAAAGCTGAAATACATTTAGTAAGGTATGGATTTTTACTATGTTTGAGATTTGATTCCAATCACGAGCAAAGCCAGTTCCACTCGCTTGCCACATGAGGGCAGTATTTACTTGCAATGGTAAAATTCACGTAACGACACAATTTCAGAAGATCTACTTTGGCTCTCACACAGCAGTGAGTTAGGAAAGTTGCTAATTTTAGTTGACTAGCTCTTTTCGCTTGGGTTGCTATTGTTGTCTGACATAAGCAGCCGGAGTTTGCCCTGTTTACGCGCTGAGAAGATAAGGGCAGACAAACTGCTGTCTGAGAACTTTGACTCTGGGCAAAGGTATGAGGAAGTTGTTTTGAAGGAGCCAGAGGGAGCATACAGACAGAGTGACATCAATAACAAGCCATATAAGGACAAATCCTATTTCCTTTAAAGGAATTTTAACATACTGTATCTTGCAGTTTGATTAGATAATATAATTTCACATTGTGAAGTAAATGACTCCCTTTTTGAACAGAATAGACAGCTGCCTACAGCTAATTCCACTCCTGGGTTTCTTTCTGTTCTTGTAATTCTGACAACCTCACTGTAATGTGACTAATTAGTCCATTTAGATGCTGTTAGTGTCTGCAAGGGAGGGCCAACGAGACAGCCCTACCTCTGTCTGCTGCAAGCTCCAGACAAAAAGCTTTTCACTGCCTGTCATCATGGCTCTCTGACCCACACCGCCAGAACCAGTACTGCAAGTTGTAAGGTTTAAAGGCGTGGAGTCCTCTCACTCATCAGGAAATCCAAACGAGCTCACTGCTTCTTGGCTCATTTTCTCAACACAGTTTTATTTGCTGCTCAGCAATAGGACTCTAGTTTACATCGCACAGGTGTGTGTCTATCAGTGACTATACATACCCCTTGGAGCATTTCTGTGAGTTCTCGTCTGCGGTTGCGGCATTTGGCAGCAGCGAGTTTGTTCCTCTCACGCCTCACTCGCCTTTTCTCCTCTTCTTCAGGGCTGAGCTGAGGGCGACAAAGGCAGGAATGTAGTTAAATAAACTGACAGGACCATGAGAGTAATATGGATAAAAGGGCATAAACAAGTGTACTGCTTCCCAAAGTGCTTTGCAGCCTCTTTTTTTCAATTCTGAGAAAATGATTAGCACTTGAATGTAATAGAAGCCAAAGAATCTAGAATCAATTTAAAGGAGTAGATTTGTCACTTTATTTATGTTCTACTTGTTTTTGTATACTGAGTCCTGCATTTAAAGAGTTAAAGCAGATTTGGGCCAAGAGTTGAAGACAGTTGATGCAAATGTTACATTACAAAAGTAATTTTCCTTTCAAGAGAGTATTTTAAAGTCTTATTTGAGTACTTTTATTCAAACCTGTGTATTTTGGGTTTTAACGAATGCTTTCCTCTTATAGGCATACATATTGTTCGGTTAGCATTATCAAGTCTGTGTCAAAATAGTTTGAAAATTCACCTGTTCATCTCTCTTGCGCCTCCGCGCATCCCCAATAGATCGTATGACCCCCGGCCGTGCCAGAGTGTTGTGCCCCAGCAGCCCTGGGCCGTTGGTCAGATGATGGCTGTAGGGGTGCGAGCGTGAGTACGGATTGGACATGGAGGTGATGACTGTGGGCTGCACCATCCACTGCAGGTCCTGGCTGGTGGTGATTGCGTTGATGGTGGGGATAAAGGCACTGTTCGAGCCGGGCATGTCGACTCTATACTTCTGCAAAGGAGACATGGAGAATGAATGTGTGCCAATAGAATCAAACTACAGGCACATAATGATGCTTATATTCTGAATTGGAGAGCTCGTAGTAATGATTCAGTGCTGAATGTAACCCCTGGAGTGGAGCAGTGACACATGCTGTGATTCATGTGGGAAAGCCCAAGGTGTCCTGCAAATCTCGTTTTTACAACAAAACTATGATAATTGTAAACTAATTTATTACTACCGTCAATCACATTTTTGTATTTTTTAAGATTTATTTTAAAATTCCAAATTATTTGCAGATTTTTTTCTCATTTCTAAGTCTCCAGTAAAGAGTATTTATACGTTTCTTAGAAAAAGAATAGAGTTTTGTATCTTTGAAGTCCTGTCTTTTGAGCCCAACCGTCTGCCCATGTGCGTAATTTGCGCACGTCTTTATCCCCCATATTCCCGACTTTCCGACGGACATCCCGGCAGTGCTTTTGGAACTTTTGTTTATCTGGTGAGTCATTATGTATGGGATTTGTTAAGCACATGTGAAACGCGCTCAGTTCCAGTAAAGGGGGAAGGAGCCAGCTGGAACAGGGCAGGCCGTTCGCCAGAATTATGCGGGAAGAATTTTGCCCAACCTGCACTGCGCATCCAAATAGAAATATGTGTTTTGAGAAGTAGCCCACCGTACTTACGCTATATTAGGGTTCACTTATCACCAATCAGAACAGTGCGTGCACATGAACACTATCGCGCTGATGAATGCCAACCTGTGCGACCATAAAGGTTGTTAGTGTGTGTTTGTGTGTGTGTGTGTGTGTGTGTGTGTGTGTGTGTGTGTGTGTGTGTGTGTGTGTGTAAAACCTTGTGTGTGTGTGTGTGTGTGTGTGTGTGTGTGTGTGTGTGTGTAAAACCTAACGAAGAGGTCATGTTCCAACCCGCCGTAATGGGAAACAGGCTGCCAGTGTGTGATTACAGGGAACCAGGGCAATAATAGATACGGGCCAAAAGTCGTTTACGTGCTGCGTGAGTCTGAGGTCTTTCCACAGAAGACTTAATACAACGGCGACTTTATTGTGGTATAAACGTTGCATTATCTTGGTATTCGTGAGACGTTTATTAGCGTTCCTAATCTTTACGCGCCTTCTTTAGAATGTAATATGTTGGGTCCAAAGGACACATAAAAGCGAGCACATGTAATGATCACAGGTGGTAACGTTATCAGGACGTTTTCGAACAGTAAATCCAAAGGCACACGCGTAAGATGATTGAAATGTCACAACCCGGTGCCCAAACGCCCCTGATCCTTCAACAGCTGATTGAGACATGCTCGAACCATTGTGCTTCTTCTAAATGCAATACTCGCCATTTCCTACTTGATCACAATTCAATTTGCCTCCGAGGATTAATCAGATCAGGATAATGACACCGATGTAACAGTAAGAAACATTTCTTTTATGCATAGAAACAAACAAGACACGTGTTGTGCACGAGCTTGACAGTTATAATTAAATTGAAAGATTATTGAACGGATTTGTGTGTGGAGAATGTTGTAACATGGACAAGGACCATTCCTAATGGCGCGCGTCAAATGAGCGCGTATATTACTTGACACGTAAAACACGATAAAAGCCGCCACTGACTCATTAGCAGAGGGTATCTGCTCACTAATAGAACCCTGGGTCTTGTCGTTAGTGACCGGTGTCAGCGGGTTCAGCAGTGCTTCGCCAGTCAAATATGTCTATGGCGTTCAAGAGTCTAACGAGGGATATAATCAATGGTGTGGATATGCTGCGGGCTGGTGGCTCACCTGGTAGTTGGAGGTAGAGATCGGACTGCCGATCGTACTGCTGCCGCTCGTGAAGGACTCAGGCTGGCCCGGAGAAGTGCTGCTGCCGCGGGACGACGTGTCGTAATTCCCGGGGTAGTCCTGGTACATGATCCAGGAAAGAGCAAGATTTCAGTTTTAGCGCTGAAACCTATTCCCTAAATCCTCACAGTTAAAGGCACCAGATATTCAAAAAAATCCCTTTAAAACTTTAGATATTTGTTTTTTTTTGTTTTTTTCGGATATCCAAAGAAGTTACGAGTTAAAATAAAGTGCAAAGCTTCGCCTCTAAACGCACATAAACATGAAGATCTTGGCAGTGCAAGTGCGCATTTGCTTGTAAAGTGTGCTAGGCTCTTCTACCCTAAAGGTCTTCTCAGGTGCGCCCTTCAGTCCCAGGTCTACAGCACACCTTTTCGCTGCAGATCCAGTGGAGACAAGTGCCGTGAGTCACGCAGGTAAACACTCTTTAAAACCTACTGTCCTCTGCTTTGCTCACTATTTTCCGTCTAAGTGCCTGCCTGATCTGAGCGCTCGGAACACTTCGAACTTTTTCTTTTCCTTTTCACCACACTTCCTTGAGATGACTCACTTCAATGGCACTATGAACAAAATGCATCGGCTTTTCAACACCAACGACACGGCTGACGTCACGCCTGGGCGTTGCGACGCGCGGTCAGGGAGGGGTTCGGAGCGGTCCAGGCTCAGAAAAAGAGTCTATGTTAGAGCGTCGTGGTGCGAGCGGACATTAGAGACTTATCAGGAGAGCGGGGAGACGGGAAAGTGGCTGTAAGACCATTTGAGAGAAGTGTTTGAGCCACGGACGTCAGCGCGCACTGTGAACTTCACTATTTTTCTCACTTGCTTCGGTCCATTGACGCATGTTTCCTAAAATGGGCAGTTGCGTCAGAGAGCGCGTGTGGGTTTCTTGGTAAAGGAAGCGTCAGGCACTGGAGGGATTCCCTCCCCTCGCGCTCTACACCGGACTCTCGGCACCCAAAACCTCAGTCTCTTTTCATCTGCCTCGGACCGAGGTTTTGCTCGAGCTGTTGGAAGTTTGTGCGAGAGCGCGCAACTGGTGTGTGACTGTGCGGCAGACTCCCAAAACATGAACTTAGGTTATTACCCTGGCATTTTATTTTCTCTCTCTGAGTTTAATTGGTCACGCAATAGATTGGGAGTTTTACCGTCTATAATCTCACACGTCACATTTTGAACATTGATGGAGTTTGAATAAAACCACCTGCAAAGATCCAGTAGCCTATTATTAGTCTTGACAAAAGAACTACAGCAACTGGTCACTTTGACATGAATACAGTCAGTACTCAGTCCAAACAGCCTACAGGCCATTACTGTTGAAGCAACAGGCGTAAAGATGCCTCGAACCCGCGTTTACGCCGGTTCAACGCGTGGCCTGCTTCATTTGCACTTAGTCCCGGCTTCAAAGGGAATGTCAGTGAAATGTGGGCTAATTGTGTTTCGGACACACCTCATAAACAGGAGCAGTGCGCCCAGAATATGACACGATCTGAAACGGCGTATTAAAACTAATCCAATCCGCTATGGTTTCTATTTTAATCTGGAGGCTCGCACGTTTAGTAACTGTTTCAAACCTGTGAGGCCTGTGTGTGTTTGCCAAAGTCAGTAAAAGAAGCTCACCGCGCAATCAGGAGGAAAGTTGTGTGAAAACGGCCCTGGAGGGGATTTTTGGAGGTGACCACTCTCTGCCTGAGGGACTGAGGGGTTCTGTTTGCTCATGACAAACTCCTCGTCTCAAACTCGCACTTCCCCTTTTGTCACGAGTCAGGTCAAGTGTAGGGAGAAAAGCAACAAAACATGATTGTAAAATGACCGTTACATGTTAACTCAGAAGCTCATCGAAAACGAATCGCCTGAACACATGGGCTCGTCCTGCTCAGGTGGTGGGTTTCCTTATTTATGGTTTCAGCTTCTTGGTTATTAATGAGTTTGAGGACTTTTGCCTATTCAAAAGAAATACTATTTTGTTAATTGCCATGCCAACGGTGCAGATATTCATCACTCTAAAACCCATGGATAGCGAGGAGGAGATTAGAGGAGATTTTTAGGCCCAAAACTTCACTGACCAAATTGAGTCCAGATCCCTGCTCTGAAACAATGACTAAAACGTTGTTTGTTTTCTTCTTTTTTTCTTGTTTGGAAAGGTTTTGAAAACTTTTAGCCTACACGTTGCCATACCAGAAACTACAGTCGACTTATTCAATGTAGAAATCCTGACTCCGACCACTAGAGTTAAAGCTCCGGATAGAGCGCAGATGTTCAATAAATCCACATTTGAAATGAAATATTAATTAATGATTAATGTTTATCATTTGGCAGCAGCATTTGAACAGTGATGGTGTTGCTAAGCGACACACTTTCTGCTAAATGGCTCGGGGGGATTTAATCTGCCATAGTCCTATAATTAATGCCATAATATCATTTCAGCTGCACCCTTCGGCATCAATCCAGGGGAAGAAAGGTATGGCTCTGTGACAGGACCTGTTCTTATACCACTCCAAATCGCATCTCTAAGTACATAATGAGATATTAGGGCACATTTGGAAAACACAACAAACAGTTTTGGGATGCTTGTCAATCAAATATTATAGCTCTAATCTGTTATGGATTATGATGGAAATATTACATACAAACTTGAAGTAATATATTTCTAGTAAGTTTTGATAGAGGTAAGATCAGGGCAAGGCTCATATCTTATTCAAATGACATGATATTCTGACAATCCTGATTTTTACCTCTGAATTTATTGTCCAAGTCTGATTCCTGATCACTATAGCTTTACCTGTGCAACATAGGACCAGACCCTTGGCATAGGTTTACGCTCCCCAAGTGTAACTCACATATTTCTCTGCAAGTGAAAATGACCTTCGTGGCTCCCCTCAGCGAGATTACAATATTCACTTGAAACACAGGCAACAATCACTAACGGCATATCACATTAAATATTGAAATGGTGCTGGAGAATAATTTTGTGTGAAAATAACATTGGTTCTTACAAATTCTAACACATCGCAGTGTTAGGTGGGATTCAAGTACATTCTCTCCACGGTGAGACATCCGTTTGGACAGATGAACGATGCATGTATAATAGACTGAAACAATTTTGTGGGGCTTGTTTTTTTTCATTGTGCTTCCTCGGTTCCTTGCGTCATTCACCTGTCTTGTTCTAATGCGCACTTGGGGATAATAGTGTAATCACAGGAGTTAATCTCATGCTTTAGTTACTGACAGTAGGGCAGAGACAGACACCATTTTGCTGATTTGACAAGTCAGATAACCAAGCCTGCTGTTGTGCCAGTGACCTAAATTACACCTGCAATGTGAGTTCAAGCTTAGAAAAATTGGATGTTTCAATTGCAAATTTACTGAGGCTCACATAGGATAATATTCCTGTTGATTACAGGAAGCAGCACCTTTATTATAGCGACAGGAAACTGCAGAAATAACATCCATAGACGGCTGAACTATGTATGTATGTGTATGACTATGGCTTTGGCTCACTGATTGAAAGGCACATAAAAACATAATTCCTGTAGTATCTTGAATATCAAAGAGAGTAATTTGGGGAATTTTCATGTCTATATTGCTTCTATTATATATTCAACACGTTTATTTTATTGTATTTTTTGATATAACATTAAAAAACCAAACATTTTACACAGTATTAAACATGTAGTCTTCATTCTTTCTTTCTTACACAGGAAGATTACGTTTATTCAATATACCATCCAGTATTCACAAATGTAGCAGACAATACGCACGCTTTTTCATGTTGCATTTCTCAGTCATCAGCTAATAGGATTCATCTTCACAAAGACGTAGGCCTAACTCTGGTTTAATTTCGCCAAGTCGGCATTAGGCTACAATATGACTCAAAGTTCACACTGGGTTTACATGCACATCAGGAAAACCATATGTGGTCTCGTCCAATTAAACCGATTTTTAGAAATGCATGCAGACCCGGGAAGTACGATTGAGGCGTCTTGATTCCGTTCTCAAACATCCCGATTACACATCAGTCCGAATGTAACTTGTCCAAGCTTGCACATATTTAGCCTTGAAGGTGAAACTCTTCTGGGGAAGGGTCCACCACCTGCTGATCTCCACGGAGAACATGCCATGCCCTGCTGGAATGTCGTGCGGTTATCTGTCTTGCATTTATACTATTACTGGAGTTTTATCACTCAAAAATACCGTGGAAAAACATGCATTCTTACTGAGAGAAGGGTCGCCTCTCCACAGAGCTGATCTGTAACCTGGCATCTCCTGCTTGTCTGTGGGAGGAGGATACGTTTATTATTACGCAATAAAATCTACGTAGGTGCCATATCTTCCATCAGAAAAGTTACACCTTTAATGATTTGATAGGTTTTCTCAATTGAAGATATTTCCAAAAGTGACCGTGCCCCTCTAAATTATATTTTCCTTTCACTTTATCGTAAACGATTTGACAACCCCTCAAATAAATCACCAATCCTCCAAATATTCAAATATATGTAAATCTCCAATACATAGGCTCTTTACCAATTTTGATTCTAGGATGATGCCATAGCGACATGTGGGGAAAACGCTTATGGACCTCCAGCTATACCATCTTTGTACATTTTAAAAATCAAACATATGTTATTGCTAATTCTTTTTGCTTTGCTTCTGTGTTAAAACCCTAAACAGGTTGGAAACGAGCACTTCTAATCTGTTCACTCTTTATTATTGAGACCAGTCAATTATATCTAACATGATGTTGTCCGTAGCCATAGATTTATTCAATATAGATCATATCCTCACTGTCATCAATACTGCCCCTGTGCACTTAGACCAAATAAATGATAAGAGAATAAATAAATTAATTAATAGGATAAATAAGACTGAGAGAGGCTGTTCCAGTGAATTGACGGAAGCATCCTTCATGGCTTGATTGAGCGGTTGCCGTGGTGACCTAGTGAAGTCCGGCACTAAACAGCAGCAGCAGCAGCAGCAGCAGCAGCAGCACCACACCGGGATAATGTGATCGCTCTTGGCTTCTGGAGTGTGGCATTGTGGAGACGAGAATATGAATTCATTGGTCACATATCGTTGAGTAAGGCCCTTCACACTCACGAATGCAAACAGCAAAGTGTCTGCAAAACAGCCGAGTTATTGGGCTAATGCTGCTGTCTGGACGGGCTGTTAGAGAGACGGACAACAACCCTGACACAAAGGTGGCATGTAATAAGGCAAGGCAAGGCAAGGCAAGTTTATTTGTAGAGCACAATTTGTACTCAAGGCATTTCAAAGTGCTTCACACAACAGGAAAAACTGCATTAAAATCAGATAATTTAAGACATAAAAAAGTAGCAGGAAATAATAGAAGGTGTTGACACTTTGCTGTCTCTAGCTGTAATACAACATTGTTTATCTGTATTTGTCGTAAACATGTGTAACTTAACTGTTAAATTAGACATTATGCTTTTCCTACAACATAAGTAGATACATTTTTTTACATTTTGTTTGTTGTAAATAGCAAGTCTGCATAAAAAAACAACCCAAAACTGTTTAGTAACAGAAATACTAGGTTCATTAACTTCTTGTTCAAAACTGCAGAACTTCATAGCGGTATTTCACCATAACAAGCAGCACATTGTCATTTGCATGTTTTTATTTTGGAAAAGTGGCACTTGCACGAGTGGCACAAACCATGTGTCACTCGGAGTCTTAATTTTTCAAATAATCACAGCTAAGTACAGGGATGTGGGCGGGGATCGGGGGTAGGTGAAAGCAGGAATTTGCTGAGTGCTTGAGCTTCGGTTTTGGGACAATCCAGGATTACTCAAACATGCACGAATTAAAGTACACGTCTGAGTAAACTAATGATGAGGAAACACCTTTGTAACAAGGCTAAAAGCATAATATGTCCCCTCTAAATAACTTGCAGTAATATGCATTTGGAAAGGGTAGAACAAGACAGTGAGCAAATACTCTTCAGGAGCTCGATGTCAGGAGCAGCATGGTCAGATTTCAGGGAGCTGGGAAATCATCTATTCTTCACCATCACGTAGCAACCGACTCTTTACTGCAGGTGGGAACAGACAAGCTGACCTCATCGACAAAGACAAAGCGCTGTTCTAGGGTCACAGGTCGTTCACAGGGCGCACACAAAGCACAGTCTTCTCACAGTAGTTTCAACGCAGGTGAAGGTGCAGGTTGTATGGACAAAGCCAAAACCAATTCCATTTTTTGGCTAAATCTAAATAAAATATTAATACTTAGCATTAATTCCTATTTGTAGGGAACGTTACTTATTCAATACTTACATTCTAATGCTTAAAGATGAATATTTAAGTTAAGTTATGCAAAATGTGTATCTTACAACAACTGAAATGTCAACAATCTTCAAATATAGAATAGAATAAATGAGTAATCTTTATGAAATCCATTTAAAAATGAAATATAAATATGAAAACCATATAGCCTAGGACCTATACAATATTTTTGACCATTTCTGAAAGATTATTATAGCCATAGAAATTGCAAATTTGAACACATGAAACGCTGAAGCTTTCAGAATGTACACTCAGCATTTCTTTATTTAAGAGCATTTTATGTTTAAGTATATTGATACTTTTGCACCTCACTATCTCTAAATATGACAGAAAGCATGTTTTAATCTGTAAATTATAATATATACAGGCTTGTTTGCAGTTCGGACCTGGTCTGTGTGTGCTGTGGGTTTGTGACCATGTGGCAACAAAACACTTGGCCGCA
This sequence comes from Chaenogobius annularis, assembly GCA_015082035.1. NCBI lineage: Eukaryota > Metazoa > Chordata > Actinopteri > Gobiiformes > Gobiidae > Chaenogobius > Chaenogobius annularis. The sequence goes on along the minus strand of BJKM01000006.1, from coordinate 2,391,296 downwards.
GGATTTACAGAGGATTTATGAAGACATTTCTTTTCCTATAGAGCTACGATTGTAATGAAAGAAAATCAAACAGTCCAATTGTCTATTTATTATTGGAGTTACAACAATGCTAAACGTCTCAAAATATGCTGTCTTTTTTCTTCCTCTTTCTGTTATATATATAGTTCAAGGAATAAATTGTAATGTGATATTGAATTTTTAAAAACCAAACAAGCAAAAGTGATTCTGTCATATTTTCATACTACACATAGCAAATGTTTATTCCCCAACTTCATTGAATTCTAAACAAACTGCTGATAAGTCTTTTTTTTTACCAATGTCATGTGTTTGTTGTCGCAAACACACATTCTATTATGAAACCACCGAAGAATCATCTATGAGTAAGGTGCGATGACAAAACATCCTGGGGTAAAACACGACAAATAGTTGGGACCACAACTATAACCTACTGTAAACCAATCTCAGCTGACAGTAACCTCCGCAGCATCAGCCAATAGTTCCTGCTACAATGGAAGGAAGTGCGTCACAGCTCATGCACCTCGAGACAAAGAGTGGAACGCAGAAGAGAGAAAAAAAGAACAGGGGGACGTGATGGAGGGAGAGGTGTGAAGAAGTGGGCAAAAAAAAACAGCCCCCACAAAAAACAAACAGGGGGACTTTTGATCAGCCACGCATTGGTCAACTCCAGACGCCTGTGCCAACAAACACACAAACAAGACCTTTCCTTCTAACCAGAGGAAGAGGAAACAACTCTTTCTATGTACGTGATGATTGTACACGTTGTTTTTGAGTGATGCCTCTCATAGCTGAACACAATGACCAAGTTTGTCCCTGTCAACGCGGTCGCCAGGGTAATTTATGAGTATGTAGGTCTGAAGGAGAGGCTGTGGAATGTAGTTAATGGAAGAATGCTGTCCTTTTGTTGTTTGACCTGAGCTGGAAAACAACACCTCGCCTCGGCAGCTGGTCTTGAGTTAAAATGACAAGAAAGCACGCCTTTGTGGAGGTGGGTTACTGACTTGGATGATGATGAAAGTTTAACTGACTAACACATTTTCTTGAGGTCTGGAAATACTAAGCAATACAACGCAAGCAAACTCTTACCGGGATGTGGTCAAAGCGTCTTTTTGAAAACAGAATGTTTGTTATAACGCAATAGGTGATTCATGATTCTAACAGTAACAGGAAGGCTTCCAGGGCCCCTAATCTAATCTCTCTAAGCAAAAAAAAATACTTACTTTGAAATAAAGAAATAAATCCTTCCCTTTAGACACATTTATTTTGATTTCACTTGATTTTTTGGGTGATTATTGTTCGGACTGGAAGTGGACTGAACAAAGTGAGAACATTATGCAAATATATTGTAATTATTTAGAGAGTCTTGTAATAGGCTTCTACCATGATACAACGCTGAAGAAAATAAAGAAATAAGATGCAAAAATAGTTGTGTTCAAGTTTTGGGTCAAAAGTCAGCGATTCTGAGTTTTGGTTGAATTGTGAATACATTGAATCAAGGATTGTATTTTGTCACATCGGAATTATTGATCCACAATAGCTGTCAGTTTATTGAGGAATCCCAATATTTTCATCAAAAGATTTACAAATCACATTTTCTTTATTTTACAAATTTTTTTAACAGAGAACGTAAAATCAAAAAGTTGTCAAACGCACAATAGCTCAAAAATGAACCCCTCTACTCATGACGAACAAGACGGCTCTCTAATATAGTCAAGAACCTAAAAATAAATAAAATAAATCTGTGTGATTATTCATTTTGCTGATGGAGGCGAGATGGCATTATTTGTAGAATGAATGGCGGCACGAGTAGCATTTGATCTTCTTCCTGGGGTCCGTTCCTTCCTTCTGGCTGGATGCGGGCTTAATGTGAGTGTGGAAAAGTGGAAAATTTAATTAGGCTGCCAAAGGGGGTTTGTGTCACTTTGCACGAGCCTTCCCCCACCGCCCCCCCCACCGCCACCACCATCTTCACCACCCCCCCCACCGCCACCACCATCACCACCCCCCCACCGCCACCACCATCACCACCCTCCCTCCTCCCGTTTCAACTTTGCTCTTAACCCATTTGCTGAAACAATCCCAGTGTTTGCGCCCCGTTCTGTATTTCTACCCACAGTGCCACAGTGGCTTGACCCGCTGGGGCAAAGTTCACGCAAAGGTCACCGGTTTACAGCGGCGGGAGGTGGTGGAGTGCACCCGTGTGAGTCCGTGATGTGATGGAGATGTCACCGAACGCTTGTGTGTGTGTGTGTGTGGAGACTACTGTGTTACTGTACAACTGAGGTCACAACTGATTTAAATGTGCTTTTTCACCACAGACGGTTTGGCTGAGTACAGTATTTTAATTTTTTTATTTTTTGGTGAGTAGCACAATAACTTTGCGCTTAATGATAATAAATAGTCTGGGGGTGGCCAAACCTTTTTTCTCAAGGGTCCGTATACTGAAACATATGTGAAGCGGCGGTGGGCAGTACAGTGCGTCATTCAGATGGATGTTTTGTACATGTCTTTAACAGAGCCACTGTACCTTTAGTAAGACTTGGAACATTCATTCAAGATCTGTATCTCAATATTGAGGTTAATGTTGGAGAAATACTTACATTTGCAGGAAAAAGTGTGATGATTTCTGAGGGCCATAGATTCGACATCACTGAATTAGTCATTTTTGTCTATTTTCCATGTTATTACCATGTCATTTTTAGTATTATTTACTCACTCTGTTCCATGAGGCCCGCTCCCCTTCCCCCGATCATCACCAATCTGATCACTTTGACACAATATTCATAACTAGTCAGAGTTGTTAGTGTCTTGCTTAAGTTCTATTTAGTTAATTGACTAATTGTGAGTGGTCAGCTATACATCTTTTTTTATTGTCGCATTTGAATAATCGTAATTGTCAACTGGACTATAAAGACTTCATAGGAAAATACCTTTTTGTTGCAAATACAAAGGCATTATTTAATCCAAATGATAATGATACACTTTATTCATAAATGTTGTCTTTGTGGGAGCGTTCAGACACCATATTTTATTTGCTTTAAAATGTATTCAAAAAGTCTCATTGTACAATGATATATATACAATGTTTGATTAGTTAACAACTAAAATAATCATTAGTTGCAGCTCTAGTAATGATGTTTTATTGATTATTATTACTTCTATGTTGTGGAGGTACAGATGGAGAGCATGTCACAGTAATACAGTATGGGAATGCTCACTTTGCCATTGTATCATTGTGTACTTACTGACAGTAACTCAATCAAGTTTAACCATGATTAGTAATTACTCCCAGAACATGAGGATCCAGCCGAGCGTTGCTAAACTGATCAGAATATTAACTCCATGGCGTGTTGTCTCTTCCCCATTTTGCGCTCTTGTTGTTGCGCAGTTCCAGAAGACAAGATAAAACCGATTCTGGGGAAGCAGAAAAGATGTGGGTGCGTTTCCCTTTAGGCGTGATCACGACTTAAAGCCTTCATGGGTTAACTAAGATGGCCCTCAGGAGGAGCTTTCTGCAACACAGTTCTTAGTTCAGCTGCATTAAGGAAACGTGCTGGCCCCAGTTCAGTGCGTTTGATTGTTTAAACTGATGAGGCTAAACTTGCCTGAAATTATGCTCAAATTAGTGCAGCAGGTTCACAGTTTAAAAGAGTGTTTAACAATGAGACATAATCAGAACGAGGACGAAAGCACAGATCTCCCCCCAAGGAGACATTGAACAGATTGCCATCACTTTTGACACACACTAAAAACTGACCTGAAAAATGACCATGTCAAAGCGCTCACAATTCACAGGGAAATGCTAAATGTTGGAGGAGCTGTGGTTGCCAGGAGGCCCGCCATTATCATGTGTTCTGGGACCATCCTGTTGCTCAAAAATATTGACATAATAATTGACATTATAATTGACACATGGAAAATGAAAAAAATATAGGAGGATAGGAGGCTTCCAAAGAAGCCTCCTATCCAGTTTTATTTTTAAAGTTTTCTTATTTTGTTTTCTCTAGTCTTGTCTTGTTTCCTTTTTTGTTTAAAGTTTGAAAAATTAAGAAAATATGAGCAAAGTACACAATCAAATCGCAAATATTCAAGTTATAGTCTTCACTCGACCGCCACAACTAACCTACGAGGAAATGTCAAGTTCATTGATATATGAACTGATAAACTAAACTAGAGGTAAACTGATAAAAGGATCGCATGCATTTCAAAACATTTGTAGAGGTATGAACTACAGTGTTAGCCATAGTTTTATTTAACCTTCATTTGAGCAAGAAAGTACCATTGAGACGACTGGTGTCTTTCTTCCCTTCTTTTTCTGTTTCTGTTGTTTTCTTATAAAATAAAACACAAACACATAAAAACAAACAGAACATAACAACACAAAAACACAGAAAGCAGGACAGTAAATCCTAAGAAGGTCAGTCTGGCATTTGTATTTGTGCCCATCCGTCCCACTGTCCGTCAAATTTAACTTACAAACAAATGTGGCACAAGACGATCTGTTCTAAACGTGCAGTGCGACTGATTTGTCCCAATTCGTCCAAAGTCAATCAAATTGGTATTTTTTTCGAATTTTGTGTGAAAGTCATAGATTTCTGTTTTCATTATTTGGAATGTCAACGATCACGGTCAGTCCAGTCGTTGATTGCTGGTTGAGTTTGTGTCAAGAAATAAGTACAGATCAGTCATGGCATCAACACACATTCAGACAATCACACGTGTTCCTTAAAAACAGTTACAAAACAGAGGATCCCATTTCTAAACCTTTCGGCCTTAATTTAAACTGAACTTTTGGAATCGGTTCTTTAAATAATTCTTGGTTAAAGATGCAGAAAATATTGGAGACGCTACTTTACCAGTTTCTTTGCTGAGGCTTTGGCACAGAAACCTAAGTTAATCCGAATTCATCATACGGATCTTTACAGAATTTGAATCTTGCAGTGTTATGTATTTCGTCAATAACCCCCCCCCCCTCCTCCTCGTCGTTCCCTCTCGCTAAGTTTCTGTCCGGTACATGAGCACGTGTCATTCTGGATTGCGGCCCTGTCTGTTGGTCCTGTCACTGTGATTGGCTGTGGACACTGATAGAGCTGTCAGGGGAGATGACAGGAGGCGCACTCAGACAGGTACATGTAATGTGACAACACCACTGCACCAGCAAACCCCCACCACAACACCCCCCAAAACTATTTATAAAAGCATCAGTTGGAGTGAATACGTTTTAATCACATACACTCTTGGCTTTAAATCAACAGCTTCTTATTTTTTCATTTTGGTCAATATTAAAAGACTATTGAAAACATTTATAAGAATTCCAGAAGATTTGATGACAATGTACAGTCCAATTGTTTTCCAATCTAAACATAAACGTTTCCAAAGAGCAGCTCCGAAAACCATTTACAGTCAAAACAAACAAACGAACAATTGCTCTAAAAGTGCTGATACAATTAATAGTAAACAACAATAGAATAAATAAATAAATATTTTAAAACAATAAAAAGTAGCTAAAATATAAATATTTTTTTAAACTGCAAAGTGTCACAAACTATTAGATGAATAAATAAAACTATAAAAGTCACAGTTTTGGTGAAGACTCTGTAAAAGCCCATTTTTCTACCCTTGATGTGGTATCTAAGTATTGTTTCATCAAACCGATCACAGCTACAATGAGGGAAATAAGGTCAGAGAAAACTGAAAAACTTCGGAGTTGAAATTCTCGCATTTTCGAGTCATCTTTAGGCAATTTTTTCCCCTCCAGAATTGTCTGATCAAACAGGCTGCAACAAAGGCCTCAAATCCCCCCCTCTGCTATCCTTTTTTTTCTCTCTCTCTCTCTCTCGTTCCAAAATTAGTTAAGCCTCTCAGCTCCATCATCCGCAACATGTCTCGCCTCAATAACAACCCCGATACGGCGCTGCGCAAACGCCTCATAGACCTTCGAAATCGCCCCCAATTCTTCGCGATCCTCCTCATCAAACAGGCAACATCTTTAGTACAGTTGTTTAAAGTGCATGTGACGTTCTCGTGTCATTTTCTAATCAAGACTTTGTTTGGTGGGCTAGAACCTGCGGTAAATATCGCTCTTAGTTTTACATCAGTCGAGTGGCAGTTTGTGAGGAAAAAAAACATACAAGTTGAAAATGACAGGAAGTAGAGCTGAGTCTGATGTCTATGTCATCAATAAACCACAATCAATCGAAAAGGCAGAGACAATTTAAATGCCAGACATTTTTTTTTTACCCTTTAAACAGGAATTTCACGAAACTAAAGGTGCTATCAGGTATTATCCATCCATCCATCCATTTTCTACCGCTTGTTCCCGTTAGCTCCTGATTAGCTATCAGGTATTATTATATGTCAAATCATATTCAATGTATATGGATTTTGGCCCTTGTTTACGGGTTGCTAGGTAACAATTGTGCAATTACCGCTACCCATTGAGCTATAGTATATATAGGCTGGAGAGGACGTCGCCATGGTAACCTATAGTAACTAATTCAGCCTCTTCTGTTGTTGTGGAGAAATCTACTTAAGACTAATCGGGCGCTGGACTTTAAATCCTCATTTTGTAATCAGTACTTTTTTCATTTTTGCACTTCTAATCTTCATGATCTTGAAAACACATACTTTAATTTTAGGTAATACATTATTTATTACATTACATACATTTATAATAATGGTCATGAAATAAACAGAATAACCACAAATATACCAGTATATGTTCATTTAAACCCTTTAATCTATGAATTTTATCTCACTGTTTGCACATTATTTTCTCTTCGAATTTTGCTCTTTCTCCACTCGCCATAGCAACAGAACGCACGTTAGCCTAATGCCTCTATGTCACATCTGCTGCTCATGTCCAACCTGGAAGTACAATAATATACTTCAACAAAATGGTCACGCTGGGGAAAAACAGGTCAAATGTTTGAGTAAAATCTTCAATATAATCATGTTCAATAGGTTTTATTGAAATGTGTCGTCTAATCTCACTTCAATTTGTAGTACAATTGAAACTACTGCCTAGGCTACATAAAAAAGGAGTAGGTACAGGCTTCTAAAAAGGTTCTCATCTATAACAGAGGTATTGATTGGTGTGGGATTAGTCTTTGATTTCAGTCCTGGTTTGGTTTTGGTTCCTCCCAAATCTCCCAAAAAAAAAGAAACTTGGCGTGAGTAATTTGAATTGTCTGCTACAGTCGTCACTGACAGTGTGGTCAAGATTTAAACCCACTTTCCAAGACAGAGCTGACAGATTGTGTTTATTGGACTCGAGAGTAAATAATTTCTAATAAGAACTCCCGCCTGCTCCCGACTTTGACATATCCAGACCGTCCAGGCGCTCCTGATGTCCCTTTGATTACTTCACTACTCACCATAACACGTAGGTACATGAATTCTTTTTCTATTAAAGTTTGTCAGCCATTAAAACTTTTGGGAGGTGATTTGGGGTGAGGAGCAGTTGTTAGCTTGAGGTTATTGCCCAGAAAAAGGTGCGTGTTGCGGGGCTTGAAGTGATCCTGTTTCACACACTTGTCACTCGCAGTGGCTGGCAGGTCCTTACTGCCTCAGAGCCTCTTATAGGGCTGTCACCAGTGAACTTAATGTTAATCGTATGCTAATGTAAAAAAAAAAAACAGACCTAGACCAAAATCATGTCAGCATACACCAATCAGGAATAACATGACCACTGAAAAGTGAAGTGAATAACAAAGTGATCTTTATTCCGGCACATGGGCGAGCAGAGCCAAAAATTGGAGTCAGTTGAGCTTGTGATAAACAACAGTGTTTTCAGTGATGCTTAGCAAAACAAAGCTAGTGCACATTAGCAACATGTGCATAATGCATCTAATACCAGCCAAACTCGCTGCATCACATTAAGACACATTAAAATGTGGTGTAGAGGTGCAAAAACGTGATGACTGGAATGACTAAATGTCTGTTTGTGACTTGCTGACGTCAGCCTTATGCTTAAAAAGTAATTCAGGAACAATTTGAATTTCATTTTTTATGACTACGCCAGGGCACTGGGTGTGTCTTGTTAGACCTGTTTGTAACGCACTTACAACTCGGTTCAGATGGCCCCCACCTTTCTGGCCCCTAGTGCCCATAGAAATGAGGTTTAAGACATGTTAACAACTTAAGTAGATGTACAAAGGAGTGGTGCAACAGTTGGAAGAGTAAAAATGTAGTATACTTGGGAAGATTAATACTCTAATTTGAAGTTCATGTCATAGGACAAAACATTAAATCATGCATAAAATCTAGTATTTTCAAAGGATAGACCACAAAAAGGAGAAGCACTAAATCATATCTGAAGCTAAATTGTCAGAAACACAAAAACTTTTGTCTCTTGCAGACTTACACACAGTATGAGTACAGAAATGTTTACTGAAATGAAAATGTATGGTGTGAATGTACTTTAGTGAGTAGTAGCCACATATATTTGTAAAGGGCTATTGTAGTATGTAACTTATACATACATTGCACATTAAGCAGCAAATTTTAGTAAAGGAAAACAACAGGTTAGGTTTACTTTGACCACTAATTTTGCAGACTAGAATGGATCATCTCTAAATGTACACCGCCTGTGAAGTCCTCCGGTCTGCAAAGATCAGTATCCATCAAAATAATAATAATCATAATATCATAATCATAATATCATATGTATAGGCTACTCCTGCAATATTGTATTATATATGCAAGAAGTGAAGGTTGACCTCTTTGCACTGAAAAAGATAAAAGGAAAGTTGGTTCGTAGTCTCAAACTCTCCCAGAATAAAATAAATAAAATCCATCAATTTGAAAGTCCCCAGTTTTGGAGATTCTGGGGCTAATTATTCTTGTCTTTAATTATTCCATCCGTCGGCCTTTGCGATCTCCTAAAGACGTCTGGATTAGTGGATTTGCAGTATTAGCTGGTAGGGCTGGCAGACCTATGCACTGTGATTCAGGAATATCATCTTCAAAAGGTAGCTCCAACAGCACCTGCACAGGATCATTACACTGGTTAAATCCACGCTAAGTTGCTTAAAAGCGTGTAACGGTAAGCCATGTTTGGGCGCAGACACGTTGGAGAGGCAGCGGAGGCTAACGTGACTTTAGCAGTGCAACAGGGACAGCGGTTAAGACACTTGTTTACAGGTGTCTTAAAGGGCTTACGTCAGCTGGGGTCCAGGTATTAAAGAACCACGTAAGAGTCCCCTTCCATCTGGATGATATTAGATGCCACACTAATGTTCAAGTCTGGGGTTATTCCATTTGAGCCATGCTAGACAAGAAAGCAAATCAGAAATGGAAATAATGACATTCAGGCTTAATTTGGAAATAGACAAATTTGACCGACTTTTTACCACTTTTATTTGAATGTATTTGTGCCGTGATTTCGTTAGTATTTATGTTTGTTGATGTCTACTTGTGTTTTTCTTTTGATTTTTTAACTCTTGGGTGATTTTGTTTTGTTCTATTTGTTTGTTTCTAAATTTAAACAAACAAAAAAATTAAATAAATAAATATATATAAAAAGAAAGCAAAATCAGCTCAATCAGTGCTAAAATCTATGTTCAAATTAGAAAAAAAGGTTATGTTATTATATATTACACTTTTAATAAAGCATGACAAGGACCTAATTCATAATGATTCAAGCGTAATGTTTACCCTAACCTTAACTCTTAACCTTTACCACTTAATTATGTTGTCACTCAGCCTGAGTCATTCTTAATAAACCATTTGTTCATCATGAATGAACTCTTTATTCAAGTTTATTAAGGGCAATTAAGATGTACTTACTTCATAGTGGAACCAAAAACCCTAAATGCAAAAACTGAACTAACCAAATACTTCGAATTGCCTGTTTCTGTTTTGCGTGATACAGTGATTCAATACAATTCAATTTATTTAGTAAAGTCCAAAATCACAACAGTAGTTGCATCACAGAGCTGAACAAAATAGTTGATTTACCAGAAACAATAGAGAATTAGATTAACCAGATTGAAAGAATATTAACCATACCGTTTTACTATTTTCACACTTGTTGCTGCTCTGAAACACTCACTAAAACCTGTTGAATGTTAAAGATGCACTGTGTAACTTTTCTGGTTAGGGTCTGTCACCTGCTTGAAATCATTGATATATTATTTACATTGAATGCTCTACATGTACTTAAACCTCCATGGAGACAATTAAGGCACCAGGTCAAGTTACAGGTCAGATCTGTGGAGAGGCGACCCTACTTGACCCTACTCACAATAAGAATGTTTTTCATTGTATTTTGGAGCAATAAAAAACACAAGATAGAACATTCCAGGCCAAGAAATAACATCTTTATCTTCATCACGCAAACGACACGCTCCCCATCGGAAAAGTGACAGCGTGTACCTTTAACTTCACGTGAGAAAAACACCTGAAATCAGAATGGGGACTCACACTGGGGACAACAGACCATCCTCACCTTCTCCCGTATATTAAAAGTCAATTGTACTTTGGGAGCAGCATAGTCATTACATCTTGGGCCAACTGTCAAGTGAGACTATTCTTGTGCTCGTTATGGACGCTCCCCTCTACCACAGCCCCCTAGCTCTCCAAAAGTGAACAGCTCATCTCTCTGGCACGGCAAATGTTTTGAAAGCAGTTCGGCAAAGGTTACGCTAAGAAACATGGAGCGAGGCAGGGAAAAAGACAAAAAAGAATCTTGTCTTTTAATTATTTTATTAAGAGCCTTGATGCTATTAAATGCCCCAGATACATTCATCTTATAGTTGTAGATTAGACCTGACAGTTGCTGCATTACCAACAATAAATATAGCAAAGGGCTGCGCCGCGGGCGGGAGAGGACCCCTAACTCTGACCCTCAGATTTAATGATGAAAACAAGCGCACACTCCTCGCTCCAGCAGAGGCACGTGCACACTCAGGCATTTGGACACACACACACACACGCACACACACACACACACACACATGAACGCACACGCACGCACACACAGATGAGACTACAACCAAGTGTAGTCTATTCACAAAGCAGATTTACCATGTCTGCTACTAGAGCAATTTTAGATTTTTACAATTTTGAACATTAAGTGATGTTGATGTAAATATCTAGGTAGTTTATTTGACATGCAAGTACAAAAATACTTGGAATGCTTTTATATTGTTTGTCAGTTTGTTTTCCATTATGGAGCAACAAAGGTCTAGCTATACAAAAGTCATCAATGTTTGTGAGAAGCCACTTGGAAAATGCAGTTCTCAGGGGCTAAAGCTTAAGACCCCAGGTTAAAAGGCATGTGAATGATTCGTAGCAGATCATTTCACTAAAACGCAGTTAATACAATCATATTTAAGATATTTCAAATAATCTTGTTTTGTTTCCCTGTTTGACCATTTTGGTTCATAATTTTACTTCCTGGTTGGACAGTGGGAAGTAACAGAAGTAGCGGTAACTCCACAACTGCTACCTAGCAACATTAGAGTATACAAGTGCCAAAGCTTGTTCAATTTTCAAAATAATTTAGTTGTGATTTGACAAATAAATACAAAAATGTAAGAAATTGGTGTTCCTTGTGCACACATTTCCTCTGTATTTTTGTGTATTATCATAGATGAAGGGATTATTTGTGTAGATGTTTTTCTACAGACAGTTACACTGATAACATTTTTTACCGGTAGATAGGCTATTTATACATGACCATGATATCATATTTCTCTTACACATTTAATGTCCATACAACTAAATAATCCCAACCACTGATCAAGCTCAACTAAAACTGTTCAACTTGATTGAATGTTCTTGATTGAATGACAGACTCCCCCATCACCACCGTGGACCCCTTCCGCTTCCTCGGCACCACCATCACCCAGGACCTCAAGTGGGAGCCCTCCATCAGCTCCCTCATCAAGAAGGCCCAGCAGAGGATGTACTTCCTGCGGCAGCTGAGAAAAGCCAAGCTGCCAGTGCAGATGATGGTGGCATGTTCCTACATGGCATCATTGAGTCCATCCTCACCTCCTCCATCACCGTGTGGTACGCTGGAGCCACAGCCAGGGACAAACAGAGACTACAGCGCATTGTGCGTTCTGCTGAGAAGGTGATTGGCTGCAGACTTCCATCTCTGCAGGACCTGTACGTCTCCAGGGCTCTGGGACGAGCAGGTCGGATCACAGCTGACCCTTCTCACCCTGGACATGGTCTATTTGAACCACTCCCCTCAGGCAGGAGGCTACGGTCCATCCGGACCAGAACCTCCCCGCCACAAGAATAGTTTCTTTCCCTCTGCCGTTGGACTTCATGAACACTTCTAAACACCTGCCACTTTAACTACACTATTCATCACTCACTGCACTGTCACTTTCTGCACTACAACTTTAAACTTAACTGTAAACTTGTGTACATAGCAATGTCTATTTTTATTTTTATTTTATACTATAGTAATTTTAAGTTGTCCCTTAAATGCATGCCCTTTTGTTTGACTGAACATATGTTGTTTTATTATTGCTCAGTGTTTTGTGTTGCACCTTCATGCCGAGACAAGTTCCTATGCCTGTGAAGTTTGTTCATTGATAATGGCAATAAACCCCTTTCTGATTCTGATTCTGATTATATTGCCTCTTGACTGATGTAAAACTATTATAAATATTTACCACCATATTTTGAATTAAAGGTAACTGGGAGTCAATACCTCGGCCACGTTAAATTGAGAATATCGTTTGAAGTGAAGAAGCCCATAACTGTAGATAATGGCTCTGAACAGAGAAACTTTGACAGACTTTTTACAAAATTAAAGACAAACACCTCATTGTAAAAATGCATGTTTATTGGACTGGTGTATTAACAATCTTCTTTAACTTACAATACAATCACAACACATCAGTAAAAGCTTCACAGGGATTTAAATGGTCAAATATAACAGCATTTTACAGTGGAGAAAGGTTTGATGAGGTCTCGATGACAAAGGCAAATGATCAGTAAACAAAGATATCTTCAGCATTCCAACAGTGCTTTATGATGACAGTTTTTATGTTGCTGACATAGGGTAATAATATAACTTACAAAACGGCAGGTGTAAATGGAGTTTTAACACTAATCGAGTCAACAATTGGTGAGTTTAGATAAGGCATAACATTATGATTGAGACACTTGTTTGGACTATTTAGGGCTAGCAAAGTTAAGACATTGACCAGGGCCAAATTAGAATAATATGTGATTAGTTGAGAGCGTCACAACAGTGAAGTATTCGGTTCTACAATATTTATCCTTATCAGAAGGGGTCCAAGAAAGTAACCAGTGACAGGTGTCTGTCCCTCAGCAACAGATTAGCTTTCAAATATTTTTATTTTTGGCAGGTTGTGTGTACTTGGACAAACTAGGGGTGGGTGATATTGACAAAAATTAATATCTCGATATTTCTTTTTGGAGTATCCTGATAACAACAATATAATGTTGAAACATGTTTATCATGTTCATCTTTAAATGTCTTAGTTGAGGTTTAATTATCAGACAAATGTGAATTGTCTGTAAAATAAATCGCAAAAGTGCAGCAATATCACCTTATACCCATATCTGTAAGTTTTTAATCAGCTCTTTTAGTAGCACTTTTTACAATACATGACATACTCGATGTTCAAATGCTGCATATCTTCAAAACAACATTCACAATATTATCTAAATTTCAATATATTGCCCAGCCATAGACAAACATGTCAAATGCCAAATTATATAAATGAGGTCGCTAATAGTTGAAGTGCTTTATTACTAAGCCTAGTAAAGTGAAGTGAAGGAGCAGATTAAGAGTTATCAGTTTCATGGAAAAATAAACTTGAGATTCACTCATAGTGCAGTCAGTGCACTTTGTCATGGTACTTGTACAATACATTTAGTCTTCAGGTGCACAGTGACATGCACAAACACAGGTAGGCGTGTCATAAGACTACAGTTTCCCATTGGCAAAGGCTCCCTCCTGGAACTGAGGGATGAAGCTCTTGAAGTATGCTCTGAGAGACACACAAGAGACAACAGTAGAAACGGTACAGCAAACTAAACATCCACATGTGGCAAGAATTGTGATTCTGCCGCTCTAAAGCAGAAAACAAATTCACTGGGTCAGTCCCAGCCCCAGCGTGTGGTAAAGAGGAGATGAAAGCAAAGCTGTTCACTACAATAGTCCTAATGCATCTGCACCAGCTATGAGGAAATCAGTGGGAGATTTTCATGGTTGTAAGTACTGTATAAGGCAAATATAAATACACACACAAATAATTCAAATATCAAAGGGGAATGTGCAGCTTGGCTCTGGGAAACAGACAAAGCCACAAAGCACATGACAGACGGATCATTTTAAGCAGTGTTTAATTGCTTTTGCCAAGAACAAACAGAGGCCTATAGATTTTATGGGGTCATGTCAGTTTATGTACTCAGGGTGTGCCGGTACAGGGAAAACTTAAGGCCTACTACAGTATTGTACTCTAATCACAACTTGGATAACGCCATTTATTTTTTCACTTGGATGTGAGAGAACAAACATGAGACAAATTAATGTTAACATACATCTGGAGCTCTGGGCTCATTTACATCTTTTGTCAGGCTAACTATAATGTGTGAAATAATGTGTTTTCAATTAGATTTGGGATTTATGTTTTAAAAATCAGGATTCAGTTCACGGTGCACATTTAAACTCACTTAGATTTGAGAAAATATCAATGTGAACTGCTAAACGCACACAAGAAGCCCTTACATGTCAGAATAGAACAATAGAACACTTTTTCTCCGTGCAGTTGACATTCACATATGCTGACAATGGCATTTAATAATCACAACCACTCAAATGGCAATTTCATTTCAGGGGAAACTACTGCCAAAGGATTGTCGTAATTTCCTTCAACGTATGGCAGGAGTTTTCAGCCTCTAAATTTGCCACCAATTCCCGTGCTATTTACAGTACATGCGCTCAGATGTAAAAATCAAATGTAAAAATACTAACTTTGCTCTTTTGGCCATCTCGTTGCCGTCCCATCTTGGACTGTATGGATAGGACTTCTGCACCTGAGAGTATATCTGTCCGCTGCTTGTGAAGTGGTAGACGGACTGGAAGGTGAGGGTGGGCTGGTCCCGGGGGAAGTACAATGGCAAATCCACTACAAAACCAAACAATATTCAGGCCAGGACAAAATATTCAAATTGTACAGTTTAAAACAACATCCTTACCATGCACTAAAAAACAAAAATCCTTCCACATGAGCAACAAGGTGAGTTTTGTGAATCCCTCTGCATCGTACTCTACAACGCCCCTGCAAACAAAATAATTTCCTAGTTTATTTATTGCTCTTAAAATATGACGAATCCTTCTAAAGGTAATAACTGGATGTACTTACGTTCCAAAATGGCTCAGGAAGGCAGCAATGTACTCCCTGCGTTTGTGATAACCTTGGATAACATACTGCACCTGCACACACACACAAAAAATGAATGATGAGACTGAAGGGGTTTTGAAAGAACAGATTATTACTCTGTGTACCCAAAAAATTATAGAAAATGCCTGCTATTAAAATGAATAACTTTGTCAGCAGTCCTCTGTACTTGTGTGGCACTAATTATTGGACTGAAGTCTGTAGCGAGAAACCTATTTAGAAAGGATTGAAATTTTATTACAGAACAGAACTGGAGGGAAAATAAGACAGCCAAGTATGTTAAAAAGTGAATTATGTAACTTTTCTGGTGGAGGATACCACTGTGGAGACGCTATTTAATTTACCTGGAATGTTTCACAGTATGGCATTAAACTTCTCTACCTCAATGGAAATAAGTAGGTGAGGACACCAGGGGAAATCAGACTCACTCACCACTCACAGTCAGAATGCATTGCTTTTCAGAGCATTTTTGGCAATAAAAACAACTGTAATTTAATTCATATAGGAGAGATATGTTTAATGCCATTCTGTGGAACATTAAGGGCAAAGCAATACCATCTCCATGGAAACAAGCAGCGACAAAATAGACTTGTAACGTAAGGGGACAAGTAATATAAATGTAAGCAAAGAAGTGAACTTTGAATCGTCATTGTTTTGATCTAATATGTTAAATGTCCTTTCTCTACTGAATTATATATAAACATGGTTAGGTTTCTACAAATGTTACAAAACGCAGAATTATCTTCGATCACATCAGTGCATTCGTATTTTCCCCGTCAGCACCTGTCTCAACCCTTCTGCTGGCCAAATGCTGTGGATTCAATAATGCTAGGAGACGCTTTAACTGTAGACCTGCCCACAATGTAAACAAGGCTAAAGAAAATAAGATTAAGAGATCTAGACCTTTCAGCAGCTGCTTTCTGTTTGACCTGAATACAACATAACATAGCACGGTGTTAATGTAGGAATATTGTTGTGGGATTACAGGTTAACCCGATAATACAACTGGGTGTAATGTTTCTATTAAATGGTGCCAATAAAGGTAAAGATGTAGGTCTATTTTAGAGGTCTCTAGAATGAGCATATAAGAATACTAACAACTAGTATATAGTATTACTATTACTATAACTATACTAATTGAGTGACTCACTATTTGTTCTTGTGTTTATTATTATTATAGAAACACATTGATTTGGACCGTTTCACAGGTCGCATTTCTTGTCCGATTTTCATCATTCAAGGTTCTTTTTGTAGTTATTTTTCGTGTGATTCTTGTAATTTTTGGGGGATTTGTCGTCAAAGTTGCAATTTTTCCTATATTTTAGAGTGGCGGAATAGTAGAAGTAGTTAGTCTTACTTGCTAAACTTCCTTGACTGGCCAGCGTGGTTAGAGGCTGTGTTGTCCTCAGTGCGCATACGCAGGCCTCTAAAACAAGCTGCTGTCCGCTCAGGTTGTAAAAGCACATATTAGGGAGCGCAACATGAACAGGCTTCTAAATAATTAGGTCAGAGTCTGAGCAGCTGCAGCAAATAGAGGCCACTAAAGTGACTTCCAGCCAAGCTTCAGCAGCAGAAGTGCCTCCCTTGATTGCCCTGTGCCCTGTTCAACCACTGCTTTCCTTGATGGCCAAATGGTCAACCACTGCCTTCACCGATTGCTCTCTTCCCTGAACAACCACTGCTTGCTTTCACTGCCCTCTGCTTTGTGCAACCACTGCCTTCCCTGATTGCCCTCCGCTCTGGTCAACTACGGCTTTGATTGATTGTCGCCTTGTCAACCACTGTCTGCCCTGATTCCCCTCTACCCCGGGCAACCACTGCTTGCTCTGACTGCCCTCTGCCCTGGGCCACCACTGCCTGCCCTGGGCAACCACGGCTTTGATTGATGGTCACCTTGTCAACCACTGCTTGCCCTGACTCTACTCTACTCTACTCTACTCTACGCACAGAGAACAGCAGTAATCTGTGCAGCACACAGTTTGATGACAGTCACTTAAACACACTGACTCAGCTCCTGTTCAATGGTGTTTACATAGGACAGTGGAGGTGGCCATTTAGATTAGCAAACGCTGCAAGGCCACAACTCAATACTGTTTATTTAGTTCCGCTGAGCGCCTATGTGTGTTTCAGGGGAACTGCAGATACTCTCACACCCTTGCTGAAAAGGATGTCCCGCCCCCATTGTCCATGGAAGCTGCTTCGAATGCTATAATTGGCTGCCTGGAGGTTGGCGTGATGCAACACAGGTGATGTTGCACCGCAGGTATTCAGAGGTGCCCACGCCCAGGCCTCTCTCTCTGTGCACCCTTTGTGTCGAACTGTCTGAACATGTGCCAGCCACACAGTGATGCAACAACACCGGAAGCGCTTCCTGATATGTTATTAAGACATGGCACCTACGCATTCATAGAAACCACAAGGCCTGTTTGTTCATTGAGCTAGTAAACCAAGGTGAGCCTCTTCCTTTTTCTCTGATGATGTTGTGCAAGAGCCCTTAACAAGTACAGATATGATGTATTTCAAATACGTATTTTTATTTGTGCAGTTTTCAGTGGGACAGTGTACAATAAAGGAGACTTTGTGTAAAATAGACATTTATGAGCTTTTAAACATGTTATAACAGTGTTCCCTCATCATAAGTTTACTCAAAAATGTACTTTGATTGATTGCATGTTTGAGTAATCATGCAACATTTAACTCTCTACTCTTTCTTACTGCTCTCTACTTACTTGCAGTGAATGGGCCATATATCTGGGGTACAGTAAGTAAATTTGGAGATGCCTGCTGCTTGTTATGGCAAAATGCGACTAAAAGAGAACGTTTTCAACATTAAGTCAATGGACCTATTTCTATTATTAAGCAGTTTTAGATCAATATAGTTGAATGAACAAAATGCAAAAGAATGATATACATATGTACCCGGTAGTTTAATACTAAACAAACAAAAAGCATAATATGTTTTTAATGAGTATTATAACCAGTGTCAATGTACCAAAATTAAGCAAAAGGAAAAATTTCCTCTGCACTGATCCACAAATGTATGTATGAGTGCTTTGGAAACAAGACTGGGAAAAGTGTTTATTTTTACAGCAACGTCCACCATGGCACCACGTCCACCATGTTAACAGTAATAAAAAAGATTATGCCTTTATGGACTGAATAATATACTATATCCATTATCTCCCATAAACCAATATGTAGAATTTAAGTAAAGTCTGAAAATGGATTCCCAAAAACAATGTGGGGTTGCCAAAATAAACACAAATGCATTTCAAAACAGTGTCTGGCATAAAAAGAGAGCTATTCTGTACACAGCTTTTTCAGAATAGTGGTTTATCAATAATGTCAAGCCGGCTGCACACTAGCGACGTGACACAATGTTTGGAGACCACAGACATGAGGACATTTTGGTACAATTACATGTCTGGCACTTACATGACACACACTTGCCGATTTCAGGAAAGATTTGTTACAAGCGGAAGAGAGTGCAAGCGTCACGTGATTGAACGGGCTGTAATGAAAACAAATACACGTGGACTGATCAGGAGCAAGTAGGACCTGATTTTCATGCGCTCTTAATTTGGAGTTGAAATATAACAAAAAGTAGAAACGTGTGTGGATTAAACCGTCCTTATAAAGGACACAAGGGAGCGCTGGATTCACTGGCGGTAAGGACCCTGTTACAGTCACTGTAGCGCTGGTGAAGAATGAAAACGTTTGCACAAACTCTGATGGATCCGTTTGTGCCATTTCTAAAAAGTCGTAACAAATAGTCGTAACAGAATCCCATTGACCTCAAAGACATGAGTGCCCTGACAAATAATCGCATATCAGAATCGCTGATTAGGCCGCGCCTCCCCGAATTTGAAGAGAGGCATAATGATATGGCTTGAAATCAGGCAAAAATCCTCCAGTGTTCAGGAAATTTTAGTAATCAATAGTTTAAAGTAAATCTTTTGGTGCGAGGAAAGCTTTCTGTTAAAGACCATGGCTAGTTTCCTGTTTTTAATTCTTCAGCATTCCTATGATTTCAACCTTGCGTTGACCTTGCTTAGTCAGAGTTTAGTCAATATTTTTTAGAAATGAGAATTTGTATAGACCTTTTAAAGTCTTATGCAAGTTTTCGCTTGGGCGTTTTAGCTTCTTGTTAAGCCAAATCTATTCAAAGTTTTTTTTTTTGAGAACTGCTGATCTACAATGTATTCAAGTAAATAAGGAAAGATGCAGTGCCTGTGCCTGTCTCACAGTTGAGGTATGCACTGCTTTACATTGTGTCAATGCACTTGGAGCATCTGGAATAAGTGGGTGTATGTGATAAGTGACTGCACAGGCTGTTGTCTGAGAAATTGATTTTATTGCTGTTTAGATGAGTAAGTGTGGACAATATATTGTCGGTGTAAGGTCTTCAAAAGTGAATGTTTTAATTATATTTTATAACAATAATTAGTGCTCAGATTTTTATTTTACTATACTATAATTACGGATTAGTCACATGACAGTCACCAACCACTAATATTTTCCAGCTGACATGTCATGATGTGGCAATGGAAACACTCCCTTTAAACACCATAGGTATCCTTATCTTTACAGGAAGTGTGCTGGTTAGTTCATGTATTTATTTTTGTACAAATCTATTTTTGTGCTGGTTCTCTTTTTTGTGTGTGTGTGTGTGTGTGTGTGTGTAATATATTGCTGAGTGAGAAAGCCTATGACAACAGCAATAATCACAATGTTTAAATTTAATGATCCAGATTTTCTATAACATTTTACTTTGTCTTAACTAAAAAACTAAAAATGGCTTTGAATATACATTTCCTGAACTAAAACAATACAAGACTTAAAATCAATCTAATTTAACATACAATTTCATGTAAATTCATGGGTGACGGTTGCTTGATATGGAAATCATGTCAATAAACCAGCTTTTATAAAACTGTGACACAAAATGTACTGTAAAATAATTATCTTTTTTTCCTGTACGTGTAATAGTAATAGTGATCAACCCTGATTTTCTATTCAATTATATTTTGTCTAATACTAATACAAAATAAATGTATTTAAACAATACAGACTTTAAAATATTCCCATTTAACACAAAAAAGTAAAACATCTTCCTCCAAGTCTGAATTCTGCTCCAAACCAGACACAGGGAGAACATGCAGGTGGTAAAGAGGTGTTTACGTCAGATGCATAAACCAACTTCTGCCACCTGTTACTTTGTGCTTGTAAAGTAAAAAAAACAAAAAAAGTAAAAAAAAAAATAAAGAAACTAAAATTTGTTAATCAAATTTCTTGATCAATTAATCTCGGAGCCTGGAGGCCATTTGAGGACAGCATGTAGCAGACAATATTAGCTCCCTTTACTCACTCACTTTTAGTGTCCAGGTGAGACAGAAGGGAGACAGGTGCGATCAGTGTGCATTATGTGTGGGTGAGGAATGAGTGGAGAGAGAGAGAGGGTGGTGGGGGGTCTAGCCATGAGGGGGGGGATGGGCCTCTCTTTCCCTTCGAGCGAAAGGCATTGCATCATGTCTCCTGCACCGCATATTCACCTGTCAACCTGTGGAAGCCGAGGAGCAGCAGACAGACTATGGAGGTCGGCCAGGACGCCCACAACACAGACATACGTGCATCAGTACACACGTTAACAAGCAGAAAGGCTATTCACAGCACAGCCTCACAGCACCGGGCTAGAGCTGGGGTAAATATCATCTGCATACAAAATGGACAAGCGGTGACCAATCATGTTCAGTACTTATTGGTGAGTAACTGGCACACTTGAGGTAGTAGTCGATCAGACATCCTCCGCCGGGGAAGGCTGGGATGTGCAGTGCAGAGGATCTCTCAAGAGCGCTGACGGCAAAAACAAAAACACGTTAACTGTGCAACCCAAGGGAACACAAGGGAGCAAAGTTGCATAATATTCATATTAAGATACAAAGAGTTGTCAAATAGATGATAAAGAACTTATCACACATAGCTTAATAAACCAGACACTTCTCAGTCATTTAGGTGTGGCAATATTGACAAAAATGAATGATATTATGTCAGTCCAACAGAAATTGTTAAAACATGTCTTTAAACGTATCAGTTGAGGTTTAATTTGAAATATCGGTAAAATTAATCAATAAAGTGCAGAAATATCACCTCAAACCCTTATTGAAAGATAAACAAATAATAATTTCCCTTTTTTATCAGTGCTTTCTGTAGCTTTTTTTTTTTACTATAAAGGATATACTTGATATTCAAATTTTGCTTATCTTCAAATCAGCATTCATGTTATTACCTGCATTTTGACATATTACCCACCTGTCATTTACAAATTTTGGCAATGTCTTCTCCCTTGTTTTGATTGTCAACGACCTCAGTGATTGGAATCCTCGACAGAACAGTTCATCTTAAATTGACAAATTAGCTAAATGTGCAATTTTCTATATCGTGCATTTCAAAGAAGTGTCATGGCATATCATATTCATGAAACTAAACCTTGTCAGATGAGGAAGAGTGTATTGTTAGGCATGGGTTGAGAGATAATTGGACCGGAGCTAAAAATCAAACCATAAATGTCTACAACCTCTTTTCAATAGCAGAAAGTTTGAATGTTTAAAAAGGTTGCAATGTTATGCTGCTGAAGGTAAAGAATTGTTTACTACTTTACTATAAGTTAGTGACATACAGTAGACATTCTCTTTCCTTTCCTTCTACTGTTTTTTTTAATTTTTATTCTGCAGTGTGGATCTATTAGTGATTAGTTCATGCTAGTTTAATTAGGAAATCTGCGGCTGTAGATCCTCTTGACTACAACACTCACTCCATTTTTTCTGATTCAAAAATACCCGAGGACAGGTTAAAGGTCTCAAAGAAGCACTTATTCTGCCTTAATGCTCATTTTAATATTCGATTCTTCTGAAGTATAAACGCCTATTAATGTCTATAGTATTTGACATTTACCAGGTTCAAAAGGTTGTACAAAAAGCTCATCAAGAAATATTATGTCAAATATACATAATGATGAACTCAGCCTTTGGGCAAAATAAGGTTGTCATAAGGTGAAAATGCAGTGAGCAGAAAATCTCTTCCCGCTCAGTGCACTTTCTTCAATGAGACAATATGGGCTGTGCAATAATGATTCAAACTTGTATTGTGATTACAATTATGCTGCTATTACAGTACGTAATGCTGCTATTACAGTACATACAGTACATGCATGAATGAATGATGAACTGTTCTGAATGACATGGGCGCTGACAAAACCTAGAGCTGAGCCAATTGTCTCACTTTCAAAATAATAATTAAAGAACACTTAATTACTGGTGAATGGTAATAGGTCCATACTTTCTCTATAGGTAACTCCTGACAGCACATTATTAATAATTTCAAATATTTGTGATTTAATGTCATTATTTTTTGTTTTTTCCATTATCAAGCAACTAGGGCTGTCACTAACGATTATTTTAAAAGGTCAACTAGTCAGCGATTCTTATTTCCCATTAGTTAACTGGTCAAACAATTATTTATTTTGTACATTGACACTTTTTTAATTCATCATCAACCAAATAAAGGTTTAAATATGGCAATTGAAGATTTCTAGATGGAGAATATTTATGAATGAATTGCATTATTGATAAGAATCTGAAATAGTTTATTCTCTTTGATATTTTGATGTAATAATGCCAATGTCTTAGTTATAAAAAGGTCTTTTCGTATGTATTTTAGAGTCTATATAGTAGGGTTGTGTTAAAAAAATCCATACGGCAATATATCGTCACAGTCACAATATCAATACTTTTAAACATTAAACAACAATTGTCCAGGCGGCCGTTTAGAAGCGAACTCCTACAGAGGGGAGCACTGTTTATCGTCCTGAAGGAAAAGCAGAAGCTGCTCAATCTGCTGGAACACAAGCTAATGACTGACGTGCAAACGAGATGGAATAGTACTTTTGATAAGCTTGAGTGCATCTTGGAGCAGCAGCCTGCTGTTTGTGCCGCGCTAATCTCGGCCAAGGTGAGAAGGAGCTGTGGACCTTATCAGAAGCTGATCTCGCCTGTGCAGAAGATGTTGCTGCAGCATGTTCAGACCATGCTAATTGTTTGGCAAGAAACAAGCAATACTTTACGAGAATGTGTTCAATATATTTTCATCAGTTGATTGGATGTATGAAGTTATTAGAGCATATTTGATTTATAAATAAGTGCTTTGTGGATAAGGCAAGGCAAGTTCATTAGTAGAGAACAATGCATTAAAATCACAACGACAAGGCAGAAATCACAAAACCTTAATTCAAGGAAATTTAAAGGTGCCATTTTCAGGCTATCCGTGAAATAGTTTAAGACATAACAGAGAAGAGTGCAAAGAAAATCATTTCAGTCATATGCACAGCCAAACAAAACAGTTTTTAGCTTAGATTTGAACAATTCCAGAGTAGAGGCCTGTCTCACATCCTCAGGAAGACTGTTCCAGATTTTAGCTGCATAAAACTGAAACGCAGATTCCCCATGTTTAGTCCTGACTCTGGGCACCAGCAGGAGGCCGGTGCCCGGTCCCCTGAGTCCTCAGAGTCCGAGATGGTTCATATGGCACTACATGTCCAAGATGTACATCGGTGCTAGACCATGGAGAGACTTGTATACAAGCAGAGCTGCTTTGAAGTCTATTCTCTGAGCCACAGGGAGCCAGTGCAGAGACCTGAGCACAGGACTAATGTGATCCTACTTCCGTGTTCTGTCAGGACCGAGCAACAGCGTTCTGGATGCTACTGAGCTGTTTTACAGCTCGTTTGGAGAGGCCAGTGAGCAGGCCGTTACAGTAGTCTAATCTACTAGAGACAAACGCATGGATAAGTCTCTCCAAGTCTGGTTTAGACACTATACTTTTAGATGCTAAAAGGCTGCTGATGTTATTGATTTGAAGTGGCTGTTAAAATTAAAGTCTGAGTCCATTATTACCCCCAGATTTCTAACTTGATTTGTTGGTTTTAGAGCAAGACTCTGGAGGTGACTGCAAACACTTTCTTTCACGTCTTGTCTGAGTTCAGCTGGAGAAAGTTGTTTTGCATCCACACACTGATCTGTTGGATGCAGTGACATAGTGAATCCACTGGTCCATATTCACCTGCCGTCAGTGAAACATAGAGCTGAGTGTCGCCTGCATAATTGTGATAGGATAAACATGAAATTTCATACATTTTCTTATCCAGAGTAAAAAAATTACCCATTTGGTAAATTTTTAGGATCCTTTTTTCAAAAATGTATCGGAATACGTATTGTAATGAGGGAATTGTATCAGAATATACATATATATCGCATCGTGACCCCTGTATCGGGATACGTATTGTATCGCAAGGGTTTTGGCAATCCCCAGCCCTACTGTATAGTCCAGATAACGATTATGATATATAATACAAATATAATTATGATTATTTAATTTGTCACAATAAGTCCCTTAATTTTTGCAGCCCTACAAGCAACTACGACAGGACAATGAATAGAATTTGAATAGAAAAGAAATCCATTTATTTTAAATCACAAGTTGTATGTTTGTTGCTTTTGCTTTGAGAGATCTACAGCCTCAAGCAAGTGGGTCTGGAGCAGCGTCCAGACTTAATCATTGTTACTATGTGTTAAATGGCACTGATTAAATGTATTTCTGAATAACATGTTCATGAAATTAATATTAAAAGCAATTTCATGTCAAATAGAAAAAAACAAAAAAACTTATTTTTGCCATATTATTCAGCCCTTTGGTCATGTCATGTTTCTGATTGTGAGAAAATATTTAAGGGAGTATGGAGAAGGCGTGTAATAATGGGATCCACCTCAACCAAAGATGCACATTAACATTGTGAAATATTTCAAAAATGAGGTTGTCGAATGGTTGCTGCAGACTGAACTTTTGGCCTTGTAAGGGAGGTGGATTTAGTGTTACAGGAATATGGCTGTTCCCTATTGGCAAATCTCCTTAAAACATAACAAGTTTTGTACTAGCCAATTAAAAAAAACAACAAATTACAGAGCCAAACCAACTGTCAAAGGCATTGCTATTGTCAAATAAATTTTTCTTCAACCAAAACCCACTATTTATAGAGCTTTGTGTAAATAATTAGTGTTCGCATGTGCATTTCCCTGCTCAGCAACAAATGGCTTACTGCATCAAGCACAAGAAAGCCTTTGAAAACGAAAATCTAGCTGATGCCCATCTATCCACCCACAGGTCTAAGAATAGCGCCATATCATTCAGATGGAAATGCGTTAGAGAGGGACAAAATAAATGGTGCTGCGCTCGTCACTCATTTGTGTCAATGCCGGCCTAGGAACAAAAAAATTTGTTTTGTATTGCATTGGTTTTTAGGTGGCTGAGTTACTGAAAAGAAGAATGGACGGGATTGGAATGGTCGCGTGTAATGGCACCAAAACAATTTCAGGATGTTACAAGGAAACGGTGGGCTTGATTTCAGTTGAGAGTGAATCATGACAATATGAAAAGGTGCTTTGTAAATGGGTAAATTGTGACAATGACATGGAAACAGATAAAATACAGTTGAAAATAAGACAAAAAGAGAATGTCGCTGGGCTCAATGAAGTAGCATCGTAACCATGACAGAGGAAAAAAACTATTCAGATTATGGCAACCATTTCCTTTAACCTTCATTCATTTGGGTCAGATTAGATTTAGAAAGTATTTAGCATTTAGTGGGAAGGAGCCACAGACATATCATCATCCACATTCCACTCATTTGAAGTATTGAAACAGAGGAAAACAAAAAAATCATATAAACCGAACCCATTGGATATTTCCTGAGTAGTTTAGGAAATCAACATCAGCACTAGTACAAGACCACGTTGAAATAATAAAGAAACTACTTTTTTGTGTTTTATAATTACCGCCTACTGTAATTAAAAAAAAAAAAAATCATTTTGGTGTTGAAATCTATATCAAGCCTTAGATAGATATAGATAGAGGGAAATTCAAGTGCAACATATTTATTTCATTATTTCAATTCAATTTATCTTTGCAAAGCCCAAATTCACAACAGCAGTCACCTCGCAGGCACTCCCCAATTTATAGATTTTTTTTACCAACAAAAGGTTAGAAAATCATACAATTAAACTGTCATTGGTCAATAATAGAGAACCAGATTAACCAACGTTCACAGGAAATAAGCAAATGGATAACTGTCCAAGAGCATCCCCTGTCCTTCTCGGCGAAGAAAGACTACAAAAAAATCCAGTGGGAAGAAAATAGAAACCTCGAGGAGAACCACGGTGAAGGAGAGATCCTACTCCCACAGGCTGTAGATGGTCCAGGGCTGACGCGCTTCCATCTTCAGATAGAATGTAGCGCCAGTTACACACGAAATAAAAATAGAAGCACTTTTAATTGTAGGATAGAACTCAGCTATTGGGCTGTATTGATAATAGGTAGAGCACCAAATACAGTATAGTACCCAGTAATGTAATAAACTAATTCCAACATTAGCTTAATTTTTTTGTTTTGGTTCTTCATTTATGGCATCCTATTTTAAATTATGTATGTAGTAAACATCACAGGTGTCCATGCTTCATATGCGTACTTCCTGTAAGCATAAGTGGTGTCTCTGCGTGTCCCGCGTGTCCCCCCCTCCCCCCACCCGAGTCCTCCTGCAGTCTTAAGCGGTGACAGAGCTCTTAACACTACCCACACATAACAGTCATCATACGGACATGCTACCTAACACAACCCCAGTGAGCAACTCAACTAACTGTACGCTTTACAGTAGGCACACACAGGACGTAGAAACAGACTGGTGTATATGACTTCATCTAACACACGACACATGTAAACGTGTGCTTCAGGTGAAGGAACGCGGTGTCAAACACTGGTGACAGACGCACGGGCTAAAGAGGGGAGGATTTCACACAGGCAAAAAGACTGAAATGAATGGAAACCACCAAATGATGTCCCGCAGTCTATACAAATGAAAAATAAATATGTCAATATTTGTCAATAAGTCAATATTTATAGAAAAATGACAATGTGTATTTATGCTGCAAGCAAGTGCCGGTCTTAGGAATCTTTGTGGAGACATGTTTTGACTAGAAACTTCTGCAATATTTCTCAGTAAAGTGATGTTCCTGCTAACTAGAAGATACAGGTTTTGTTATTCCAGTTGAAATACGCAAAGCCACAAGTACTTCCATACTATTGATGTTTATACTTTAAATAATACATTTAAATTAATCGTTTTTGAAAGAGAATTCACTAATCTGGCTCATGCCATATTGATATGTGTATCCTCTGAATTGATTCCCACACAAAATCAATCTGCACAGGCTCCCGCCGAAAGCAGTCGGGAAAAGGCGTAACGTCATGATGAATATTTGAATCTGATTGGTCTAGTAATGTAGGTAAAATATGTGTGTCGACGTCGCCATGTTTGTTCATTCTTTTGACTGCACCCAAATTACATTACTGTGATTGGTCCGCCACTCAGCCGCCAGGCTCAAACCGAACAGCACAAGTCTGACCAGATGGATTCTCAAGAATTTGTAAAACAAATATTGGGAGAATTCATCTGGCTGGTCAGGTTACTAAGTCATTGCGTCTTTGATAATTACTTTCATTTTGCAAAGGATCAGAAGCTAAAGACGAGTTTTAGAAAGACCCCAGCAACATAATAGCTTTGAATATAAACCAATTTGTTTAATTTGACAGTATATAACCAGTGTAAAACACATACCAAGGAACATTTTTTATAGTCTTTAATAATAATATATATTTTATTTGTAATCCACCCACAGGGATGAGCCAAACAAGGCAGTGCATCTTTATGCAAAGAAAATAAAAAAGAAGAAATGAAAGTCACAATTTAACCTTGAAGCAGGAGGTGTAATAAAGTAGAAGAGGCTGAGTCACACATTTCTTTCCTGTTTCAATTTCCTTCTTCCAAATTCTTCCAAATTCTAAAACTTTAAAACGGCATTAAGGTTGTCATATATACTAATGAAAATAATAATGAAAAAAATAATAATACTGTCAAAAAGTGCTGCTTTAATTTACATCGCATATTGGGGAGATTGTACAGAATAATTAAAAGCACAAAAATTCTGCAAAACCTTTACAAGTATATAGTCTTGATAGTTGATTGAGTTAAAGAGGTGAATAACATAACGGGAAAGTTTGTACTTGCGTTTAAAGTGACTGACGTGATTCAAATGTTCTGATGCTTCCGACAGCGACAAGATGCTCAGGAAAAATATTCGATCATAATGCAAATATTTCAAAGGCTAAAAAACACCTTTGCAGACCTCTGGAGAAGGGACACACGCGGTCGCCCACGCTCACACATCCTTATAGGCACCTACAGGCAAATGCAGATCTGCAGATAAACATGAGCCCAGCGCAGCCTAAAACTGTCTCTCTGTGTTGATTTTTACGGGCTCCTAAATCTGGTTTCGGGGCAGAGACGGCAGTGCCCACTCAATTCTTTTATGCAAGGCAGCAGGTTTTTTTTTCGGGGAAGCAAAGACAATTCCAGCGCATCTCATGGGCACGGTGCAATCAGGTAAACAACTAGTAGAAAGTTTAAAGCAAAAGTGAGTTGGAATAGAATAAGCTGTGAGAGACACAATGCAGCCCACAATATAATTGTAAGAACCCCCCAAAAAAGTCATTGGGAGAATTTTTGAAGAAAAAATAAGTCTGGCTGTCACATTTTTACATTTTTTTTTTACTATTTATTTATTCAGTTGAAAAGAAATACATAAATTAAATAAATGAAAACATTCATATATCTATTGTAATTCATGATGCTCAAAAAGAAGAAGTTTCAAAACGTATTGTATTTTAACCCTCTTGTAAGGTCTAAGGTGTATTTGCATAATTATTAATGTTAACAGCACATGTACAAAACAATCATCTCCAGTATATGGATAATTCATAGTCATAAAATGGTCAAAAATGTACAAAACTGCATAAAACTGTTTGCATAAACCAACAATGTAATATTTTCTCCTTTTCAACATCTTGCAGATTTCTTCCTTACAATTTATTTTCAAATTGATTACGTCTCGACTTTTTTCAATGTCAGCACACAAGCTATATCACAGTTTTTGCAGATAGTATACAAAAACTCTCCTTTACTGTGCCTATTTAGCTCATTTTAAAAAGTAACTCTAATTTGAATATGTTTTTACGATTGTAAAGCACTCCGAGTTACTTTTTGTATGAATTGTGCTCTACAAATACATTTTGATTGATTGATTGACATAAAAAATGTATATTGTGACATCCCTAAAATTAGGTGACCCAAGCATAAAAATTGGCGCTGGGCTGCAGTTCTGTGTTTGGGTTAGGCTAAAACATCAAATTAGATGCCAATCATCTGTAATAAATAAAACTGTAACAGACTGAGCAATAATGAGACAATTAAATTTGGCATTAAAAAAATGAAAGAGGTTTGGGAAGATGCTAATTGATCACATTCAATTAATTCTACAAAATCTAAATGAAAACAAAGTGCCATGAATGTACCTTTTGTCCTGCTATGCTATAATCCAAATCGTATACATCAAAATTGAGTCAGTAGGGATTAAACGAGGTGCTGCACATTATGCAGTTTTTAACGGACAAAGTGAAGTTTTAGAACACCACGACGCGCAACGAAGTGTGTTGGAATTCTCACTGACCGTGGTTTCAACTGCATTAAAAAGACTAAATCGTTTTCCTAGTTCATTTAAAAGTGTGTTTTCTTCTAGGTGGTCTGAGCGCGATTATATAATATATGAATCTTAAACAGGTAATTCTCCAAGCCTCCAAGCCACTGCAGGGTTAGAACTCTGCTAATCAATAACTCCTACAAAATGTAGCGAATACAAGGTGCAGTCACATCAAAGATACATGAGCAGATGGAGCAGTCTGTGCTGTACATTAATGGTTAGAATGTGGGTGTTTCAACATCTTTTTCTCCATGTTTCAGCACAATAAAGTAAAAAACAGCAGATAGCGGCGACTCAATAGGTAAAAAAAAAAAAAGGAGTGAGTAGAAATCGAGTTATCGCTCTGGGGCGAGTTTGCTTTCAAAGTTCTCAGATCTGAACAGAGTGAGAACGTGAAATCAAACAACCCAAGAGTAATGGGAGACACAAAGACAGGAAGAAGAGAAAGATAGAAAACCATCCATTTTTCCATTGGAGCAAGAGACAACCTTGCAGAGTCGAGCACACAGATTCTCGGTCTTTCAAGTCCCACTCACACTGGCTTCCCTTTGAGGATCAGCCAGAGGGATCAGCGGAGGAGAGGAAAACAGAGGGATGGGAAAGAGGAGAGGGGAAGGAGACACATGAGGAAATGAGCAACGATAGAGAGCAGGATACAGGGACAACCGGAGTTAAACGCTTTACCAGTGAGAGGGGCAGGGTTACAAGGAGAGGTCTGCAGATGGCACAGGCTGGGGACAAAATTACAGGACGAGGGATCAAAGGAAGAGCGGATATAAGTAGATAGAAATAGCAGCCCAATAAAGCCAAGAACTTTGACATTTATCAAATCTACTTTTATAGACGTGTCAAGGTATTAGGACAACATAACCCCCCCATAAATGCTTGCTCTTTATTAAATGTGTACTTTCATTACAACAATATGCCAGCTGTGGACAGGACAGGACACACACAAACACACACACACACACACACGTCTGTTTTTGGTTTTTACAACTTTGAGATGTCAAATTGCAACTCATTTAAATTAAGACAATAAATAAACTATTATGTGGAGACCAGATTACAGACTGCAAAAAAGGATCACAAATGGTCACTGTGTAGTGTCCCTTTGCTCTGCCTTATTCCTGCTTTAATTGGACAACACAGCAAGTTTAAAAAAAAAAAAAAAAAAAGAGACCATTCTTTACACACATAAAGCTGTGTGTAAAACAGAATAATCAAATGCTCTTCTATGTATGAAGTCTGTCAAAAATAACACATAACACGGGGGAAGAGCAGCGCGGTGAAATAAATGTGTTTTCCTCTTCACTTGGGCCCATGTAAAGTAATGGGCACCAAAGGCTAACAAGGGTCAGCAAGGACAAATAGCGCTAACATATCTGCATAAACAAGCAGCAGAGGCTAACACATATCAGCGTGCTAAATTAAGTATCATCCACGGCAAGTAGAAGGCAGCACAAATGCACTGATGAGTGAACATGTAACACACATGCGATCATTTGTCTTCAAACAATTGTGGAGCCATACATTGTAGCCCTGGGTCATGAATTAACACACTCCCACACAGCTGACAAAAAGGTGCACAAACGTTTGTACTGTGGCAGATTCATCCGGCCTTCATATGCATATGTACAAATAGAGACAACACGAAGAGGCAACATCAGGCAGAGGAGGAGAACAGGGCTAAATGTGTTTGGAGGCTGGCATTCTTACAGACTTTACAGTGTTTTATAGCCTCAGCTCACGCACTTCCTCTGCCACCATGGTCGCCCTGCTCCAC
Organism: Chaenogobius annularis; assembly: GCA_015082035.1. Classification (NCBI taxonomy): domain Eukaryota; kingdom Metazoa; phylum Chordata; class Actinopteri; order Gobiiformes; family Gobiidae; genus Chaenogobius; species Chaenogobius annularis. Next base: position 2,359,401 of record BJKM01000006.1, on the reverse strand, counting down.
TGCCTTCAGCCTGCTGCTGTCTGCTCCTCTCACGCTACGGGCCCAGCGCACTGCCTCCAAGAAAAGATCCAGTCACTGCAGAGACAGGTCTGGAACTGTGTCAAGGTCACTGTCACACACAAGCACACCACAGCTACAAGATACTACTAAGTTTAGTAACTGAATTTAAAAGGCAAATTAAGTAACTTTTTGGGTTGTCTGCTTACCTTCATGGAGATGGCATGAAATGTCATTAAACGTTTAAACAAACACTAAAAAACATGAATTAGTGTGAGCAGAATCCAGAGACCAGGTGGCTACTGCTTGTTTACAGGGTGATGGGCCGTGGAACATTTCCGACAAAACAGTGAAAACAAGCATTAGCGAAGTTAAATAATGCAGCACACTGATTTTAAAGCGTTAAAAAAATGCTGCCCTGATCGATGATCTGTTTGAATTTCTATGGTCGCATTTATTTGTACAGTAGGAAACATTTCATTGTTGCCGTCACATAAGACTAAGCTCCTGATACGTTGACAATGTATGAAGTCCGAGAATAGCAAGACTAAAGACAAATGTGATCTAAAAGGACATGTTGAGTATTTGGGAAGCAATGAATTACAATGGAAGAGCAGAGAGCACGAAGGGGAAAGCACAAAGTGTGGCCAGACAGCGTGAGGTGGAGGAGGAGGAGGAGGAGGAGGAGGAGTGGGCAGTAGAGTTCCTAACCTGGTGCGACGGTGCGTTTGCTTGTAAATAAACATCAGCCTGAGATTATTCCAGGCACGAAAGCCCAAACCGAGCGGCCCAGGGGTCAGACTGGGCCCATACCTGGCACACACATAAACCCACACACACACGCACTCCATACTTTTTGAGGACATTACTTTTTTAATGTATCTTTTTATTTTTTTGTTTAATGAGACAGGGACAGTGTACAATATACAGTTACCTCAACAGGAGAGCTGCGTTGTACCAGGTTGTAGCACAAGTATAAATGTTCACTTGTCGTCTCTGGACAGTCTGATGTTATAGTTCATTAAAAAAACATTTCAGGAGAATGAAACTACAATAGTTCTGTATCCAATTCTCTCAACAGCACCGCATCATAATTCACTATTAGAGGTTGGCAACTTAGATAATAACATGAATGTTGTTTTGAAGATATGTAAAATTTGAAGTATGAGTACATCATTTATAGTGAAAACAATATAATGTATCAAAATAGCTGATTAAAAATAATTGATGAAAAAGTTTAAGTTATAAACATTCAAATAAGGGCATACTGTGAAATTTCTGCACTTGTGTGATTAATTTGACCAACAATTCACATTTGTCTGATACTTAATCAATATTCATTTTTGTCAATAACGCACAAAGCTTACATCCAACAAATGATTCACTCATTTCGAAATTTACATCCTCTCCAGAGCACATACACACATCAGACCACATTATAGAGGGGCAAGTTTGGTTTGAAAGAAGCCATTGTTTCGTCAGGCGCGAAAATGTGCCATAGTTTGCACATGTGATCAGTTCTGTTGCTGACGCATTCATTTCCTAGAGACTGATCTTAACCATAAGCATCGTTAACTACTTGCCTAATCTGAATCTAAACCCTTACTTGAACACATTTTAATCCAAATCGTAACTTTATATCATGTTGTTGATCTAATAACAACATTGATTTTAGTCCCCATAAGGGCGGCAGGTCCCTATGATGTTGTGTATGCAGATTTTAGTCTCCACAGTGTGATAGATACCCAGCCACACAACGTAGCCTACACTGATTCAAATAGTGTTTCAAGGACACATGCAAGCGGACATACATTTGGATTAAAGTGTCTGAATGCCATTGTCCATATAGTCAAATGCAGCAAAGAAAAAAAGAAATCATAAAAATAACAAGAGTACAAAGGTTGGTGTATCTGATAATATTGTATGGAGTGAAAGTATGCCCTCAAAATGGCTTAAAGAGGAAATATTTAGCTTTTTTTTGGTGGTATTTAGTATGAAACTAAAACATATGTGATTTTACATTTTCTTCATTGCAAACTAAAATATCGATCTAAAACGTCTTATCAAACAAAAAAGGCTCCTTGACTTCGTGTGCAAAACTACAGAATTGATGGGCCGCGCCTCTTCAATGGAAATCTGCGGCTTGTTCCAGTGAAATGTTTAGTCTTTAAAAATGGCCATGTGACATTTTGTATGAACTAGGGTTTGAATTTTCGGAATAATTGCACGTAGGAGGTAGGAGGTAGGAGCATCAAGCCTCGAATGCAGAACAATACAGTGTAGGTTTACTCAAACATGCAGGGATCAATAAAATACAACTCTGGATATGTTTACGATGACGGAACACAGTTATAAATACATATAAAATGCTCATAAAAGTCAAATTTGCATAATGCGTTTCCTTCCACACCAATGTTTTTCTGTTCAGCTTTCATTTTGGAACAACATACATTCCACTAATATAATATAGTGGTATAATTAGTCGACACTACAGGCTTTTGAGTGCCGTTTTTCAGGTAATTGATCAAGCAATCTTCCTTTTTGCTGTTGTTAGAATAATTTCATTAAAAAAATTACTTACTGCTCAATCCTGGGAGAAAGGTAGAGCTTGGGAAACACCTGTGTGGCCTCAGCATCTTCAAAGCTGACAGACAGAAGTGCCACGTCCTCACCAGGGTCCAGGGTTGTATCCTGAGTAAGACAACGGTTCAATAATTAATATCATGGCAAAGAGGGCTTTTTTTTTTCAGTTTACGTAGAACAAGTCCTAAAATGTCTGAAGGGGCGCAAAGGAGACCAGGACACCAGATAGAAACATCTGTTGGGTTTCATGCCACATTAGCCTTAGCAGCTGCGTGAGGCTGAGCTGATGACTGCGAGCACCATCAAATCATGTGTGAGAAGCAAAGGCCACCCGAAGCTGCGTGGTGCAAACTTCATCTGTCTCTCCAAGCTCTTCATGTACCATTCTGTTATGTTTTTCCTAGAGCATGGAGCCGTCATTAGTGCACTTCCACGTCAAATACCAATCTGGCCCGGTTTCCCTGACAGAGCGTTAATCAAATGTCTTACAGATGGTTTGAACTCATCCAATTGTTATAATCGCTGCCCGAGATGGTGAGAGGAAATGTAGCTACAAAAATGATGGACAAAGGCAAAAAGCTACCAGTTAGCAGCCGCACAGCCTCCCACATAAGCGGGCCTATTAACTAATTGCACATGTCTGCCCCACACAAAGTCGAAGTGACCACTGGAGACAGCCTGAGTGGGCGGAAAACTTCATTGAGCAAATTTTCTTCAAATCAAGTGGAATAATAAAGTATCTTTTGCATGCGCCCTAATCATTACAATTGGTTTATTAACAAATTACAACTTGATGGAAATAAAAAAAATTATACTATATATATTGTACTACGGGTTAGTTGAAGTTGAAGTGTACAATAAGACACTTCATTATATCATAAAAGACCTCCCTCCGGCAGTATTGAATGTCTTGAAGATGAAATCTATAATAGTAACATTAAACAGTGTCCACGGTCACAGCAGGGGCTCTGCAGCCTGTCCCACTGTGCTCGTCTCTCAGGCTGCACTGGGCTGAAGGAGGAGACAGTGAAAGATACAGCAAGTGTGGCATCCAAAAGTGTTGCCTGATGAAATCAGCTCACATCAATGGACTGAGCCCCAGTAAACAAGAGCTGCCCCATGGAGCAGCGCTCAGGGCATCTGCGGCTGACGATATAGGACAGATAAAGCAGACTGCAGACGAGCAGCTCGCTGCGTGAGGGGGTTTAGGGAAGATTGTTTTGCCCAGTTTGTATCTGTCAACTCTTATTCTCATCTAAAGCTTATTTAATAGATGTTTCTTTAGGACTGGGATGCAGTAAATAGATGGATGAGAACAGTTTGATGAGCGAGGAACACTGCCCTGTCTCTGGACTGGGTCAGACCACAGGCTCTGGAGAAGAAAAGCCTTTCTGTGTACTCAAACTCATCTTGTAGGACTGGACAGCAAGGAGCTGTCACAAGTCATATAGCATCAGCACAATTCCACTAAACTCAAGGCACGCCCCTATACTTTTAGTTATTGCTCAGTTTATGTGCCATCAAAGTAAAAATGATTACTTAGATTAAAATAGACTTTCAAACAACTTCTGAATAGCCTGAAGCACAAAAAGAAAAGAAGGGCATATTATTAGTATACAGCATTGATTGATTAAATAACAAAAAAGTTATAAACTGTGCCCATAATAAATGGAATGTTACCATTTCAATCAAATATTCCGGTATAAACCAAAAGCTTGAGAAAAAACATCTGTATGAGAAGATATGTGACCTTTCAGCCCCTTTATTCCAATTGATACAGAATATATTCCCCTCAGTAATGAAAAGCCCCAAACGGCCATTAAGTGCAGTGTACACACTTGTTATGTCTTTTGAACTAAACAGACTGGAGGGCATTGCCTGCTTACGTAAAGATAACAAAGGACTGCCATTAAAATATCCTGACTCCACAGGCTACAGGCAGAGTCTTAATGAAGTACGTCTTCATTGTGGAGTAATGAGCACACAAACGGCCTCGCATGGACCACTGTCCTGCAGGGAAGGTGTGGACGTAGAGGCAGTATTTACTGAGTACCCCTGGGCACAGTGATTCAGCTGCTCCAGGACTAGTTTTAAGTAAGTAACAAAGTGAGAGCGCACATCAAGGTTAGAAGGAGCCTGGGAGTCCACCACTCTCAGTACATCTCTGATGCTCCTGACTCCTGGAGACAGCCTCTGTTCTTTCTGTCCGCTCTGTGTCTCTTGCCCTGGCCTCTGGCATCTCACTCTGCGCCATGTGACAGGCTGGAGATGTGACAGCTGTCCTTATGCCAGACCAAGTCTGGCCAAAGTCACAGCGCACACAACACACAGTGATGGGCTCCACTGCAGGGGAGTGGAGGAGGTAAGGGCACGCTGTCCGCCTTCTTCACCCAACTTTAAATGTCAGGCCCAGCGTAATAAGAGGCATGACTGACAGCAGGATTGTAGTGCGAGGACATGTCCAGCTCCTGGGCCAGCTCAGAGTGGCCCTGTGCATATGCTGGACACACAAGGATGTAATCTTCTGCTCCAGCAACAAGGGCCATGTTTGTCTTACATATTTGGTTCTCTGCAAAAGTAGATTTTCTCCCCATCATCTTCAGCACAATAGTCTGTGATACTTAGTTTGTTGGAATAAACAAATCAACCTTCAGTATGGCTAATCAAAGATAAAACCAATTTTTGTATTGTGTATACATTTCTGGCCTTAATAAGATGAATGACATTGAACATGAGCTAATGCTTGTCTTAACTTTGAATGACACTGCGCTGGGTCAAGGTGGCTACTGCCCAAATGTCTCTTTGCATGATGTGAAGTGCCCTGTTTGAGAGGGCAAGTTGAAGAGATAGTTCCTAATTATGTAGCAGTGCTTCTGTTGAAGAGAATGTGCTCTGAAGGGCTGTGATGAAGGCAACAATGAGTTTATAAAGTCACAGAAAATATTATATTGTAGATCTGTTGATTCACAATAGCATTTTTCACAAAAGTAAAAAAACAAAAAAAGCAAAAAACAAAAAAACCTAGTTACCAGGATCAGTATAAATAAGTCAGTATGACCGTCTGGCTAGACAATATATTTTATAGGATACATTTTCCAATGAAGTAAACAGCCTCTGTGAAAAGGCTGGGACCTAGGCCAAAGCCTGACTGTGGTGGTAACAATAACTGGCTGGTGACCAATGGATGTGACAATGAGCTGATAATATTACACTTGCACTAGTCATGTGTGACGATGGCCAAGAGTAACTGATAGTGTGTCAGTGGGAGCATGGTCTGTACATATCAGATGCGTGATGCTACTGGCTGGAAGCCACGGTGTGACTCAAGTATGTGCATTTAACATGTGGGGAACAGCTGAGATATGAATTAACACATTGAGATGATGCATGATATGCACCTAAAATAAACAAAAGATAGCAGTATTAATAAGAAATATGTTCTCATTTTAAACATACTCTTTAATTTGAACAAATGTTTAGGCACTGTAAAAGAGAGCATTATAATGAATTATTAATTATACGATATTAAGAGTTGCAAACCGTTTTTATCCCATGAGCTGTAGCGCTGTGAACTTGTGACCTCTTGACCCTGTGTGAGGCTATTCAATGTTTAAACAAGCGTAAACAACCCAAACAGAAATTTTAAAAATGAATTTCCTTTTGAAGAGGGAACAATCTAGGCTGTGGGAGAAGCGGATGTTTGTTCAATTCACATGAATCAATCTTTGTCAGTCTGACCTCAGATGGTAGTGAAACACAAAATACTAATCGGATATTGGTATCTTAAATATCTCATACTGACCACAGGACCAATCACTTTTGCTTATTCTCAAACATTCAATGCCAAATGGTAGGTAGGTGTTATATATATATCAAAATGATATATTATAAAGATATCGATAGATATTGATATCTATAGATATAGAGATAACACCTAGGAACTATAAAAAACTTGTTTGCTTATGTTCTCTTACAATGGGGAACCACAGTTGCAGGCAATGTTATTTTAGGGGTCAAAACCCTAAGATACTGGCTTTTAGCTTTTTTGATCCAAGAATGTGAGAAGTGGTTAGGGTCAGGGCTCAACTTTGATCCAACACTAAGAAAAAAGGAAAAATTTGTGTCTTGAACATAGCACATGGCAAATTTTGTGTCTAATCTCCATACTGTTTGTAGAAAATCATAAAATAGAATAAAATAAATTATTATTCTCTAGAAATTGGTAATCCAAGGGGAAGCAAAGGCCACAGCTTGCAAATGAGCATGGACAGCCAACATATAGGCATAGGGTTTAGCCTGGAGCCATCGCTGTGTTAAACTGCCTATAGGAGGCAGAAGACATGCAGAGTGACAAGTGAGATCGGGTTAAATGAAAGATGAATAACATGATGGTTAATGTGAGAAAAACAAAATGATCAAAAAAGGAACATTTGAAGGTGCAACATTGAAAACAACATAAAGATAGTTGATCTGGAGCGCAGGCGGAAAGTAGGCCAGATGGAAGTAATCCCACAGAGGCGCAGAGAGGAGGAAGAGTTAGTGGGGGGCTGGGGGGCTCTCTGGAGACTGGAGATGTGATGCTCAGCTGGGGGTGCGGGCAGGTGGGTGGGCTCCGAGTACAGAGATGTGTGGGTGGGGACAGGACGGGATGGTGAAGTGGGTGATTGAGAATGGCAGATTCACAAGGATGTCATGAACTCTGACCTTTGATATAAGAGGTCACACTGGGGTGGACTCAGGTACAATGTATAGTAGGTTTGTAATTTTCACTTGCTTTGATTAATCAATTACATGTTGTATAGATGTTGTATGCTCGGGATTGTGTCATCACGCAACTTCAGAAATTTTCAGTTAAAGCATAATGTTAAACCAATGCCGATAATGAAAATATATTTAGCGTGACCCAGCAGTTTATTGAGTTGTTAAAACACACATTTCATTTACTTTTTAATATTGTTTTTGCCCACCCCAAAAAAACTTGTTGCTTTTTGTCGTTCGATCTTGAGCTCTATTCAGTCATTAGAAATAAGGTCAATCAATATTCATGGAGTAGAAAATTAACAATACCATTCATTTATGCTGGAATTGATTTGTGTTCAAGATTAACAAGATATTAAAAAATAAATATGAAAACTGTTGACTTTCCTTTTTTTTTTGAGAGGCTGAGCAAGAGAAAAATGATGCAAGCGCTACTTGGTGAATAGGTGTCCACATGAGACACACTGCATGAATGTGTTGATTCCATGTCTGTCATCACAGCATGAGGCAACATTATGACTCAGTTACAGCAAGTAATATGTTGTTTATCATATGCAAACAATTATCAATGCACCCGCGCGTCACAGCCAGTCTGTGGCATTAGTCACTGCATATGGTCCACACCTAACGGGCCAAATGCAGACATCAGTGAATGCTACTGAATCTGTCAAATTCCCACCTGAGGAAGATTATTACAAAAGAAATCAAAAGAGAAATCTATAAAAAGGAGGGAAAGGTCACAGGACTCACGTTTGCATTAGAGGCTAACCACCTACTCGTGCCGATGCCACCAGTCATGTGTCACAACAACATGGACTGATGGAGCGTGCCCGACTCCTGCACCTCAGGCCACGACCTTTGTGACAGCCTCCTGTCACCAGGGAAACAGCTATGATCTGGTGCGTGTCACTGAAGAGAACTCAATAAAAATTAAAAAAACCTCTGACCTCTAAGCACCACAACAAAATACTGGATAAAATATTTTGTAAAATCAGATTTCATCATTATAAATAAGCAAAATACATAATAGGCTATAGATTATTATGCATGCTTGTGTCATGGGCTTCAAGAGTTTGAAATCACACATCAAAAGAAAAAAAAAAAACTTGCATATTGCTTGTTCAAAGCTGCAATGAACATGAATTAGAAAAAAATGGAACAACTACTTCATCTGGTGTAGCCAAGTCTTTCTTAGATACCCACATTCATTATCAATACAGGGGATAGAAAACTGAGGAGAAGTCAAGGGGTCTGTGTATAGCTATGTCACACAGGCCAAAAACAAGTGTTGATGGGGTAGAAATGTTTTTTTTATAAAGCAATGCTATTGATAGCCAGGTTAGCCAAAAACTCTCTGACAGGCGGTTGCAACCAGGCCACATTATTATGTCAAGTCCTGCCTGCTTTTCCTGCCTGAGCGGCCCTACCCGGACAGGTGCACCCAAAGCACAAAGTGAGGGCTAATGTCACCGAGCCGCCAACGTCACCCAGCCGCCAACATGCACACACACACGCAGCCTGGACATTCAAAAAAAACAACAACTGTATTTTTACATAAAGATTTGAAATTTAAATGGTACCCTAAAGTGAGTATAATATTATTACTAGTACGTAATATCCAACTGTTCAGCAAACGTCTGAAAAACCCTCAGAGGGTGAGTCAGCAGTTGGGTGCTATTGGTAATGGTTATGTCATGAGCAAAGGCTCAAATATTTACTGTTGGCTCAGTGTGTTTTAGGGTGTGGCCATTATCAACCACAAATTGATATTTACAAGAACAAGGATCAAGTGCTTTTGGGTTTCTATGGGCTTTTTATTTTTAACATAATGCTCAAATTATGGTTGCATGACTGAGTGAGTTTCTGGAAATTATTCATAGATATTTTATAACCTAAAGGAAGTGATTGTTTTGTGTCTGTGTTACATATTTTATGTATCGTATAAATATTGTGTCACTATGGAGTTGTATGGCGGTCTTATATTACTTAATTCAAAATCCAATAATTTTTTTATTGTAAATTTTACATATATTTTTGGATTACGCACAATATATCTATGTAGATGTGCAATGTAGGTCGAGTTGACATGACAGCACAACATCTAGAGTCTTTATATTTTAAAATTGAGCTGGAGCAGAAAAGAATTTCGTGTTTGTCAGATTGCAGAATTGTTGACTTGGTTTATGCTTGATATATTTGTATTTACTTGTATTTTCTGTGTGAGCAGAAATAAACAAAAGGGAAATAACTTTTTCACAATCGCCTCAGCTAGTGATGCCATTATTGAACTGCAAAAGTGATTGTTTTCAGTTGAGAGTGCTTCAAGACGTGAGATTAATTTGACAAGTTTGTGGTGCCAATTCCAAACAAATAAAAATAAGGTTCAATGTTTCTGAATTTTTATTTTAGATATTTCTTTCAAAATCAGTAAATCTCCCATGAAGTTACATAGGCCCCAGCCCTCCATCTAAGATAATGACATCAAAAGTATCCCGATAACGATATTCGGAAATGTATTAAAACATGTCTTTAAATTATATAGTTAAGGTGTAAGTATTTGACAAATGGGAAATGACTGTAAAATTAACCAGTTTAAAACATAGATTGCCCCTTTGCATTTTTAATCAGCGCTGCAGCGTTTTGTGATTTTCTTTTATTATCAACAAAATATTTAAATGTATCAATTTTGCATATCTTCAAAACATCTTTCATTCATCTGCTCACATCATTTTATGTATGATAAATGTACAAAATACATTCGTACGTAGAATTCATCTATATATTTGAGTCACTCACTGTAGTACTATTGTAACAAAGCCGTTTGCAGCATCAATAATGTTTTAACAGAAATCAGTATTTACATTTCCAAAGACCAAAATAGCTCTATTTATACACAAATAATAACCTTCTAATCAAGACTTCATAAATGGGTCTGAAGGCCACCAGTTGTTCTTATACATCATAAAAAGTAATTTAAGCAGGTGTGTTCTGCTTTTTAGTGGCATGAAATTACAAAGCAGATATATTAATTTTCAATAGTGTGCAACAGGTGCTTTGTAATTCAGGGAGGCCTCAGACATTGGTTGCATGCACCAATAGTAATAAATAAGTAGTACATTCTCAAAGATTGTCTGTTTACACGGCAGTTTACAGCTGGGACCATAATGAAGTATAGTGTGTACGCTGTACAGTGCGTGACAGTCTGAAACACAAGTGTATGATGAAAGCTGCACTACTAATAACAAAAGTAACATCATCCAGACTGCCTTTCAACTTTCTGTGTGTAGGATGCTTTCTCAGAACAGGCTCCAGATGTTACCACACCTGCAACAACAGCAGCAGGGGTCTAGTATAGGAGTTTTTAAATAGAGTGTATTAGACTGCCAAAACTCAAGCTCTGGAAGAGAAAAAGCAAACACACACACAAATATACATATATTGGGTAGAAAACATCCAGAACACTGGCTGGTGAAGTTAGAACATCTAACTTTATTTGCACTAACAGGGAACATTTTGTTAACTGGTGATTTCTTAGCTGTTGTGACATTTGAGCCACAGAAAACTGACAAATTAACATAAGACTCAATATGCTTTTGTGTGTAATTGTGCCTCATATGTATTTGTGATTTTTTAACAAACAGTGTTGGATTCAGTCATTTTTATTTACGATGATGAATTTGAATCAAATTGTGTGGTCAGCATTCAAAGTTATTTTTGATGACACATAAGTATTTTCAATGATGTGTTCCTCAAAGCACAAGCTTCAGAGGCCTCAGAGTCAGTCAGTAATGATGGCAGAACTGTTACGTAAGATAAAAACCCACAACGTACGAATTCAATTTTGCAACAGCTATATAGAGCTTCTTGCAAAATCTGGATTTCAGTTTGCAGTGTCAGCAAATACAGTGGTGGACAACAGGGTACGGACACAGAGCAATAAGAAGTATGCAATACTCAAACCTTCCATCTTTTCTTTACAATAAAACAAATTTATATCTTCGTTTTTGCTTCATTTCCGTTTGAGAGCCGTTGCTCATGACATTTAAATCCATCTTCAAAAGCATCCTGAGTTAGAATATCCACCATTTAAAAAGGCACGTAATTGTTTATTTGCGTGGAAGCATTGGCTGGCCTTTTCAGATTTCAGCCGTACACTGCATTAGTGAAGCCCAAACTGGCAATTACTTAACAATGTCTTTTGGGCAACTTGCTTTCCTACTAAATGCCATGTCTCAGTGCCATATGGATCATTTGACAACTGTGAAGAAAAAATAAATTTTGCCACACTTAAATGCTTCAGCGCAAACAAATTTAATTAGTCAAAGACAACACAAGGAAACAAAATGCAGTTTTTAAATAGTTTCCTTTTTATAAAAGGGAAAAAAAAATCAAAACCTACATGTCCATGTGTAAAAAAGTAATTGTCCCCTAAACCTAATAACTGGTTTGAACACCCTTAGCAGCAACAACTGCAATCAAGCATTTGCAATAACTTGCAATGAGTCTATTACAGCGCTGTGGAGGAATTTTGGCGCACTCATCTTTGCAGAATTGTTGTAATTCAGCCACATTGGAGGGTTTTCGAGCATGGACCGCCTTTTTAAAGGTCATGCCATAGCATCTCAATAGGATTCAGGTCAGGACTTTGACTAGGCCACTAAGTTTCCATTTTGTGGCGGACTTGCTGTTGTTTGGGTCATTGTCCTGCTTGAGGTCACGAACAGATGGCCGGACATTCTCCTTCAGGACAGCAGAATTCATGGTTCCATTTATCACAGCAAGTCTTCTAGGTCCTGAAGCAGCAAAACAGTCCCAGACCATCACATTTTACTGTTGTTATGATTTCTGAAATGCGGTTTTGTCTCGTCAGTCCATAGAGTATTTCCCCAAAAGTCTTGGGGATCATCAAGATGTTTTCTGGCAAAACTGAGATGGGCCTTAATGCTCTTTTTGTTCTTTTATGCTTGTTTTCATCTAGGAATTCTGCCAAGCAAGCCATTTTTGCCCAGTGTCTTTCTTATGGTGGAGTCATGAACACTGACTTTAACTGATGCAAGTGAGGCTTGCAGTTCTCTGGATGTTGTTGTGGGGTCTTTTGTGACCTCTTGGATGAGCCGTTGCTGTGCTCATCGGGTAAATTTTGTCAGCCGGCCACTCCTGGGAAGGTTCACCACAATGTTTTTGCCATTTGTGAATAATGGCTCTCTGTGGTTCGCTGAAATCCCAAGCTTTAGAAATGGCTTTATAACATTTTCCAGACTGATAGCTCTCAGTTACTATCTTTCTCATTTGTTCCTGAATTTCTTTGGATCTCAGCATGAGGTCAAGCTTTTGAGGATCTTTTGGTCAACTTCACCTTGTCAAGCAGGTCCTATTTAAGTGATTTCTTGATGGAGAACAAGTTACTCTACCTACCTAACGCATCCCTCCTGACACCTCCTCCTGCTCCCCATGAAGACTTAAATTACTACAATAAATAAAGTTATTTGATTGACTAAATTATTTCATTTATTTTATCATAGTTTATACATTACTATTATCATTTTATGTTGCACCATAACGTCAAAGCTCATTTGTAAATTGTGTTCACTGACTATGGCAATTAATCTTACTTTTTAAATTTAATCTAATTAAACTAATGTTTTTAAATAATATAATTGCATTAATTCATTTTCTACCGCTTGTTCCCGTTAGGGGTCGCGGGTGACTGGAGCCTATCCCAGTGCCTTTGGGCCTTAGGTGGGGTAAATAATATAATTTTTAAAATAAAATTTAAATGAATTTAAATCAAATGATTATCACTCGGTGTCTAAAACCAAGATGTAGCAAAGAGAGCAGGGCAAAGATTCTCTAAGCATTAAGGGAGGAACCAGCAATTATTTTATAGCTCTTAAGATTCCTGAGCTCTTAGTCAGTGTTTACTATGCAGGGGCATGGCAAGGCCACAAATTACCTCCACTCACAGTGGCACCAAAAACACAAAGCAAGTTGCGTCATAGTAACACAAGCACTCAACTGCTCACAAATTAACAGTATTTGTATTTAATTGATAAAACATTCTTTAGTCTTAAAGGGCTGCAGTGTCTTTGTCACGTTAAAATATTTGTGGTTGTTCAGGCCTGGCACATGCGTGTGCCCTCATGCATTTATTTATGCTCTCACGTAAAGCCACAATGTTGTTTTCCAGGTCTGTGGAGAACATTACAAAAGCCTCATGTGACACACTGAGCTATCTTCAGCCACTTCTCCAAAAGACCAACCGCCTCAGTGCACCTTAGGAGCAGTTGAGGGATGTGCAACATTATGTGGCAATTCAAAGACTATAGAAAAGTAACCACAGCTGCTTTTACGTTATTATGGATAATCACAAAAACAACATGAATATGATAAAATAAAAGACGTGATAAATCTCATCAGCAAGGATTAGGTAACATACGTAATGACGATACTCTAGGATTGTACATTTTTCTTAACTGAACAATGAAAACAAAAGTTATAAGAAAAAACTTCATCCCAAAGAAGGTACAGATGTGAAGAGCGGGTTGGCAAAATCAATCTTGCTTTACTACACAACACCCACATAATTAGCCTTAGAATGAGAAAGTGCTGACCTCATGCTATTTATATCCTGACATAACCTTTTACCAGCGAAGATAAACACAGGTCACATGAAACTGTTTTAAAAATCTAACGTAGACAACATTAGAGTAGAGGTTAATTATTCAAATGGCATTTCAAAATATGTACTGCTGCAGAGCCTCTGGGGTAAAAAGCAGAGTAAATATTATTAGTGCAGAAAGGTGCAATAAAGAGAGAAAAAAAAAAAGAAGTAAAAACAGGGTCATTCATCAAGCCATTAGGAATAGACAGGGGTTTAAAAAAATTTAAAATGAAAAAAGCCTAAACCTTAATAATAGGCTTAAGTTACGGAATTTGTTGCTCCTTGTATCGTAACAGTATTAATTATTATGTTAAATGATGTCTTCAGAGACCAAAATGTCTACATTATTTCACCAGGTTACAACATATAAACATCTGGACACCAAATAATAAACCAATAATAGCAGACACAGTAGTCAGGAAAGACAATACAGTTCTATTAATAATTGAATTCACAATTTAACAGTAATTCAAGATGCTCAGGCCAATGCAAACATTATCAAGCTGTAGGTAATATAAAGAAGATAAATAAATTACTTGTTCACTGTTGACTATTTGTGCATTGTTCATTATTCAAATAAGTCTAGGCCTTTTTTGTTGGCTTACATTGAACTATTTATGCATATATTTACTCCAAATTGGCACCTGAGGCAAATCCTCATTTTTAAAAAAGTGTATACCAGAGCAAACCGTGACAGGAAATGGAGAAGTGCAGAAGTCTGCGACACTGGCACCACAAACAATAAGCCCAAGGCTGCATTTCACCCTGACCCTCCCTCTTTGGAACAAAATGCGAGGGGTGGGAGTGGGCTGCGATGGAGAGTAAAAATAATTAGAGTAAAAATAATTAGACGCTTGTTGAAGCATGCACAGACCAAAAAAAAAAAAAAGAGACAAAATGAGGATACAGAGCTGCCTCGGGCGGAACGCTACCTGGCCTTAGGTGAGCGGAGCAGGAAACCAAACGACCTGCAACAACTGACACTACTAACAACTGACACTTCTAAAAGATGTATGTGTAATAGGGTTCATGTTCAACACACATTACGGATTCGACTTTTTTTCCCCAAAAGAAATGGCAACAGAAGACTAAAGTGCAAACCACTAAAGAAAATATCATTTTTTAAGTACTTTGGTGCACAACATGTATATTACTCTTGGCTTGATGCCCTGTCAAGTACTAATTCACCACTTCTCTACAGAAGAAGGGAAATATATAACATGGCAGGCAAAATAATCCCCCCCCCCACATAATTTCCTACACAATTTTCTACTTGATTTTATGGTTTCTGATTCAAAACTAGTAAAAGTCTCACAATATTAACTTTAGTTAAGTGTCTGACATTTAATCAGAACCATTTAACACAAAAACAGTCTAGTTTTCTCAAGTCTGTTTCAAACAACACACTTTTACTTAAAGGATTGTCTGTAGATGTGTTGATTAAAAAGATCAAAGTTGTGCTCACGGTGGTATAGTGTTTTAAACCGTTGCAAATGTGGCTATTACCCATTAATCTACTCAAATAACTGTTTAGGGTGTTGCTTGTATAGGGTATTGCTATCCTAAACCTGATGCCAGTTCTCGCCAGTGGCCAGTCCATTGGTACCGACTGCAGCAGAAAAATCCTTCACAGTCCAAATAGCAGATACATCTTTCCCATCGAGCACAAAATAAAAACAAACTGCTCGTGTGCGGCAGACAGGGCACCTACAGCTGTCTCAAAGTAACATTTTGTGGCAATTTTTGCCTATTAAGAGATCATAAACCTTTTCTCGGTTTTTAATCTTTACCTTGGGCTCCCTCTGCTCTAGCAATTTTTGCTCTGATTGGTCACGTGGTATATGAGCTTGCATAGCAGTAGAGCACTATTACACCAGAGGTAGAGAGCCGCTAAAGGCTAAACTGGTGACATGCGGCAATGAGGTCCGCCATTGGCTCAAAGCGGCAGCCATGGTTCAAGACCGGGGCTTGTTATTACCATCTCAACATCGTATCTTTTCGGCTGTGACCGTTTGCCAAATGCCTGTACCCTGTCTCGCCCCATTTCATGTTACAACGGTCCCATCCAATAAAGCCTGAATCATTACATAAACCAATAAAAACTGATAATTAAGAATTTGAAATGATTGGATTTCAATTTGATACACATACATGTGTTAAAATCCGTACAAGGACAATAAAGTATACCTCGTCCTACTTTATATTTATAGGACTGTTTCATATTTCGGTTTTAAATAGGCTCGGTCACTGCCAAGTAAAGTAAAGATATTTACATTGTCAGATCAGCTGATTCTACCATCTTTATCTTAGTCACACAATATGGCTTGTGTGATGTTAAAACATCATATGAAAGTGACTCATATAAGGATCCAGAAAAACTTGACTCACAAAATATCCTTTGGGATCAATAATGCTTTTAAATGCAATACGCAAACAGACAAAACACTTGCAGGCAGCTCTGGAGCTGGTGACATGGGTCAGCGCCTGCGAAGGGAACAAAGCACAAGTGAAGCGGGAGCAAAGGCTTCAGTCTCCAATGTGGAGCCTTCTGCACTGATCACTGTGGACATTTAGAAGCTTATCAAAGCAATGTGCTGCCATGAGGAAGTGTGGACAGACAAAGAGATGGAGAGAGAAACTCATGCAAAAGTAAGAAATGCTATGTGCAGTAACAATCTAATCAAATATCTCAAAAGTTGCAACAATTTAGAGAATTCCTGAATAATTTTCTTTAAGTCTCTCAGTGCTGCTGGATGCGTTTTAAATTTGTGCACTGTGAATCAAATGCCAATTATTAAACACAATATCAAATCTATTCATACTACACAAGAAACACATAACAGCAACAGCCAAAAAAAAAGAAAAAATCACAATAAGATATTTTGTGCCTACAATTTACAATGTGATATATACCTTTTAATCAGATTGGAGCAAAAAACGAAGTGCCTACCAGCCAAAGGGCTATTCGACAAAGCTAAACCATGATGCCAAATTGTCCCACAGAACTTAATGTATAAAAGCACTTTGAACAAGTAATGGTCAAGAGGTTAAAGGTTAAACTACCTTTGCGACCATGTGCACTTAAGGGAGCAGTACTAAACCTTCATGCATCTTCTTTTTTATCCTCACAACAGCATTCCCCCTTTAAAATAAACACACAAGTAAATGAACTCAAATTCCTGGCTGCTCCTGCAGGCCAGTGGTCCACAGAGGAAGGTAAACATGTCCGTGCAGTGCGCTCAGACATCCAGGATGCTGCAGGTAACAGTCGTCCTCTACAGCTCGGCGCCCACCAGCCGTGTGTGGGGTTGCCCATGTCTGAACACATTTCCACTCCAGAGCTAAATCTCCCCATAACACAAGGACAACTGAGAGTTTGATGGCGAGATTCAAATCAGGGTCAGCGGTGCGACCTCTACCTGGCTGTGGGCTTACCTTATGTGTACAAAACAACACTTTCTTTTCTGAAGCTTGCATTTTGTTGAACTGGCTGCTGTTAACGTGCTGTTAAGCCAAATGGGAAAAGCTCCACAATCTATTTATTCAAAAGCTTTGTTCAACCAACAAAATCATACAGTAACGTTTCTAGTCAAATATGGTGGAAGTCAAACTAACATTATAGAGAAGGCATTATAACTGTTGCATTGCATATTGGTTAGAGTGGATCGCTAAAAGGCGTTTCAGAAGCCACTTCTTGTCACCCTAAGTTTCAAACATGTTACAATGTCCTGAGGAGACGCCAAGAAAGGTTGTAGATACAGTAAAACATCTCAATTAAACTATAAATGAACAACTGGTGTCTGGGCCCGGGAACAGGAAAATCAAGGCAACATTGTTTAAACTTAGTAAAGTAAGCATCACATCTCGAGGTGGGCAATATATGGACATTTTGATAAAATTGTGAATGTTGTTTTGAAGATATGCAAAATTAGAATGTTGAGTATATAATTTATAGAAAAACATGCTATAAAAAGCTGAATAAAAATAAAATACTGTATATAAAGAGATAATGTATGTTTCAAATAATGGTTATAGGTGATATTTCTGTACTTTTGTGATGTCATTTTACGAAGACATTTCACATTCGTCTGATAACTAAATGCTATAACACATTTCTGTTGGACTGACATAATTGTTATCAGAATACAACAAATATCAAGATATACATTTTTGTTAATATTGCCCACCCCTATTGTTTTGTTTGAATATTTACTAAATGCAGAGCAGCTGAACTGACTAAACTTTCCTGGGTCAAACAGAGGTACAGAAATAGGGGCACTGGCAGCAGCAAAAAGCTACATTTCACGATGCACAAAAACTACTGACTGGAGACAGCATTCACACTGACACTGCTAATTACATGACAACTGTTGAAGTGAAAATCCAGGTCATTGGTTTGGCACACACCGATCTTAAGAGTCCGGTCTATACGCTGCATAATCCTGCTCCTGCAGAATGCGGAGGTGGACAAGGTGTAGGCTGATGTTCATTACTCTCTTCTTTTCTGCGCCAGCTGTCTTCCTCAGTCCTCAGCGCTCCCATGGAAATACTATGTATAACCTGGCTGCCAAATACAGCAGAGAACTGTGAGTTTTTTGTGTGCGTATGGGCACATGAGGCTCAGCTTATGATATGATCAGTATGACAGGAATGTATGTTCAATTCTCAGATTTCTTCTCTCGTAAAAACACTAAATATTACATGCATTACACTATGACACAGGCTGTGTGGCACCGCCCGTAGTTCAAGGTGTCAATGTGTATTAGGGCTGCAACAATGAATTGGCTAATCGTGACTAATAGACTAAAAATAAATAATTGTAGTCTTTGATAACTGTAATTGTTATCTGAACTGTGCAAACTCTAAAAAGACAAACAAAAAGACCTTTTACAACAAAGACAGTAGCATTATTAAACCAAAATGTCAAAAAAGAATACAACATTTCTGATATTCATCAATAACAGGGGTGGGCAGTTGGCTATATTCGAATCCAATGGCAGAGGGCCAGACTGCTGAAACAAATTCTCATAATCATAAGCACTTTTCTGTAAAATATAGGGTATCGTATCTTTTATTTCCTTCATTTCATGTCATCTTTATTAAAGACACAAGTGCAGACACATGTTACATAGCTAAGACCACTAAAAAATTGAAACTAAATCTTGCAAGGGGCAGATTAAAACATCTGACTCCTGGGGCCACAAATGCCCAGGTCTAATCTAGAAGCTTTCAGACAGTCACCATATTTCAACCCCTTATTTGGTAGATAATGTTTTAAAGAGTCTCTATTGTTTTTTTAGTCTATTGTTTGACTAGTTGACTAAAACGAAACAAAACAGAGAACATGACAGAGAGAATATACACAAATCATCAAATCATGAACAACATACATATATTTTTTTTAACTTTTCGAACGCAGTCTCAAAAAATAAAAAATAAAAAAAGAGTTTTACTTTCTCTGGACAAGAGTAAAGAACTTCTGGAGACATTTGGACAAAGGCAGATGTGAGACTGATGAATTGTGCTGTTCCCCATATGTTTACCATCATTACTCTTTCACAAACAGAAGCCCAGACTGAGAAAGGACAGAGAGCTAGGACCCGCAGCACGCCGAGAAGGGACGGGGCGACGCGAGTGGAGCAAGGACTGGAGGAGAGCGAGAGCGGCGGAGGCAATTACTAATGCGGCCGAGAGAGGCAGATGGACAGTGAGGGAGGGAAGGAGGGAAAGAGAGGCAGCAAGAGAAGAAGGGATGGAGGGAGAGAGGGCGAGTTAAGCTGCCTGCAGACACCACGCGGCTCAGAGCAGATCCAGAGTGACGGCTCGCTGATTAGTCAACTCACAGCCCCCAAGACTGTGGCCTGCATTAAGAAGTCCTTTAAAATCAACTGCACGGATGCCAAAAAAGTATCCCACACATCATAATTAGAGCATCTACAAACGTCAATACCAAAAATTTGATTGGGCAAACTACCTTTAGAAGATAGACTGGGATGTTGCTGAAGTCCACAGGAAGTTTTAGGAGGAATCGGGCAGAAAACTCTCCAGTCTGGACAAATACACAAAAAAAATATGTATAGTTCAATAAATGGCATCAAAGAAATACCTGTATAACCTGTAGTATAGTAAGGTGGCTTAAGGTTGACATAAGTGCATATTCATCTCTCGTATAATATCATTCATACATTCCAGCACCTTCAGGCACACTCTGGTCAGTGGCTCTGTGGTGTGTGGTAAGTTTGAGAGTTGCAAAATATTACAGGGAAATATCACAACATACTGAAGTGCTGAGCTTTCTTCAATCTCAACCTCTTTTTAACCACAGTGGCCAGTTGTTGCTCGAAAACCCATACTGTTCTGCAATTTTATTTCACGATGAAATTCCAAATCTCATCGCTTAATTCCGAAATTTGTTTTCAGGCTATTGGCTATAAGGATTTAGTGACATTTAGTGACAAAAACATGGTCCGCTAATGAAACAAATCTGACAATTGCAGTCTAAAAACGTCAAAAACAGAAACTAGTTCATTTTGAACTGTTTACAGCAGTCCAAAAGGTATTACTCACTTTCTCACATATTCTGAATTATTCACCGCAATTAGTTTAAAAGTCACTTTTCACCACTTTGGGAGGCCAGGGCTAGCTTTATTGTCAATGTAAAGCTGACTACAAATAGTGCATTCCTGTTTAAAAAAAAAAAAAAATGCATAGATTCAGAACGCACTCCGCGGTCTCATTTTGACCCTAAGAGCTGCTTTTACAATACACTTTATCTGGACTGGTATAAAACACATTTTTCTCAACTATATGGAACAAAAAAATTTAAAATAGGAACAGCTTTGATTCTTTAAGTGAGGGGGAAGCCATCGATCTGTGAGCTGACACACACCCAGCTGTTTTTGTGACCAGCGTAGATCTCAATGCTGCGAGCGTAGTTGGGGTCCTCCAGGAGGCTGTCGTACTCGAAGAGCAGCCGGGAGCTCTCGCGCAGACGCTGGCACTGGTACTGGTGGTACTGCTGGATCAGCTCCTTCACCAGCTGGAGCAGACATTCTGGATTCCCTGCATCCCACTGGACCAAGTGCTGCGCAAGAAAGACAGAAGGCAGACGGATATTTTTATTAAAATTCAACATGTTAGTACATCATTGTTATTATCAATACAACTGTAAGCAAAATATCCACGTAAACAAGCTTTGTATTTTGGCTAATTTATTTTTTGTGTGCGAAAGATGGGTAGGGCTCCAAGACACAAGGGCTTTAGGTGATCAAATCAACACTTCAGTACTAAACACTGAATGATTACAAAGTCGTTCCGCCTACTTCCCATATGTGTGCTGTTAGTGGTAGCAAAGCCATAAAGCAAAGGAACACCACAGGGCAAAAATACACTGGTGAGTTTAAAAATGTCACATTAACGGCATAATCCTGACAAATGGAAGTTCCCATGACAATACGAGATCAGAACGGGAGGCCGAGCTAAAGGATGTCCTGTTTCCATAGAGTGATTTAGCATGTGATGGAAAAGTACTGCATCTGTTCAGGGCCTCACTGCAAAAGCTGTGGAAATTTTTGCTTTAGACAAATTTAAATATTATATGAGCAACAACTTCAGGTGCTACAAATGTTGCCTGGTAGCTTTAATACTGTTGCTAGCAAGTCTAACTGGTGCATGGACTCTCCCTGGTTTCAATCTCACTCTAAGTATAAGCCAAAATGCCACTCCACCCACTGACCAAGGCCACTAAAAGCAAATAAACATGAGGCAATCATGCCGAATACAACCCACGTTAACAGATTCCAAAGAAATAGCATATGCAGTGTGCAGCTCATACTGTCCGGTCTTTTGTGTCCCTGGGCAAGACACTTCAACCATCTTCGCTAGCAATTTATTTGATCTAAATTACCAGTCACAGGATTTCATTATTCCATTGTATTTATTTAGTCAGTGAATGATTAGACAACAGCTAGCTTGATACCAATATTTCACAAAAAATATTTTGTTGTCAAATACACCCTAAAATGGGAAATTCTTTGGACTGGATAAACCCGAAGAATCAGAATCAGAATCAGAAAGAGTTTATTGCCATTGTCAATGAACAAAATTCACAAACATAGGAACTTGTCTCGGCCTTAAGGTGCAACATAAAACACTGAACAAGAAGCTATGCAACTTTATGACAAATGTCAAGTGTAACTTGTGTTAAAAGTTGGTTAAGGTCAACTCAATTAAACAAAGCTTCAAATGAGTCACTATTGTGCATGAAGGAGGAGGAGGATGGTTCAAGAGTTGTTTAAGCTTTAATACTCATGATGCCAGGATATCAAAAAGTAGCACAGGGAATGTTCCCACGTGACTCAACCCGGCCCTGCCATGTCAAAACCAGCCTGTGTATTTGTGGTGAATAGATGCCGGGGCTAAAGCGAGACATGACCTCATCAAACTAGTCTCCCAGTGGTTACCAACAGGGATTCCCGAAACATGGGCAAATGCCAACAAATGTAGGCATTGTCCAAAAAGCAGCAGCAGGGGTGGTGATGGCCTGGGGACTTTAGCAGTGAGACGGTGGGAAGTGCTGCATCAGGGCTATGACCGAGCGCATCAGTGGAACTCCAGCACTGGAGAGGAGGAGCGGAGCAGCACTAGGACAAAGACAAAAGAGGGCACTGGAAATTCAACTTCAGATACTCAGGAAGGCATTCAGTATGCTCAGGTTCCAAAAGAGTCAAACATACTTGCACTCAAAAAAGAGAAAGGTCCTATTTTCTGGTAGTTCTAGCTTCTACTTTCTTCTAGCTTCTAGTACTACTTTCATGAAGTGAAAGTGTTTTATTTCTCATGAAATACGATTAACATTCCTTTCCTCAATGTAGTAACTCAGGAAAAAAAAAAGACTTTTTAAAAGTAAATGTTGAACTTTTAGACCACAGCTATACAAATGCATCATTGTTTTTAAGGAAATATACTTATTTGGGGTATGAATTAAATTAAATAAGAACAAAGTCATTTTCCAAACTAAACTTGTCTAACTAAATTTGAGAAAACATGTCAAATTAGCAACTTCTCTATAATCTGGCACAAGCATCTTTCCTGTTGGTCAATGTTGTATGTGCATTGTCCCTGATAAATAAACTAATGAACTAAAAACTAAAAAATGTTTTTAACTCAAACGTCTTAATTTTTTTTTTTAAATCTATGAAGGCGTCTTCTACATCTCAAGGTGCTTTCCATAAATAAACTCAAATTAAACAATAATTTTACATACAAAAATAAAACAACCAAAAATACACACTTTTCAAATCAAAAAAGATCTGTTTGCAGACCGCTATTATGTGAAAAGGTTATAGCTAATAACAGCAGAGTGCACTTGCCGTCTTCTCCTGTACTGAATGTTCTGACCACGAGTTATTGGTTGGACGCTGCAGCGGATCTTTGGTCAAACGGAGATGGAGAAAGAATAGAAAGCACTGAGCCAAAAAGCAATGTCCATGTGTTGTACATGAATATGTGTGTATGCATCTTCACAGAATTGATTTTACACGCTCTGCTGAAGACTGTGTGCGCCAAAACAAATCTATACGTTTTTGTCATGAATAGAACAGGCTGCCCAAACATATATTTGATACATCAAACGAAGGCATGTCCAAAATCTAGGTTATAAGGAGCTGTATAGATTTAAATAATTCAGTATAAATAAGAAACATGTACTATGGCCAACATTGTTCATGCTACAGCTTTATCTACAGGGGGTAAACAAACATAGACCTAAACAATGTGTCTTGTGTCAATCATGGCTTCATAATCCAATCACTTGTCACAGCACGGGGCTAAACCAGCCAAAAATTATTATCCATACTTTGTTCATTAAAAAAAATAAAACATACCTTTGAAAATACCTCATGCCTATATAGGACATGTATATCACAGTCCATATTCCAACAATTTGAGGATAAATCGAATATATGTGTGCTGTTTATTTATTATTATTTTTTATTTGTATCCCTGCTTAGTTTTATATCATGTATTTAACGTATTGACGGTCAAAAGACAATTAGTAATGACGAACACATTTGAGCTCTTCCTGAATAATTACAAATCAAGTTAGCTTGACCCAATACCTGCCAGAGTCAACAACTATGTGGAAATGAATGGTCTACTTTCAATTATCAAAAGGGACTGTCTCTGAAGTGAGGCATCTGGTACTTACCATCTGTGGTTATTATGCATCAAATATGTTTTCAACAGCCTCAGTGATAGACAGGTCTTTAATTATATTAGTCAAAAAATATAACTACAATTGGAGGGGACATTGACATTGGCATGTTGTAAATGAGATGAAAAAAAAAAAGTGTCCAAAGGCAGTGTTTAATGCCCTTTAAGAACGAAATGTACACCTAAATTGGGTATCTTCACAGTGAATAGAACCAAGTTGACAGAATTATGTCTTCCTGTGCCATCCGTCTGTACCATCTTCGATCCAATATTTGTCTGAGGCCAATGAGAGAAGGGCTGGCATCTGAGAATGCAAGATAATTATATAGGCCAAGAGAAGATATTTGTTTTTACGTCTTAAAATGTGATTTTTATAGATGCTGGCAACCTGATCCAATAAATCGCTGTATACTTGAAAGTGTGAGGCATTAAAAAACTCCCAAGTATTAAATTAATCTCTGTTAGTCGCTAATTCAAGTGTGGGCTCACACCCTGTTTTGCCCTCGGAGAGTGCCAAGTCTAAGATCATGCTAAATTGCTCTTGTCATGTGTTTAAGACACTTGGCACTCTCAGCCATGCGCTTTTCTCACCAGGATCTGTATGGGCTGTGTCCAACACAGAGCAACTTGTTCCTCACGAACAGCATAAGAGGTTCAGTGTGTGCTTTAGAACAGGTTAATAATATTCCATTGTCAAATCTTTATCTTGGCTAAAAACAAAAACAAATTTGTAAATTGTGGGTGTTCGCCCCACAACCAAGCACTGCATACTTACCGTGTCCATGAGCAAGACAATTTCAATTCAATTCAATTTATTTTTGTAACGCCCTAAAATCACAACAGTAGTTGCCTCAAGGGGCTACAGTGGAAAAAAATAAAATAAACAATGTTCATAGGGACTTGGAAATGTCCCAGCATCCTGTGTCCTTAGACAGATGTCCCAAGCTCCCCTGACTTAGACCCTCCTTCTCGGCCAGGAAAAACTACCAAACCTCTTTGGGAAAAAGTAGAAACCTGTAGGAGTTACACAGTGAAGGAGAGGTCCGACTCCCTCGGACGGACAGGCGGACGCGCCTCAATTTGCAAAGACACTTTACATATCTGCATGAAAGGATGATTAGTGGTGGAATGACAGGCACAATGACAGGCACAATGACAGGCTAAACACACAACAGCTGCAGTTTCTTTTGCAGTCGGCCCCAGGGCTACAAATATAGTTTACCATTATTAAGTGATATGACTGCGGACTGAATTAATGATAGGTAATAGTAAAGCACTTTGAAAAGCTTGACAGTACAGAACATGGAACATGCTCACTAGATGAGTTGCTGTTATGCCACAACTTTATTTGTCATTATTGTTAACAAAAGCTACACTCACAAGTGAACACTGCCAGTAAAAAAGTGTAATAAAAGCTGGAACGCACTAAGGCCGGAAGGAAGCAGAGTAGCAGTGGTCCACTCTGTTCAGGTTGGCACGATACTCTTCATGGGACGTCTGAGTTCCATTGTTCCAAACCATCAGGGGACGCGCTGGAGCAGTACAGAGAGGAAGGGCTCACCAAAAGTTGGCATTCTGGTTCACCAGTGGGTAAAGTCAAGTCAGGAATGTTTCCTGGTCCTTGACGGGAATGGCTTGGATTGACAGGAGACTGCACTATCTTTGTGAGGCAGAAATACAAACACAATTTGCAATGTGCATCCACAGGAGGTACAGTACATGGGAAGTTCATGAAGCATACAAGTGAGACTTGTTATGCATTTCAAAGTTGGTTCAAGTTTGTGCTGGTAAAATGTATCATGATAAAAAAAAAAAAAAAGCTTATATCTGATAATTATCTGATCGGATTAATTTATAATTTTATAATTTTAAAGGCAAGACCACAACTTCGTTAATTGACAAATGCTACAAACTTCTGGCTGCTTTTTATGGGTGAACAGAGACCAAACAACCCATAAAACCAGACACACTTGTTAGAACCAAGGTGGAATTTTCCAACTTACTAGACGCTGAGCCTGTCCTTTTAGCGCTTAACGTGGAGCATAGTGCTTGTGTGGATGGCTAACCTTGGAGAAAGGTGTATTGGAAGGCTATTCGGTCTGAAGAACCACATTGTTGTGACTGAGAACGAAGCAACACAAAGGGGCAACTCCCAGCAGTTCAGCGCCAGCACGGATCCACTGAACAAGTCTAGACCAGACAAATGATACACTGTGTACAAAGAATGGGACACGAGAGCTAGATAAATAGCAGTATAGGGGAGTAAAGAAAGAGTTTATAATTCGGTCATGTCAGGCAACATAACGTTCCAATCCTCAAAACTTGTACTCCCATCACTCTGAGGAACATAACCCTTGCATTTTTTTCTAGCATTTACTTTTATAGAAAGTTGGCTGTTAATCAAATGCTTTCAAGTGACGCAAGGAACACATGATTTGAGTTTGTTGAAGCTGTGACATATAAATACTTGTATAGTTGCCTCATAGTGAACGGAATATCCATTTAAATGAACAAAATGTCCCTATTAAACTTAAGTTGGTTTTTTAAAGGAATCCAAAACTAATCATAGTTTCCATGAACATAACAAGATAACTCAGCAAATAAATTTATGTCTAATTCTTAAGAAAATGCTTTTTTGGTTTATAATGGGTGTGTTGCATTCAAGTTGTCATCACTTACAGTATTAGGCAAGGCACAAGGGCAGATGATGTAACATTCTCCAGAAAAGCTTCTCCAACACGCCACTCTTCTTGTGTAAGTTCTGGTCACTTATTCACATTTGTGGTTGGAGTCTTAACTTTCTTAGTTTCCATTACACTATGAAAATGACACACACATGTACAATAAAAGCTGTTGAGTTGAAAATTTTGTTTAATTTTTTTTTTTTTTTTACTGGCATCTTGTTTAATTGCATCTTGATTTCAGTCCAAAATTTTTTTTTTTTTTTTTACAACAGGCCCTCCTTAACTTAAATTTCTTGATACGTTTTATTCTAAACCTCTGCTTTTCCATTCCAACATCTAAATACCATCTTATCTTTATGTGTGTAAATTGTGTCCGAAACTTACATTTATTGGACCACTGCCGATAACCTCATACTATTAATTATTAACTCCTAATAATCTTGACCAGGTAATTTATAACCAGAACAAAGGCTGCTTTCCGTTTGCTACCACTTGAATGTAATAGAGAAGAGAGGAAGACTTTATT
This sequence comes from Chaenogobius annularis, assembly GCA_015082035.1. Taxonomy (NCBI): domain Eukaryota; kingdom Metazoa; phylum Chordata; class Actinopteri; order Gobiiformes; family Gobiidae; genus Chaenogobius; species Chaenogobius annularis. The sequence goes on along the minus strand of BJKM01000006.1, from coordinate 2,331,980 downwards.
TAGCACCGTTTCAACAGACAAAGCGCTTCACAAAAATCTGACTAAAATAAGTAAGCAATTACAGTGAGCAATACAATACAATAACTATACAGTTACTAGAGATACAACAATGTGCCGATCAGTTGTCTCAATTGACTATGACATCTATACTTCTAGATCAAGAAGGCAAATTCATTGTCATCAACAACTGTATCCGTCCCAAACAAGTTATGATGACATCACCGTTATGATTATTAAACATTAAGACAGCTGCAAATGGGCCAACAGTTGATGACAAATGACAAAACAAGACAAAAGATTTTCATGATGTAAATGCTGGACCACAGCGTTCGTCAAGCTATAGTTACATTATATTGACGTTCAAAGGGTTACAATTATAAAAAATAAGCTCAATGTACCGTATTTTCCGCACTATAAGGCCGCACTTAAAACATTTATTTTTCCAAAAATGACCAGGTGCGCCTTATAACCCAGAGCGCCCTTCAATATTGGAATTCTTGGTTGTGGTCTGATACTCGAAGGAGCGATTTATGAGTTGTGTAACATCTGCTCAAATCCTAAAAGGTTTTATTCAAACTTGGTAAAATACAAAGCCGCGCACCACTTCCAGCATAACGGTTACCGTAGGCGAGGAGCGTCGGCGGAGTAATATGTGCCTTCACCATAACATTACAGTGTGTGGGTATAAGGAATTTGAAGGATTTGTGGACGAGAATAAACTGAAAAGTGAGTTACATATGTTTATTTTACGTGAGTATAGCTGTAACCGAACGTTTGAGTATTATGACGCCATGAAGGTATTACGAAACCAAGTTCACTGATACCTAGGCAAATCTTTTTTTTACGTGTTGAATGAGCTTTGAGTTCCAATACGCCCTTTAGATTTAGCGGTATCTGACTGTGTTTTTTTTACGTGTTATACCTGAGCCATTTTGAGTATGTACTGTGAATACGCTAACGTTTGATTTAGCGGTATCTGACTGTGGTTTTTTTACGTTTATACCTGAAGTGCTATTTCACTCAATTTCTTGAGTTACTTACTGTGATAAACGCTAACGCTTGAGTACTACAGCGTATCTGACTGTGTTTTTACGTTGTATCCGTAGACTTATAGTATGGAACGCACGTTATATTAAAGTCTGACCATGTTTACTGTATACTATCGATAATTCCGTACTCTGAGATACGCTCGTGAACTTCACCCAGGTATACTGACTGTGTTTTTTTACGTGTTATTAGCAGAAACTGAGCCAATTTTATGAATTACTAGTTAATACGTCTAACGTTTGATTTAACGGCTAATCTGACTCTGTTTTTTTTTACTTACGGTGTTACCTCTGAGCCATTTTGAGATTAAACAGCTGTGAATACGCTACGTTTGATTTAGCGGTATGATGACTTTGCATAATTATTTTTCGTGTTGATATCCTAGGAGCCCTATTTTGAGTACAACGTGATCGCACTAAACTAGTTTGGATTTAAGCGTATCATGACTGTGATATTATATTATAACGATTGAATTATCAAACCTCACTGCGTCTCATTTTTCTAGAGGTGCCTGTATATTCCCTGTGGTAATAACGCCCTAACGATATTCTCGATTCACCAGAGAGTATTCTCTGCAAACCTGGATTATCTCATCATCTACAGCTGTAAGTTGTTATTACTGGAAGGCAATGTTAGGAGTTTATCCTTGCTGACAGTATACAGGCCTCTCAATTCCCGGTGGTTTTAGACGCTATAACTCTAGACATGGTCGTTCAAGAAGGTTATCACAAGTTTGGAAATTCGCATATGGGTTGGCCATGATATTTTTGTTATATTAAAGCTTAATGCTCGCCTTATGGACTCGAGTAATTTGAGCCCACTGAGCTGAGCGTTATGATTATAGGACCAACAACACTATATATATGTGAGAGAGCATATATTGTCGACAGATGGCGCAATCTCTAGATACGTCCGGTGCGCCTTATATATGGACAAAGTTCAAAAATAGACCATTCATTGACAGTGCGCCTTACAATCCAGAGCGCCTTATAGTGCAGAAAATACGGTAAGTAGAGCAGGGAGACGAAATAGAAGATAGTACACTCATTGTTCTGGAAATTTTGAGTACTGCATGTATAGCCTATAATGATTTTATTTATTTATTTTACATCAAAAAGAGCTGATTAGAAATACAAATTTTCTGGTTATTGTTATTGTTATTATGAATTTTTTTGACAATATTGAACCTCATCCTTGATCTTTACGGACATGTTTTAGCAGATTTCTGATGGACTTCCATAATAACCGAACATCCTCATCAGCACAATGCAAAATCATTATCGGTATAGGGATTTGTGTCAATATTGACCACTCCCACATGCAAAACATTTTTGTGAGGCTTTACATTTTACAAAAATACTATATGTATACTGCAACTAATGAATACTAACTAGCTAATAAACTGCAATGGAGGCCAAGAATCTGGTTTCTATGTTAAATAAAAACAACAATGCACCAAATGGCCATAATGTAATGCAGCTTCTCGTGGTGGACTCCATTTTAGCAACACTGTAGTCAAGGAGCATTGTGGGATATTTAATTTCTGACATGATCTTTAAAAAACAGATGGCAAATGAGAAAATTGAGGATGAATGCAATAAAATAATGCAATAAGAGCAGTATGTTTAGGCGAGTATGTTTGAGCGATAAAGCCACTATATTACAGCACACACGGCAGGGAAAAACACATGGCTAAAAAGGAGCAGCTAATGATAGCCTTGGTTGACTGTAAACAAGAGCAATTTGTTGCTGAGACATCAAGAAGTTCACAGAAGACCTAAAATTAACCCTAATATTTACTTGAAATGGACAAAACTATCCAGAGTGGAGCTCTTCTGTCACTGGTTTGATCTTTTATGTGCAAGAATGTAATTCATGATATAATTATTTGCTCCATCGAATTCCTTTATTTTAAAGAGATTTCCCAGAAGCCAAAATTGGAAGTAAAAACTTCTCGGGGGTAATCTAATGAAGTGCTCGGAAGTTGTTTTTTTTCTTTTAAAAGGAGGGGGCTGTACTAACAGAAAGAGTACTGGAAAGAGGAGCAGGAGAGGGGGGCGCAGGATTACGAAACACAATATAAGCGAGAGAATAAACAAGTGTCGGACTGCCAAGCACTGGCTCAGCAGAGGTACTTCCCCTTATGTGCACAGCTGGGTCTCGCTGAGACGGTGAGCAATACACTCCCCTCTCCCAGACACTGACACAAACAGGGGAATTTAGCTGCTCCGTGCTTAAAAATAGAAGCAGAAAAAAGCCAAACATCATAACGTAGCGCACACTTCTGAATGGGTTGTTAAAAAATATATATTATAGTAAAACTTGTATCGCAACAAACAAGTCTATATAGACCTCTCCCGAGTATTACTGTCTAGATTCAACACGCTGGCAATATGAAAAAATAATATTATTCCCCCCCATATTGATCAGTTTTGATTTGCGATGTGATTAAGTTTTCAAAACAAAAATATATTTTTATTTGATCACTTTTATTTTAGTGATGATTTCCAAGAACGTAAACTATACTATATAAAATTGTACCATATTTTTTTTTTTTTTAATGATCACATTCTCCTCCTAACAGGAACCCGCAGTGAAAATGAATTGAATTAGACAATAGACATACTGAATGTTAATATCTCGATTCGATAATTACCCACCCTAATAACCACAATTATTACAAAGAAATGGGTTTTCATTTTCACTTTGGTATCAAAAATGTAGCAGAGGAGAAAAATCAGGATCTGAAAAATGAGACACAAAGAGCTGAAGAGGGCTCTGCAGGAGGCAACCAACACCTCCAGATTAATCCAGACTAAAGAACCATGGGCAAAAAGAACCTGGAGAGGAACAAAAAAACTGGTAATGCTTTGGACAAAAACAAGAGACATGTCCAAAAGCTCAAGGAAGAAGATTCTCAAAATCCAGGAGGAAAAGGAGTGGAGGGAGGAGCAGAAGACCGAGGTGGCTGGGGGAAAAGCTGAGAAAGAAGACAACCGCGCCGGAGAGGGGTTTGGACAGGTATGTCCAACCTAAATTTTTGTTGGCCCTTCGGCTTCCTGCTAAGTTGGTCCAAACAACAAAAAGTAGTACTTTTTACTGTAAAATTTGAAAAATTCAAGTATTTTGATGCTGTATCATCCTAACATTAATGTTCAAAGTTGTATTAAAGGTCTGGAGGCCAAACCAAACTATGTCAAACGCAAAATTTCGAATGATTCACTTCATTGTCAGGTTGTCTGTGGCCCTCTGCTCCATATAAATTTCCAAATGCGCCCCATCGGTGAAAAAAGTTTGGATACCCCTGGGTTTGGAGGAGGTCAACGACATCTCTAAAAACCTCCAGAAGAAACTTAGAGCTCCAAAATCAAGTCAAAAAATGGTGATTGAGTGAGCGTTTGGATAAGATCACAAGAAATCAACTTCCAGGAAACACAAGAGTCTGCAGGTGAAGATTGAGCAGAGGAATGAGGAGATTGCCAGGCTTGCTTAACCATCGGAAAACATAGCTAGGTTCATTTAGACCAAAACTCCCCCCAGAGTTTGTTATCGTTCCATCTAACACAAACACAACCAATTGGCCTCTTGTTTGGAAGGATTTATGAGATATAGAGAGCAGAGTCAACTTTTCATCATAGGCAGAGTGCTTGCATCGGAAGGTCACGGTGGAAAATGTCTTATATCTCATGCCAAGTGAAATGTTTTCTATAATAACTTTACTGGAAATCCAACTTCCTGGTTTTTCTGGTGAAGTCTGGCCGTATTTCAGTAGTAAAAATGTATACTTAACTACACAGCGTTTGGACTGGGGTGACAGCAAAACGTGATGCAAATAGTTTAAGGTTTTATATCAGCTTTGCAACCATAAATAAAACTACTTTAATCTATTTTGACTCACGACATCACTACAAATTCCTTCAAAACAAGTACTGATAAAAATAGAACACAATGTAATGCCAAGAACATTATTGCCCATGATTCATTCATTGATGCTAATGTCAATCTTCTAAGAGTGGAGTAAACTATACAGTAATTCTTGTCATTGTAATGTCTGGTATTTGTTGCACATGGCATGCCCCCTTCGTCCTGTTTAGACTAACTTTAGCGTGACTCACATGCCGGCTTTGTAGATAAGTATAACGCCAATAAAAAATCCAGTTATTGCAACATATTTAAGGAATTAAAAAACATGTCAGCATATCTTGAATACAAATAAATCTTGATCTGATACAGTAGTGAAGTGTGAGGACTCACAGGCAGCTCTGAGGGCTCAGGAAGAAACTCAGCATCTTCTCCAAAGATAAAATCAGGAGGCAGCTCTGGATATTGTGCGTTAAATATAATATCCCCTAGAAAAAGAGATGAATTTGAATTATTAGAACATATATATATATATATTTTTTTTTTAACAATCAACATTTCACATCACAATCTCAAGTAATATGAGATTCTGTGCAAACCATACCAGGACAACGTCTATGATTAATACTGATAAGACCTTTTTTGTTTTAATGACAGACATGGGTTTAAAAGGAACTTGGAACGTCAGGTACTTTGAGATTAAGAAATGAATCTATGACACACAAAGAAGTCTTATACAGCTTGGATTAGATAGAAAGTTTAAAGAAATGTGTTACACAATTTGCCAGTATGTAAGAATGTGGTTTTGCTTTTTCTTCCAGCAGGATGTTTTTTTTCCCCACACGTACAAAAATTTTACGAATGTGACTTTCCAAACTAAGTTTGTGGACCCTTATGGTGTGAGCCCCAGCATCAATAAAGCCTGTGCTCCACAACTCAGAGGAGTTCTGCACCAGGTTGTCAACGTGAACCTTCAGATTCCCCCTGGAGTGGAAGACGCCGTGCCTTCTTCCTGCCCCAAAGACAACGTGCCCCAGCGACCCAAAGTACTACAGGCCCTTGTCACTGAACTGCCCCATGATGTCTCTGGAGTGACTTGTCCTGGAACATTGTCTGTAGAGCGTTGTAGGCGTTTAGTCCATGAATTGGCTGGTAGTGTAGTAGTTGACAAAAAATTGTATTAGTTGAATTATTTTATTTAGATTTCATTTGTGACTATTATAGTCAATAGGAGGAGAAGACTTTGAGTGAGCTAGCTGGAGATTCAAGAGAGAATTCTGATTTTAATCTTTCTTCTTACATATAACTACATTTCATAGTTTTTTTTTTTTTTTAACTTCAGTTGTTCAGTTGTAGTCCAATACCTTGTCAGTCAACGGCCCCACGGTCCACGGCCCCACAAACGTATTAATCTGGCTCGCAAACCATTTCTCTCATTCGATCGATGTATAGCCTTTTATCGCTATAAACTATGAGTCACAATTCTTTGTAGCAGCTGCTCCTCCCTCGGCGCTGCGCTGGAGCGTCTCCAATGCCCATGCCAACTCGCACTAAACTTTACAATTTGACTTGAACAGAGAGGTACAGTATGAGCGGGGGAAAGAGACGTGGGCTTTGGGAAACACGTGGAAGAGAGGAGACCGTACTGTGGACGTTAAAGCTGTGCTAAAAGTGGCGCTAATGTGGAGCCAACTACAAGAAAACAAACTTCTCTAAGGTTTTGCATTGGTTTGGATTTTTTCCTCCACAGAGCTGTCATCCCAGATCAGCAGCTAAAGGTGAAAACACAGGTCAGGTCTCACTGCAGTGTAATAAAGCATTAACATGACAGAGTGAAGCTCTGACTGTATCCATGTGAGTAAAGATTGACACTGTATGAGTACAAATATTACTATCATACTATACAAATTGTACGCTCATATCAAGCTTGAATTGATATCAGCAACAGCTAACAGGTCTTTAACATCAACATTTCATATCAAAATAATATTACCATATATAGTATTCCCATGCTGCTAAGCATTAATGTGGACTCAAAGTATTTCACATGCAGCATATTTGTGCACAGTGTCCACAAATAACATTACAAGGCTATATAATGCCATTTGATTTTTAAATATAAATTTTACGTTACTTGGTCCCTGAGCGTCAAAATTCGGCCTGCAACTCAAACTAAGTTTGACACCTCCTGTTTTAGAACTTTTGCCACGCGCCTCTTAGTCGATTGGGATGGCATGTCTTTAGTCGACCAAGAACACAGCCCTAACTCTCTGACTGCTGGAGGAGGATGCTGTCCGAAATCAGGACTAGACTGGACTTCCCCAACTGCGCCACAATCCGCTGTTCAGCGGCACAAGCTCATTCAGCCACAAAACTGTAACTGCCACCACTGCTCCAATGAGAGACACAGGAAATACTGTCATTCCCGCTGCTGCATCAAACTGTTGAAAACTGAACAATCCTATTTGAACAGTCCTACGCAATATTCTCTTCATTTTTGCACTGTTGGTAAAATTGTACATAAACCTGTAAATATAATGTGGAGTACAATAATTCATTTCATCATCTCTGGGGTTTAGCTCATAATAAGACAGATGCATTGCAATTCTTCCTGATACTTGTGTTTTGTCAGTAAATAGGTTTTTAGTCCAAATTCCATGTAAAGTTTAATCAATGAATCCTCGGGCACTGTGACAGGTCAGGTGAGATGTTTGTTGAGAATTGTAGAAATTGAGGATTACACCGACATGGTGTTGAGAAGTGTACAAAGTGTGCCATCAGGCCCACAACACTGGCCACAGCAGTCGCTTGCACTTTACATGTAAAAATCCATAATCTTATATGTTTTTGTTTTGATGTTGACATTGCATGGCCATTTCTAATCATGTTCTTCATAACATAAGAAACCAGTTTGGCCTCCCAGTATCATCAGATCTAAAACTGACTAAGGTCTAAAAGAGGTCTAAAATGAGACTACACATATGCTTTACAAAACAAGGTCTAACCCAAAAGAGGAAAATAATTTTAACTGACAGTTGAATCCGCGTACCACCTGAAGAAGGTCCACATACCACAGTTTGGGAACCACTGTATTTATAACATGAATTGACTTAATTGATGAATTGAAAAACTCAAGTCATAACATTTAGGTCATATATCACATATTATATATTATATATTAAATACATATATTATTTTTAAAACATAAGATATATTATATATTATTATTTTTGTAACAGAAATGTCTAATACCCATATAGTATCATATATTAACTTATTAATTAAGGGCAGGGCCATTTTTTTCTCATATTGATCCATATTAATTCCCTGCACATAAACAAAGCACTTTTAATCAGAATCAAAAAGCGTTTTTTTTTGCCATTGTCAGTAAACAAAATTCACAACATAGGAACTTGTTTCGTCTTAAAGCTGCAACATACAACAATGAATAATAATAATAGCAAAGTGTATCAAAATCAAAAGGCATGCATAAATTAAGAATTTACTAATAAAATAAAAATAACATTGGTCTCAGTATGTACACAAAATTTACAGATGGTTGGAAATTTTAATCATTGCCATTTAACACAAAACATTTCTAAGTTTGAACTTTGGTACATAACGTTTGTAATTTAACTGACTGGTTTAAGTTAAGATCTCTTGATTAAAAGGAGCAAAGCAAATAAATGGCAATTAAAATGGTAAATGTTCACATTTATATAGCGCTTTTTCTAACTTAAAAGGCAATCAAAGTGCTTTGGACACACATTCACACACCAGTGTACATAGAAACTGGAAGCAAGGTGGGTTAAGTGTGGGAGCTGTGATCGCAACGACAACCTGTGGGCAAGAGGATCTGACCGCTCTACCAAGGATGTTTAAGTTGAGAGCGAGATTCGAACAGCCGACATTCTGTGCTACAGCTGCATTACAAATGACTGAATCTCAAGCTAAATAAACAGGCTATTTCGGAAATCCAACCCCCGAAAGCTGCAGGACCAGACGGTGTTTCTCCTGCCACATTAAGACACTGCGCAGGAGAGCTGACCCCCGTCTTCACAGAAATTTTTAACACCTCCCTGGGGTCATGCCACGTCCCAGCCTGCTTCAAGTCTGCCATCATTGTCCCTGTCCCCAAGAAGCCCCAGATCACTGGACTTAATGACTACAGGCCAGTGGCACTGACGTCTGTAGTCATAAAGTCATTTGAAGCGTCTGGTCTTGCCCCACCTCAAGTCCTTCACCTCCTCCCTGCTGGACCCCCTGCAGTTCGCCTACAGAGCCAACAGGTCTGTAGACGACGCCATCAACCTGGCACTCCACTTCATCCTTGCAGCATCTGGACTCCCCTGGGAACCTACGCCAGGATCCTGTTTGTGGACTTCAGCTCTGCATTCAACACCATCCTCCCTGCTCTGCTCCAAGGACAAGCTCTCCCAGCTCAACGTGCCCGACTCCACCTGCAGGTGGATCACTGACTTCCTGACGGATCGGAGGCAGTGCGTGCGGCTTTGGGGGAAGAATGTCTCAGACACTCGGACTATCAGCACAGGATCTCCACAGGGCTGTGTACTTTCTCCTCTGCTCTTCTCCCTGTACACAAACTGCTGCACCTCCAGCCACGACTCCGTAAAATTGATCAAGTTTGCGGACGACACCACCCTCATCGGGCTCATCTCGGACGGGGATGAGTCTGTCTACAGGAGGGAGGTGGACCGGCTGGTGTCCTGGTGCAGCGGTAACAACCTGGAGTTCAACGCCCAGAAGACAGTGGAGATGATCGTGGACTTCAGGAAAGTCACAGCCCCCCAGCCCCTCCTCATCATGACAGACTCCCCCCATCACCACCGTGGACTTTTGCTTCCTCTGCACCAACTTCACCCAGGACCCAGGACCTCAAATAGGAGCCCACCATCATCTCCCTCATCAAGGCCCAGCAGAGGATGTACTTCCTGCGGCAGCTGAGGAAAGCCAAGCTGCCAGCGCAGATGATGGTGCAGTTCTGCACGGCCATAATTGAGTCCATCCTCACCTCCTCCATCACCGTGTGGTACGCTGGGAGCCACAGCCAGGGACAAACAGAGACTACAGCGCATTGTGCGTTCTGCTGAGAAGGTGATCGGCTGCAGACTTCCATCTCTGCAGGACCTGTACGTCTCCAGGGCTCTGGGACGAGCAGGTCGGATCACAGCTGACCCTTCTCACCCTGGACATGGTCTATTTGAACCACTCCCCTCAGGCAGGAGGCTACGGTCCATCCGGACCAGAACCTCCCGCCACAAGAATAGTTTCTTTCCCTCTGCCGTTGGACTCATGAACACTTCTAAACACCTGCCACTTTAACTGCAACTATTCAATCCACTCACTGCACTGTCACTTTCTGCACTACAACTGTAAATTTAACTGTAATTCTTGTGTACATAGTAATGCCTATTTTTATGTGATACTATAGTAATTTCAAATTGTTTCTTAATGCATGCCCTTTGGATTGAATATATGTTGTTTTTATTAATGATCAGTGTTTTCTGTTGCACCTTAATGCATAATTCCTATGTTTGAGAATTTTGTTAATTGACCATGGCAATAAACCTTTTCTGATTCAATTAAAATGTGATTAATTGCGCAGATCTCAAGTTGCCGATCTGTTAGAATTAAGTCAGTGCCCTTTTTTCTTTTTTTAAGCATCGCTTGCTAATGAGCAAACAACAATGACAAATTGATAACGCAACACACCGGTGCTTCATTTCACACCAATGTTGTTTATATTTCTATTATACAATAAATCTTAAATGTCTGAAATTTAAGCCAAAAAAAATGAATGTGTTCTAACAAGATTAAGAGCATGTCCCATAACATGTTTGTTCTCAGTTTTGGGTCATGAGTCATGAAAGTTCCAGTAAGACTAAAGAGCTGAGGCCATTTAACAATCACTCTGCATTTAATTATTGGTAGTCAGTGCTGAGAAAAATAATTAAACATCATTGATCTAGACAAGAAGCCTTTAGTTGAGAAGTGAGTCAAACGTAATATGCATTTTGAGGTGAAAAAAATAAATAAAAAATTACCTGTTTATAAATAAAGTGAAAAGAATGAAAAGAACTTGGTACATACATTTTAATGTTTCTCCAGCATAAGGGATGTGGAGCTTGAAACGATCACAACATGGTCCAGGAGTCAACGATGTACATCTGATCACAAAATAAATTTACAGTCAGCATCTAAATTATTCCAAGCAAAATAATACATATTATATACATAATATATTCTGAATCTACGAAAACCACAACTCATCCATTAACAGAACTGAGAGAAAGCTCTCTGTTCAAAACAATTGTAACGTCTGTTTCTAGGTGTCAACATGCATTTACAGACTGTTTTTGATTATCTTGCTTGGCAACCACAAATAATATGTTAACACTAACCCCAAAAGCACTTTAAACTGATTTAATTTAGAACAGGGATTTGCATTGTGTTCGCCCACAAGACACCTTGCCAGTGCCAGAAGAATCCAGATGGGAGAATGCAATCTTCTTAAATGTGTCTTTGCAGTGTCAAATATTAAAACAGCGTAAACTTTATGGGCATGATGCATGCAAGTTTCATGTCCTCCAAGAACGTTAAGTTTGCACTCTTCAAAACCTTTTGCTCGCCCTTGTACTGCATACCTCTGGCACAGGTACAATAATGACTCTCTGAAAATATTGAGTGTCACTCGTGGTCGAGTGGATAGCCCATATGCCAGTGTGGTTCAATTCATACATCACTGTCCTTTTAAGTAAAGCCTACAGGCCAAAAGAATCCTTCAAAAAAATAAATACATAGAAAGAAAGAAAATATTATTGAAAGTGCTGAGGTATTGTAGTGCTTGTTAAATTTTGTAAACTGTGTTGTGAATTTGTTTTGCTGCGATCAGACTCATGAATATGTATAACCAATTCAAGCTCTAGTTTGTCCTGAGACGGGTTCTGTCACATTGGCGATTATGCATGTATGCCTAGGAATGTACTATGTATTTCTCCATTATACTTCTTTAATTAATTTGTTTATTTGAGTGTGCTCTTGATACAAACTCAACTGACAGCCCCACTAGAACATTGAAATACATCTAAATGCAGCATTACAATAAGTACACATGAAATGACATTAGCACCACTCAAAGAAAAACGAGGACAAATAAATTCACCCAGTTTTGAGGTCTGTGACACGGAGGCAGTTTGTGGAGTCCAGTCCCACTCGTCCATTTCGGACCACATTGCACAGCAGCGGCCGAAGCTCCGGTGTGATCCGGTGCAGTGCCACTTCAGGAGACATATTGTTCATTCTGTACAGTTTATGTGATCTGTGGACATATAAAACGGGCTATATAACACTGTTGCTGCCACAGGAATTACAATACACACGAGTAGGATATAGTAGGCTGTTCTGAAGCAGTGTAGGCAATAGGACAGACAAAACAACTGTGAGCGTTGCATTTCTGTCAAAATTAATGAGCATGAAAATCCTTCGAGTTATTATGAGAGCTAAGGCACTCGTGATTAGCGTGCGTTAAATATTCTGAATCAGAACAAGTTTTATTCATCCCCGAAGGTAAATTATTTTCGTTAGACATGCAACCGACCAGCAGAAGAAAAACGAATTCTCCTGTTTAATGCAAGCCCTGAAATCTTTCTGCATCATACGGGATGCCACAATGAAAATACAAACGCGTTTCTTCATAATTATATTAAAAATTTGAAGATAATAACCTGAACAAGTTAAAAAGTCAAATAAGACCAATGTTTACTTCTTCTGCTCAACATTTCCGGGTAATTTGTTATATGGGTCCTTTAAAGGGCCATTAGATACCTGTTTCTATGCCTGTACAGAAATTATTTCTTTTATGCGTTTAAAAAGTGAAAACATCAATTAATGTGCATTAAAATGCAAATATAGTAGCATACCCAACTAGAAAACAAATGCATTAAGATAAGCATATCATTTTTATTTAAGATTTCGAACAAATCAAAATAATACATCACGTGCAGGAGAAGGAACGACACAGACCGCTGCCAAATTTGTAAAAGTCAAAGTAAGCAATACATATCTATATATTTATATAGCTATATATATATATATATATATATAGAGAGAGAGAGAGAGAGAGAGAGAGAGAGAGAGAGAGAGAGAGAGAGAGAGAGTATGAGAGAGAGAGAGAGAGAGAGAGAGAGAGAGAGAGAGAGACAGAGAGAGAGAGAGAGAGAGAGAGAGAGAAAAAGAGAGAGATTTGTTTTGACAAACGAAAAACAGGAAATGTATGTACATGTTCGGAGGGAGTTCTGTTGGAAAAAGTGCTTACAAAGCAATGCTAACTACAGCTCAGAATTATTGGAGATCAAAAAAGAGCTACAGACTGTTTTTGACATCACCATCCCTCCCGATTTCAGAACTATGTATTTGGGCCTCAACACTCCTGCCATGGACTTTTTGGAGCATACTGTTGGTGGCAGAGAAGAAGGCCATTATGAAAAAATGTATGACACAAACTGCTCCAACAATAAATGACTGGACCAAAAGTGTTTGTCTCTGTATTGTGTTCTTAGTTCTGGGTTTTGTGTTCAACTTGAAAACAAATATTTAAAAAAGAAAAGGAAAAAGTTTATAAACATGACATAAGAATAAAACTGAAGTCATTATTCCTTCATACTCGGCTTCTAGTAGCCTCAGTTGCCCTGTGGCAGCTGAGTGATGCCCTGTGGCAGCTGACTGATGGAAGCGAGGCTGCCATTCTGCGCCATCTGCGTTGGTGGTGGCCGGACGGGCTCACCACTAACCCTTTACACACAGTGCTTTCATACGGAGCAATGTGGGTAACGACAGAACTTGGTCCGAGCCTCCGACATTTAGATTGGTGGACAAATGCTCTACCTGCTGAGCTCCATTAATCTGAACACAACTTCGTCAACAGAATTTTGACTATGACTCAACTGTAGTCAAAACACCATTTAGACGTTTTTTAAAAAATGGTTTGAGCCCAGTTAAGCCTGGATGTACACTTGGTTTGGTCCTGGTCAAGAGCAGGTTTAGTTTTGGGTTTAGTCGCAGAAGACCACAAGCAAACGAAAAGGAAAAGAACACAAGATAAGAAAGAAAAACATTTAAATGGATCTTATGGGAGTCCAAAGCTTTAAAGTCCACGCTCACATGCACACTGCATTAAATAAAAATAAAAGAAAATGGGACTAAACCTGGACTGGATCAGGACTACAACAGGACCAAACCAAGGCTATGGCAGGATGAAACTGGGATGACACCAGAACCAAACCACCCAACCACCACCATATATACTCCTTTTGACTGACTATGTTCCATTAACAATATAAAACGACACAAAACATCATTCCTCAAGTGTTTTGAAGCTAAATTTTTCAGCAAATCATGAAAGAGTGTGTCTAAACCGGACCAGTCCCGATCCTACTCACTGTTCAATTTGGTTTCTGCCATACATATGGAGTCATCATTTGTGAGGGATCCCAAATAATCATGTGACTGATTTTGAGGGTGATAAACACACCATGAAATATAGACTGAAGGTGGAACTAAAGTTGATTGCATTTTGTCCCTTGTCTGTGTGGGTTACCTGTAGCTAATTAACTGTGTAATAACTCCATCATGCTGGTAATATGGTGACAAAATATGCTACAGGCTGTGAATTTGTTTATTTACTCTCAACATTTGGGTTAGCATAGATAGCTTGAAATGCTTATGCAGTATTGTGACGATATGCATTAAGAATATAATACAAGATTTGCCGTTTCAAAGACGCGACTGGTTTATATTACAAAGCGAACTTGCAATTCAAGTGTATACATTCCAAAATACGTGAAAATTTAACAGTTTAGGGTCGATGTTTACTCCAGTGTTGACATTTCCAAACTTTGCCTGCTTCTGCTTATGTCCTTCAAAGGACCCAGAAGTAGCTGTCTATGTGTATGCCTGTAAAATTGTGAACGTTTTTGTCTCTGAATTTTATATTTCGAAGGGTTTAATGTAGTATAGTGGATATTTTAACCACAATATTAAATATCTATACACACTGTAAAATATGAAGTCTCCATGCAGCATTTTATGAACAAAAATTATTCCGGCAGAAGTTTGTCACTGTAGCGCTGAGCTAGAGCTGATCTTTGAACACTGTTATTACAGTAAATTGTTTTCGTCGAGTTGGCGGTGGCTTCTGCAAGTCTGCAAGTCCAAGGTAAATCCGACACAGTTCCTCCCAGACTTCTGTGGCCACGTGGATATGACAGGGACAATGCATTTGTATAGCATATATTATTTTGACATGGACAGCAGTGTCGTCTGTCTGTTCCACTATTACAACACATCCCACTATTAACCTACACTAGCCGACTAACAAAATGACATGGAACATCCTGCATGTCTGCTGAAGATAACAGCAGTGTTTATCAACCATGCAGTTCATTGCAATGTCATCATAACCACTTTTACTATGTCATTTCTCTCCTTGAGTACAGTTTTACAATTCTTCTGCAGTGTCTTTGAAGACTCCTTTTTGCTTGTGAAGTGAAGACAATATGCTCTGAGATGTGTGTGTGTGAGAGAGAATTGAGCCATCCTACAGCCAGCGGCCCAGCTTTCCAAGTGTTCTTCTGACTAGGAAGAGATTTGAGGAGATTAACTCTCTAGCATTAGCTCTGATACAAGCAGGGGATTGAATTAATTACGGGCTCTGCTGCATGGGGTAACACACTGTACATTGAAACAAACCCTATTTACACCCCCAATAAACTTGGCACCTTTCCAACTCAGCCCCTATTTATACCGTCATTTGTTTCTGCCAAGTACATGCAAATGTGTGAGATAAATTATTTCAAGTATTTGTGGACTTAATAAGATCTACATATTCTGGCTGGAATGGCCCAAGGAGCTGTCTCTGCTCCACAATTTATCCTCTAGATTTAGGATTTTATTCTATATAGTGGACAGATAATCTTATTTGTGTAAATATAAAGTTACTACCGTGTTTTATCTCAATGTAATCCAAGATTTTGTGTCTTTCAGATGATATCGGACACAG
This sequence comes from Chaenogobius annularis, assembly GCA_015082035.1. Classification (NCBI taxonomy): domain Eukaryota; kingdom Metazoa; phylum Chordata; class Actinopteri; order Gobiiformes; family Gobiidae; genus Chaenogobius; species Chaenogobius annularis. Next base: position 2,315,995 of record BJKM01000006.1, on the reverse strand, counting down.
CTCTGGATGTGATTGTTGTGGGCTCCTGTATGACTGATTTGGTGAGGTGAGGAAATAAACCTAAGTAATGTTTTCTTAGTTACTACTTAGTTACTTCAAACTGTTCAATGTTCTTGCCAGAGACGTTATGATTAGAAAGTTGTTGAATAAACCATTCAGAAGTTTCGAAGCTTCGTAGGTTTAATATTGTTTCCAGGAAATAGTACTTTTTGGGTGTAGATCAGGAGTTGTACATCAAAAGGTATTATTTGATTGTCATAGGAAGTATGGTAAGTATTACTAACTAAAGTGTATCCATTCTTTTTTTTCTTTCAGTACAATACATCAAACCATCCCTATATTTTCTTTTCAAGTGTTTTATTTTTTACACTTGTGGAAAATGTGGTATAATGTCTTAAAGGGTGTTTTCCATGGACAGCACAAATCTGTCTGTACTAAAATAAAGGAAGTGGGTATTTTTATTTTAGAATACTGCCTTTGTTATAGTAGTATTGACCTACTACTATTCATTTGTAACAATTAAAACAACTAAAGTTCAAGCATTAAATGTGTGTTAATCTTTGAGTAAATTACTGCTGAGCAAAATGTCAGCATTGCATCATCCCTGCATGTGGCCAGATTTGTTGAGCCGACAAGGATCCTTTCCCACAAATTGTTAGTCATTCATTGTAGCACAGAAGGCTTAGTTGTAAACAATTTTGCTCTTGTATTTACCATAACCTTTGTGACGACATGACCTAACAGTAAGATGTAAGCTTGACAAGGCTAAAACCCATAAAATACCTTTATATGTTTGGGCATACCGGATATTTATCTGCCAAGCTGCACCTTGCTGCCAACAACCTAAGAACAACCTCTATTTGTGAATGTTTCAATTTTACTTTGGTTATCCTTCCAACTTTCCAACATGTTATCAACAAGCGTATGCCTTTCCCTGTTTAATGCAACTGTTAGCTCATTAGAAATTCAAATGGTGCTGTTACTGGATGCTTTGAAGGGTAGGCGTTCTCAATTAAGATCCTAATAGGCTAACGGGAAAGGGCTTGGTTTTTGGGGTGGTACAATGTTGTTTTTTTGGATGGAGGTCAGAATGGAAAAGGGAAGGGAGTTGTTGGAATACAGCCCTTCAAAGTGATATGTGCCGCTTTGAAGTAAAAATCCAGTGGTCTTGAACAGCCAATTTTTGAGCAGCAAGGAACGACAGAGACTCCTGTTTTTAAAAATACCATCTTTTCTGCATCTGCTTTGGTCCTCTTGGCGATTTTGATTCCAATGCTAGGCTATAAATGTCACTAATTGAGGCTGTAAAACGCACTGTACTTATCGTTGTTGCAGACTGTTTGGTTGTAAAAGGTTATGCCGAATTTTCTGCTTCCATGAATGTACATAGGAGAAGTAGCAGTTAAACTAAACCTATTGACAAAGAAGTACAGTGCCCCCTACTGCCACAGCACAATGCTCAACTCAACAAACTCAACTTTAAAGAGTAATTTTGAAAGCCTCTCATTGTTGTAGTTTCAATCCAAAAACATAAAATACCACAACTGAACAGAAACAACATTTGTATACTCTAAACTGTACTGCAAAATGTGGTGGTAAAATGAAATACAATAATTGGTTTATGACAAGCGTTCGCTGTTTAAATTGTTTATTTCAGTTAATACATTTGAATACATAACTCTAGAGTCTATTCTGCTCAGTATTACACAAATCTACACAGTAATTCTCTTATTTTTTTACTTACAAATAAATGTCCGAGATTGTTTTGCCGCTTTGCCATGTCCATAATTGACTGACAAACAAGACAAGTGCTTGTATTGGTATGAACTGTTTCAGTTCAGACTTTGTTTTTCCACACGTTGTCCACTTCCCGTCTTCTCTCACTCACAGCTGACTCGAACAGTGGCCGAGGGAAATGAGAAACAGCCTTTAAGCAAACATATCACGTCACAACACACCTGCTTTGGCCCTTTGGTCGTGTGAGAAAAATCTCTTTAACAAACTGTTTTCCGTCAACAAGCAGACAACATTCTTTTTGTTTGTACAGTTTGTGAATGTGGAGATTTTAGATACTTACAACATTATTATGAATTTAAATGGGTTTATCACACATACGGCAAGCAAGTCCCTGCTTACTATATAAAACAAAATCTCCTAATGTTTTAAATATGTATGAATGAATCCTACATTTACAAAAAGCTACAAGGTTTTGTTTCTTTATGTGTCGCTTTTGTAAATTACATTACATCAGTTTTAAATTTTGAATTCTCTTGCTCCATAGTTCAAGCTGAAATTCCCACCATTCTGACACAAGAAAATATTACAATAACTACGTATTCCAAGAATAGTTACGTGGAGGAGGCGCGTGTGAGTCTATTTACATGAGTTCAACCTTTGTTCTGCTTCCTTGTCTGCACTGTTCAGGCTCAGTGACCCTGTATCCTACCATAGCTTTGGGCATTTCACTATGTTCACAGGCTACGGCAAAAACAACCGTATTTACAGCAATGCCATCAGTCCACTATAACTTACTGGAAGAGCCTGAGCAAAGTTACTGTAATGGCACACCTGCAACATTGACCGTAGTGTATAAACAGCTGACAAAAACAGGGACATGACAACATTTTACCATCCATTTGGCTCCTGGCTCTGACCGCGCGATTGTGATGTTCAGTGAAAATGAGTCTAACCAGTGTCTTAGTCATTGCCAGCTTCAGTTTTATGATTGGTTAATTCAAGACGATCTGAGGACTCCCACCTGTTGCACTGAAGCCTCCGGGAGATGGGCTGGGCCTTTCCCAGCCCTAGTGAGTCAGGTGATACTGCGGCCAGTGTCATCTTGAAACATCTTTGGCTTTAAGAGGTTGCATGAGGTGTACAGTTGGGTGCTCATACTTTGTGTTGCGTGATACTGCATTTACTGCAACCGAGAAGGAAGGATGGGAGGAAATACAAATTATAAACAAGCAAACAACTGACTTATTTCCAGTTAATTCCCACCGTATTACAGGGCTCAGTTCACATATCAGTTAACCGGGCTTTCCTGTCTGTCGTTTCCTCATGGATCTATGCTTTTCCTATGCATTCTTTTTAGTAAAATGAAACATTCTTTGTTGATTGTTTTTGCGTGTACTTTGATTGCTATAAAAGGCTTTGAAACCAAATTAAATCAAATCAACAAAGAATAGAGTCTGCACATATTAAAGCCTGGTTTATTAATACATATTTTTGTTTTATGTCATAGCCAGGCACCAAGATTACCTAAAGCAGGGGAAACTATCCATGGTCACAAGTTCTTCATCGGGTTTGGCGGTAAAGGAGCCAACCAATGCGTACAAGCTGCAAGACTGGGTGCAGAGAGTGCAATGGTCTGCAAGGTAAATAACAAGTCTTAGTCAGTGATGTACAGCGCGTACCTCTAGTATATTTAGTACATTTTATGTCTGTCTGTGTTATTATATAGACAAGTGTCAAATACATGAAGTTGACAGAAAATAGGAATTGTTGATGATTCTTATCACAACTCATGAGCCATGAGTTCGTAACTCCAAATACCTTGTAGCTTCATTTCACAACTTAAACTCACTGCACATTGTTTTCTGTTGATCAATACCATACTGCATGCATACACCACCCACACTTGTGCTCCTTCAAACAGGCCTATTCCCAGACTATACAACCCCAAGTCTCCAATCAGTGGGCTGAAAGTAGCCTTTCAACCTGAGCACTAAAGCAACGAAGCCCCACCTCTGTCAGAACAAAGAGGCCCGATCGATAACAGCGCAGTGCAGGAGGAGCTCTCCGGGCATGGGGAAACCCAAAAATAGACACCCGGGTTTGACAAAAACATCCAAGACACAAGGCCGCTCTTCAAAGAGAATGGGGCCAAGCAGCCAATACCAACCCAACCCATTATCACAGCCAACTGCAAGTGCCCGAGTTTTGGCAAATTTTTTGAAAAGCGTGGGTTCGTTTTAGAGCCTCGGGGCAAGGTGGGGACCCCTTGAACAACCCAAAGTAGCTACAGATGTGGACATCCCAGTGCTGAGCTGGCGAGGAAGGCAAACGAAAGCGAGGTGGGCATGAAGAGGCGTGAAGGCGGGGTTATCTTGTCTTCAAGGCTTGGCGCAGCTGGTTGTGTGTTTTCACGTATGTGCATTTTCTTGGCTATGTCTGTTTATTTCTACACTTTTTTGTCTGCGGCACGATGCCAGTATGCTGGCAGGGCACACGAAAAACCAACCCAACAGAGGTTTGAGTAGACCACTTTTCAAAAGTTGCCGCTAACCAAGTCTGACCTTGCTTGACTCTGTCTTTGTTGTAATCGTTTTGCCTTCTGTGTTATGTAGGTTGGAAAAGACTTCTTTGGAGACAATTATATCCAGAATTTCAAGGACAGCGGTGTGCACACAGGTAACACAGAGTTTTATTTTTGCAGTGCATGCAGTATTCATTTTACACAGTATGGAGCCTTTTGTCTCCAGCGGATGTTAAAACACAGTAAAACATTTGTATCTAAACTTTTTTCTATTGTTTTCTTATTATATAAATTTACATGTGAATAGCTTATATTTGACATAAAACCAAACAGTGGTTTGTTGGTGGTAGAATTAAATCGATTTTAATTTTTTTAAATCGAGGAGATATATTCTGACAGTGTTTACCATTTGAGTCTTTTTATTCTGACATATTGTTATGGTTTTCCATACCCCAAAAATATAATAATATGAATAAGTGCTCGTCATTTATTTCATGTGTAAAAACATGATGAATGCTTTCAGGGTTGTCTCTTTTATCCTCTTCAGAGTTCGTACAACAGACCTCGGATGCTGCAACTGGGACAGCCTCCATCATTGTCAACGATGCAGGTAAATGCTTTCATTCTCCTTGTCACCTGCTGATTTTGAAAGCTCCAAGCTATGGGTTAGTGCTCTCACTCAAAAACACAAAGTTATCTTTATTTCCTCTTTACTACTTCTACTTACTTTTCTTACTTACTTTCTACAGACAATTACTTAATTTTAAGTGTTATAATGTAGACAAACCTGCTTGTCAGATGCCACAAATGTATATGATTTTTTTTTACCCTAGACCATTACAGTGTACTACAAAAGATGCTGTTTCTGATCACTTTTGTGTTTTTACCTTCTTTGGTCAGGGGAAAATGCCATTGTAATAGTTGCGGGTGCCAACATGCTGCTGAACACTGAAGATCTGAAGCACATTCAGCCATCTCTGAACTGCGCTAAAGTCTTGGTGTGTCAGCTGGAGATCAGTGCACAGACCTCCCTGAAGGCGATGTGTATGGCCCGGGACAGCGGAGGTGAGTGAGAGGCTCCCATGACACCCAAATATCTTGTAAAGTCATACATCTACATATTTTGTTCAGTGACTCTGAAAGTCTGAATGTGACCACATGAAGTGTTACTTTGACTTAATTTTCTATTAAATAAGATGTTTAAGTTATGATAAAAATAAATAATGATATTATGCCAATTACATTAAGTGCTACGAAATAAAAAATCTTTATACATTTCACAGCTTCACAGCATGATTTCACAGCAAATGAAAAAGGTGAATCTACATATCTCTGATGAAGCAAAGCATAGTAGCTTAGTGATTGATATAAGTAGACACAATCCTCATACAGTGTCCTCTGTTCATTTGTCACCTTTAGTCATATCCAGGTTACCGAGCTAATCATCTTTAACAGTATCCTATTAATAGAAGCCATGCGCGTCATCCAAGACGTCTGAGGAGCTCTTGGTCCTGCCACTGCAATGGCTCTCTGCGGGCTGCCAGAGCGTAGAGTCGCAGCAGAACCATGTTGCAGATGGGATACCCAGATGGCCTTGTGGAGCACCGCTCTCTCTCTGGTCCTTGGCCCCCTCCTCTCACTGAGGAGTGCAGCGGGATTAGGCTCAGCAGGCGAGAGAAGACGCTTGGCGAATGATGCCACCTCGATGTTGCCGCACCAGATCATTGCGTAAATGGAGTTCTCTGGAGAGAATGAGTGTTAATGGGTTTGGCGGCAAGGATTTAATGACGCGGGGGTGAAGCGCCGCTGAAATTACGCAAATGTCACCATCGAGCCACACATACTGAAGATGCCAGCCCTCATGCAGATACACTTGTAAAATAGGCATAGTCAGCATGAGAGGTATTTTAATTATATGATAAGGTAGTTTGACAATTAAACAATAATATATGTCAGCAAATACCAAACAATTTGCACCCTATTGCATATAGGAATAAATCACTTCTTACCAAAGCAGATATGGTAAGAGTTATGTAGTTGCACTCCTTCCTTCTTCCGTCTTCACCCCTCTTCCTCCCCCACTTCCTTGTCTGTGTGCGAAGCTGCTTTTTATTTCTCACCAGATGCAATTAGAGCCTCTTAAAGCCTTTTCACAAACTCACTGGTGACTCATTTCTTTTGTATCTGTGTCAGTATAAAACTGTGTGACGATCTCCATCTCTTTCTGTCCTTGTTTTCGTTTCACCTTTTGACCACAGGACCAAATTGCTGCAGTATTGAATTTGAACTGTTTGGCCTTTGCACACATGTGCCACCAGACTGAACTTTGAAGTTGAACAACTCCATAGTCATGACACACACCTTTACACGACATGAGTCAGTGCCCAGTGTTACCACATCTGTGCCAGCAGCATGTGCTTGTGTCTATTAAGTTTGTTTGTGTTATCCTGACACCTGGTGAACAGAACAGAACAGAGAGAATCTAAACTCTATAGCAGTGGATTAATAACACTGATTGACAACGCCTATAAAAATCAAAACACCCTTTCTAAAGAGTTTTGTTAAAAAAAAAATATTTATATATATAGTAATAATAATAATAATAATAATAAAGGAAATATGTGTTTTATTCGTCTTGTGCCATATTGGGAAAATGTGAGTATATTAGTATGCAGTTGTCTGAAACTAGATTTTTTATAATATCCTATTTGACACTAATTGAGTTGGTCAAGTTTAAAAGATTAGACTTCTTGACAATTCTACTCTGTTCTTGAAACGGATTTAGGTGAGTTTAAAAGAAAGTGCTTGTTTCATCCTTAAATTTGTATGTCAGTGACCTATGGCCCTTGTGTTGGATAGAGAAATGGTGGATAGTTGGATATGGAAATGAAGTGCAGCTTGTTTGACACAAATGTCAAGATGGATCAGAGCAGATGGAGCGCGTCCGTGTAACAGAGTGAGCATGTTATGGCCCGGGTTCACTTGGATATACATACATTCAGTACAGTCCAAAAACAGAGGGAGCGTTCACTCACAAGCCACCCAGCATCCACCTCAAAGCGCCAGGTGGCCAAAGCCCTGCGCTAACCCACGCAGCTGCGCTCCGACGGGCCCACGCAAACACACTTTTTGCACAACAGACTTTGATGTCACCAACAGCCAACATATATTTCCCTTGCAGACGCACATTCACTGGCACAAGGCTTTATTTTGTACACAGAGATATCAGAATTAATAGGGCTTATCCTCGCACATACACAGAAAGCCTGGTATTAGATGCATTAACGCCACGTTCTCATGAATATACATAAGACAGTTGATGTGCTGCACGTACAGCGGATTAATTTTGACAAATAGGGCTGCTCTCTCTCGCTCTCACTCATGTTCACTCGCTCTCCTATGCTCCTTAACGCTTAGAGAGGGTCATCTCACCCACTCACTGGCACAAGGTCTAACTAAAGAGGTAATATACATTGTCTGTACATACATACATACATATATATATATATATATATATATATATATATATATATATATATATATATATATATTAATAATATATATATATATATATATATATATATATATATATATATATATATATATATATATATATATATATATATATATAATTTTTTTCCAGAACAGCAGGGATTTGGCCCAATGTAAAAAGCCCTACATGTGAAAGTAGTACTCTGTCACCCAGCTTCTTATTTCAGTTCTAGTTCCAGGGAATACTAATTTAATCGTTAAAAGGTGGCTTTATATAGAAGCTTATGCACTTGCCCCTGAGAGCAGTTCCCAGAGGAAGCCCATCCGCTTTGTTACTATTGAAAGTTTAATTAAGGTAATGCCAGACCTTGACAGTAAGCCTGTATCCAGAGGGAGTAATTATAACACAATTGTACATCGTGTCCCGAAGGAGCATTGTCAAAAGCATTTAACAACTCCGACCTATTCTGTTTGCAGTTGTTAATTACTGTTTATTCCCTGACTGACCCTAAGATGAGTAGTTTTGACTCCATACCTAAATAAACTAATCTGTTATTTCTTGCAGTGAAGACAATATTCAACCCAGCGCCAGCAATCCCGTTCTTGGATGCAGAGTTTTACAGAGTCTCTGATGTGTTCTGCTGTAATGAGTCTGAGGTGATGAATCACACACACACAAACCACACATAAATAGCTAGCAACTTCATTCCCGCAATAATTACATTTACTGTACAGGAAGCTGAACTAGTCATCACTGGTGGCTAGAGCTGCCAAAACGTGTTTACCTTTTGTCATATAAAAACAGAGTCCGTTTGTACCATCTAAAAATTACTAAAGTAATTCAAGTTTTAAAACTTGCAAATTAGTTTTAAGCCTGGCAAGTTTTAAGCCTTTTTTTCTTTTTTCTTTCAAAAATTGAAACACCAACATAGAACAAAACATGGAAGAGAGAGCACAAAATTAAAAGTATATAATAATAATAATAATAATAATAATAATAATAATAATAATAATAATAATAATAATAATAATAATGATAATAATAATAATAATAATAATAATAATAATAATTATTATTATTATTATTATAATTATAATATAATAACACAAGCCACACACACAAAAAAGAAACAAAATTACATTTATGGCACATCCTGTCCACTGTACAAGTCCCACCTAGTCCAAATTCTGCCTAAAAGTTAATTTTTCAAACTTAGTCAGAATGTCATCTTTTCAAACGTCAGTTATAATTTCGATCCAGTCTTTAATTGTTGGTGCAGTTTGTGTCATTCATTTTTTGGGAAATGCCACACCTTACTTGCTCCAAGGGTAGTGTATTCATGGCAGGAGTTTTGAGGCCCAAATACATAGTGAAGTGGAATACCAATACTGAAAAAAAGTTTGCAGTACTTTGTTAATGTCAGTACATTTTTTATGAACAGTAGGATACATGATAATGTTGGGCCACATTTCTCCAGGAAGTAGTGAGTAGTGCTCACTTTTTTGCTATAAAATACCATGGCACATTTTGTTGTTCTCCATTGAGATGCATATACAGTATATGTTCCCATTCTTCATCTGTCAAAGCAAAATGACCTTATCTTTCCCACTTAATTTAAGATATATATATTTAGTAGAGTGGCTGTTCAGTTTAAACTAAACTAAACTATAATACATTTATATAGTTTAGATATTATTTATATGCCTTAATAAAGATTTCAGTCAGAGTGTTATTAATGGTCAGGCAAGCATATTTTCAAAGCTTCCTTCATTCTTAAAATGCTTTGTCGCTTCAAACGCAGCTGAGAAAACTTCTCGAGAACGACTGTAAACAGTAGAGGTTTCTGCTTCAGCTCCTAGGTCATGACCCCTGTCTAACACAGTCATAAAGCTCCACTGTAGCCTGCAGCGGAACATGTAACGCAGATGTTATGAACAGACATGTTAACCCACCCTTCTTTACAGTAAAAAAAACTGTGACATGGCACCTGAGTGTGAGGTGATGACAGATGAGTTTGGAAGGGCAGGGGTTGATGGGAAACGTAGTAAAAACAACAAGGCAGATGTGCTGAGGGCCTGAGTCAGCGTGCCGCGGGGATGAGCTGGAGGAGCCTGGTCTATTTGAAGTGGTGCTGCTGCTATATCCAGGTGGAGGACATGAAAGGGAGAGTCGACGAAAGAGCGACTTCTTTTCACTTTTTCACAAGTGTCAGGGATCATAGTAAAGTTATATATTATGCAGTGTGCAGAGATGGAAAGGTGGAAAGGGCACTACTCGGACTGTAGTGTTTTGAGCTGATAACGCCAATCATATAAATTCAAAATAATATATGATTCTGAAGACAGTCGAGAAGCAAAAATGTATTTTTATTTTATTTTATTATTTATTTAACGTCTGCAAATCAGTGCTGATAAGAGGCTAGACATTTACCAAACAATCGAAGGGTTTTCAAATCTAATCTGGCCTGAAGAGCATGCTACTATTATGTACAAGGACAAGACACGTAACCCACTTCGCTTACTCCTCACAGAATTCAGACAATCTGAAGGCTAATGTAGTTACAAACTGGAGGTCATCTGGAGTAAAAGTTGATAAACGGTTCAAGTCAAGAAGAAACCCTGAAGAAAATGAAAAAAGGGACTTCAACGTGAATAGCAGACAAAGTTTATTTTCTTTTGCTGTTTTTAAATGATAAAACATCTTGTATATTTATCTATATCTCCTCCTTTTCAAACTTCAAGTGTTTGGTAAATAGAATACCGGTAGTGTATGATATAATCTGTTATTCTACGGTACACAGAACCTTGAAATAGCGCAGAGTTTAGATTGCTAGCACAATTCACCTCACTCATATGCTCGTACTCAGAGGGAGGTAGATTGATTCTGGGCCCCGGTGTGAAGCCTGATGACTAACAAAACGTCTCCGCTGGCATCCAAGTGCAGTGCGGTGCGGTGGCTGCGGGCCCTAAAGCGCTGATACGCTCCACTGCCGTTTATTTTTGAACTGTCCAAGGTCATTGTTTCGCTCCGACAGATCACAAGGAGCGGATTCATCAGATCTGCATTCAGCGCGGTGTCAGTAGTGTTTCTGTGTGTTAATCCTCATGTACAGGTGTGTGTGTGTGTGTGGTCTGACTGTTGCATGCCCGGGATAATGGCGCGGCAGTGGGGGCTTCTGGTTGACAAAGTGCAGGTACTCTTTGATCCCACATACTCCGGCACAGTGCTTTATTCTGAATTGTCTTTTGATGTCCACCTGAAGACATTATGTGCCAAAACGGATTTATGTTTCTATCATCCGCAAAATCTCCACAGGAATTTCAAGGGAAAATCTGAGGTTTTTTTTTTTCAATGTGCATTTCAATGGGTGACATTTGTAAAAGAGCCCCATCTTTCATGTGTAATTGTGGCAGAAAATGAAAGGGGAAGGCACATGACATGCATTTAATCCGATCACAGTAATGTTGCAAGAATTGTTTGAGATAGTTATTTTTTTTTTTTGTTCAATGCATATATCTTCTCTTTGCATTGACGGAAGAAAAGACATGATTTTTTTTTAATTTTTATTTTTTTACAAAATTCATACCTGTAAGTTAATTATTCAAAGTCAAATACGATATATGATAATACTGCTCATGTGTGATTCATTTTACAGACATTTCACATTTGTCTGATAATTAAATCTCAACTAAAATATTTAAAGACACATTTTAACACATTTCTGTTGGAACAACATAATATCGTTATTCGATACTAAAAAATAAATAAATTAGGATATTATTTTTTTTGTCAATCTTCCCCACCCCTAATTATATTTTAGCTTGTATTTTTTTATTTCTGATGGAGTTTTGTGGGAAGTAAAACAATGGTTAAACTGTCTTTATTCCATGTTCATAATTGACAATATTTATTAATTTATTTGGATGTGTTTTCCTGACGTTTGCTAAGCCCAGCTCCAGCCGGCTGTCGGCTTTGTAGTTTAGTCATACTGGCGTCCTCTTTGTGAATCGCTCGCCTTTTGAGCACCGTCGAATCCTGCAAATCCTTCCCAGACTGTATGTGTTTTATGAGTCTGCTTTAGCATGGTCACTGTGTAATTAAGAGCTGAGTCACACCACAGCGAATAATATAAAACAGTCAGGCCAAGTAGGCAATGATCAACTAAAAATGGACTATAACAATTGTGATAATAGAGTAACTGGCATTTACAGTTCTGTTCAAAATCCTAAACAAATAGCGTAAAATAATAATAATAATAATAATAATAATAATAATAATAATAATAATAATAATAATAATAATATAATTATATTTAGAATAATAGTAATAATGATGATGATGATGATGATGACAATAATGACATTTCCAGATGTGGACTCCAAATTTTGAATCTTTCAGTTCAGTTGTAAATTCTCCATTTATGTTTTCACACATTAATGTATTTCAAGCCTCTTACTTTTATTACAATTATTGTTAATATAATGCAATAGTAGTACTTTTTTACTGCCTTGAAAGTTTATCATCTGGGGGAATTTCCATAAGCGGGTCTTTATTTATCCCACACCAGTGTTGGTTTTGCTGTTTCTAATTTTAAGTTAAATTAAACTGACTCCCTGGCTGTAGATAAGCTGTAATTAAAATACCTCCTGCGCGTTGTCCTAAGTAATTTCCCTGTTGTTATCATTTCAGGCCGAGCTGTTAACGGGCTGCCCAGTCTCCAGTGTGGACGAAGCAGAGCACGCCGGACAGAACCTGCTAGCTCGTGGTTGTGGGGCAGTTATCATCACATTAGGACCCCAGGGTTGTGTGGTGCTCCAGGCAGAGGGGTCCACCTCCAAACACATCCCGACAGAAGCAGCAACAGCAGTGGACACTACGGTAAAGTACAAGCCATTCATACAATGTCAAAATAAACTAAAATAACATTCTGTTGGTTATAATTTCTGAAAAATCAAGCATGTCTACATATTTTTTTGTAATTGATAAAAATAAGTAAATATGTAGTGTAATGTTCATTAAAATGTTAACTGTTGTAAATGTTCTTAAAATAAATTAATCACATAAAAAAGGACTTAAATTAAAGAATTTCCAATTAAAGAAACCCAAACTCAGAATATCATATCAAAATGTATTTCTCTTTCCAAGAAATATAATGAATTGTAATGATGACAGTCTATATTTTCTGTTGTTTGAGTTGACCTACTACTATTATTATTATGAATTCTTTTTTCTGCAGTATGTAAATTTGTTCACTCTTATTTTTTATATTTTTACACGTACACATTGATTTTTTTCAGCTACTGCATTATTTGATGTACCATGTGTTATTGAAAGACTTTTACTAATATTTTTATTGATTGATTTGTAACAGAAGCTTAACCTTATGAACAATTCTGCATATTTTTTAGTTCCCGGGAGAATTTTTACTCACTGTTCTTCTGAAACAACACATGCTCTGCTTTCCATTCCGAAGCCCACTATTGATTTATTTATGTCTCGTGAAATAATCAATTCTGGTACTTTTGCCGAGTGGAACCGTGGTCGTGCTGACCAGCCTCTGATTGTAATCTGCGATCAAGGCTTGCAGGGCTTGACTCATTTCACAGCGGGCTCTGAATACAGTTATCGTCACATGTACTTGAGTTAGTTCGTGTTTCCTGTTTCTGAGGTTTCCGTGGTGTATGTGTGTGTTAACCAAGCCAGTCCCTTCAACAGAGGTGATTAACTCTTTGTGTAATGGAGTGAATGGCTAACTTCACTATAGGGACTTTTACCATGTTGCAATTCCCCAGTGCTGTTGATTGCTGCTTAGTAAACCATGACTTAATCTCTTCCAACGCCCACTCTCATGAAAACAGAAATTATTGACAAATAAAAGTTTGTGTGTGGTGAAAACTCAAAAGTACTGGTACTAAAACTGGAATGAAGCAAGTCTATTTGGGTATTGTTTAGGAATCAGTTGCAAGTCTTGATGAAGTTAAGTTTAGTCTATAGTTCTTGATTCTGTTTTATATCGTTTTCTATCATTCATTTTTAGTTGTTGGTATTCCTTTTTAATCATTTTAAGATTAGTGTGTGAAGAAACCTCACAATTTAACAATTATTCATGATTATTGACCTAAAACTGTGAAATATATTAGACAATGGGAATGAAAGAAAAAATACACAGTGACCATCTTTTAATTTTATGTGATGTAAAGTTTTAAAAATGCATTTAAGTCTATATTTTTGGAGTATATATTGAATTGAAATGACTTCATTTGCATCTATAATTTGATGTCATGAAATTTTGAAGTCATTACAGTTGTGAGATGTGGGGGTTTTGTGACACAAAAGAGAGCATTTACTACTGAGAGTGAAGATTTTAGTGTCCAATCTGAGATATTGCTAGAACTAGAGTTTTTAATAAAGATAGAAAGAGAGAACACCAGATATCTTCTGAATGCACTTGGTGTCACTTTGGTAAGTCTAGAACAAAAGCCCCACTTTCTTGAATACCATCTGACTTTAACCACACAGTGAACAAGGACACAAAGAGCTGCCTTAACCGTCTCCCTTCCCATAAGCCCCAGGGGGAAAGGCACCCCTCTACGCCTCGTGTTGTGCCTTGTTGAGTCATCTTTTGGTGCATCAGTCAGCAGAAAACAGAGTCAAGTTTTTTTGTGGTGCAGTCGGTTGCTTGTCCCCACTGCTCTGGTAAACACACACACCACCTCCCCAGCCACGCTCCACTTTGATGGACCCATAAATCTCAGGCTGTTTAACTCTTTTGGACATCATAATCCCTGTTCCAGTAAGGCCTGTAGTTTTTACAGAGGAGAGCTCAAACACCGTCTGTTATCAAGATCATTATTCACCCCTATGGGAATGTTACACTTTATGCATGCTTTTCATTTGATTGCCAAGATACTCATTATTTTAACCAACATAATAACATAAAGAAAACCTGTCAAGAAGAATATATTTTCAGAAGGATATATTTTGTCAGCTGTGATTTGTTGCTTGTCTGTTTGTTAGTTTAGCTGATTTGTTTTGTTGTTGTCATTAATTGGTCAAATTACACATATTTTTGTTGCTGATTGTGACAAATTTCCAGTTTTATTATTACCCTTTTTTTTTTAATAGCAAGATGCTAATCTAGCAATGTCACACAAAATACTACTGGAAAGTACGAAAGAGATAGTAAAAACTAATATTTTTTTCCCAACTCAAAATAATAGTACTTCCTTTATGTTACATGTGGCCTTATCTGATTTTCAATATTTTTGACAACCCTACTGTGTATTCTCCTACAATTATATTTACTGTATTAGTGGTGGTGGCAGCCCTTTCCACTGCATTTCTTCAGTTGCGACGCATGAGTCACTTTTCTCACTTTACCGTTTCTATTGAGCCACGGTCCAGGGATGACCCACTACTGAATCTAACACCATTATCCTCACTGTAAAAAAAGCATTTGGTCACTTTGTTCCAGTAAACACAGATGGACTGTTTCTTTTTGCTCTGTCTGCTGACGCTGACTACTGTTTGCCGAATTATGTAGCCTCCTTTTGTCAACAACTCTTTGCTGCTAAAACTGTTTGCATAACACTTTTTACTTTGGCAAGAGATTTTATGGGCTGAGTCAGGCTTGTGAATCTGTTGGAAATACTTCTACTACTCATCTACTAAGTGTCTCCCCTAACGTTTTTGTTGTTTGTTTGTTCTATTGTACTAAATTGTGTACAGCCAAACCTAAGGAAAGATCAGAAGCTTTTGTGCGGACAGTTAGATACACACATATGTTTTAGCCCCAGCAGGACTTGGGTGGCCCTTATTTCCACTGTTCCGGGAGGTCTAGTCTAGGGTGAAAGGTAGACATTACAGCAGTGAAGTGGTGGGTCGGGACAGTCAAATTGTTCTCACATGACTGGACACTCAGAGGAACGCAATTGCTTTGTTCCTTCCTGGAAGCCTAATGTAAAAGAAGACATCAATCCAAAGCATTCTTTAACTTCACCATAACCATTAAAAAAAAAATTGCTCTCTAGCCAACAGTGTGATCACGTGTGAAGAGTGAGAGTGTGTATGTGTGAATGTCGCCATGCTATATTAGATTCTAGTGTTGAAATTAGCTATGGCTATGTGCACCATGATACTTTCATCAGATTACTACTATTACTACTATGTTAATCTGTTTGTTGTATCTGCCCCTATCAAATAAACGATACATAAAAATTAATCAATCAATACAATTTTATTCATAGAGCACAATTCATACAAAAGTGCAATTCAAAGTGCTTTACAACGTTAAAAACACATAAAAAAAACACAATGCAGTGTAAGTCACAATAAATAAATGAAAACACATTAACATGGTATTTAAAATGGTAAAAACCAAATAAAAGTATTTCAGTCATAGTTATTTATTTGCTTGGCCTTCCTCTAACATATCCTATTTTACTCCATCTTTTGGTGTGTAAAAATATGCGCAAAATGGATCTAAAAGAGATAAAAATTCACATAATTCTGATATATCAAATCAAAAAATGTACCATTGTTGAAATGCCAATCCAGTTCATAACTTCAGCTTTGTCTCGGTTTTAAGTCATTTTTAGACCAAAATCCACTCAATGTTTTATTGAGTAATATTTTTCTGAATGTAAGTCTTATCAAGTAAAAGTAATACACTTTTTTCAGTTGGGTCTGAGGCCACTAGGAAAACTGCCACATCACCAGTTTTAATTGCTCTCATCTGTTGCCTTTTGGCCAGATGTTTCTTTGCCTGTGCAGCATGACTTGCATCATCCTCAGTGTTAAATGGTGAGAGAGGAAAAGCATTGAGGATGGTGATGCAAGAGACTAATTGGTCTAATTAAATGTTTTTTTGATCTCGTGCTCTCTGGCTCAGTTGCCTCTGAACTGTGGTCCCCGGCTGATAGCAAGTCTTACTGGAAGCTTCCGGATGTGGAAGCCTCAGTGAGTCACGGCTGGCCCTTCAGTCGGCCTTTGCTCTCCCCAGGGCGTCTTTCATTGACAAAAGCTGTAGGCTCTAGGAACTAACGGCACGCAGCTCCATCTGTCACAGTGCAGTGAGTATCGTGTGCGCGCCGGGCCACTGGGCGAAATATGAAATAATCATACACAGG
The DNA here is from genome assembly GCA_015082035.1 of Chaenogobius annularis. NCBI lineage: Eukaryota > Metazoa > Chordata > Actinopteri > Gobiiformes > Gobiidae > Chaenogobius > Chaenogobius annularis. Next base: position 2,299,116 of record BJKM01000006.1, on the reverse strand, counting down.
TTTTTGAAAAGCTTTGAGGGTGCATTAACACTGAAGATGTGTGGTAGGATCCAAACGATCACGTCTATGCAGACATTGCATTTTGAAAAATGTAATTATTATAAGCCTTGCTGTTTCTAGCTTTGCACTTACAAATATCACTCTCTTTGTCATTTTTGCTGCCTGTGAGTTTAGGACCAACTTTGATTGGTGAGAATTGGCCACTTTACTCAAATCCCTGATTAAATTCCTCAATAGAGTATTTTTATTACCTTTGATCTCGATGAAGCCTATATATTGCCTACAGGATTGTAATTGTGTTTTGAAGATTTGCATAATTAAAACAGTGACTATATCATCTATAATAAGAAAAAATCTAAAAGTTGCAAAAAGATGCATAAAACATAAAACACATGTGGGCTACACTCAGTTGAACTTAAATGGAGATTTACAGTTACATTTTAGCACATTTCTGATGAATGGCAAAACTATCATTGGATCATTATTGAGAAATATCAAGATTTGTAATTTTTTTGGGTCAATATTGCCCTCTCCTACCAACCCTTAAAATTGTAAAGGAGATTAGTCAGCTGTTTTCCTTTGCACTAGCCCACTCTCTAACTCAACAGAACTTCTGGATCTCTAGTTTATTTGGTGAGCTTCTAAAGTGCCATCCCAATCGTGATCATCAGCTTGAGCTCCAGCAGAAAGCCGGCAGAGGAAAGGCACAGGGTCAAGACGGAGCGAGCGCACAGGGCAGCGAGAGCATCAGCGCTCATCCGCAGCGAGCGCTTGTGTCGTTTGATTGACAGGTCTCCAGATCTAACCTTCATCAAAGTGTGTCGAGGGCAGCGGCACCGCGGCTGAGCGGGGTAGCACTGTCAGCCTCACTGAGCCTCAGTCAGCGCTGCCAGGAGCGTCACATGCCACTCTCAAGTCAAACACACAAGGAGCAAGGAATCAAAAGTGTTCAATTATCTACCTGATGAACATTAAACGTTTTTGTAATTGTTACAACTGAGCAAGTGCACATTACTTTTGGATTGTATACTGCTACTTTCTTTATTATCTTATTGTAGACAGTTCTTAACTTACTTTATTATGCTCCAAAGTTTGATATTTTTAAACTTAATAAAAATAATCATAAAAATAAATGTTTTAAATTATTAAAATGTAATGCTAAAACATAAAAAGAGAAATGCAGTCAATGTATTGCCTTAATTGTCAAAAGCTGCAACCCTAATATTGTAATCGAGAAATTCTCAGATTTTGTAGATAATTTGTCTTCATTTAATCTAAAATGATATTGTACTTTAGTTCATCACATATCAATTAATTTGGACAAAACAACACTACTACATATAGGCTACCAAATGCATACATAGTTTGATCAAATAATCATTTTAGATGAAAATATATTCTATAAACAAAATTCTGATTTGATGGCGTGAGAGTCACATTTATTTATTTTATTTATACAGGGAAAAAAACACTCAATGAGAGAAACTCTTTCATGAGTACCCTGTTGAATACCAAACACATTCAAATTAAAAGTAATAATTTTTATAAATGTAATATAATTTAATGAATTGTTGACTATTTAAAAACATTTCAACTGACCTTGTTTTTTACACATGACAAATACTTTTGTTTTTAGCTTTCCAACAGTACTTATTTTTGTGCTATAAGTGTGTGGTTTAATCATCGCTTCACCACTAAATCACACAAAAGTGGTGGTGTCATCATCCTGACCACAGTGAGAACATGGGCATGAGCAATGTCTAAAATAGCTCCAAAGCATCACTACAGCTGTTCTTTCAGATTCTCAGACATAAGACATAAACGCACCTTGGACTGCTGCATGGAAATCCAACAGGCCTGTAAAAGGGTTCAGTTCTGATCTCACTCTTTCCAACGTCTTCCCAGTGAAGGAGCCACACCAGCTAGAGGGGGTGGGGTGGAAAAATGCTCCTCATAAATGTCACATCAGAAGAGGGTAGACTGTTCTGGTCTCTATCATTCTAAAACATATTAAATGAAGCCAACATTTATTTTACATCCTATCGTACTTGTAAATATATGTAATAATATTTTAAATCGAGACGCTCTACCTTTATCATTCAGACATAACCTGCCAAGTCTTACAATGGTAATTCCTTCACTTGTCGATCAAAGCAGTGATCCATACAAAATCAGTGTTATGATTCCAGCTCAGGTCAGTGCATGTTTGCTGTTGCGTCCCATGGTGTTATAATTGAACTGTGGTTTGTGAATAATTAGGAATAATCCAAAACCAAAGCATTATAAATAATAATATATTGTCTTATCCTTCCAACACTGGTGGAAATGTAATTACAAAAAAACTCCCAATGCATATCTATAATAAAAACAAAGCCTGATTGTCCTTGGTGCTTTTCATGACATGCCCCTTAAATGCCCTGCTAAGGTCAGGGTAAGGGCCTGTTTTCTGCCCCTTTTTACTTACTCATCTTCTCAGCTGTCATCCTCTTGATCGGTAAAACCTGACAAAGGGGTTACTTTGAGGTTACAGAGGGTGCTTGCAGAAGTGCCTTGAGTCGAAGAGAAAGAGTGCGATGAAGTCTTCTTTTGAGATCCGAAGTGATGAGTAATGGCACGGGCTTGTGAGAACCGTGCGTCGGGGGCCATTTGTAGCCGTTCCCCCCCCCGCGTCCTGTTTGAGCCAACCCCCCAGGGCCCAGACGCACATTCCATCTGTATCAATAGATGAAAAGACAAAGGGATGATGATATTTTGGAGATTACCAAAACCAGTCATGAATAAGAAAATGTCATCGCCTCATTTCCTTCACAATAACTATACTATATTTGCGATAACTTATTGTGAAATAATAAAGTGTCTGTCACAATGTATTAAGTAATATACAGCATACGATCTTTTACATTGTATGTTAAAACTATTATTTTATTGTAAAATTATTTACATTTTATTATTTGCTTTCTAATAAATGTGTTCCTTTATGCAGCAACTGGCAGGCTTTAAGATTTACTCATGTTGATACAGGAGCAGCTACTGATAAGTGTCATAGCGCCCCCTACTGTATGGTCAATTTTGACATTAGATGATTGCAATTCAAGTCAGACATCTCGTCATAAACATTTATCACAAAATATGATTATAAACTCGTTTAATGTATTCTCAAACATTTAATTAATGCAAGTTTTATGAGGACTAAACTTCAAACAGCACTTAAACTGGGGATTAATTAATCGTTTAAATGAATAATAAAGCATCTTTATTCTATTTTTTAAAAATTTCTTTTCATTTCTTTGTAGGGTGCTGGCGACAGTTTCATTGGAGCACTGGGGTTTTACATGGCCCATTATCCCACAATGCCTTTGGAGGAGATGGCGAGAAGAGCCAATCAAGTTGCATCCGTGAGCGTGCGGACCATGGGCACGCAGACATCTTTTCCCTTTAAAAAGGATCTGCCAGCTGCATTATTCTGAAGCCATGAAAAAAAAGTAAATAGTTCTGAGTTACAGATCCGAATATTGTTTAAATGTATAAAACTGAACTTTTAACCAAAATGTACAATATTGAGATGCAAGAACAAGTGACTCTGTGGAAGAACAATTTGAGATGTTCTCACAAAATTGTAATTTTTCCATGAAATATATTAGTACAGTATACAAGATGAGGACACTGCAGGTTCACTGTAAAAGCATCAAGTCGGAATCATATAATCCAATCCGGAGCAAGTCTTTACAATTCATTTTGGGATGTTTTTGTCCTTTTTTTGAGAATCGCTTTAGATGGACCGGATCTTCCTCTTCTCAAAGAATAAGACATGCTTGTTCACTGAAACAAGGATAAATGTACAAATTAGGGCTGCGCAATATTGGAAAAGATGACAATATGTGACATGGCTGTTAAGTACTGTGATGTCAATATTAATATTATAACGTTAGATTTGAATATACTTTAACACAATAAATGCAGTTATATTGAAACTAAAATGTGCATACCATTATATACTAGTCAGACTGTAAAAATAAAAAAACTAAACTAAACATAGACTAAACCTAGATTAAATGAATCTTGATTTAGTACTAACAAGGAGAAGAAGAAATACAATCTGCCTTAAAAAAAAAAAATCTGCCATTAAAAACAGTACATTTTGTCATCTGGATAACTTTGACATTATTGTGAAATCTTAAGATAGTTGGACTACCCAATATTGCAATACTGATACTTTTACAATATATTGTGTACAAATGTATTTTAACAGTGGGCTACACAAAAAAAAAACACTACTATAAAACCCAAATATGTAAATGTTTTGAAAGCTTTTAGTAGAGAAACTGTCTCACCAAATGGATCATGTTTGCGGATTACCATTTTCTCTTTCAGTCGGTTTCTCTTGGTGTTGAAGAAATATCCTGTTCCTGCAGCGCTCATCATCTGCACCAAGATCGTCCTGATGACAAGCAATTTTTAATAGTTACATTTATTATGATGGATCACGCACTACTTGTAGAATAAAAAACACTTACTTGGATTTTGCCTTGGCCACTGGAGAAAAAAAAGAGCAAAGAACAGAGTTAGTATATGGATTTATTTGACACAGAGAGCCGTTAAACAAAGTTGTATACATAGTTTGCCGTTAATAGATCCCGGTCCAATTTTGCCCCCACAGAAAAAAGATGATTAAAAGTGGCAATACATATTAAATTATACTTTATATTTGCGGTATTGTCGAAAATTGTCATGTTATATTTAATCTGTTGTCAGATTATTTTTTCCCATCAGAAAAGGAAATTAGTGACAAAAACTCGGGATAAACCTGTTTGAAGCACATATATAGCGCATATATAGAAAGAGGTATTTCCAAAACACTGAACTATGTAAGCTTCCTAAATGTCAGCAATGAATATTGTTCGGAGAGACAGCCCATTAGCATCGGTGAGCCAAAAGCGCAAGATTCTTCACGTAAACAAGGATAGTGTAACAGTTGTTGCACATGTTGCACTGTATAAATGTTGTACTCACAATTTACACTCGTTAGAAACATTGTGTTTCGTTAACAAAGCATTAAAAAGCAGAAATTACAACGCACTCCTACAGCAACAGAAAGAAGTCACATTGAAAACAGGAGCGTTTCCGATGTCAGAAATACTTCCGGGTCCTCTTAAAGAGACAGCGCAGAGTAATATTAGTTGATGATTTTTTTTTTTTTTAAATTATTATTTCTTTTTAAAAAATCTAATCATAATATTCATTGAACATTCATTGCTTGATTAATCTTGTAGGTGAATACAAAAAAAATGAAAAAATAAACATTGCCTACCATTTATACTACAACCTATTACAGATTTCTCATAATTTTTTGGTGTAAAATTCCCAAAATATTTTTTGTAAATTTTTATGACATACACTAGGATTTCACAGAGGGGATTGTGTGTTGTATGTTGTCATATTGACAGAAAACTGGCCAAAAATCTACAAGAAATTGTATTGTCTCTAATGTCTTGCCTTTGGAAATGTTGGCCTTTATATTGGGTTCTCTGCATGCTTGTCTACATGAGATGGTATTGCTTTCCCTGGAATGTTCCACAGTATGGCATTAAGCCAGGCCAAGTTACAGGGCAAACCTGTGGAGAGGCAAGCCCGTTCACTGTAAGAATGCATATTTTTAAATGTATATTTTAAGCAAAGGAATAAATACTAATATAACTTGTATAGCGCTTTTCATGACACTGAAAGACACTTCACATTCAAGACAGACAAAAAAACAAAATGAAACAAGAGGCAGGTAAAAAAAAATATATATATATATATATATACATGCTTTTTTGAGGATAGTGAGTGTGGAAGAGTCACGGATGTGATTGGGCTGGGAGTTCCAGATGGGGGGCACATGTGGAGATGTTCAGTCCTGGTGGTGATAAGGGCGAGATGGAAGGTTGGCATCAGCTGACTTGATGCTCTGGGTGAGGGTGGAGTGGAGGAGCTCTGCGAGTTAGGGGGGGGCAAGGGTTATGGAGGGATTTGTAAATATTAGTGGGAAGTTTGAACTGGATGCGCTGGGTGGTGTGTTTTAACGCGCTCCCTGCTTTACCTAATTAACTTTTTGGTGTGAACTGAATCATATAAATGTCATGAGTAATTCACAGTAACTGAAAGTCAGCTCTTTATGAAAAAATATGGACCCCTGAGATGGAGGGATAATTGCTTTTGTCAGAACCACGAGTCAATTTGAAGATTTGTGTGGCTTATTCTACTGCATGTACATGTAGGCCTACAATTGTGAATAAAGCTCTCTTCTGATCCTTGAGCACTATAGATAAACAATATGTTATGGTAAAATGGGGAGCTGAAAGCCTTTTGAATGGGACTGATAAAAAGACTGAAAAGCTAAAAATATGAAGAAGTGCATTATCTGCATTTCCATTCGGTCAAGAGCAGCTGCAAAGAGCTCAAACATAATGAGATTGTTCAGTTGAAGAAATGTACTTACCAAAATCTTGTCTCATACCTATTCCTATCTCAGATGTCCATTTCAGTCATTATTTCAGTTTTCAGGATGTTCTCTTTTAACAATGGAGACATAAAAAATAAGAATGTAAGAAAATGACATTTTTGTTGTATTGTGTGTTTGGGAAGAAGGGATACATTTGTTTCACTGTGGAATGTGATACGAACAATGTTGTCATGGAAATTCCCAAACTCATTGTAATTAGATAACTAGTTTTGGGTGTAAAAAATTTGATGAATCAAGTTTGTAGTAGTTTCACTCTTGTGACATGTAGACTGGACAAAAATAATCTAATTTCACGTAACTTTATATACGATGGTACTGCTGAGGCAAATGTGGTTTTGATTATTAGCATGAAAATGAAAAGCTATAATTGTATTGGGTCATTAAAGCTGGGGTAGCCTACCTGTTTTTCAAATCGTGGAAAGGAGGTTTAAGTTTTATTTGAAATAATCTATTTCTTACTCTCACAAACCCTTTGGCACGTCGAAAATATTCACGTGCATGCATTTTTTGGCAGTTGCACAGCTTTTGAACAGTTTATGGTAAATTTCACCATTTGCTACAGAAATTGCGCAGAGGTCTGATTTAGTCACAAATACTGTCACAATACTGCTTTTACAAGAGAAAAGTAGGTCAATGTAACTTTAACAATATTACATATTTTTAAATTATATGTAAATGTTGCTAAAATTCTATTATTAACTAATTGTTAGCAAGGATGAAGGATCATGCAATAACATTGAATCAAACAGGCCTTCATTAGTACTAAATAAGTACAGTATCGAAACCTACATTGCAGTTGTGCACAAAAGCAGGATCTCACACAACCCTGAATTGTTTTATACGTCATAAACATACAGTCAATGGTCATAACATCTTGCCAAAAGCCTACAACAGTATAGTCCAGCATGGGCTCTGTCTGTAAATGTTATTAGACAGGGGCAGAGCAGGAGCAGCTGTCAGGATGTGTGCGGAGCAGCCTGCGTCACTAAGGATCATTTGGAGAAAGAGCCCCGTCCCTTCCCGTCCCACCCCCCCCACCCCTACCCCCCCTCCCCTTCCTCCCTCTTCCTCCCCCTTCCTCCCTCTTCCTCCCCCCTCCTCCTATAGCTCACCCACAGTAGCACCCACTCAGCTCTCATCAGCACTCTGGACGTCTCACTCATTTCCACACTTCACACATAAACACTGCTCCAAGCTTGCATACATATTTTCCTGCTTCAACAGTAATGATTTAGTTATTCAAATTGACCTGAACTTAAAAATAACAGTTTTGTTGTTGTTGTTATTATTATGTATTTTTGTAATTGTAGGCATTAGAGCCTTTGGGGTGCAATGGTTCAAGGGTAGGACTATTTGTCCACCAATCCAAAGGTCAGCAATTCTGTTGAACTCTGGTCAGTGCATACTGTCATTGTGTCAATGGGCCAGACACTTTTTCCACTTTGCCTGGATGCTGTGTGAGATCATCGCCATCACTCACAGGGCAGCTGTCCGTTCCCTGAGTTTGGGGAATTAATGAATTATGCATGTTGTTGTATGTACTATTTAAACCCACAACCTTTTTCATGTTTACAGCTTAAATGTTTAGTGCTTCACACCTATTTCACATCACATATTTCAGAACAGTGCTCTATTATCATAAGCAACACATATTCCACAAGTCCACAGTGTTTCTGTTAAAATATGCAGTATTTAACTTGTTTTAGGTATACACTGATATTGTGAACAAAAGGCTATAGCTTGAAAAAAAAAAAGGTTTTTACTGAGAACACATAAGGTTAATGTTAGCTTTTATTGTCCCCATGGAGAAATTGTTCACAGTAACACAGACACCCCACTGAAGCAGTTTGCCTTTTCTTTGACCAGACTAGCCCAGTGACATGAGGTGATGGGATGACTCACATAAACACTCACAGAACATCAACTCCCCAGTCTGTGTCACACACTTCTTATGAACTAGATTGTAAAGCAAACTACTGTAAATCAGGTCTCAATGTAGAATGCTATTTTTCATCTAAATAAACTTACATGTTTCTGGTATTTGTAATTTGAACACCATGCAACAGGTTGATATTTGTATGATATATGATTATGATGTTCCATGATTGACAAGACTGAATCTAATGAGGATTATAACATATTAAACTAAATGAGAATCACAAAAACAAGATTATATTCTTAAATTCATTGTAAATCCAGTCTTGAAAAATATACTTTTAATCAAGATATGTTTTATTGCGAGCCATGCAGGATACATTTGATTTTGCAGAACTGTAGTTTGAAATGTTTCCAAATAATTGTTGGTACTTTTATTAATATGATTAAGATATTATTTACGTAATTACAAACAGCCCTTACCTTCAAAATAAATGACAGGAAAACTGTACCTCACACATTTATGCAATCCATTATCTACATTATAAAAAAGACTATGAGAAGAATATTCACACACTAAAAACAGATTGTAAATTTTAAAACCTGCTAGATATATATAAATATAGCAGGCCTATGAATATATGTATAAGCTATATAAGCGATATATGCTGAACTGACTCTGTCATTTGACATTTTGACATAATTCTGTGTCTATCTAGAAAATAAAATGACCACAAACATACTGCTGGTAGTGAAAGAATTGTTTTTCCATTTGCGTAAAGGGGAACAATCGGGGCTGTAACGATGTCATTGACTGTGTGCATCACGTCTCCATGGTTACACCAATCTGGTGCTGGTGAAGAACATGGCTCTTACAACAGCAGGTCTGTAGTTGGATAGGTTTAAACAGAATATTTTAGTTTCTTTGTTTTTTATTTTCTAGTGTAAAATGTTAACCTTTTTCTCCATATTTGTATTTGTTTGGGTCACACAGTTACCGCAGGTTTTAATTTTTTTTCCCCTTTTACTCTAAAATGGTCACTTCCTCCTTCTAAATTCGGCTCCGGCTATATTTATAGTTTACAATAGGGTGCCACGCAGTTGTCATGATGACCATGTTATAAAACGACCAGCCAGAAAGTGTGCCCTCCACCCATCTGTTCTCTGTGGTGCTGTCTTGATTTTGCCCTGTTCCATGACGTAAAAGGCTGAGTGGGAGCGGACAAACCTTCTGCTCCCCGAGAGGAATGAGTGGGCCATTGCCATCCGCTGTGAACTCACAATACACACTCAAGCAGGACAGGGAGGAAGAAGAGCGAGGAGGGGAATGGGCCATCAAAATTAGACAAAAATAAAAATAGTGTAAATTGTAAATGCAAAAATTATATTTTTTACATTCTCTATCAAATCTGGTGGTGGGTCTGCTACTACTCTTCTTGATATTATTACTTTGTCTGGAAAATTCCAAAGTGTTTAGTCCTGACTCCGACAGGACCTTAGGTCCTCAGAGTCCGAGATGGTTCATATGGCATTAGCATGTCAGAGATGCACTTTGGTGCTAGGCCATGGAGAGACTTGTGCACAAGTAGAGCTGCTTTAAAATCTATTCTCTTCGCCACAGGGAGCCAGTGCAGAGGTCTGAGAACAGGACTAATATGATTGTACATTCCTGGTTCTAGTCAGGACCCGAGCAGCAGCATTCTGGATGTACTGCAGCTGTTTTACAGCTCGTTTGGAGAGGCCAGTGAGAAGGCCGTTACAGTAGTCTAATCTACTGGAGCCAAATGCATGGATAAATCTGTCCAAGTCCAGTTTGGACACTATACGTTTGATTTTGACAATATTTTTCAGATGGTAAATAGTCGCTGATTCGATGCGTCCGTTTAAAAAAAAAAGAGTCCATTATTGCTTACTTGATTTGTAGGTTTTAGAAAAAGAGACTGGAAGTGTCTGCTGACACTGTTTGGTTGTTATTTGCATTGTGGAATTGACATTTTTTTATGTTCTGAACCATGTCATTAGAGAAAACTGTAAACTCATTGCTGCAGAGCTGGACAATCAGGACATGTAAATTGTTTCAATTACTTCAGAAAAATACCTCCTATAGGCTAAAACCTTATTCAAATTTCGTTGTTCATGTAACAAATATTTTTGATTCTTACGTCATATCTGCTCGGCCCAGCGACACTCCCTTATTAGTGCCATGACAGAGACATGTTCATGGCACTTTCTGTTTATTTTTAACAATTAACAATGTTGTCCAAAACATAAAATTTACTAGATGTAACAGAGTTCAACAAATCATCAACATTACAACATCAAATGTTTTTATTTGTTTAGTTATTGGTAGATGCCGAGTGTGTCGTCTGCTGTAGATGGACCCACTCACATGCTGAATTAGACCAAAGGTTTCGAGAACAGCAGCAAGCTCTCTAGCATTTCAGTCACAGACATTATCCATATCAAGAGTAGATTAAAACACCTGTAATGACTAAACCATCAAAGTCTGTGAGTATATATGAAAGCATCTCAATAAAATCACACAACATGGAACTGATAGGGTCTCTTGTATAAAAGTCTTCCCTGTGCAACTGGAAGACCATATCAAAAATCTTAATACATTGGTTAAATTAAATTTAGTGGGTCATTGAGAGTGCAGTAGTCAAGACTATGACACATGTGGTGACGAAATAAACTATGACCACTTTGGATGCTTACCGTTGCAGTGCAAAGCTACATAGCAACAGTGTTGGGCAATCATTTGTTTCAAAGAAGGGGTTGTAATCCAATACTTTTTCAGTAACACAGTAATCTAACGTGTTACAATTTAAAATTAAATATAGCCTTGGCCAAAAAAATAATCCATAGAACAGTGCCATAAAACATAGGCCTAAAAAATATAAACTTAGCACTCGACGCCATCTATTGGTGATGGACACAGATCATCTGTGAACAAAAACAGTTGCAGCCAATTCCTTCTTATTTCTGCTTGGTTCTTGAGCAGTATGTCCGAAGGTCGTCAGTTTAAATCCCACTCTCAACATTAACTCTTGGTTGAGCGGTCAGATCCTCTGGCCCACAGTTTGGTGGTTCGATCGCAGCTGCCTCAGGTGAATACTGTTTTTGTGTCCTTGGACAAGACACTCAACCCAGCTGTGTATACACTAGTGTGTGAATGTGTGTGTGAATGGGTGAGTGGTTCCTTGTTGTAAAGCGCTTTATAAATGTGACCATTTACCTTTTATGTTTCCTTTTTCCTAATATATAGTAATGAGTAATCTATATATTTTTTAAACACAGTAATCAAACTAGTATACTTAATTAGATACATTTTAGACCAACAATGCCAAATAAAATTGTTAACTGATTATTTATTTATTTATTATTGATTTCTTATTATTTTACTCAAATAAAATAATTTAGCCATGTCTTTTTTTTAATTATTATTAATAATAATAATAATAATAATAATAATAATAATAATAATAATAATAATAATTACTATTATTATGATTATTATTATTATGACCCTTATTTAGTTTATACAAAGCATAAGAATTCTAGCCAAGAAATTTAGGTCACCAGTGTCTGTTTACCATTCTCATTTGCATTTCCTGCATTTTCATTTTATGTGTCAGCTGACCTTAAAGCATTTGTTTAATATGCTCTAATTTGAAATGGTAAAATAGCCCACATTTTCATAACCTAATTTATGCTCTGCTGTTTATAGCAAAATAATTTGTCAATAATATATCTATAGGCCTATCTGTCTAAAGACTGTCTAAAATGGAGAGTATATGATATATCTTTTTTTTTCATCATATAATAGGTTACATTTCTATTCTATTGGACCATTGCATAGCTTCCTTCCTTCCTTTTATTTTTTATTTTTTAAATTGCAAACCAAGAGACCTGCAGCTTATTTTGTTCCACTTCTGGTCCTGCTGCCTTGGGTCGCTTATCTTTAGTAACTCCAAGATAGCAATCTTATCCATCAGTGGCTATAGTACAATTTGGCTAAATCCAGCTCTGAGGTAACAAGTGACACCTTCTGTTTCTATGCTTCCTGTCGCTATAGCAACCTCAGCAATTATGGCACCACTGAAGAGAGAGAAAGAGAGAGAAAGAGAGAGAGGGGGGGGTGGGGGTGAGTGAGTGTGTGTGTGTGTGTGAGAGAGAGAGAGGAGAGAGAGAGAGAGAGAGAGAGAGAGAGCGGAAGTGGCGCCCAGCCTCAGGCTCCCGACTGTGCTCGGCCACTGCTCCATCCTCCGTGCGTCCTCCAGCGCGTCAGGCCGGGGCGCGCTCCGGCGTATCCAGTGTCTCCTGACAGCGGGTGTAGCAAAACGCTCTGCTGCCCTCTGTTGGGTAAAGATTTGTTTTTGTCGGTACATAAAGTATTCAAATAAGCTACAAACACACCACCTTTGAGGTATTTAAAAGCAGAGGGTATATTAAATTAACCATCCATAGGCCATATATAGGACTACTCCTACGTGAGTAACATTTTACTTGAAGTAATAGTACACTTTCTTGAGTAAACATTTGGTTAGTCTTACTGTGATTAACTCATTGTAACAAAAGCTTTATATGAAAAACATTTAATGCTTTGAACTCTTATACCTTCAGGTATTATTTGGTTTAGTGTCTTTGACTTTGAAAATATCAGAATCTGTGTTATTTGATTACATTAACAAATCATAAACCATATTTCAAAGTAATTTTGTATTCAAACTGTTACTCAGTACTCGAGTATTAAGCCACATTCATACATGCAGCTTTACCTGGTATTTTATCTGGCATTTTGCCAGAGCAGCCGCATGTGTGAATAAAGCCAGAACTGATTTCCTTGCATTTTTGATCTGGAAATTTCACTATGCAATTACAATAAATTCCATTTTAATTAAATTTAAATAATTCAGCACATATGTGATGGAATGCAAAGAGACAAATGCCAGGTTTAGTGTGAACAAAGCAAACCCAGCAATGTTCTGGGACTGAAGTGTAGTGTGAATGGGGTTAGAGCCGAGTGTTCTGGCCATCTGAAGATTTATGGAGATGCATTAATTGGGATTAGTTCCTTTTTTAATCTCACTTGAGTAATATTATTATAAAGCAATGTTACTCTTAAGTATGGTACATATTTGGCTACTCTACCTACCTCTGTTTTAAAGTAACAAAATTGTCCATTACCAAAATATGAATAGAATTACAACTGTGCTGACAATGCACTGCGTGTCCTCCCTTTTTTCTCATCTCCCATTTCACGCTTAACTTTCCTGTCCAATAAAGCCTTCGGGCCAAAAAATAGGTTCAATCTTCTTATAAACAGATTTAGGCTGTATTAAAGCTTACATGACGTGTTTCATGTAGTCTAAAATATTGCATTTTAGACACAAGACAATGTGGGCAGTGACACATTTTTACTCATATAAAGCATTACAATAAAGCAGCACCTTAAGTTCACTCCTATATTTTTACTTAGCAAATAAATCTCAAAAGGATGTAGAGCGCTGCTAAAAGCTATAATTAAGTCCCTCAATATTAAATGTCAATCTCTTTTGGAAGAAAAGAAGTGGCAATAAACCTACATATAATGTAATAAATGTATGTTATTTTTTTAAGAAAAAAATTTAAGTCTGCTTAGGAGCATGTCAGTGGGTACATTTACATGGCCTGGTAATTAGACCTGGTTTATGGCGTGTGATACAGGCACAAAATTAGTTAGTGTTAGTTGATTTTTAGAATAAATGTTGTATTTGGAAGACAATAACTTGTATCTGTGACATTTTCTCTTTTGTTTTTGTCTTTGCAGATTAGTTTCCACTTTTGATTTTCTTTGTTAAAATCTGTACAGGTGGGAAGAATAAGAAAGAAATCACATTACTCACATCAGATATAACTGTTCACATGGCATTTCAATAATCTGATAACTTCAAAATCCAGAACTCCAGATTTTTTGTCTGCAAGTAAACACAACAAATTAGGCAACGTTGTTGTTGTTGTTTTGCTTTCTTTTTTGGATCAGAAGTTGCCCAGGACACGACAAAACAAAATGGTAAATTAAGTATACATTTAGCAAACAAACAACAAAAGCTGACTAAATACATTAAATTGAAAAGTTTAAATCTTAGGCCTATGACTGTATATATGGAAATATTTTATTCAAATGTTAATCAACCTTATATGAAATGTAAAGGCCTAACCCATATTCAGCCATTAGTTGCATATCAGTTAGACCTCGCTAGTTTACACTTTATTTTGAGCTTGATAACCCAAACTTGCATTGGTTTGAATTTCTATCAGTGGCCTAAACTTGTTTTTCCGGGTGTTATATTGTGTAATCAGGAAAGACGCACGAAGGCTGAATAGTGGAAGTATTCCTGGACGATGTGGGTTTTATTTAGCATAAACAACAGTGAATAGAAAATAGAAGCTGAGAATATAAGTAGCCTCTCCAGCAGCACAGATGGGCCCTCGTTTCCCACCACTGGGTCATTGGGTGAGCACAGAGAGGAGGGTGAAAGAGGCAGTAGCTGTACTGTTATCCAGGAGAGAAAGAGTGGGCGAAGCGGGTTGGAGGAAGAGGAACACAAGCACTTCCAAGGCCAAGTGGGCTGAGGTTTGGTACGCGCGGCTAAAAGCAGCTGATGACGCACAGAGGTCAGCCCGCTGCTTTGTCATCAGCTATTTCAGCAATGTTAAACTAAAACAAGTGATGGGGCAAATAGGAAATTATGACATCATTAGGCCCACAGCAGTATGCCCACATTCTGTTCATTGTGTAAATGTCCACCTGGAGAAAAGTTTTCTCTTTTTTATTGTAGACTTTATTTGGTAAATAAAGGTTTGACATTTTCTCCTTTTTTGCTTTTTTTAAAGGAGAAAATGAGAAGAGGATTTATGAAGCACAAGATTGAAATAAGTCCAGATGCCCATTCCGTGTAAATGCTCATTATACACCATGAAGTAGACTGTATTAAAAAAGTATTCTATAAGTAATCAAAGTATAATGGTATCAATTCAATATATACGCCTATA
This sequence comes from Chaenogobius annularis, assembly GCA_015082035.1. Lineage (NCBI taxonomy): Eukaryota > Metazoa > Chordata > Actinopteri > Gobiiformes > Gobiidae > Chaenogobius > Chaenogobius annularis. Next base: position 2,283,701 of record BJKM01000006.1, on the reverse strand, counting down.
ACAAAAGCACTTATCTGACAAGATAAGCCATAGGCCAACAGGACATATTTGGGCTGCAAAGTACTGCAGTACATGTATTGACATGTAAATGTGTACTTTGCTGCTCCCACGCTTCTTTGTCTGCAGTACAATCAAATGTCAATATGTTCAACCTGATCAACTACAGAACCACGTGTAACAATATGAAGTCGCTATGAACAATGACGTCCTATTTCTCTCTCCGTGCACATTAGATAGCCCTTTTTAATGTAGGCATAAATGATGATTAATTGACACAGTTCAAGAGCCAAATTTATTTAGGAGTCATCGATCGCAATCCAAAGATCAAAACCAGGTTAAGAGTGTTTGCAAAAAGGTCAACCCAAATGTGAGCTGTTTTATTCTTATCAGAAGGGAGCTGTCTCATTAAGCTGCTCTGTTATATCTCCATGATCTCATATTCTCTCACTGTCTCGCATCATGGTCACAAACTTTGCCGTCAACACTTAAGCCAGTCGTATCATTGTATAAGCAGCAATATAGTTAGTTGACAGAAAACCCATGAGGTGGAATTATCATCCAAAAACACAATCTTTGTAATTTGAACACATTCAAACTGTTTTCTAAATGTTTGACAAATCATGTGTCACCGCTGTTTTCTGGTCTGGCTGTCAGGCGTCAGGGCTCTCTCAGGCCAAACACCAGAGCCTCTGTCAGTGGAGACTGTGTAGTTCCAACATCTTTTGGACAAGTCGGTGTAATCCCTCTTTCGTCCAGGAGTGATCCATTGTCGTCATCTGAATACTGTTTTAGAAAATCTTTTTTTTGGACTGTCCAGTTTTTCTTTCAATGGGGCCAAACTGTGAAACTCTCTTCTTGCTGACTTAAAACTGCAGACCTCATGAACATCTTCAGCAAATGTCTGAAACTGTTGCTGAAATGAAGGCAGAGTTACACACTGGATCCTTTTGAATGAAATTCATAGTGTTATTATTACTTACCTTTGCTGATTAACAATGTTTTTATACTGAATTGTTCTAAAAACCTCCCATGGGCAGGTGTTGAACTATTGAAACAAGCATCTGGTTTGTCCAATGTAATTGCTATGTCCGTATCAAATAATTCAATAAATATATACATTTTAAATGTGTAACTCATATATTTAGATTCACCTACCAGTCAGACCTTAGAAGGTTGTGTTGATCATCACTTACGTTAATTTATTTCTTGCTCTTAAAAGAATGCATGTGCTGCCCTCATGTGGTCAAACTGTGAAATTCTAGTAAATCATTCAACCTAACTATATCTAGCAGACCATGATAGGACGACTCCAGGAGGAGCTCTGGTGACCATGACCTGAGCTCTCAGAGCCTCCTCATTCAGTCCGTCCAGAGTCTGACTTAACAAACTACGGTCTCACTAAACTGTACAAGACCCCAGGAAGAGTAGTTTTTGACAGCTAATGGGGATCCAAATAAATAAAAAATAAACAAGAGGCACATGTTTCTACTTTAATAATGTTTTCTATTGATTTTACCTTGGCAATGTATAAATCATGTCATTTGTGTAACCCAAAGGCTTCTCTGTTGTTTGATGAAAGATGAAAGAGCTGCCTGTTGGCTAGGCCACTCTTGAAAAAAATATTTTTAATCTCAATGAGGTTATCTGGTTAAACAAAGTAAAGAAGCAAAATGAATACATTTAGGATTCTTGTATTTCATAAACAGTACCCGTTTGTGCCTCTGGTTTTGAAACAACCATGATAAAATCGAATCATATTTTTTCACAGAAAAGAATTGACAACAAACTTTGCATGATATAAAAGTTGTTTTTTTATATTCAACTTTGGGTTGCCAGATACATTTCAAACCTGTTGGCAATGAGCCTAAAACCATTCTCAGCATCTTTCTCCAATTCTGTATGTTTAACTTTCAAATAAGGTTTAGCAGATCATTGTTGGTATACATTTCTGTGACCTCATTAATGGTGTCATAGATTGTAATTAGAGTTTCAAAACCAGTGCATGTTAATCTTCACTGAACCACTGAAAACTATAAACCTTGTAAGCACTTGTCTTCCAGTCATCTTTTCAGTCATGCCAGTGTGCTGACTTGAAAGAGGCGGTCCACTCTTGGGCTAATTTCAGAGCATGGTAGCCTAAATTGGATTTGAGTTTGACCTGGAGCAAAGCCACAGGTTCCTTGGACAGTTATGTGAGAAGGCTCTAACACACACATGACTAAGCTACTCTAGTTTTTAAAGCCTGAATACCTATAGCTGAATGGTTGCGTGCGTAGAGTCACCCAGGTCAGCTTCCTTAGATTACTCCATAAAATAAACAAAGGGCGGCCTATTGCTTTAAAGCCTCTGACATAATTTGATGACTATCACTTTGACAACATGCTGGAGACGGGTTATGTCACTGGTTAAGGTGTGTCTCGCATTTGCCATCACAGAGAAACAAACCTCTATAGCATTAGTGCATTTACAGTACTGCAGACAGTGGTTGCAAAGCATGACATCATTGAAACTGGATGCCCCACTTACACCAATTATACCTGACATGCTCTCTCTCGGCTCTCAGCTTTCTCCCTCCCTCCCTGTGTCTTCTTCTCTGCATCCAGGATTGGTCATGGATATTACAAATAACACAGAAGGCTTTGCAATTGCATGTTCATACTGCAATCAGAGCATTTTCTAACTTGAATTATTATACAAAGTTGAATAAGTTCAAATGTTTTCGTGTAATGTCACCTGAAAGTATGAAGTTAAAACAAAAAGAAAACAAACCAAATTAAACTTAACCAGCCCCAAGATAATATATTCAAAGTTCTGTAACTATATTGAAGGTAACTATTGATATCTATTTTGTAGATCGGGTTAGGGTGACATTGTTGATAAGCGTGCACTTCAACACCAGTATGTTATGTAAATTCACACAGTGTTCCTCAGTTATAATTAACTATTAACTACAACTACTACTACTTTTGGTACTTTCACTGCTCATTAACTGTTCAATTTGGCACGATGCATTGCTTTCATGTGGAACTTCTACTACTATTGCACATGTAAAATACAACAAAGCCTTTAAATTACAATCTCGACCTCTTAATGTAAGAAAAGGAGAAGTAAACAGTGGAGTCAATGTAGCTTTAATTAGGTCCGTCCTCTTTTAGTGAAACGTATGACATCATTGTGCACTTCAGCCAATAAGCGCACCTCGGTCGCACTGGAGAGTCGCTCCGTGTTCGTGCAGTTTACTAGTCATCTGCGTGTGTGCATGTGTGTGCGAGTGCGTGTGTGAATGCAAAGTTATTATTATATATTTTTTTTATATTTTCTTAAACACAATACAATTGTTATGCAGTGTAAGCAAGCCGGGCCTAGGGTGAGTTTGTCCGAAACGGAAATAGAAATACTTTTTTTCCCTTTCTCCTCAGTTACGCAGCTACCAAAATAAGTTCCCTACGTTTAAGTCTTAAATTCTGATACCTTTTATCATTCTATCGAGGTTTATAGATGCTGAAGGTGTCATCTTCTGAGGCTGTCAAGCTTTTGCCTGTGCCTTTTAAATGTTACAAGTCGTTCATGATCTTGAATAGCTTGTATCAACAGTAACGCGTAATAATTACAGCCATATACAGACAGAAACAATGTTAAAGACTCTGACGAAGAAGCTAAGAAGACATTCTCTCAATGAAATACACCCTTTTCAACTAAAGGTAAGTTTGGACTACTTTATATGGTGTGTTATAGTAGCCTGGTAGTAGTAGTAGTAGTAGTGGTAGTGGTGGTGGTGGTGGTAGTAGTATTAATATCCTATTGTAGTAGTATTTGGCCTCGTAGTAGTAGTAGTAGTAGTAGCAGTAGTAGTAATAAGAAGCAGTAACAGTTGCCTAGTAGTAGTAGTAGTAGTAGTAGTAGTAGTAGTAGTAGTAAGCAATAACAGTAGCCTAGTAGTAGTAGTAGTAGTAGTAAAAGTAATAAGCAGTAACAATAGCCTAGTAGTAGTAGTCGTAGTAGGAGTAGTAGTAGTAATAAGAAGCAGTAACAGTTGCCTAGTTGTAGTAGTAGTAGTAGTAGTAGTAGTAGTAGTAGTAAGCAATAACAGTAGCCTAGTAGTAGTAGTAGTAGTAGTAATAGAAGAAATAAGCAGTAACAGTTGCCTAGTAGTAGTAGTAGTAGTAGTGGTAGTAGAAGAAGTAATAAGCAGTAACAGTATTCTAGTAGTAGTAGTCGCAGTAGTAGTAGTAGTAGTAGTAGTAGTAGTAGTAGTAGTAGTAGTAGTAGTAGTAGTAGTAATAAGAAGCAGTAACAGTTGCCTAGTTGTAGTAGTAGTAGTAGTAGTAGTAGTAGTAGTAGTAGTAAGCAATAACAGTAGCCTAGTAGTAGTAGTAGTAATAGAAGAAATAAGCAGTAACAGTTGCCTAGTAGTAGTAGTAGTAGTAGTAGTGGTAGTAGAAGAAGTAATAAGCAGTAACAGTATTCTAGTAGTAGTAGTCGCAGTAGTAGTAGTAGTAGTAGTAGTAGTAGTAGTAGTAATAAGCAGTAACAGTTGTCTTGTAGAAGTGGTAGTAGTAGTAGAAGTAATAAGCAGTAACAGTAGCCTAGTGGTAGTAGTAGTAGTAGTAGTAGTAGTTGTAGTTGTAGTAGTAGAAATATATATTTCCATAGGAAGCAGAGTTGTTTGTAAAAGTTTGGCTTTAGTTTTGTGTCTTGTGACTCTAGCCTTTGTAGGCCAGTTCCCTGTAACTGTGCGTCAGTAAGGTTAACATAAGTTCATTTACTTTATCTTTCACACCATGACACTGTTTGGCATTGCACTTCAGCTTGTCCCACTATTCTCCATGCTGACATCTCGGAAGTATGACTTGTTTGTAGATATTTTGTGGATGCTTCCAAGTTCTCCCAACCTTTCATTACAGTGTTACAGAGGAAAATTAGGTCTACATGAGTTTGCCAGTTGTTTACCGAAACAGGCAAATTGCTACATGAAACTCCAGTAAGCATGTGGTAGTGGTAACAGATGACATACTCATTGACCTGTAAACTAAACTTGTGCCTTTATTTTTAAACCTAAGGCTACAAAGCAAATTCACACCTTGGAAAACAATCTAGACAAAAACGTTTGCATTACTTCCAAGAACTCCTTCACCAAAATGATCCTCTATTCTTAAAAGTGCTCCACAATTGTTACTGCTTAATTCCCCCGTTTTCGCCGAGGAGAGGGGTGAATTGTATCCAGGCATGGGTCACTAACTTGTTCCATCCAGAACACCATTGTGCGTCAACCAACTGTATAGTCGCATGGCAGCCATTTTGTGCCAAAGTGGTCCCCCCCTTTCAAAGGCCTGGCTGAAGATACAGGGGGAAAGTGTGCCATCCCTATTGTCTGCTTGTGTTCTTGTTTGGTGCTGTGGTCAATGGCGGGGTTCCATCTTGTTAGGGCGATCAGTGCATCTTTCTGCCTGGGTTACGGATCAAGATCTGGTGGAGTTACACCCATTATAACTAAGACAACTGATTCCCACACAAAATTATATGATTGTGAGTGTTTTGACAGAGGCACAGAAAATGGCGTTTTGCAGGCTTGTCAACTGTGCAAAGATGGTCATGATTAACCACGAGATTAAAAAGTAGCGTGTCCCCAATTTCAATTAAGTCTGTTTAGCACATTTTGATGTTCTTAAAACCATTTGGAACTTATTAAAAGTTTAGGTAAACTTCCCTGCACATGTTGCAAATTTGAAATGTAAAAATGACAGCTCACTTTTGGATTTAAGATTTCTGTCAGTTGTCTACTACTAAGTACTGTATTTTACAGACCACAAACTTGTGTTGCTTTGTGGCCACAATGAGTCTTAGGCAGTTTATGTATTGGTCTAAAATTATTTAGATTATCTTATCTTATTATACATTCTTTAGAGGATATGTCCACTAATATACCTGAACTATAATGGTTCCCAACAGTGTTGTGCTTTTTTGCAGAATAAAGTTGATTTTAAAACTAAATGCACACATACAATCATGGAAATGAATATCTGAAAAGTGGATGTCATGGAATTCCACCAATTATGACAGTTGCACAAAGCCGTAACTAGGACAAGATTGTGCCTATGTTATGTGGAGTAAGTGATATGCAAAAAATAAATTCTACAATTTTGACTATCACGTTTCATGCAAAGTATTGCCTTGAAGAGGTAACTAAAGTAATCTGCTTCCTCTGAAAGGTCACACTTAACTGTTATTGGTTGAATTCACCTGTCATTCACTCAGAGCATTGCTGAGCTGACCAAAGGTGTATGTGGATGAACTAGCTACTGTGGGAGAGTGGACACGGTGACATTGCTATTGATCCAGCTTAGCAAGCTGCTCAGAGACACTGCACTGACAAGGATTTCATTCAGCTCTTCTTGACACACAAACACTCCGGTCTTTGTCCGTCTTAGGCTGCAACACAGTTTATGGTTTTAATGATGTGGCATCGCATCATGTGGCCTTCATCACACAAGTTCTGCTTGTGTTCTACAACTCCTTCATGGGCTGAATAACAAGTCACTGATAGTGAAAATGTGTATCATTGTTGAAAGTTTTTGAACTTTTTTGGCAAAATGGTTAACATTTCAAATATTTTGCAAAAAGTATACTTTTTGTACGTTTTCTTCAAAAGAATAACATGTGGTTTATGCCGGACATTCTAGTTGGCTTTAGTTTTGACAAAAGTCTTTGTGTTGAATCCACATGTTTTTGCAGTTGTGTGATCAGTTTTAAACAAGCTAAAGTAGTTTTGATTATACGCCTAGATTTTGAAACTTGGTCCAACGTTAAAGCTCAGGCCAAGGACATAAACAGTGGAGATGTTTTCCTGCTCTGTAATGTTTCCTGACATCAAAGTATAGGCCCCTCAAACTGTGTTTAGGGGAGCATGGTTAAACTAATACCATATATTTAGATGTCCCACCTAACTTATACAATAACCATTATTTGGAGTAATGTGGAGCTTAGGAGTCTGAAAGCTGCAAATGTGGTTGACTGGGGCACAATTGTTATGTCCTTATCTGTATCTCTCAAAGTCCTGCGGTATCAAATGCACCAGCGTAAATGCCACTGCCAGGAGAGATTCCTTACATTCTAATATAATGTATGAGCCATAAATCACAGTGACATCTCAGAGGATCGTCTCTCTGACGTTAACATTTCCTCAAAAACATCTACTGCATCTAAACCGCACTATAGTGGATCTCCTAAATTGAACATCCATTGCATTTGATGGTTAAGATAGTATAGTATAGTATAGTATAGATGGTATATATAGTTATCAAGAATTAGGGATAAAGGCGGCATTAAGTTATAAAATGTCTATCTACAGAAATATTTCAGTGCATATGCATATTGTGTTTTACATTTTGTACACTTATCTTGCTGTTTTCGTTATATTTACCAGTAGTTTGGTCATTGTGGTGAAGTGTCAAACAGGGTCTTGTTCTGGATATATCCTTGGTTGTTTGAGACTCACTGAAGACTTCAGCAGCCCTTGTCCTCCTGCAAAACTACACATGTTTTACATTTGTCTTGATCTCCAATTCATCAGCTGCAACCTTTGAGTCGGCCCGGGGGGATGGAGAGGCCAAATCATTACTGTCAGCCCCTTTGTGATTGGAGGAACACTTGGCAATATTTTGCTACGTGCAGACAGACTGTATTCTTTGTTTGCGGCACAGTTTAAAAAGAGTGGCATGTGTTTGGTGAACTGTTTTGGAACAATAACCTATTATGAACTACTACTACATGGACAAACTAAGGATGGGACAAGATTTCGTGCCACTTGTACTCGAAATATAAAGATTACATACATGAGTAGAATGATTTTGTGAGCTTTTTTGTGTGTTTACATTTGGCTCGCCCAAAAGAAGGGTGAAGCAGTGGTGAGTTACATCTCATGTGAAGTGCTGCAAAGAGAGAAAAATATAGAATAAATCAAAACTTCTGAGGCCAAATACATTATGTGAGCTGAATGGCACCATTAAAAAAAAAACAAAAAAAACATGATGTCAAACTTGTCTGTTCTCATTCTCGTGGACCCAATCTCTTGTCTTGTCTCCTACTCATAGTGTTTTCATTGAGTTAACCAGATCAGGACGATGCCATTCCAAGTCATGAATTATGCTCCAATCAATCAAAGACAATGATAATAATGAAAACACTAACTACATACTTATATATAATTTATGTTTTTGTTTGTGCCTCAGTTTAGTGCGCTATAAACATGTTTCAGATGTGTGACAGCAAGCTATGCAGTTAGGTCACTTAGATTAAAGGGTCTGGTTGTTTTTTTATTTTTTTAATTTATTGAAACACATTGCACAGACTGATATGGTGTATGCATGTTATGTAGAATATATGTTTTGACATTAGTTCTGTATGTGCAATAAGAAAAACAAAAACAAAACTTTATCCAAAACCAGCAACTTTTAGTGCCAGTCACTGTTTTGTGTGTGTGGCCCAAGTTTAATCCATCGGAGGAGTGTAGGCCTAATCCTTAACCGGTCTATTGCCAATGCATTTTTTTGCCTCAGTGTAATTTTCCTATGGAGCATTCATGTCGTGGAGCATTTTTATACCTCTAGGACCATTCATTGAAAAATATGGTTTAGACATTGTTTTGTTCCATATATATTTGAATGTTTTGAGAAACTGATTTGACCTTTCAACCACTTTCTTAGAATGTTCTTTAAAAAACAACATTACCTTATTGTACATATATTTTAAAGAGGCATATGTACTATTCCTACTCCTAACAACATTCACACTTGTATTGAAAAGCTGTGAGGGCTTAGAGGCCACTGGCTCTTTTCTCACTTTTTTCTTGTCTTTTGGATGAGTACCCCTTCCACCCCCCATAAGGGAGGAGGTGTGCGCGCTTGTGTGTGTATCAGGGAGGACAGTGTGCTTGTGTGAACGCCGGCGTACAGCAGCACATGCACAGATGGCAGCTGCTCAGCGAGGCCTCACAGTGGTAATTACCCACACGAGGGGCATTACTTAACTCTTAGCGTGGCAGTCTGCAGGGTATCTGCATTGTTGCGCCGGCTGCAGACGAGGAATTGATTTTAATGAGAGAGAGGAGAGGGGCGAGATTGTGGGAACTGAAAGTTGTCAATACAATGAATGTAAGTATGGCAGTACTTTGTCACATTGGTTTAACGCACAGGTGGTGAACATTTGTGTGAACGCTACATTTGTGTTTTTGTTCATAGAAAAAGCTTTCTTTTAACACTACTGAAGTTGTTACCCTGACTTGCAAATGTTGTCTCAGAAGTCTTATTAAACAAATTCAACAAGAACGTTTCACTATTTTAAGGAACTACGGTGCTTCAAACATTTGAATTGTTGCCTGGCACAATGCTACTTGCATCGACTTTTTTGTAGTACGAATAAACTACAGAAATAAGTTGCCATATTGAATTACTTCTCATAACCTCTGTCAGGACATTAATGAAAAACATAGGTATTTATTCAATAGTAGTCTAAGTCTTAATTTACCATTTGTGTACTCTAGTAGTTTGTGGAGCTGTGGTGTTCCCTTCCTGTCTGTTTTACTGTAACCGGGTCTGCCCGGCTGGTGGACCATATGGCATATCTGACCTCCAGTATAATGTGTCTCCTACAGATTTCTTACCATGGCAGCGACGAGGGCGGAGAGAGCGATGACTCTGAGGGGGAGAACCAGGAGCTTGCACAAATTGACAGAGGTAAGATGAACTAATCAGTCAGTTTGGATATATGTAGTTATCTCAGTAAAAAGAAGATTACTTTTTTCTGTTGTTTCTTCACCTTTTAATAGAATGACAGGAGGAGCCCCATTATGTTCTGTATTTCTGAGGAACTTAATGATGTTTAAAGTAATGATGACTAGTGCCAATGCTGTGGTTTCAATTCTCCAAAAATGTTGCTGAAAGGGGAAACAGCTGACAACTGGACATTTAATACATAAAATTACATTTTAAGTAGGAATATAAAAACATCCTGTGTTTTGCTTTCTTAAAACTAGTTATCATAACAGTAAAATTGTAATTCAAAATGTAGGGATATTTTGTGTATGGCGTTACTGTTTGTAATAAAAAAATATCAAACTTTTGTTTTGCTTGTTTTTTCTGAAGCAGTCTTTTAAATCACGTCTTGATCTTATCCTTTCACTCACAGAGAGACGGAGAAACTGTGCCCTCACTCCCCTGGCCACCAGTCAGCAGCACAACCAGGGGCCTCTGTCTCCAGCACGGCTACGGCGCCTTCGCCTCCTTCTAGACGCAAATATGGACCGGCATTCTTCAGAAGAAGAGCTGGAGAGGATCAGCTGTGGCGACAACAGGAAGTGGATGTCGACTTTCCAAGGACGTCATGGCGATCACCATAGCAGCGCATCTAGTGATGAGGAAGTGCGGGACCTGTGTGGGTGTGGGTCTCCAGCTGGGAACAGAGCCCTGGAGCCCAGTGCCTGCCTGGCCACATCGACCAGTCCTGTCCTCTTCAGCTCCAGCCCCCCTCGAACTCTCAAACCCCCCTCTATGAGGTTCCAGCTGCAGGTGGTACAGCCGGTCACTCGCCCCATTATACTCACACACTTTGACCAGGCCGCACCATACAGGAAGTACAGGCACAGTTACGGAGGGGAGCTGGGGAGACCCAGTCTAGACCTGGAGAAGATGCAACAGGTGAGTGTTCAATACTTAACGAAAAAGACTGTAATAGTACTAGTCAAAGCTTTAACCGTTCCAGATCATTTGACACTTTTATACTACATGATGATAGCATGTGCACTTTTTGAATTTCATATTATTTGCAAAAGTGATAATTTACCATTACCAGAAAGATTTTATTTGTGGCTTCTCAAAGTATACATACATTTTGAAGTTTCCAAAGCAGTCTTTCAACTTGCTTTTGCTAAAACCAATAGTCTGCTGTAGGTATTTTATTAGCTCATATACGATATTATCCTCTGCTGATGTTTGTAATGAAAACATTAAAGTACCAAACAGCAGATGAACCCTATGCTGCCCGCTGAACAAGGCAAACTGTTATGTTGATCTGGGGATCTGATCCAAAAATACAATGATGTCCCAGCAGTCTATCCGGCTAGCCTTCACGCGCACATGGCTCCCCAAATGTGTACGCTCTCACAGGCAAACAAAGTCATCCCTCTGCTCAGCCTCCACGGTGGTCTGCTGGAGAGGGATGAAGGAGCACGGCAGATGTCCACCCTGCTTTCTCACAAAGACTAGTGAGTGTGGGGCAGCGTAAGAGGGGCGGAGGCTCAAGGAGAGGATTAAATACACAATCAGAATGACAGCCAATAATGACAGGCGCCAATACTGATCATTTAAGCCAAACACTATTGGCTCAGAGTGTACTGGGCAAGGCTGTGTGCAGAGGCTTTGGGGTCCATATGTCCACTGGGGTTTATAGGGAGATGGGAGATGACAGGAGACAGCATTGAGAGGGTGAGAAGAAAAAAGAGGAAGAGCTGGAGAGGTCTGGGGTCCACGTCTATCATCCTCTTGTCTGCTCATATGTTTCTGTATCAGTCTGTGAGGAACTCACTCAAGTGGAATGGGAGGTGCCGCAGGAATACAATAGGGGGCCTACAGACCGATCCAGTGTCCCATTAACCCTTTAACGGAGTACTTCCAGCTCCCCTTTTAAATGCTGAGCTGCAGCCTGGGCCATACGTTTATCCATCTCATAATTTCCTTAAAGGGTGGGTTAAAGGGTCAGTGGGTTGTTTTTTGTAGTCTTCGATAATCCCTCATGCGTGCTAATCCCCATTCCATTGCTCAGATGTGGCAGTGTCATTGTTTGTTAACCTGATAATAATAACCGAAGGGCAAAACTCCCTAAGTAAGGGTGTACTTTATCTGTGTGACACTTGTGCGTTACAGAGGATGACATTGTTTAATCTACTTTTTACTGTTGCCCTTTGATGCAACTGCTGTTGTGATTTTGGGTGTTAGAAAAATAAATAGAATTGAATGCACGTGCAGTGTTTTCATAGTAGTTCATCATTCAGGCATTCTCTACCGCTTGTTCCCATTTGGGGTCGCGGGTGACTGGAGCCTATCCCGGGGGGGTTAACACACCATTCACTCTCATATTCATTCACTAAGGACAATTTACAGTTGTCAATTCACCTAACATCTTTGGACGGTGGGTGGAAGCCGGAGTACCCGGAGAGAACCCACATGCAGCCAGAGAGATCATGTGATGTTGGAATCAAACCCATGATCTCCTTGTGGAGGCGGGAGCGCTAATCACTCTGCCACCGTGCACCCGAGTTCATCATGTGTACTATATGAATCAAAATGTCTAATTTAATCAAAATTTCTAGTTTATTTACTTTTACCTCATAGGCTTTAATGGACAGGACAAATGTAATATTGAAAATGTTATAACGGATGAAGAGCAGGGAGAGACATTAAGCAAACAGTTGAAATTAATTATCAATGTGGAGTTCAATTCAGTGTAACTGACTTTAGACACTTGATAGTGACTCTAAAGTTGGTTTAATTTTCCAGTCTGTTGGCTTATGCGCCTCAGCCCACTGGTTTGTAAAGATAAAACAGATATACTGTAGGCCTTGGCAGGAGGTGGGCAAGAAAGCAAGTGCGCACCAGCCACTGCCATATCATAACAGAGTTAGAGTTGAGTTTCCATTCTTTCTTGTGCTCCCTTCCCCCTTAGAAGCCAGCGACCCAAGCCAAGACAATTCGATGATTGTATGGTCCCTCCACCCCCACTGCTTTTTGAGAATAGCTGAACTGCGTCAACATGCTGGGGAGTGGGAGACAGGATATTGCATAAGTTTTATTGACTGGTTGTTTAGGTTTGTGAGATGTCTGGATTTGGCTCACTTCCTGCATCCTAAATTCATGTGAATTTGTTGAAGGTGTTAGAGACCGTGTTTAAGATAACAGTCTCAGGTAGAGTCAATATTCACCTTTTGGTAGGAGTTGCAGAGACACATGCACATTTCTTGATATAACATTGCACTATTTTGTTCCCCACAGAAAATGCTCCTGAAAAAGAATTGTGGAGGAAAAACTCGGACAATAAAGATTCGGGTGAGTAGCTCATTGAAACTGTCTGTCCTGATGGTAAGCCTATACCTTTGATTCGAGTGGTGTTAATTTAATGCACACACAGCCATTCCCTTTATGCACAACTATAATAGGCACTGCGGTCCAGGGTTTCCATTGACAGAAGTGATAAGGTTGCAAGGTTGCTCAGCCCCCATGCACAGCTCAACCTGTCATTTCACCTGCTCTTTAATGTTCATCCAAGTGCATGCAGGGGCAGTATGTGGCTTTGGAGCTTGTTCAGCCACGATCAAAGTGGTGATTTGGCCCTTCTACCCTCAGTTTTAGTAAACAGATTTTATGTCTTAAGGGAGTACAACAACCTGTAACTTGTGCTTATGATAGTACGTTGTATCTAGTTATTTCGGGCTTTACAGTGACAGACAATCTTTCACTTTAGGGCTGCAAGATATTTCACAATAGAATCAAAATCACAATTTGAATGGTCAACCTTATAGGAAATCACAAAGACTGTAATCATTTAAGTAACAAATATCTTAGTCTGCAAATATCAAAATATTGCAATTAGATATTTTGCTAAAACCATTCAGGCTTATTTCCCATCAATTCAGCAATTTAGATTCACATATTTTGTTTTGGGACAATGGGGAAAATCCTGAATATCCGAAGTAAACCTAATTTTATCTTCTCCAAATAGTCTTAATGAAGTAAGAAGTTATGAAGTTAAGAAGTAAAGAGTAAGCAGCTTATAGTACTAGATCTATTGTACCCCTATGGTTTCATTATACTAAAGCAATGGGATTTTTCACTAAATGCTGAAACTAAAACAAGTAATTGCTTTGACAAATACTTCTATTATTTTTTTATTTTTTTTTTAAATCACACCTACATTGCATTCTTTTCATGCACTGCTCAAAAATATAAAATATGCATTCTTATTGTGAACAGGCTCGCAGGCGTCACATTCTTGAAGAGATAAATACATTTATTGCCAAATGGTGGAACATTCCTGGCAAAGTGATAACATTTCCAAGGGGACGAGCAGGTGGCGGACCCTCCGACAGACACGTGTACATGGTGCAGCTTTAACATTCAGACTTGAATTGCTCTGTAAACATAGGAATATTAAGATTGTGTCAACATCAGTCGTTGAGAAGCTCCACATTATAATATCAGATTTGCACGTAGACTTTGATTGTGTTTTGTTAGTGGGGTTTGGGAAGATTGGAGAGCACTGTGGAACAAGCCTGGGCATCTTGGCACCGAGCGGAGCACTCCAGACGGATGCACAGTGTGGTGAGAAAAGTGACGTTATTATCACGTTGTGTGGGCTAGTGTCAGAGGAACCTTATCATGCACTTGTTTATGTACACACATCCACCGACTGTAATGCTCCAGGCTGCTTCATCCAAAGCCCTACACAAATACGCGGAACAACTTTAAAGGCAGAACTGGTGATGATGGAGAGATGATGAGGAGGAGTGTGTGCGGTTGCTTCCCTTGTGGTGTATTTCCAAGGATGAAGTCATTTTCCATTAATAGAGTGGCCGGCTGTCTGTTGAGCTGGCCTGATACATAGAGATATCGCCTCATATTCTCGTGTTCTCGCTGGTGTAGCTGCTAGTGTCCTCGCTAGTGACGTCTTTGTGATTTGGGCGCGTTCCAGTTTGTTGATTTTCTTCGCACACACAATGCTCTCCACCGTTTTACAACTTCTATTCTCTCTAACTTTAACATGGGCCTCTCTATCCCCTTGTACCCCTTTTATCTGTCAGCCCTCAGTGTCTTGGCCCATATCCAAAAGAGACACTGGATCTTGACCCTGGCGTCTGTGCTTTGAAGCTGGATTCAAGCATTCAAAGATGGGAGATGTTATGGGGTTGAGGAGGTTGGTGGTTTTAGTTAAAGGAGGGGGTCAGTTGGAAAACACAGCCCTGGCTTCTCCTCCAGGGGCTGCGGGTGAATAGCCGAGTGGGGCCGATGAGAGCTTCCCAGGGCAGTAGTGATGGCGTCTGGTTTCAGTCACCGTGCAGAATGGGTGGGGAGCCGGGCGAAGATTGATTGAGCTAAGGGAAATGTTGCAGATTTGAAGGGAGTGGAAGGAAAACCAAATGAAGGAACAGCGTGTTTTGATTTCAGATTAGGGTCATGTGGGAATACAATACAAAAAAATGACTTTGCCTAGTTTGCTATGGTGTTACTGCACATTTAGATTGAAAGAGTTGATATAATTGTTAATGGAATAATGTAATAAGATTTTCACTTCTTTTCTTGATCAGTATTATTTAAGTCACACACTATAATCGTAAAAACAAGTGACATTTTTTTAAGCAAAATTCATTAATTTCAATTCAATTTGACTGTTTATGTCACCTACAGCGTTGTCATTTCGAAAGTTTGATTTCATAAAGCTAGTTGTAAAGGCCACTAGAGGAATGGCAACATATTAGACACTGGGTATAAATTAAAAAAAAGAAGGATTTCACTGTTGTTTGGTCATGGAGTCAGTATGTAGAAGACTCGTACAATGGTGATGTTTCTTCTCACAATAATCGAAACACAGGGTGGAGACTGCATGTCTTTCCTGTGGGTTCTCTCTAAGCACACCAGTCACTGTCCAAAGAAAGATGTGCATGTGTAAAGCAAATTACAGAATGAATGTTGGATTGAGTGGAAGCATGTCTGTGTCTGTCTAGCTTCTGCTTTGAAACTAGCTGGCGACCGTCGTAATTACTATACAAATGAAGACAAATAAAGTAACCTTGACACAAACGACTCATAAAAGGCTGTATAAGTAGAAAACAATACATAGAGATGGAAGTTTCATTGAGTGGCCTTTAAATGTTGATATATAGGATCATAATTGTAGGGCTTTGCAGTTTTGTCTGTATAGTGTGTAATATTTGTTAGCCTTGCGACTGACTGGCCATTGTTTGGATAGGCTTCAGCTACTTCCACTACTAAAAAGCAAATGTAGAATAAATGTCATGTATTACTTGTGTGCACAGTTGTATAGCAAGACTTTACCCACATTCATCTTCAGTTAAATAGAAAAGTTAACTGATTTTGTCAGTAACATTACACCCTTATATCATACCATTGCTGGTTCGGTCTATGCTTGATGTCAAAGTAAAACGGTAACTGTAAGTCTCGCGTCGCTTTTCAGAAATTTGGACCAGCCAAAAAAGCCCATGAATTAACCTCGACTGTATTTCCAATTTGTTCCTTAAACTCGTCCAATCCCATCAAAGCACAAGTGCCCCAGCTGTAGTTTGTTAAGCCTCTGGCTCTGTCTTTAGAGTGTCTTAAAGGACTTCTTCTTTTGGGATCTGTACTTTGTGTGACCCTTTTGGGCAGTGGATGTCTGTTCTCCTGCAGATGTCACAACAGGACGACTCTTCGGAGATCTTGAAACCATCCTGATCTATGTCTTTTCCCCCCAGTGTTCGCCCGACCCCATATACTATCCCAACAGTTAACGGCAACATAAATCACACTTACTGTAACATATTGCTGGCCGGTATAAAGGGATTTTCCATGTAGTAGTTTTTGTCTGTTTTTGTTATCAATGGTCGTCGTCTACATAGTAGTGGGAATTGTTGCTGTGTTTCAGTTTCTCTGTAGTCAGAGTTGAATCCCTAAAGATACAGCATAGCAACACGTCATGGTGTCATGGTGTCATGGTGTCATTGTCATGCACAGTATTGACAAATTGGACTGAATGAATAATGCATTCCGTTTTTCAAAAGCGCCATGCAAGAACAATGATTAATTTCACATTAGTTTGATGTTCATTGCAATTAAAAGAGAAAGTGAATATATACATATATATATATTGTAAAGCCCTTGGAGTTTTCCAATCATGTGTTTGGTGCTCTCGCATAGATGTGAATAGAGCAATGGAAATTCACAGCTATAATCTAAAAAAACATTGGGAACACGCTGAAGCACCAAAGCCCAAATCTATCCCACTTTGCAGACTTCACTCCCCCTCAACAGGCGCTGGAGAAACTGCTGCCTCACTGCCAAATCCAACAAAGTCATTTCCTGTCGTTTCCTGTTGGGAGGAAAATGACCAGGGCTAATTTTAGATGTAAAGCCTGTAGAGCAGTTAGTGGCCTGCTGCAGATCACCAGGGGTCGGCCTTGTGTGGGGGAAAGTGTAAACCTGAATGAAAAACTAGAAGTGTTTTGACTTGTTTTAATGAGGGCCAGACATTTTCCCACCATTGTTTCTCACAGTACTTGTACATTGGTTAAAATAATCTGAGACAAATAATTGCATAACTAAGTAGTTGACCTAGAGCCGCAGCTAATCCATGTCCATGTGCAGGACTGTGCAAAAAGTTAGATTTTCAGTGTGCAAAAAAAGAAAAGAAGGAAGAGTAGGTTGTTATTCCATTAGTAAAAATATGGAGTTGTGACACAATCTCAAAATCAAAGTTCAGGGGTAAATGCTCTTTCTTTTCCGATAATTTCGTCCCAATTGTTAGTTATTTTGAGTTAAATTTGTATTTTTGCTCTGTACTTCTAAATTGCTCACATCACATCTACAATAATAATGTATATCGTTTTGTTCTTGGCTATAGTGACAAAAATATAGCCAAGAAAAATGACTGACAGCTATAAAGTAAATTATAGCCATAGCTAAAACTGCACTGGTGGTTATATAAAGTTAATTGTTAACGACAGTTGGTGAACACAGGATTAATCTCAGGGTACAACTAACATGAACACTCTTTTCTTTCCCTTTCAGAACCTGACCAGCAGCAGTCGCCCTCCTCCCAGGTACACCTACGACCCATCCATCTTTGCATTTCGATCCCTGAGCACGGTGCCCCCATGCAGCCCCCTCAACTCCAGTGACGACCCTCCCTGTTCATAAGGAATTGCACTCAGTCCTGCCACAATGACCCAGCACCCAGCGCCCTGTTCTGCATTCCCAGACAGACAGCCGCTTTCATGTGGCTTCTGCTGCCGAGACCAACAAGTGACTGTTAAAAGACTTTAGAAGCACACTTAAGAAACATGTCCGCCGGTCTAACTCTTGCACACTCAGGTAATCCTGCTCTTAATGCTGAAACAAGCTAAACTACACACTAAAGTCCAAGGGTACTTCAGGTATTGCATGCCTCAAAATTCCTAAAATGTTCCTGTTTTTCTGGTAAAGAAACCAACTTTGGATTACACCCGGATGTGGAAACTAATTGAAAAGAAACAAGTTATACAATGCATGTTAGACAATCATTGGTACCAAGGAGTCTTCCTAATGATAAGATCCTTGGTAATTCTACGTAACAGACACAGTGAGTTATCTTGTTTAACTAAAAGGCAGTTTTTGTCTGATAACTCTTTGGCTATGAATATGCAGGTCATGAGATATAACCAACTGTAATGACTGTAGTTTAATAGTCGATTTTTGATGATGTACTGTGTATTTTAATGACTGTCACTTGTAGTCAAAGTTGAGTACATGTATCTTCTTTCCTTGCATGGATTCCATTGATTTGCAGAAAGGAGAGGTGTCAATATCCGATGACAATAGTTACTGCACATTTGGCAAAGTGTAATCCGTGTTCTGCATAGCCTACTTTATAGTGTGCCATGATTTTAAATACTTCTGTAATTCATTACTTGGAGGTAGAAGAGGATCGATTGTGAATAGACATATTAGTGTCTTTACAAGTCCGTTATTGCCTCAAGGTGACATTACTGTTGTATGAAATGCTAGTTTTCTCGGGTTCAGCACAGATTGTAATGCATTTGATGGACAAAACACCACTCTTGACAAGGACTTTGCTGAAGAGAAGGTAACATTGTGACTGATGATGTCCATGTTGCACAAAATGAACCAATAAATGCCCTGTGGCCTCTTGTTTGGGCAACCACTTGTCTTTTGTTTTTATATAAACGTTGAAGAAAAACACTTTTTGCAAGTGTAACTTTAAAAGACCTGCTCGTTTTCCACGTAGATGTTATTGCTTTACCTGAAATGTTCCAAAATATGGCCTTAAAATTAGCTCTTGTACTGTTAAAATCCTGGAATTATTAAAAAAAAATAGCATGAGTCAGTATCCTGGCTCCTATCTACTCTGATCTGACCTGAAACTGGCACTGGAGGCGTCACCTGCCCGTCTACATGGGAATAGACAATACAGTGGCTCATTCCAAGAAAAGCAATATCTGCATAGAGACAAATAGAAGTCTCATAGAAGTTACATGGTACACCATGAAATGGCAATATTATCAATTCAGTTTGATCGTACCAAATCATAACCCCAATAGAATTACTCAGAGGCTCTTTCGTAACTTTCACTTCAGAAACTGAAATACCAAATGTAGCTACACTGTATTGTTTGACTTATATATTTAAAAGATAAACATATGTAGAAGGCAAAGTTCAAAAGGGTAATTTGTACACAATTGGTAAGAAAATCTTTAAAAAGAAAGAAATCTAGGTAAGAGACAAGGGATGAGTGTTTCTACCCCTCATTAGTGGGTCACACACACAAGTTCAGAGCAATCTACCTCAGCCAAGACCACAAGCCAGATCATTGCCTGAGAAGAGCTCTTTGTGAGAGAAAAGAGAGAAAGCGCCTCTGACGTCAAAACTGGTTAGGGTGTGAACAAGGCATCCTAGTCAAAACCGACTGCCTGAAAGGACACATGACTGGAACAATGGGGTCGGAAACATTTTCTGAGTTTAATTACGTTTTTATATAACAAAATACAGTCATTTGACAACATTAAAGAGAGCACAACACATAACAATACAAGAGCAATTAGTAGGAAGAACCCTACTTCCTGCAAACAGTTCAAGTGCCGACTGGCTTATTGGGAAATCCTGTTAAAATAAGAACTTTGAGAAACGTTTGTATACACATATAGACAAACACACACACACACACACACACACACACGCAACTCACTTAACTTGAGTCATTATCAGCTTGCATTTCATCCAGTTAGCCATCCAAGTGTCCAGATGGTCAGAAAAGCTGCTTCAATGCCTTTCTCTCTTTCCCTCTCCCTGCTACGCATTCTCTTTTGGAAAAAAAGGTTTTGCCAGCAATTGACTAGTGCCAAACAGGAGTGGGGTTTACAGTTTGGGTGTCAGGTGGATTTAACAGCGAGAGAAAAAAGAATTGAAATCAGTCAAACCCCCCTGCTCTGTCCCTTACCATTTTCCACTCGGTTGATATATTGAAGCAGCTCATTCAAAGTAAATGACAAAATTTTAAGTGTGACCCCATCGCCATGTACTAAAGTGCCAGCAGGCCTACTGCCCAGTGTCGTCTCAGAAGGAGGGCACTTCTCCAGCTTTCTCGATTTAAGTGAATAGAAATGGTGTGGTTTTTTAATCACTCTGTAAATAGTCCCAAAAGCTGAAAAGAGTGGATTACCGTCTCAACGTGTGGGTTCGGGACAGTTTTATTGGTCTGCCTCTTTATTTCTCAGAATGGCCAATAGTAGGCTTTCTATAGAGGTAAGTAGACCACTTTGTATTGTAGGTATTCACTGGTACGGAAACTGGTGAAGCTCCTCAGTAGCCATATTTGTCATTCAGGTGCGTGCGACCATCTCCAGTCTGACCTATAGGAAATAAAAAGTTGGAAAATTAGGTTGTTTTATTATTCCAACCTTTTACATTTCTTAAAAGTGATAACTATCTAAAGATCAGACTCGCAGCTCATAATTAGAGAAACAGTTTAATTGTACTACAACTACTACTACTACTACTTCTTTTTCAGGCACAACACTCCTAATAACAACTGACCCCCAAATCCATTAAGTAAGCTACTCGCCAAAGCTGTAACATTGCCTTATTTATACTGCTTGATTTTATTTTGTGGACATAAACCTAGATGAAGTAATTTGGAAGGCCAACAAATGGGAATCTACAGTTACATTTGTATTTTGGGGGTGTCGACCCTTGTTTGAGACAATAGCAACAACGTCAAACTTTTCCCCTTATTATCTGGGGACCCCTGAAATCATCCACCCCAATTTAAGAACCACTAGTGTACATCTCCTTATTCCTTATAAAGCAAAGTTATCTCCACAATAAGAATACCTTACCTAAAGGAGGCACCCACACACAATAATCAGGGTCATCATCAGGATACTTTCCCCCGGTGAGTGGCACAGGCGGCTAAAAACAAACAGAAAATGTAATGACTGAATACAACCAATTAACACTGCAGTTTTGCCGTTGAATATGCAGACTCTTACCCGGCCTGGGCCAATAACTTTCTTCTTCTTTTTGGGACTGGCCTCAGCTGTTGTTTCACTATTGCCTTCCAATTTAGACTCTATTAAAACATTACTGGTCAGGTCAACTTTAATGGACATACGAGTTGATGTATGATGATGGCAAAGGTTAAACAGTATCTAAATTTTATATCAAACCTGAGCAAGTTTGTTCTGAACAAGTTTCCCTGTCGATGGGACTTTTATTGACCTTCTTTGCTGCTTCTGACAGATCAGCACCTTTCTTTGCCTTTATACTGCGCTCTGAAAGATAAATATAGGCAATAGATAATAATCAGTCACTTGATGTCGGCTGTAGTAAGGATTTGATGTGGAGACCTGCCGCCCTCTAGTGGAGAAACAAGTCTGAGAACTCCTGTTTATATCCTACTCTGTGAAAGTAGGATATCCTGTTTATATCCTACTCTGTGAAAGTAGGATATAAACAGGAGTTCTAAGACTCATCACAGATTGAGAATGACTCTTGGATGAGAGTCGAAACGTATCGTTTCTCTAAAACAGTGTCCAGATGACTACAACTGAATCTTTTTCTACAACACAACACTCCTGGACGAATGAGGGATTACACCGACTACTGAGAACGTGTTTGACACTCTTTCTGTTCACCTTTTAGTCTGGGCTTTGGCCTTCCTTCCTCATTTTCCTCTGTTGCCATTGTTCTGGTCTCATTGGCCTCTGGGTCAGGTTCAGCCATAGTTACACAGTCTTTATTGTCATCATCATTGTCGTCGTCCTCCATTTTGTGCTTGCTTTCATCTTCTTCCTCCTCCTCCTCCTCCTCTTCCTCCCCAACTGCAGGCATTTCTTTCATATTGAAGAGCTCAGCGGGTAGATTGGGACGTTTGGGGGGCAATTTCTGGAAACATGTGAAAGCACAATAAAATAAATAAATAAATGGAAAAGCATGGGTGATGTTTGCTCAAAAAATAGTTCTTACCCCAATTGTACCAGTCTTGAGTTTGAATTTACTGCCACCCTTCATAGCTCCAAAAAGCGGAAGGGCTTTTTTAGGCTTTTCTGGCTCCGAACTGCTGCTTCCATGTAACAAACAGAAGCGTAGTCTGAATTCATAAAAATAAAACTGAAAAAAAGATTAAGTGGCATACCTTGGCAAAAGTGATGGTAACTGTGCAGGCCGTGTAAGTTCAACCAGTTTGCGAAGTCTCTGAGCTTCTTTCCTCAGATCAGCAATATGAACGTGGAGCTTCCTGCGCTCGACACCGTCCATTGCAGCCTCGCTCCGTACAGCGGTCATGAAAGCATCCAGAGGATCCTCAGTCGATGACCCGGAAGAGTCTAACAGAGATGCGGTTAAATAGATAAATTAAAGATACTGAACTACACAAAACTTAGACCAGAGATTTAAAGACTAACCTTTCCTTCCAGAATCAAGCTTTTTCTGAGTGTCTTTCAACTCTTTTTCCACCCCTGCTAGTTTGGCCACCTGCATGAGCCCAAAACACAAACATATTTTTATTTTTTTTCAGATTTGTACCAATTTCGAATTTTGAGTCTGCGCTCAAATATTCTCATTGCACAGAAACAAAGATGTGGCTGTTCAAGGTAAAAAGGTCATGTGCATTGTTACATTACATTAGAAATTAATGAGCTTGGCATGTTTTACTCAATTACTAAAGCCTCACCCACCAGGGATTCGTAGGTCTCGGTTCGTTCTTCTATCTTCCCTGCTTTTTTCATCCTCTCCTGTCTCTTCCGTTCCACTGTGCCGGTTCGGTCCAGGAAAGTATCATCATCACTGTCGTAGTAGTCCTCGTCCTCCCAGTTCTTCTTCTTGCGCTTCCGGGACACTGAACATCACACATAAAAATTTGTCTTACTGTACCTTGTGATCTTGTGTAAATAGTTACATGTCTCTTGGCTTTGATGTCCCACCTGCCTCCTGGCGCAGCAGACCACGAGCCTCCAGCATTCGGCACGCCTCCAGGCAACACTGAACAGTCACCTCTTTCTTCTTCCCGGTGTTGGTCACCTCAGCCACTAGCTGCCTTCCCTTGGCATCATCCACTGGTAATCTAACAGACAGCAATGTTAGTGCCTCTCAACACGATGCTCAACACATGTCTAGCGTTTAAATATTTAGTCTCATACTTTATTCTGCAAAGCCATGTCCCTGAGCCTTTCTCTTCATACTCAAATTCTAGCTCCTCGCCTGTGACAAAAAAAACAAAACAAAAAGAATTAGATAGCAATGCATTAAAAGTAATTACTTAATATAGACAATAAAAGGAATGTTAAGTGTCAAACCTTCTCTGTCGTAAAATCCCTGGAGCGTTTTCTTTGGATCCTTTAGATAGGCTGCTTCCTGATCCTCTTGAAATTCTGTTGAGAAAGGGTTCTCCTCATTTTCATCCTCAGCGACAGCGTCATCACCTGAAAGAGAAATCCATAGAAACAGAGATTTTTTTTTTCTTTTTCTTTTTTTAAATAGATGATTATGTCTATGATGATAAAGAAGTACATTTGTATGGTATTACAACTCACCTATTCCCCATGAACAGCCTGAATCGTCCTTTGACTGTTTGCTTTGGCTCTTCTTGTCTTCTCCATTCTCCCCTTCATCGATCTCCTCCTCATCGTCGTCGTCAGAACCAGCCCCCATCATCCGTTTCTCCAATTCCTCTTTCTGTTTTCGGGCACGCTCTTTCAACTCTGTCACTGTAAACTCAGACTCCTCCTCCTCATCAGACTCTGGACCCTACAAATAGTGTGATTGATTAGTTAGTATGAATACACCCTAGGATTAAAGTTTGACAATGACAATGGTGCAGATAAAATAAAATAACCGAATGTAGTATTTAAAGTTCTCATCTTAATATACAAGTGTAATAAACTGTAAGCGAGGATCTATGGGTCTAAACCAGTAGTTCTCAACCTAGGTGTTGCAAAATTATTTCAAAGGGTCTCTAGATGATATGGGGAAAAAGAGAACACATATTTGGCTTGACGCATATTTGGTGCCTACCAAATTAATTTATCCATGCCTGCATCCTGAAATAAAATCAAACATTAGACATAAGGCAAGTTTATAATTTTATGTGGGTAGTATATTTTTTGTGTTTGGGGGTCGCTATGCCAATGGATGTTATTATGGTGGAGAACCAATTGTCTAGACTACACTACATAAAGACAAGATAATTACACAGATTTATGATTTAGTCTATTGCAATCTAGGGCTGTACTCGGCTAAAAGCAACTCTATGATCTAGGCATCCTCAGCATTATTGTCAGAAGTAGCAAAAATCTGATACTAATCGATACTAAAACTGGCATCAAACTTAGATATTTATTTAAGCAAGTATCGACACAAAAATAAACATGTACAGGAAAAAAAATTGACCTTTCCTGAACAGTTCAAAATGATCTTGAACTTGTTATTTTGTGTTGAAAATATGAGTCTGTTGATTACAAAAAGGGCATTTTTTTTATCATAATATATAATCATCATTATGGTACTGAAATTGTATAGAGTAATAGTAAAAAAATTCTTATGCTCTTATAATCTCAGTAAATAAATGAATACACATTTTGATCAAATGAAGACACCATCAACTGATTAATCGACTAAATAATTAAAGACCAACAACAACAAAAAGCAAAATAAAGAGAAAGAACAAGTGAATCAAATGGTCTTTGCATTCTAGAGAATAATATGACATATCATCACTTCTGCATCTTCTTACCTGTAAAATAAAAAGCCTTGTACTGCCACCAAACTTCAACACATGCCCCACTTTTATCCTAATGTAAGTATTTGGCGGGATCTTGTTCTTGTTCACGACCGTTCCGTGCGTGCTGCCCAGGTCTTGGACGTAGAACCCCCTCTCCTCGCCCACAGACCCCGCTTCGCCACCGGACTCCCCTCGATACTGGATGATGGCGTGGTATCGGGAAATGGACGGGTGCTCCAAAGACACATCACACACCGGTAAACGTCCGACTACGAAGAAGCTCCTATCCTTAAGGGGTATCGTGTTTACAATCGCCCCGTTTTTGAGGATTTCTATAGAGTATGGGTAATCCGGAGCATTACTGCCCCAAATCGGTTCTGTGTACGGCAAAGTGGGGAATTTACCGGGCGGGGGACCTTTAGGGAGCACTTTAGACTTGGATTGGTGTTTCGTTTTGACAGAATCCGTGTGCTTGTTTGGATCATTTGTGTCCTTCTCTTCTTTTACTGTCTCCGTGTCGGGTTTAGTCTGAGCTTCTGCATTTCTGTCATTCTTGTCCCCTTTACTTGTTGTTTCAGAGTCTGGCGTCGGCTTCTTGATTGGCGCAGTGGCAGTGACTGGGCGCTTGGTTGACAGAGAAGGTGCCGCAAAAAGAGCAGGCTTTTTAAAAGGCTCATCCGCGTCCACCTCGGCTTTAGACGCGGTTTCCGTTTCGGGTTCGTCGTCGTGGTCTGTTACCGTAGCCTCCGGTGAGTCCATTTTTTGGTTTATTTCGTTTTCCACACGCTCCTCAGAAGATGGGGAAGCGGCCATGTTTTACTTAGTACGTCAATCAATTTGGTCCGTGTTCTAACGTGACTACTATTTACAATGTTTGCATGATGAAATATTGACCTGTATAGTAATGTAAACCAAATAACCTAGTATTATTTCATGACTTTGGTCAAGTGCAAATTTCAATGCACAGATAACCGTGAACCGTATTATTTTTCGTGTCGGAACTGTTTTTGTTTATGGGTCCTATTTACAGCAAGGACCGGAAGTTTTTAACATCTCCAAACCTCAAACTTGTGCCGCATCTCCCAAGATAGGATTAATTGCCATTACATCAAAACGCCTTTTCTTCTGGCTGTAAGTTATTGTCTTATTTAAGACTCTATACAGCAATATTTATTCATTCCATGTGTCGATGTAAATGTTTTATTTCAAGCCTGTATTATGGCGGTGCAGGCTATAGATATAATTAAATGGATATTTGTGATTTTTGAACAATCAGAGATGGTTGTATTGCACACTACTCTAATCCTTTCTTAATCTTTACAGTTTATCATGATGCGTTACTGGGGTGAGATCCCTGGTCCTGCGGGGGCTCCTCCGAGCCGCAGTTCCTTTGACCTGCTCCAGCGTGAGTTTCGCTCAGTGGAGATGCAGGACCCTCCTTTGCACCAGCCTTCAGCTCAGCGGCCTCGTCCCACCACCATGCTGGACATCCCCTCTGAGCCCTGCAGCCTTACCATCCACACAGTGCAGCTCTGTCAGCACACACGACGTCTGCGGGGACTTTTAGCGCAGGCACAGGCTCAAGGCCAAACCTCTGCCTCCTCTGAAGGGAGGTTAGAGGAGGCAGACGCCAGCCTGCCTCTGCGGGCACCCACTCCTCCTGCCATGCCAGACGACCTGCTGCCTGTGGACAGTAAAGCTCCCAAACAACCCTTCAACCTTCGACACAGTGACCCGGAAAGTGACTTCTACAAGTGAGTAAGCTGAGGGCTGATGATGACAGCAGATATAACGCGCACCGTTTTCTGTATTTGAATTTTCATAACAGAAATGATTAAATCAAACAACATTTTCTTGTGTCAAAAATCTATCTATTTTTATTTAATTTTCAGGGGCAAGGGTGAACCTGTCCTGGAGCTGAGCTGGCCATCCTGCAGACCGCTCCTGTATCAGTCAGTGGCCACAGTCCTGGCCCACGCTGGCTTTGAGTCGGCCCAGGAGAGTGTCCTGGAGACACTCACAGATCTGGTTCATGAACATTACCTCAAACTCACTCATCTGCTGCGAGTAGCAGTGGACAGAGAAGCTCGACTGGGTTCCACTGCTTTCCCTGATGTGATGGAGCAAGTCTTTCATGAAGTGGGTATTGGCAGTGTGCTTGCTCTGCAGCGTTTCTGGCAAGTGCGGATTAAGGACTATCACAGCTACATGTTACAGGTGAGAAACTGGCGTGAGATTTTTCTGCTCAAACGAATACCTTTATGGTGTAGTTATTATTGTGTACTTGGTTGTTATAAGTTTAAAGTACATTAAACACTTTTACCCCGGTCTAAAAACACATGCAAGGATATTATGGTGGTTGAGAACCCAAGAAAACATTGTACAACCTTTCACTGTAGATAAAGATTCAGTTGTTGTCATCTGGACACTGAAAAAAACAAAAACAAACTGTGTCCATATGACACCGACTTCACTTTTCACTATTTCCATCCTCAGTTGAGTAAAGATCTGTCAGAGGAGTACGAGCGCCTGGTAAACCCAGAGAAAGCTCAGGAGGACTCTAAACCTCCCAGGATCAAGGAGGAGCCAATGAGTGACATCTCATTCCCTGTTAGCGAAGAGCCAGAGGCTGACTTGGCTTCTGGGGACCAGGCTCTACCCATGGGAGTCCTGGGACCACATGGGGAGAGACTCACGTCAGGCTTGGACAGTGACCAGTCTCCTCACGCCTCAGGTAAAACTTCACCTCTCTCTTTTTCTCTTTCACTTTCCTTGGTTTTTTCCCCCTTTTTTTTCTTTTTTTTTTTTCTTACGGTATAGCGTTAAACAAATACTTTGAAGATGTACAACTACAATAGGTGGTGGTAAATTCACCTTTTCAGTTGACTGCCAAACGCCATTAAAAGTAACAACAACAACTTCACCTCAGGTAAAAAAAATATTTTAGACGTTTTTTCTCTGTCAATATAGAAAAATTGTAGAGAAAAGGTGACAGTAGTATGTGTTTTACTTAGTACAGGATAACATTTGTATTGCAATTTAGTTATTCTCTGATAATTTATCAAACATTTGACCTTTTTGTGTGGAAATGTAGCCTGATTAATTGAGTTGCAGTTGCTGTGAGTGGAAGACAGATTATATTCCCATACAGCCAGATACCAGTTTGCTTTTTGGCCAACACTTATTTCAAAACATGATAATGTTCGAAAGTGATTTAATTGGAATGGTGCCTGACCTTTTAAGTTTTGAGATAACTATAGCTAACAACATTCTAGTTTGAAAATGTAATCCTTAAATCTTAAACAATGTATAAAATATCTTGCAGTTCCTTTGCATTGATTAAAGATTGAAAATGTATTCCTTCATATTTTGTTTCTTTCAAACAAGGTGGAGGCGGCACAAACAACTCCCCCCTGTGGCCACAAGTAAAAATAGAGCCACATGACGGTGATGATGGTCAAGGATCCAGTCACCACCATCATCACCACCACAGTGTCCTGGGAGGAGATGTGTTTGAGGAGGGAGGGCCCATGTCTACAATGAGTGAGTCTGGGGGGGCCATGGCTCCGTCTCCAGGGGGCGCCGCGTCAGATGGGAGCTACGGATCACAATCACCAGACTCTCTCATGGGCGCGTCACCTGTCTTTAACCAGAGACCCAGGAAACGCAGGAAGATGTAATATTGTATTTCCTTTAAAAGACATTTTCGTGGATCTAGAGATCAATGATGCACAGCCATGAAGTCAGAATATTACTTCGAACGGAAAGTATACTTAAGAGGTTAAAATAATAAAAACTCCTACAACAAGTTTTTACAGTCATCATTTGCGGTTTAAACTTGCCCTTATTAGTTATTGTCGCACATGTTAGAAAGAAGAGTGTAAAAACTTCGACGCATTAAAAGAGTAAAATTCCGGTCATGTACAGAAATAGTATTACAGAGACTGTGGCATATGCTGCTGTAATTATGAATTGTACACACCAAATATTCAAGCCAAACTTGGCTGAAAACAGAATAATCATTCCGTCAAATATTTGTACTCTGAGCGACCATCTGTTTGTGATCACTCATCTTTCATTCATGTTTATCTGGAGGCTCCCACTATTCACAACCCTAATAACCTTATACGCTTTGTAACTGCATTAGTAAAAACACTTTATAGCTTACTGGATGACGGATGCATTCATAAAAGTCTATGTTTTCATAGCAGGTGTTATTGTAATTTTGGCCACCACACTACAAAGAATAAAGCGCAATGATAAGGCTTTTGTACTTGTTCTATTTCCATATTAATTACTTATCAACCCAAAGTATCCCATGAATACTAAGCATGGCAATTTGTATTAATTCCCTTTATTGCCTGAAGAATAAAATCTCTTCACGTGGCTTGATTTCAGTTGTTGGTTTTTTGTAGAAAGTATAAAGCTCTTTCAATTAGCTTAATTAATCGTGGAACAGGGGAATAAAAAGATTTAGACGCAAATTGTTTTGTTGAGCAAGCTAATAATTCAATAAACGGCTTGTTTTCTCCAGCTATTAACTTTGCGTTTATTCAAATACTAATTATCACTGGTGCAATTTATTCATGTTCAAATTCCAAACGCTGTAATGATGATATATTTGTGCTCCCCCCCCCCCCAAGTGCCGTTCACGGATTATTATTTCATTGTTTCCGTCTTTGTTGTGAAACCCCCCCCCCCCCAAGTGCCGTTCACATGAAACACACCAGCACAACCACCTGTCAACCTGAAGCCCTCGCACCAAATAGCATCTGTTTCAGTAATGAGACAAAGGTGTGAATGCAACACCAGAGGCAATTATAGGCTGGTTGTCTGCTTCACCGACGCGACATCAACCCAGGCTTAATAGCAAATTAATCATGACACGCATGGATTTGCATACACAACGAGGAGCAGGTCTTTCCTCTGAATACTTTTAATATCTTTTTGTGTATGACTATCACATTCCCGCAATTAGTGAGGTAATTGGCTGCACATACAACAAAGAGTCAATTAAGTAATGTATTTTGAGTAGTCATTTAACTACGTTGATCGTTAATTTGTGCTACGGGGGAAGAGGAGGGACGTTTGTTGTTTCCCACCAGCATTATTAGTTCTACAAATTGTTCTTAATGTTTGAAAAATATGTTTTAGGCTACTTCTACCTTTACAGCACTCCACTTTTAAATTAATGGAGGTTGCAGTTAGTGATGCACCATACCAGTTATTTTACCTTGTAATACTTTGGCAATGCTAAGTATCACAATACCGAGCCGATGCCAATGAGTTTTGTAATACTCTACTACTAGACTTTTACTTTTGGCGTGTATCATTTTCCTGTCTCCACCCATGTTTGAACGGATTTGAAAATGTAACCAACATGTACAGATAAACTAAAATATAAACAATGTGCTTTAAAGCATAAAGCAACATCAGAACATTTTAGGTGTTTTAAGAATCAATACTTCCCAAAATCTCAGTCAGTATCAATACATCTATATTTTTGTATTAATCTGTTCATCACTAGTTACAGTGGCTCCACAGGTAAGTTTGGTTGTCTTATTACTTAAAAAGCTTGTGGTTTGAACACTGTTTGTCTTTGGAGATTGGATAGACTCACCTTGCCTGTAACGTGTTGAAAATAAGGATTTTATTGTCTGATACTTCAAAAATTCTCTACTAATTAAAACAAACCACAGCTCTTATTCCCTTAACAGTTCTCTAATATAACCCTGCTGCATAACATCTTTTCAGTCTTTGGTGTTTCTCCTTGAGCTCATTTTAGCTGCACAAGACCCCTGCTCAGGGGAGCGCTGGCCGCTTTAAGGTAGTTTGTTTACTTGTCAAAAGAGTGCTCTAGGGAGGTTCAGCAAAGGTAATAGCCTTGATTGGTGAGATGCAGGTGGTGTGGTAACATTGGCCTGTGTTCTTTGTAAATATCCTGGGATCAAGATATTGGTGAGTCCAGCAATGATGCAAAGTGGATCAAAAGCACTGAATACACAGAGGCAGAAGATGGACAGCTTATGTTTTGGAGATATAATTTTAATTGTGTGTGTGTGTGTCTGTGTGTGTATGAAGGCTTTACAAGACCTTCTGTATAATACATCAAAACGTGATGCCTTGTCTGTACCTTTTGGTGTAAAATGATGATGCTGAAATGGCCTGTTTTCATAAATGTTTGAAGTCTCTGAAGACATTTCTGACACGCACTACCCATTTGTCCTCAAACCCTCTCGGTCAGAAATGTTAGATAACATAAGTGTCCAAATTTGACAAATCGAACACTGAGCAAGCACTATCCATAAGTATGAGACTAAGTAAGCGTAAAACTGTTCAGTGCATAGATGGGTAGAACTGCCATGCACAGATGAAGGGC
Organism: Chaenogobius annularis; assembly: GCA_015082035.1. NCBI lineage: Eukaryota > Metazoa > Chordata > Actinopteri > Gobiiformes > Gobiidae > Chaenogobius > Chaenogobius annularis. Next base: position 2,252,293 of record BJKM01000006.1, on the reverse strand, counting down.
AAAGAGATTTGTGGATCAGATCAGTTATGTCATGACAGTTTGTGTCAGACAAGAGGAAGTGAATGAGTTTGACAACTACAAAACATTAAAGGTGCACTGTGTTGTACTGTACCGATGTCAAGATCGGTTAATCAATAATCGTGATTATACAGGTCACAATGTAATTGTAAGAACCAAAAGAAATAATCATTGTGATAGTTTTAGAAGCAAAATTAAGCCTTTTTAGTTCAATCTGTTGACCAAATAGTAGACCTAAATGTAAATTACTTTTTTATATGGTTGTTCTTATCATATTTAACTTTATTTTGTCTTTCAGAAAGTAAAATGTCGTAACTCTGGGCACAAACTTGAGGAATAGTAAAAGAGACAAAAGGAATGAAAAGAAAAAGAAAGATTCCTCTGTTGTTTGCTCACAGAGGAATCAATAATCATGAATAATTGTTAAATCGTGATATTTTTCTCACAATACTTGTAACACTAAAATTTTATATTGTGACATCCCTATTGTACTGTGGAACATTTCAAGTAACAGCTGTAAACTCCGAAAACAGTCGAAAATATTGATCTGTTCTGCAAATTTTGAAAATGTAATAACTGAAAGCATGATCCAATTATATTTGCTCTGTGACAATGTGACCTCATCAGTTTGTAAACAGCTGCTGAGCGGATGCACAGGGGAGAATAGGTGTAATTACAAAAATGTCAAGATGTTTTTGAGCAGGGTTAGAATGAGCCAGAGCAGAGGGGGCACTGGAATAATGGGACCCAACAAATGATTAATTACCTCTCTATGCGCACTTCCATTCATTTAATACAAAGTTTAATCTCTCCAGCCTTAGTTGTGAGTTTCTGAGTGGAATATGTTTAATCTTTACACAATAGAAGCGCCTTCAGGGTCATCCAATTTTTGGTTTGTGCAATTTGAATACGAGAATGCAATTCCAAAATAATGTCATTCAAAAATTCAATAAGTAGTGTATAATGAGACCAGGTATGAGCAGAAAAATGTGTCTACAAACATAAACATCTTGAACTCAATGTTCCTGTCCTCTGCTACAGAAACGTCTCACTGCACCTCAGAGATGAGAGCAATGATTGCAGTGGCTGGATCAATCAATGTGCATTTTCACTTAAGGCTGTTCCACTGACAATGTTTGACGGGTTGAGACTTCCAATTTATCTAGACCAGGGGCACAAGCATGTAATGATATAATTCTACATACCGGGAAATGACACTTGTTCACCACTCAATTTAATCAACCCTGTAATCTCTGTTAGAAGCAGAAGAAGAACACAAGTCTTGTATATACTGTTACTCCAACCGCCATTACATATTAATTCTGTCCAATCAGTATGATCCAGTACTAATTTTCCCAAATATGTATTCAGGTCCCCACTGGAGGGCAGTGTTGCACTGTTCCCTAAACATTGTCATTCTTTTCGGTTTGTGGCTTCTTTGTAAAGGACTTGGGTACTCCTTGGCCTTGTGAGCCAGACATTAACATTTTGAGCACACAGCTACAAATTAATACTTTAGCAAAGCACTTTATATGATCTACACTTATTCCAGCTAGCATGAATAAAGACTTAATTCATACTGAGCAAATAGTTTATTAAGAAGGATTCAGGCCATTAGTTACAACTTAACTATCCAACCATATTTCTTAACCCTAACACTTAACCTTAATTAAGTAGTTACTAAACTAATCTAACACATATATTGCTTTTACGGACAACATCTTTAATGTATAGATTTTATTTTCTTTTTCATGCAAAAGAAGAAGTTGTTTATATTGTTGTAATTTGGTGTTTTGATTCACAAGATGATTAACCAATCAAAAAGCAGACTGAGCCTCACATGAGTCTCTCATTTGGTTGCCAACCTCTGCAGCTCAGTAACGGAATTCTGTTCTGTCCATACGCTGAGAAGGAGAAAAACATGTATGTGTCCTTTAGCACTGGCAACACAGGTTCAGTTGTTATTGAGCTATCTTTATTAAACCAGTAAGAAAGGAAGAAGCTAAAGCTTACACCCTATCATCAAAATTGCGTACTTATATTCTGCAACCTTGCTGATAATTCCTTGATGGAAAATCAGATAATATGTTATGCTCTTTACAGTGTTTCTCTGGGCCTGCTATTAAGTCAAGAGTCACATGTCAGAGTTGAGGTGTGATTGTTTTGCTCAAAGATGCACCCACTTTATCCTGATATCTTAATTGCTTGTCGGTGGCAGCAGTGGGTTGTTGTGGTAAGTGGTTTTCTCACATCTGCCTTGTTGCCGGCACAGAGGATTGAATAACCAATTATGTATTCTGCTTGTAGCCAGGAGCCAGCGTTCAAAAATAGCATGGCTATTTTCTCATTCCATTCCACCAAGTTATATGACCGTGGATAATGTATTGACGTCAGGCGCTCATAGCAGTTTAGATGACGGTATTGATATGGTAAAGGAGCCCCAGTCCCCATGCGTTTCCTCCTGTATTGTGAGTACAGTGCAAATGCATTAAAAGTACAAACCATAAATCTGAAAGCCCTCCTGCCTCAGTGATCAGCTTCTGTGTATCGTGCTGAACTCAAATTCGTAATCAATAATCTAAACAAGAGAGTAGTACATATGGAAATGCTTTCTGTTGAGGCTCAGGAGTAAATCACTTAAGGTTTTGAACAGCCAAAATGATCCTGGTTTTTCATGGTTTGCAGTGTTGACTAGCGCACTGGAGCGAGAGTATGGAACAGTAGCCTATAGAATGCAGGCGTTTACAAACACTGACAGTATACTACCACAGTGTGTTGGGTGCTCATCAGATTGAAGCTTCTGTGACAACCACAGTCTTTCTCTCGAGCTATCGTCTCATAGTTTTATTATTTCCACAACAGCCCAACAAATGTGTAAAATGTAGGGATGGTCTGCTATAGATTTTTCTGTATCAGACCATCCCTACATTTTACAGATTTTTTCTGTATCAGACTGTAGCCAACAACAAATATTATCCAATACCAATATTAAGATTTTAAAATCCATGGCAAGTACTTTTTTGTGATATGAGTTTAGTTAAGGTACTCTGTATATTTATCCTCCGCATTTGACCCATCCTTCAATGCCGCTGGAACATGAAACATGCCTTATAGAGAAGCATGTTGAACCCACATCCCTCCTGCTGTGAGACGAGAGTGCTCCAAAAATATTGGTGCCAAATATTGCAAATAAGTAAAATTGTAAACTAACTAAACCGGCATCAAGTTCAACTAATGATTGAACGCTTTCCATGCTTTACAATATTGACAGTGTTTATAATTTATTATTATAAATACAATAATGAAAAGCCTATTACTACATGCCCGCGAACTCTCCATTGAAGTGCACTTCTGAGTAACACTTGTAAAGCAGTCTGGTGTGTGGTGATGGAGGAGATGACACCTCTTCATCCGTCTGGAATCTGTCGGCACTTTCCCTGAAACTGTCAAAACACTTTTCAAATCTGGAATAAGAGTATAACCAAAGTGCCAACTGTCATTTGTGGATGTTACTTAGCAGTCAGCTGTAAAATCAAAGTGCCCTGATGTGAATTCATAGTACAGATTTTTTTTTGTTTTTTTTGTTTGTTAAGGTTGTACTAGCTACTTTTTAAAAATCCTGTTTAATCTGCATTTGGTCAGTTTAAGACCTGTTGTGACAAGCATTGTCCTGGTACAGAAACATTTCCATTGAATTGGTTGTGGTTAAAAAGGCAAATTTGTGTTCCTAGGTAAACAAAAAAAGTTTTAGTTGGATTTTCAGTTTTTAATCAGTTTAATATAAAAAAGTAACAAGACTTAAAACAAACTTGAATTTCCATTTCCATATGCCAATTTAAGATTGTACCTGTGAAATGACTCCACTCCTCCTCATTAACAGCCTACTTATTCTGTCTCCCACTCAAATCTTAGTCATCAAAAAGCACTTATAAAACCAGTTGTATGTGTGTCTTCCAAGTTATGAATCATTGGAACATGTGTTGTTTTGCTACTTTTCCTCATTTCAAAGTTGTATTGCTGCTAATTATTCCAATGGAGTTTGGATGAATTGATCTGCCGAGATACTTTTGTGAGGGGAGATGAGGTTAGAGCATCAGAGGCCTCATCTGTGTTTTCAACTTCAGATAAAGAGGACTTCTCATTCACAGCTCAAGTTCTCTTTGAGTTCACTCCACGAAAATGTCTTGGATGGAAGTGATCGGAGGAAAAAAATGAAATGCTACGGATATTTCCTGGTTCCTGGTTGTTAACGGTAACCTGCAGCAAATTCACTATGTATGCGATGGATAAAGTAAATAGACATTATCATTAATTACAGATTTGAGAAGACTGAAGTGGAAGTCCTAAACCCAGTAAAATGTATATAAAACATATATTATTCCAATAGTAATACTTTTTTCTACAGTCGAAATAATCTTTCAAACGTGCTTCATAAGTCCACATCAGTGTTTTTTTTTTGGTTTTTTTTGCTGAAAGGTCATTTAGAGCTTCAACATTTATCCCAATGACTCAAGTGGACTCAAGGACTACTTTCTGGCACCGCTGATTATTCCCATACCATTCAGCCAATCTGATAGTGCTTCTCCAGTTTATTGGCTGCCTATGGAATCATTTGGCTACAGAATCAGACAGTTTGAATCCAAGGCCGACGAAATGGCAGCCACATTCAGAGGTTCCTGCCAGGACCTAATCACAAATCCAACTGTTTCCTGATGTGGGACTAGAAACGGGCTGCGTAACTTGACATATTGCATATTGGTTATTTTTGTGTCTGTAATTCAGTTTTTGTACTTATATGTACAACAAAGGCAAAAAAAAAAAAGAAGTATTTTCAGAATTAGTTACTGGTTAGGCCAATCACTTAATGCAATAGACTACTTACTGGTAAATGTATCTTAATATTTGATTTTTTTAAAGTATCGAAAATCAAATACAAATCAACACTAAATCTAGAATCAAAACTAGATACTAATTTGAGGAAGTATCAATACTAAAAAATACACATCAACATGACAAAATGGGATCTTTCCTGAACAGTTTTACAATCATCTTGAGCTTTATCAGAACTAGTATAAGACCACATTGTAACACCAAGTAAGTACTATTATTTTAAATAGCATTTATTTTATTTATTGATTGATTGATTATCATTGTAGTATTAAAATTGGTATTGAGTATCAGGCGTATTCATTAGTACCAAAATGAGGCTTGAAATATTAGTATCGTGACAACACTAATTGGGACAAATAGGAAATTTTTTTACAAACTGCAAAACACATAAGAACTATGGATACGTTTCCCTGGCCTTTCCATCTTGAATCAATTCATCTAACAGCACCACAAAAGTGCATCTTGGCAGCAAAAGGCTGATAAATGTTTTGTGTGGATTGTGATTAGACGATCTCGTTACAAATCAAGCCCGCGAAAACCACCTCTGAACGGTATTGATTCCTCCACATAACTCCCAGTGCGAAAGTGTCTGGAGAAAGAAAGACTTGAAACAGTTTTTAAATAAGTTGTATGGATAAGGTTAGAGCGAGGCTGACATTTATTATCTGTGTTCAGTTTGAGGCCTTCTACAAAATGACAAGGCAAAGTGACACAAGAGTGACCTGACTTCAGCTCAGGTGTTGTTTCATCACAGCCTCAGATGAACAGATGACATGGAGTTATAATTGCTTTAGCATTCACAGTGACTCAAACGAAACGGCCCTTTCTTTGTAAATTGCCGTTTTTATTTTGGCCTGCAGCATGTGAGGTCCCAACTATAGTTTACTTGAGCTCAATTAACTCCTGTCACACTGTTTAACGGCGCTCAATGGGACTCAGTGTTTCAGCAGTTCATAAGACACTCCCTTTATGTAGTTTTTAAAAGTTGTGGCCTTTGTTCTCTCCTTTGGCAACGCAAATTATTAAATTACTCATTTTTTAAATGTGCGAGCAGAGATAGTGGCTGGGCGACAAGAGCACAAGCGCAGAATGAAATTAACCTCAGCTAACTCCAACGGCCTTTACACTATTATGAATTTCTATTGAAATACTATCGCAGCTATAATGAATTCTGTTCATGCAGCCCTAAAAGACATGGCACTTTCTCAACTCATTATTGTTTGTGCCAGGTAAACTCAGAGATGCGGCTGAATACCAAAAAAGCATTTATTTACACATTTGGTCTCGCAAACCAGTCACATAGCAATTACTTAAAATTCCAAGGCACTTTGAGCCCTGTCCAACATCAAGGGTTCACATCTAAAACCAGTGGTGGATGAAGTACTCACTTTTGTTACTTAAAAGTACAAAAACAGGAGCAAACAAAATATATAAGTAAATTTCTCACAAATTTCACACATTTTTTAAAACATATGTATGTCCTGATATAACAAAAATATTGTTTTCTGGTTTTATTTAGGCTTTATATTTTTCTTTGCTTCACTGTCAAACTTGAAGTCAAATATTCAGGTCAGATGTCATCGTAAATGTGCTTGAAAACGGAGGGAAAAATGAAGTGGAGTAAAAGTAAAAAGCAAAAAGTATCCAACATTTATCTATCTGTCTTTACTTTTGTACTTTTACTTTACTTTCTAAAACATTGTCAGTCTGTAAGTGCAATTTGGGCCTGAGAAATATTAGGGTGAAGGTTAAATACTTTCCTGTCTCTGTAGGGCAATTTGTCCTCTGCATTTGACCAATCTTCAGTGTAACGTTGGGACAATGTTAATCAGAATCAGAAATCAGAATCAGAAAAGGTTTATTGCCATTGTCAATGAACAAAATGAACACACATAGGAACTTGTTTCGGCGTTAAGGTGCGACAGAAAACACTGAGCAATAATAAAAACAACATATAATAATCTAGAATGCCCTGGGGAAACACTTATGCAACAGATCCTTGCCAACACACTGGACCGATCTTGCATTGGTAAAACATCATACAGCATGTTCAGGGGCTTTTGCTCTCTATATAAAAAGGCTCTCTTTGTACTGTCCCTCAAACTCTCAAAAACAATATACATGTGATTTGCCTACGGCCTGACCCTATTTTTTTAATGATGTAATTTCTATCCTAAGCCACATTTAAGTCGGATGATTTCCTGGGCCATGACGATTGCCTGTAACCATGTAAAAAGTAACTGTTAACCCCATGTACAAGGTCAGGATTATGCAATTGGGATGACTAATGACTAAGCTAAAGCGGTTTGAAATGTTTTAATGATTCAGCCATTTCTCGGTTTCTTATTGCCGTCCCACAATAATTACAGCTGGGAGGAATGACCTTCTATGACTGAACCAATCTAACAAGACATGATGGAATAGCCATATCCACTTGCCAGTAATATCCGTGAGTAATAATGCACAATGATATTTCGTTTTCCCCCAAAACGCCGGGAATGCTCACTGGTTGATAACGACCTAACAAATAACTGACCCATTTCAAACTGGGCTCTCTGGACTGGACCTCTTCTGAAGTTGACATAGAAATATCTTATAAAAGCTGTACAAAAACATATTGTACTCAAGCCTACTGTTTCAGATAGTGTAATGAACAGTAATGAATGGAAATGTCACCACAGGCCCTACAGACGATTAGATAACAAATGGATTCAATATTTGATTTCTCTCTTCTCGTCGGCTTTGTTTTGGAGAAAAAGTCAGACTCCTTGGTGCCTGGCCACTTTCAGTTTTTTCTTACAACACAGCGCTATGGCAGACCATATAACGCTAACACTGTTGGAGATAACTTCATTTTGAGAGTAGATTGTGGTATCGGCGAGTCCATTCCTTGCTCTCACCTGTCGGACAGATAATCGTCCTGTGTTTTTAGACTAGAGCTAACTTTAGCGCCTGAAGCCGGAGGTGACGCAGAGAGAGGGGGCTGTGTCAGGAGGGTTAATGGTGCTTGGCAACATAATTACTCAGACTGCCCCGAAAAATCCAACAAAGGAGCTTTATCTGCCTTAACCATGAAGACAGTCGGCAGGAACCTCACAGGTATAGCCCACACAGGATGGAGAAATGGTGATAAAGTTAACAAGGAAATATTAAAAAACACAAGCACCTGAACTGATCTGTTTCACTTCAATACAATCAAACAACAATTACAAGCCTGCCCTCCAGCTAGTGACAGAAAACCTGATGCTAAACATTCATTTGTCCATGCCAGCTCATAAACATTATATGTTTTTTATTTGCGTCAGTGCTTTCTTCATTACTTCCACCAAAAAAGGAACTGTGGGAGGGTTTACCATGGCGAGGCTTGATTTGATTCTGAGTGAGGACTAAAGGGAAGTAACACAGAAAAGTTTCAGAAAATGTACAGTGTTGCATGCTGAGGACACAGAAACACAGAGGAGCACAGCAGCACAGGTTATGTGTTATGAATTTGTAAGTGCACCACAGACAGGGCACATTAAAAAGGGATGCACCGTATACTGAGATCGCAATTTTGTGTAGTTCTTTTTGAACAGCCTGAAAAGAATTGGCCCAGTTCATACACACATACATACAGTTCAGCTGTGTAGCCCTCTGACGCCACAGGTACAGCTCATTACCCGTTAAAAAGTAACATCTTTGTTCACTGACAGGTGTTGGCTGTGCACTGCATGTAACCTGAGTTTAACAGCAACAATGTGGAATGTGTTATCTACAATTTTATGATAAGGGTAATTTAATTAGTCCTAATTCTGTGAACGACCTTTCTCTTGGAAATCTGTCCAATAATCTTACAACCTCTGCAAAGAATCTGGTTATGCTTGATTCTGATTTGTCCTTTAAAGGCCAAATAAACAATCTGGTCCAAACTTGTTTTTGCTTAACTCCCACTGATTAAGGTTATTTTTGCTTTTATCTATTCTGTTTTGTTATTTCAATTCACTGTACACAATCCTCCCTTCATATATTACAGTGGAATTGCCCCGACTCCTCACAAGCACCAGCAGATGCCCCCTTCCTCATGTCCCCTCTGGCTCGCTGTCAAGTATCGAATTGATTTAAAATGTGTATTATTGTCTTTTAAAGTTTTTTGGCACCACAATATTTAACTGCCATTTAACCCGCAAATAACATGTCTCAATACTTTTAGGATAGATTTGAAAGTTTACCTATTTAAAAAAGTATATATAATAACACATGTTTTATTTAATCTGCTTTGGGAAGCACTTAGGGAAGTGGATAAAGATAAATAGAAAAATAGTGGATGTCTTCCCACTTGGTTTCATTTGTTTTTGCTTGGATGTTATATATATTTTTGTCTGCAAGGCATGTTTTTTCCACAATCAAAGCTAAACTAAGCAACACTGACTTGAACCTTGATTTACTGTGTTCAGGGAGGAATTTAGCTTATCTCTACAGTGCCATTTAAATGTCTCAAGGAGTAACTGAGGAGCCATAAGAAATAATGGGATTGAAAGAATGAATAATGAATTATCGCTATCACAGGAGTATGACACTAAGAAACTATGGGATACAGGATATAGGATTTGAAAAATAAAGATTGTATAACATTTGTATTGGTTACCCTGTGTCTGTTCGACCTTGAGTTAAAGCAAAGGAATCATGGTTAGTTGAGTTGAGTTTGTGGGAAGGGATGTCATTGCTTTTCCTGGAATGTTCCATAATGGCAGTAAAGTAATCTACCGTATCTTGCATTGGTTAAACATTTACCTGGGGTAACATGAAACTTTAAGGTTTGCTGAAAATGTCTGATCTATTTTCACAAAAGTAATACTCTGATTTCAAATTAAACATAAAGAATAATACATTAAATGTCTTATCATTCAAGCCTATTTGCAAAAAACATTCACTAATGTGGTAGAGGAGAAATTAGGACTTCTTGATGAGGATGAAAAAACACAGCGTGGGTTCATAAAATGTATAAACTTAATAGGTTCAGTAAAAGAACACATTTTAGTGGTACAGTGGATATAAAAAGTCTACACACCTCGGTTAAAATGCCAGGTTTTGTGATGTAATAAAATGAGACCAATGTAAATCATTTCTGAACTTTTTCCACCTTTGATGTGACCTAACCTGTATGATTCAGTTGGGGGGAAAAAAAACAAATTAAAACTCAGTCGCATCTTACGACTAAAGCCATGGTCCGCAGAGAGCTTCCAAAGCATCAGAGAGATCTCATTGTTAAAGGTATCTGTCAAGAGAAGGCTACAAAAGAATTTCCAAGGCTTTAAATATATCATGGACGTTCCTCCAAAATTGATGAAAAGACGAGAAGGAAACTGATCAGGGAAGCTGCCAAGAGGCCTACAACAACATTAAAAGAGCTGCATGAATTACTGGCAAGTACTGGCTGTGTAGTGAATGTGACAACGTTCTTCACATGTCTGGGCTATGGGGTAGGGTGGCAAGACGAAAGCCTTTTCTTACAAAGAAAAACATCAGAGCCGAGCTACATTTTGCAGAAACTCATTTGAAGTCTCCTAAAAGCATGAGAAATGTATTGTGGTCTGATGAAACCAAAGTTGAACTTTTTGGCCATAACTTGAAAAGGTATGTTTGGTGCAAAAACAACACTGCGCATCACCAAAAGAAGACCATGCCCACAGTGAAGCATGGTGGTGGCAGCATCATGTTTTTATTCAGCTGTAACAGGGGTCTTAGTGGAGGGAATTATGAACAGTTCCAAATACCAGTCAATGTTGGCACAAAACCTTCAGGCTTCTGCTAGAAAGCTGACGATGAAGAGGAACTTCATCTTGCAGCATGACAATGACCCAAAGCATACATCCAAATCAATGAAATAATGGCTTCACCAGAAGAAGATAATAGTTTTGGAATGGCCCAGCCAGTGTCCAGACCTGAATCCGATTGAAAATCTGTGGGGTGATCTGAAGAGGGCTGTGCACAGGAGATGCCCTTGCCATCTGACAGATTTGGGAGTGTTTCTGAAAAGAAGAGCGGTCAAATATTGCCAAGTCAAGATGCGCCATGCTGATAAACTCTTATCCAAAAAGTCTGAGTGCTGTAATAAAATCAAAAGGTGCTTCAACAAAGTATTAGTTTAAGGGTGTGCACACTTATACAACCACACTATTTAAAATGTTTTACTCCCACCTCCCCAAAGGATACATTTTTTCCAACTGAATCATACAGGTCACATAAAATGTGGAAACATTTCTGAAATTATATATAATTTTTTTTTTTTACATCACAAAAACTGCCATTTTAACAGAGGTGTGTAGACTTTTTACATATATCCACTGTATCTCTGCTCCAGTGGATTACATGCTTTATAAGACCGGGTCAATGCAATGGGAGGTTTTCCAAGTTAGACAAGAACTAAACCCACGTACAATTCAAAGTAATCAGGAATCCTTTTTATACATGTCTTCTTATTCACTAATGAGTCACAAATGGCCACAAGCCAGTGTACTGTACCTCTTGTGCCCAAGCTTGATTACAAGGGCTTCTATTGTAGAATTTTTTAATAAACTAAAATAAAAAAAATAAATAAAAAAAAGCTTCAAGAATATACAGCCAGGCACAGCTGGTAGAAATGAGACGCAATTGAGCACCAAGATGAAATCATTTACCAGCTTGAAGACATGGGGAGATATTCAACACTTGTTCTGTGGAATATGTGTGGCCTTCCCCCATCACTCTCAGGAGCATCTCAGAGGAGGACGGACTCGGACAGTGCTCTGGTTCTCACAGTTTAGAACTGAATAGATGTGGAGCATGGGTCATTTTTATTCCGACGAGACGCAGCACAGCTCTGGACGTATCATCAGTCACTCCCCCCTGTCCTGTCATATCCTTCCTCCACTGCTCCACTGACAGAGTTTCACTGTGAGGAGCATAAGCGGCTCACGGAGGAGTGGAAGACAAATGTGAAGCCGGGTGGAAGAGAAACTGCAGGTGATTTTTTTTAACAGAAGAGAAGTGGGAGCTTGAGGGGATTTCGCCAAAATATATGAGGTAAAATCGATTGCAAAACATTTATTTTCTTGGGGACTTCTAAAGGAATGGGTTCAGAATTATTATTTAGGTTTCCTTGATCCATTTGCAGCAGTGCACCCTGATAGCAGCCCTAACACTAATTGCACGTTCTCTGTCCTTATGCACTTCTGGGCCACTCTTACGGAGCGATCAGAGCTTCCAGCTCACAGTCAAAGTCTATGTGGACACGTGTCCAGGGCGCCGAGGCGGCGCAGAAACTAATCAGAGATTATGCTCCCATGACGTCTGTGGTTTCTCAAAGTGTTGTTCGAGGTGGTTGAGTAGCAGAAGAAAACTTGCTGATACTAGCTTCTGTCTTTCAAAAAATGTTTATTCACAGAAACAGCATCAATACAGACAAGCCGACATTTGCCTGGGAGCTCCTCGGAGCCAGAAGTTCTCCCCGAATCTCAGTTTCTCAGAGTCTTTATAGGTGAAGCCAAACTTGTTTACACAAAAGGCAGATGACCTCTCCTAACGCTTTTACCAGATGTTGAGGCCCCACAGTGTTAGGACAGCAGTATATAAACAATTTCCTTCTTGATTTACGTTGGGGCCAACAGTTCATATACCACACGTGCCTACGCTTTTCATCATCCGGAAGAAGGACCAAAACAAATCCTGCACCGGTAAAATATTATCCAGATGCAACGCTTGGAGCAAATGATGATTTTCACTAAACTCTGCTCACTTATTATACTTGGTGGACCTGGACAAGCTGCTGAGCTGATCGCCTCCTTATTTGGAATTTGTAAAGCAAATACACCAAAGCCACTGTCTCAATTTGGTCTGCCATCGCACAAAGAGACCAGCCACACAGAGAAATACAGCAACTCCTCCACTGCTCATGTCGGCTTTAGATGATTTAGACACGCGTCCAGGTCCAAAGCGTCTGACTTCAAACGTGCAGGCGTCCAACTCGGGCGTCCGTCGCAATTTTGAACGCCGCGGTCTGAATGCTCCTTTACTGTCCAAAAGAATTGTAGTTCTTACGCCTGGATTCTTTTAGTGCTCCTGTTTGAGCCTAGGACATGTGAGGGAAAAGACAACTGTTCAATTTAACTTATGAATTGTAAACTAAATTAAGGTTAATCTAAAGAGATGCATAGAACCTGGGAATCAATCTCGTGATGCGGTCAATCCAACATTGTGTGCATGCTGCATCTAACCCTTTTTGGAATTAGCTAACATAAAAACTAAATGGGAAAGTATTTAAAAATTCCAACACCTGAAACTGTCAGAATTGGCACTCTTCTTCCTCCTGACATTTGCAAAAAAAAAAAATCACGTCTTGGCTTGTGGGGATGGGACTTGAGCAGCACGTCTTGAGTGTGTGCCAACAAGGAGAACAATTCTGTCTTTTTTTGGCTCAGAACGGCGGCAGAACGCTTCACACAACTTTCATACTTTTTGAAGAGAAAGGAGTGAACATGTGTGTTTGTCGGTCTTTACAGCAAGACATTTGAAGTAGCTTAAATACTTACAACTATAACAGAAAAGTGCAACCTGCAACGAATGAACTGTTTTCAGAGGCATATGTGCAAAAACTCTATAATCGAAATCAAAATGAAACGGGACATGGTGGCATTGTGTTGTGGACATTAGCAACTTGAAGAACGTAAAACCTGAAGAAACTCTTACACCAACCAAAATGTTCAAGAGATGAAGAATGATACTTTTAATGGGTTGATACAGTATCAACTCTGTAAGCATTTGACAGATGGTAGGAGTTCATTTAGAAGGCAAATATAGATTCCCTCATTAATAAGCACTGCATAAGAAGATAAGTCAAAGGCCAAGTTTATCTAGAGATTTTTGCCTAAAAATCTTACATAAATTAAATCGTTTGTAAAGAGCTGGTTGTGTTTACATCTTCTCAGTGTACAGTGCTTGGAGTCTGATTTTAACTATGCCACTTGCTAAACTGCAGTATAAAATGTGGGGGGAAATGCATAGTTTGTTTGTGCCCCTTAAGCCGTGCATCATTTAGCAGTTCGCTTCTTCTCTCTATCGACTCGGAGGAAGAGCTTAGGGTCTGGGGTTTTTCAGGAGTGTGACATGCATTCACAAACATCCGGATGCAGTTTCTCTCTCTGTCCTCACCGCTGCCCCTGGAGTCACACTTCCACCATTGCTGTCTGCTGAGGATTCAACGTGACATATGCACATGACTAGAGTTTAGCTTGAAACAACATCCCTGCATAGAACGAGAGCAAAGTTTTTACAACAATAAGAAACAACTCTTATAGAATAAACCATGATTAAATTGGAAGAGAAAAACGCCTATGTAAATACAGAAATGTGTCCCCTGTTGACAACTGCAACTGAGACAAACTGGTGAATATTGCCCCAGACATACGAATGCAATATTTTCATATCGTATGGTCCTGCTCAGTCCAAGATTCTAGCCTGGAACTTTTTTGCCACTAAGACTAACCCACTGAATTCAATCAATGTTCTAAACCAGAAATAGAAATGCTGTTAAACTTAAAATGGATTAAAACAGAATCTAAATTTGAACAAATATGTGGCTGTTTTAAAAGATTAAAATGCAAAAAGAAACTTGGATTTGCTACACTTCCACAAATCCAGATTTCACACCTAAATGTAGCTGAAACTGTGTTTTGGAGGCAAAGTGAAAGTTCATTTTTTTAGTCTTGTGAAATCAACTCTACAAGAGAAACAGAAAGTCTGCTGCTGCCTGAACACCTCTCATAATAGTGTGAAGCCTTTTGCTGAGTGCTTATTCTGTGCCTTATCTTCAGACCTAAAGCGCCACATTAAAATGCAAGAGAAATAGTGGCTAACATCATCAACATGCTGGGACATTATCTTACTGTAAGTCACTCCGGGGGATTAGCTCTTCAGTATGCTAATGAGCCATTCATTTATCCACAGGTGAGATACGTTAGAGCAGATATAGGCAAAATATCAAGGCCGTCTTTATATCCATAATATCATTATATCAGAAAATGGCCAATTTCAGCTCTGCAGTAAAAAAAGTCTTATATGATGAGTCAATTCAGTTCTTTTTTTAAATGCTATTACAAAGGAGTACCATAAAGCATATTTGCTTCTATGATTAGTATGAGGTTTACTGATACTCCAGGTATATTATCATGCTTCAAAAAGTGCTTTAGAGTACTGTTGTTGTAGAAAATATGCATGTCAAAAGCAGAGGGTGATCCGATTAGGTACTGTACCACTACTACTCGTCACGCCCAGAACATTGTGCACTAGCTGTAGCTTGGCCCTGCTGGTTAACCGCACTCTCACACTGGATGCACTTGGGAGGCTGTGGCCTGGGCCTGCTTGGTGGTCCATCACTGGTC
Source organism: Chaenogobius annularis (assembly GCA_015082035.1). NCBI lineage: Eukaryota > Metazoa > Chordata > Actinopteri > Gobiiformes > Gobiidae > Chaenogobius > Chaenogobius annularis. Next base: position 2,236,991 of record BJKM01000006.1, on the reverse strand, counting down.
ACACCTCACTGACTCAGGCTGTTGCATGGCTGATAAGTGTTCTGCTTTCTGGAGGTGAAGGGCACACTTGCTTTCTGTAGAAAAGGATGCCGTGATAAATGCGATGTGCAATTTCTTATGTTGTTTGTGGGTTTATGGAGCTGTAAAAGGGTATTAGCTCAAAGTAAATCTTATGTTTTATGCATGAAATCACATTTTATTTACAGTAATACCAGGTATGTTTGTCAAAGGTTCTCTGCTTGCTGTTTTAAATTCTATATCATCGATGCATAAAAACATAACATTATAATATTTCCCTATAGTTCTTGAACAACCAAAACCGTGTCCTTCGTGTCCGCCTTATTAGTTTCAGTGAGGAGGGTCTTCTCTCCTCCTGGGCGTGGCGTGGATACCTGCTTCACTAATCTCTAAATTAATTTCATTACTGCGGTAATTGGATGCCTCTGATAGCTCTCCAAAGGAATTCAAATCAACTTCAGGCCTAATGGGTGTTATATATCTTTCCACTGGTCCCTGGACAATTAGTCTTTAATATAGGCTCATTTAAGCAAGGGCCCAAACTGTACAGAGTGTAATTAGTGGGTCATATTAGATAATGAGACACTTTTGGATTGACAGCTGAAATTAATCATTTAACCTAGTAAACAGAATAGGAAACTTAATTTCCCTCAGCATTTATTACACATTATTATGAATAATTCATTACTAAAACACCAATGTTATGCAATTGTGCATGTTATGATATTTCTGTGAAATTCAGCCTGTAATCAGCCAATGAAGAATTTTTCACTAGCAAGGACCCCAACCTCAATATACCCCAAATATAGTGTTAATATCACTTTATTATAATTCCATGTGAAGAATAGAAATGATCTAAACTGCACAATGAACAATGCGTGAGAACAATTTTAATTAGAATATTTCCAATGCCTGTTCACAGCATTTCAAAATTGACAAGATCCACTAAAATGACAGAAACATGTCCTTTTCTGTTCCATGATTGAGATACTATGAATGGGATTTTTATGTACAAGTAAATATAAAATGTCAATATTTGACTCAATAAGAAATCACATCCAGAATTTGCCACCATGTCAAAGCAAAAGGGGGTATGAAAACAGATTTAATATGTTTTCACTTTAGAACAAGCGCACTGCACTGAGATTAGTAAACACTTTTACAGGTGTGTCTTAGCTACATGTTTTTAGCAGCGTGACAAAATCAACAGACCCAGAAATAACATGCAAACGCTCTTTGGCCCACAGAAACAAAGAGAAATTGTTAACTGTCACCTCCAGAGTCTCGCTCTAAAACCTACACATCAAGTTAGAAATCTGGGGGTAATAATGGACTCAGATTTGAATTTTAACAGCCACGTCAGATCAATAACATCAGCAGCTTTTTACCATCTAAAAAACATGGCCAAAATCAAAAGTATAGTGTCTAAAACCAGACCTGGAGAGACTTATCCATGCGTTTGTCTCTAGTAGATTAGACTACTGTAACGGCCTGCTCACTGGCCTCTCCAAACGAGCTGTAAAACAGCTGCAGTACATCCAGAACGCTGCTGCTCGGGTCCTGACCAGAACCAGGAAGTACGATCACATTAGTCCTGTGCTCAGGTCTCTGCACTGGCTCCCTGTGGCTCAGAGAATAGACTTCAAAGCAGCTCTGCTTGTATACAAGTCTCTCCATGGCCTAGCACCAAAGTACATCTCGGACATGTTAGTGCCATATGAACCATCTCGGACTCTGAGGACCTCAGGGACCGGCCTCCTGCTGGTGCCCAGAGTCAGGACTAAACATGGGGAATGTGCGTTTCAGTTTTATGCATCTAAAATCTGGAACAGTCTTCCTGAGGATGTGAGACAGGCCTCTACTCTGGCAATGTTCAAATCTAAACTAAAAACTGTTTTGTTTGGCTGTGCATATGACTGAAATGCTTTTCTTTGCACTCTTCTCTTTTATGTCTTGAACTATTATTTTGTGATTTCTGCCATGTCTTTGTGATTTTAATGCATTTTTTCCTGTTGTGTGAAGCACTTTGAATTGCCTTGTGTACGAATTGTGCTCTACAAATAAACTTGCCTTGCCTTGCTATTGGTCCAGGAATTTAATTCAGGAGCAAGAGTTATAACTGCCTAGCCATTGGGCCTCCAGAAGAAAAATTGTGTAATTGTGAAATTGCAACATACAAGGGACTTAAAGGACACATATTATGCAAATGGCCTTTTCTGATCTTTTAATCATGCTAAATAATTGTTCCCTTATCAAAAACACACACCCAAAGTTGTATTTAGCTTAATTTATGCCTGTTTCATTCATCCTGTTTACAAGGTCGTCTCCTCTGAGCCTCACAGAAACAGTCAGTTTCAAATTTCAACTGCATGCTTATGTTAGTATGTTGGGGAAAGCTAGCTTTTATTTCCCCCCATGGTAATTCCCACTGCTGCCAGTAGACAGCGTGCTAACCTCAAATCCAGATGAGGGAACACCTTACTGGTAGAAAGCCATTTGTGTTTTAATATATATGTTATTTTATGTTGAGAAGCCAAAACAGAGGTTCTCAAGAGCGTGTTTAAAGGCCAATAAAATCAGCCACTTTAGGGAATTGTAGAAAAAGATTCAGAATGACTCTTGGATGAGAGTGGAAACGTTTTGTATTTCTAAATGTGGCAGTATAGTCTGCAGGCCCCTTCCACTGTTTGGATGCCCCTGATAGGTTGATCAATTTTCGATGTAGCTCAATAAATTGGCTTCTCGTGATGTCGTTCGCCCTCTGACCTCACACACTTCCTGGTTGCTGTGTTGCGCCGCATCGCTCCTGTCTCCAGTGTGCGGCGGTGCTACCATGGGCCCGCGTGGTGTGCAACCTCCGGGATGTGCGGCGTGCTGTTTGCTGGGCGGCTGAGCCATAATCCCAGGTGGTGTTGTTGGCGATTTATGTTTGTAAACAGCTACAGGGAAAATTAGTAAAACACGTGAGCCCGCCCGGTTACATAAAACAGAGTCCAGATGACTACAACTGAATGTTTTTCTGCAGTGGAACACTCCTGGACAAATGAAATTACACCACTACTTTAGGGAACTTGATTTTCTGCCATATTGGCCTATTTTAGTTGAATAGTTTTGTTGATCAATATAGGCAACTTGGTAATGTTATTTTGCAACATGGTAGAAATGATTCAAAAACTTGCAATGACAGTCGAACACTGAAACTTCTAGGAACCAAAAACTTAGAACTTTAATCTCAAATTCAGTGTCACACGCCTGATGCCAACACTTTCATTGTCATACCAGGAGTCTGAATTTCCATTTACTTTGTGACCTGGAAAAGTTTTACCCAACTCTCCTTCTGTGCATCCTGAGGGTAAAAAGTCTGCTCTTTCTCACACACAGACAGACTTATTCTCAGTATGAACGGCACACACCGTTCCATTACAATGTGTCACATATACTGCTCCTGTGCAGCTGCTATTGACTTGACAGACACACAACTTAAAACAATCAGGCTTTTAAGTGTCTCACCTGCTTTGATTGTTTTAAAGTCTTTACAGCAGCTCACAGTTACAAATCACATTCCCTTGTTCCTCTTAGTCCTTTTTATACACTTTGAAATCCATCCCAATTTAAAAGCTGCATTTTCTCAGTCAAGTTGAAAGTTTGGACTCGATCATATGTTTTATTTCTTTTTGTTGTTGTATTCAAATCGTTTTTTGGTTTGCTTTTGACTTCTGTGTCTTTGCAGGAACAGTTTGCGTGCCGAGGATAGTTGCACTGTCATGATGCTGTTGCGACTACTGTTATGACTGCATTAAGTATTTATGGATCTTCAAGGACATTTTGTACTTTTGCCTCTGAATTTTATTCCACGTGACAACTGTCTGACTGTTGATTTTGTACAAACAGGATCCGACACTACTTATGCTACAATATTCATAAAAATAAATCATTGTGTACAGAACCAGTAGCCAAATATGAATGGAGCGTTGTGAGAAATGATTTTACTTTCAGAGGGTCTCAAGGGTCACCTAGAAAACATGAATACTGGATGCACCAGCTTCATGAATCTAGACAAGAACACATGCCAGAATACTAAACAACATCTCACAGACTGGTACAAACTTTTCAAAACAGACTCGATCAGAATGACGAAGTAGGAAGAGCTTAGGCTGGGGCAGTTTTCAGTGGTAAAGTGATTTTTTTCTCATTGGCTGAACAGTAAGTAAAATCCAGGCGGGGCGGGTGCTTCTATTGGATGACCCTGTGTGTTGGTGGGGTGCCCCTCTCCTGGCACACGGTGAGCTCATGTTAGCAGATGGACAGGTCAGCTCTGTGTCTGGATCAGCAGGACTCTGGTGGTTGCCCGGGCTGTACTCTCCTGTTTGGCCTGTGCAGTAGATGATAGGGTTTGTGTTCCTCCTGATGAAACAAAAGCATTTTGTGGACACAATTTGGGACACTGTCCTTGGGGCTGTCATTTCGCCAGCGTTAAACTGGAAAGTGTACGCCCTTGATAAAACAAATGGCTGACATCTCAGTGACTTGTGTGGGACCATGAGATGAGCAGAGCCGTGCTGGTGATTGAGGGCTGTTGGCAGATTCAAGGGCAGACAGAGGAGACTGTGACTCCAGCAGATTCTATCCATTCTCATGACAATCTCAATATGCACAGTATGAAGGGAGCTTGTATTACACCCAGTACTATATTGTAGGCTCGCATATAGATTAAACTTATCTAAAGGCCAGTCAAATTTGTTGTTTTAGCTATAACTCAAAATCATAATCAGAATACCCAGAACACTGAATTTTAGATGATAAGAAATTGTTTCCCTAAAAAGTGGGAACGGTTCCATTCCCTCAAGATATCAAAACAACAAGAATAATAAAAAGGCATTTTGAGGCATTGTGTAAGTTGTTTCATTTTTAGAAGTGAGAACCAAAGCAAGGCCAATACTTTAAATCAAACAGTTAAACTTGAGCTCATATCTTCTTTTGTGCTTGTGACCTTTCACGCGGGAGAATCTACTAGATATTCTGTAATGAATAGGACAAGAAATAAAAGGGTTTTGAGTATTTCTTATCGCAACGGGACTCTCATTTGCACAGACATAAGACACCTGCAAACATTAAGCTCACAGTAGCCATGATGAATAGTGAACCCCTCTATCTATTTTTCCTCATGATCAATAATAAAGGATTTCCATTGTGTGTGTGTGTGTGTCTGCTGATATCGATGTGGCTTGCATAAAAAAGGCGTGTTAAATTACAACCTACATTCGAGCTACGGTATAGTGTAGGAGGCACGTCTTCAAGGGGCTCTGCTTCACTGTGCTGTTTATTGAAATAGGTCCAACCCACTGGGGAGAGATTAAGGAGCGAAATGAAGCAGATACAGCTCTGGACTCCACTCATGACAGGACAATGTAGGGGAGACATTGTTAAAATCAGGTCAGCTCCTATATGTATAGACACAGTGAAAGGTGGGAACTATGATACTAATAATAAACTGTTGATATGTGCGTTTGAGCGAGACAATCGCCCTTGCGCCTAATGCAGGGTTCCAATTCATCGCATATAATCTGAATAAAAAGAGTGATTTCACATTGTGCCTAGATTTGACCTGCTTTCTAATAATGCTTTCCGCCAAGCCTAACCTACTCAAAACCATTCTCTGCCAAAGTCATACATGTCATTTCAAATCCTCCATTTAGACTGTGGTACCCAAGTAAAATTTGCATCTGAAACATTGACGCACCAGGAACATGTGGGTAGCAGTTTAAACATCTACTGTATCTCATTTTACGGTTTGAAAATCAGGTATAGCCCATTTTTAATTGGCCTCTAAATCTATATCCTTTTATTATCAACATTCTTTGTCATTAATGCACCATATCCTCCTAAAGATATGGAAAAATACATGGCAAGCATAAACGCGTGAGCATTATGCATGCAAGTTCAAAACCAAATGTGCAAAGCGGTCATCAGTGCGTGGGACCGAGATGTCTCCAAAAGCCATTATAATTGATATGATGAAAACACATTTGACCTGGAGCTGAATGTGTGGATTATTAAAGGAAATACATCTCACTTTGACGCTACAGAAACATACAGTGTAACAGAAGGTCAATACAAGATTCAGTGGAGTTTAAAGAGTGCAAAACACGTCCATACATCACACAGGGACAACATGGCTCCAGGCTGCAAAGAACATGGAGAAATCGTCAATTCAAAATAAAGACTGATTGCACATTAACGATCTGTTGCTTCTCGGAGCGTACAGTGGTTTCAAATTGAGCTTTGTTTGTTGACAGTTTTAAGTTTGAGCTTGTAAATTCAAAAAACAGTGTAAACATATTTTTGATATTTGTGTAAAAATTTGAAACAGCTTCCACATATGTGCTCCAATAAAAAAAAACAAAAAAAAACGTCATATCTGTAAGTAAACACAATTTAATTTCTGACAAAACACAACCACAATGACCAAAGATGACCTCTAAGCCATAGTTGGAATTTATACATTATTGATCTGAACTGGAAAACTATTATACATTTGTCAGGCTGGATTCAATCTCTGGTTTGTTGCTCATATATTTTAGTGTGATAAGAGCAGTTAGATGCTTATGTTTCCGTGTCAGACATCAAAGTTGGCTTGTTTATATTCTGTAGTGTTCATTTTACAACCGCAATATTTTGAAAGTTAATGTTAGTATCATGTAGCCCTCACAAAAACGTAATTGATAGAAACTTTCCACTTTTGTAAGGTTAAAATCCCCTCTCACTGTGAAACTGTGCAACTATAGTCTCGGGCTGTATTTTAATCTCCCCATTCTGTTGAAGTAGATACCAGTTCATCTGAGAGTTTCTGGCACAGATTGCACTCCCTCTAAAGTGCTCTCCAAACGCAGGGTCAATCTCACGGAGCGGACGCCGGATTTCCCATACCTACTTTAGCTCATAAACCCAAACAATCAGTTACACCTTTCATACCTTCTCCAGCCACAGCGGATCTGGAGTCATTTTATTCCCCGGCCGTTTAGAACTGTTAGTGCATTTTAAGAGAGTTACTGCTTAAGTGTAAAATGATGTTGTCCACTGCTATGAAGAGGTATAAAAGTATGGAGTGAAAACACAAACTAAATACTAATCTGATTAAGAGGAAGTAGGTTCGCAAGACGAAGGGTGCATTTAAACACACGGGAATGATTTGTGAGTCCAGAAAGTGTCCTGCATTCACTGTCACATTAATGGCCAGTGAGAGTAATGCATCGTATAGGTCAAGCAGGGAATTCTTCAGTGTTTTATATCATCTAATTCTAAAATGTATAGCCACAATTTTATAACAGCTTTTTTTCAGACACAAAAGAGAAGCATGGTTATCACCTCTGCTAATCAGCTCTCATCCCAAAGCGTACAAGTTTGAAAAGATGTTTAGTTATTAGATAAAGACAGCATTTGTTCTGGCTTAGTGTTCAAACCTTTCTTCCTTAGGGCTTCGGAACGCTAGTGTACAAAACTCAAGATGGGTGACACAATCTACAAATCTACAAAAATGTCCATCTGGCATATAGATAGTGACACCACAGAAAGAAGAAGTCTGAGTGTGGACCATATCAGTGCGTTTCATAAGACTGTGCAGCTTCCGGGTCAGCAGAATCACCCTCCTCATTTCTGCAGCCAAAGACAAATCTTACCTTAGCTAACGTAATTAATCATTTATCAATTTCTAATAGATATGTAAATGCCGTTATGAGTGAACACAAGAAGGACTGGGTCTGTGTTTCCTGACTTTTCATTGATTAAACAGTGAACTTGCGATCCTCGGTCGACCAAGACGGTTCAAAGTTGTGATGCTAGCAGTCATTTTCTAAAATGGACGTTAAAAGCTGGACATTTTATCATCGGAAGTTCTATCCAAACAGATGAGGCAGACGTCAGCCACATGAGAGGAGTGAACAATGCAGTGAGTGCATGTTTCTTCAGCTCCGGTTAAGTGTAAAAATAGTGTGTGTGCCCTTTTAATAATATTGATAATCTGATTGTTGGGCATGAATAATAAAATGGGCTCTGGTTTTTTGGGGTAGTGTCAGTAAACCATCCGCACGGCTGGAGTGTGTCCAAAATCGGCTTCAAAACATGTTTTAATGACTGCGACTGAGGGGTAGTCGCATCTTTCTTTAGTGCACACTATTAAGGCTGCGTAAATAGACATGTCACAATATAACATTTTTGTGTTACGATCATTGTGAGAAGAAACATCACGATATAACGATTATTCACGATTATTGGCACATCACAAAACAAAAGTGAAATTGTGAATTTTCTTTCATTCTAATACATCACTGTTCCATTATTATATGACCATCTTAATAAAATTTAACTTTCTGAATGCAAAAGTAAAGTTAATGTGATATAAACAGCAAAATAAAAATCACTAAACATTTAGATTAACATTTTGGGGTCCAAATTGAATAGAAATGACTTTGAAAGTAGTTACAATTATCAGTATTTAGTTCTCATGATTATATTGTGAATCCTGAATAATCCTTAGTCGTATATACTCCACACTACAAGACCAAGCAGCTGTGACTTCAACTAGTGATGAATGACAGTGACTGAAAATTAGAGGTAAATTGGGTGTAAAAGTCATATAGTGTGTCCTCAGCTTATCAAAGTTTTCAAAAATAAGTATCAGCCATGTAGATCAAAGTCTTTCCTACATTTCTTTCTAGCATTTCGGGTAAAGCTCACCATATGGTTAACAAACTCCTCTTCAGACCAAACATCAACTACATTCTGCAAAGTTGAATCAACTCCATTCACAGGCTGGGAATGAGGGAGCCACGAACTGTCACTCCTAATCACTGCTCTATTGTGTAAGCAGTGCGGAAATGGGGAAGATTTTATGCACAGTCAGTTCCCATGATCCTCTGCTTCATTGTTGCCGTCTATGGCTCAGAGATGGCAGAATCCGTATTGTGTTTGACAGCGGTGGCATGGCCCCGTTCACTCCTGGCTGATGAACAAAGAAAAGATCTCCTGTACCCTCCACTGATTTCTCATGATAAGTCACTGAAATACAAAAGTCATTTTAGAGTTGTGAGTTAGAAAGAAATATTTTAGCATGGAGTTTGCCGGCCCTCCCCTTGTGTGTCAGCCAAACTTTATAGAAAGTTTGTAATATGATTTGATCCTCACCCTATTGCTCTTGCTCTATCTCAAGGTAAACATTGTGCAAGAATCCTGAGGTCAAGATCTCTGATGTCCATTACGAACCATTTGACTTGAGAGTTTATTCCAGATGCATGGTATACGACGATACCCGTCTCTTATCTTTGAGTGCAGTGGCTCTTGATGACTCAGCAGCATTATGTGAATATGAATGTTGTAGGATTAGGACTCTGCCCCATACTGATAAACCATTTGTTTCTGTAGATTCATTCTGAAATATGAATACCAACCACAATAGTAAATCCCTGGGCACATTATTAGTTCTTTTTTACTTAAAAGCCTTCAATAATTATTAGAGAATATTGAAATCTTATCTTTAAGATAACATAAAACAAACCAACAAACAAACACACACACACACACACACACACACAGACAAACAAACAAACAAACAAATGGCATTGCACACTCAGTTGGCCGATGTTCAAAAGTTGTTTTTATTTCAGATTACGTTTCGTCAAATAGCTAATTTCTTACTTTCTTCTGACCCCTTTAAGGTATTTTCATTTTTCATTACCACCACGGTCTGCTCTCTCTCAGTCTTATAATAGACCATGTTCTACTAACATCTAAAAGCAATACTTCAAACCTGATAATGAGATCTATGGGCTGCATGCTCTGGTGCCTACAGTCATAATTGTCTCTCATAATTGTCTCTGCACGGTGCTCTCTCTCTTTTCCTTTTGGCACACAGGCATCATGAAGACCACCCACATCCACCTGAAGAGAAGCAGAGATCTTCATTAAAATGAGGAGCAGGCTGCCTCCCTCTCCGCAGCCGCCTCCTCCACCATCATCACTGGCAACAGGTTTGTGTGAATACATGCATTAAATTGGATTCATGGCCTGCAGGGAGTGACAAGTAGTAAGAGGCGTCTGAGCCGGAAAAGAAGGGGATATTTTTTTGAGGTGGGGACACAGGACGGACAAACACTCAAACACTCGTTTAAGTCTCAAACTTTTACCGTCCAAGTTGCTGATGTGGTTCAGAAACAGTCAATTTGGGGGATGGTTGATCACAGAGAAATGCGAGTGAGAGAAGTCCAGTTTGCAGAGTCAAGCGTCCAAGAGCGATTTGTTTATGAATGAAGAAAACAATTTCTCCAACAGAAATGTATTTGCCTTCTGTTTGTCCTTCCTTTCCCAATTTTTCAGTTCATTTTTGTCGCTACACTTGGCTCATGCTGCTTCTGCTAATTCCCCATGAACCAGCAGCTTCCTGGAAACTTTCCAGACCCAGAGACAGAGAGAGAGGAGAGAAAGTCCGTCCAAAGAGATTCAAGTCAAACGGTTTCAGAGCGGTGGAGTTTAGTTTGAGCTCATGTTCCAGACGTATGAGTCACTTCATGATTCTGTGGATCTGAGAGCAGTGGTGCTTTAGTCCACATCCACATGGAGACAAAACATTGATAGCTGCTAAAACGTTTTCTGTAAACATGGGACCATTTCTTTAAATGTTCAAGATGCCTGAAAATGTAATACATATGCCAGATTCCTTGATTGTGCTGTTGAAAAGTTTACATTCTGTGACCTGTTTCAAAAAGTTCAGCTTTGTGCGGACGGGGCCTTAGTCCGCAATCAAAACATATCACAAATGTCTTTCAGTGAACAATTCCTGACCATTTTAGCAACGAGATATGTGAGATACAAAATGGGTGTGGGCACTGGTTGTAGAGTCCATCATATGAAAGTTCCACATGAACTCAAACAGGAGGTCTAAAACAGGACTACACAATTGGTATTCTAATTCTACAACTCTACTTTCTGTCACCAAGTAGTTATGCACTGTTGTTTTTTAAAGAATACCTAAGATGTATTCCCCACCAATTTTAAGTGGTAGAAGTACTCTGAAATTAAGTTGAGTACTTCTACTTGCAGCTTCTATCAAACTTTTAGTTTTACTACTTGGGTATTGTGATTGCAATTTAAATACTGAATGATAATATAAAGTGTTTGACAAAGTAAAATATGCAGTTTTCTTGTTAACAGTGTCAGAATGTGCAGTGGTCAGGAGTTGAAGTGAACACTGTTTTTGCTGTGACACTAGACCCGGCCGGGCACCGCTCTCTTGACCCAGTGCAGTCTGAGAACGTCTCTCACAGAGGAGCTGGACAGGACAGAACATGATTAAACCACATCAGATTTGGCTCAGTGTTCCAGACAGGACCTCCTGACCTGCTGCACACAGATGAGTGGTCTCTCTGGTTGACATAGACAATTATTATACATCTACACACACAAATGCACACTTCAAAATTCTTTACAGTTTAACTCAAAAGTGGTTTAAAAGATATTGTCTCATCTCCAAAATCATCATTTCAAAGCGTTACTGTTCATTCATTATTTGTGCGATACCTCAATTCATATATCTAAAATATGTCCATATTGGAACATTTCTGATAGATCGCAAACATATAATTTGACTATTTGTATCACAATAATCCAAAAGCGCCAATCCCAAGAAACGACATGTATCTAAACTACAACCTTCAGAATTGTTTACTTACTGGTGGTCTGTATGTAGGACAACACTTCTTCTCTGTAGCCTGCAACCTTGTGTTTATTTGTGTACAGGACATACTGACAGGAGCAGGGCCTTAAACAGGGCACTAACACATGTAGTGGCCAGGCTATGTAAGCAGGACACGCCTGGGGACAGCACACAGGATTTGTAAGGAAAGGTCAGATTGACACTGACGATGTTGTTGATACTGAGCCGCTGCCTCCTGGGTTCGACGTGGACATGTGTTATTTCTTTAGCAGGACATAATTAAAGAAGTCTGTGTACAGTGTTGGCTGTGATTTCTCCCAGGAGCTGGTGCATTAATGCATCATCTAATATCTAATCCTCAGGTACAGTGTGCTCTTGTTTGCTGTAGGTTTACAGAAAATAAAGCCTGTTATTACCAAATCTGTTTTGGTTCAAACTTTAATTAAGTGATAGGAAATGAAAATGTACTTTTGATATCAGCTCCTAATTAACATTGAGTGTCTTTTGTGAAGTTACAGTTGAAGTATATCTCATTACTCGTCAATGCGTTGACATGCAAAAAAATCGGATAAGTTGTCGTCCAATTTAAATTGATGGCGCACGTAAACCTGAGCATGTTGACTAAGGTGATGTGGCTCTAGTATGTATTGCCGCTGCATGTAGACAATGCAGTCCGATACAAAAAGGCGCAGACAAACATATTAGACATGTGTTTGGACGTGTACTCATTTGTATTAGATCAGCAAACAAACTACGACCCTTACCCCACAGACAAGTACGTGTGGTTTTATTTTGATATGCTAATGAAGGTGTGAATGTGTTTATTTATGCTATGGAGAGAAAATAACATGGGCAATGCGCTTCCTAGCAGGTCTGAAAGTCATATATTCAACATAAAAGAAACCACTTATCTATGTTTGTCAAAAGTGTGGTTATACGTAGGAGCTTTGATTTTGATTAGCAATTATTGCTGCAACATTTTGGTGCTAATGCTAAATCACTAGATGCCCGCTCGCACCTATAGGGTTCTTTTAGCTGCATGTAAACTGGTCTGACAGGTTTTGGGCAAAAGACTGTGCTTGGTTGTTTAGCGCAGTCCGACTTCTTTGTGCGTGTAAACATAGTGAGTGGCTTAGGTGGTAAAGCGTGGTAGAAGTGAAAGAGTTAGTGATCATTAAGCTCGGTAACACCAATCTGCAGGCAAAAGGCATGGTGCTGTGGGCAGATCTCTTTGATCTGAAGAGCATCATCTGTCCTCAAACGATGCAGGTTTGTCTTGCGGGAGAGGTTTCTGAATGTGTAATTGGCAGTGGTTGTTTTTTTCATAGGAGCACTCTGATTGGTCATGAGGTTTCATCTAGGAAACAGGCGGCAGGACCTCATAGTGGAAGAAAATATGGCTGCATGCCTATTTGATCATGAAACATAGGGCTTTGTGCCTTTGATAGGTGGTCGTATATATATATATATATATATATATATATATATATATATATATATATATATATATATATATATATATATATATATATATATATATACGTGAATGTACAACATATATATATGCTGTACATTCACTCATACACTCTTTACACTAAGCAAAGTAAAATGTTGGATGGATCGAGGAATGTTACCCATCCCCTACGGTCCAGCAACACTGTCTTCACCAGACCACCACCCTCCCCCCTTTTGGGTCATCACCTCTGATAAAGAACACAGAACACAAATGGGTCCAAGGACCTGACCCCTGTGGAGAAGTGGAAATGTTTCTCAGGATTAAGTCCTAAATTACTGTATTTCGCATTTAAACTGACTTAATGCTTCACAATGTGAGCTAAGCTTGTAACTAAATCATGTTTTAGTTTAGTTTGCCATAAGAACCATGTATTATCTGCTGGTGGGAGTGGCCCAAAACTTCCCAACAAAACAAATTTGTCCTCCGCTCCCCAGAGCTTCTCGTAGAAGCTCTGCACAGTCTATAATGGAACTGCACAGGCCAGTTGATCGCCATCGAGGGTCAACTCCACCGCTCTCATCCTATTCCTGTCCCATTCAAGCAGCAGGCTTTTGAACCTGCCCTTCTTGCGCACCATAGGGGTTCTGTGTGACATCTTGGCCCCCAAATGCCTTTCACTGATCCCATACTTCCTTCTTAGTTTCTCCACAAACCTAATATATTCCAGCAGCACTTCCTTTTTGTATGGGATCACGTCTATACCCACCCTTGCCATGAAATTTGGTAACAGACTTCTTCTGTTTCTATAATTAGGCATTTTCCTCTCTCAGAGGGTTACTTTCCACTTCTTTGGACGCTCTTTCGGTGTCATAGACCCCTGAGTGTTTCCGCCACTTGTGATGAGTGAGACCCCGTTTGAGAAATAACTGCACATGTGATCTCCTATAGGCATACTCTTAGTCTTTGTGGTCCCACATTTCATTGCATGTGCGCTGATCAATGCAATATCTGTCTGTGTGGTCCCACATTTTCTGCACAATAGCAGGATTCTGAACGCAGTATGCCTATTCTGAAAGTGCTGGGCTGCTCCCCTCATGGTCTTTAACTCTTGATCACACAACGGGCAGTTACTCGGGGTCCATACACAAAGTAATTAGAGCCTTAATGCCCTTAACCATCATGTGCTGTTTCCCGTTGGTTGGCATAAACAGAACGTTCGCTTGTTCTTCTCGCATGGTCAAAAAGCCTTCTCCTTGACCTGTGCCATTCCCGAGTGTTCATGTGTTGTACGTGGATCTGTTCTTGCCCATTAACCCTCCGCTTAAGGAGCTTGAGTGGCCAAGTTTTCGACATATTTCTATATCCCTGCTAATGGTTCCTTGATGGGCTGTTCCACTGTACTATCCAACTCGGAGACTGACTCCTGCTGGTCGAGGTGTGATCAGAGCCCTGTAAGGGCAATTACTTCGGTCTTTTAATTCCATTGGGTCTTCCCTCTCTTCTTCTCTTAACCCCTTTAACGTTAGTGACGTTGACAGCCCCCACCGCTGGGCCCCCTACATGTCTTTTCCCTCGGCCAGGGTTGCAGATCGCCTGGCTCGCCATTACCGCAACTGGTGCTGTTCACCTGACCATGGTTCCTCTGGTTAGGTGCGCTGCCCTGAGGTTAGGGTTTCATCGTTCACTCGATTCCCTTGGCACTTGTCGAAACCATTCTCACCCGAGATTGTCACTCCCCAAAAACCTTTTGAGTGGACTAGGAGAGGAATCAGCTGTTCTATGGCTGACTAAACCATGACCAGGCTTGCGACCCTCCATAAGGACAAGGGAGTGCCCCATCTGTGATAGGAGCAGGTGTTGTTTCATCGTAGTTCCCTTTAGCAACCCTACTGCTGACCAGTTGGAAGACTGTGACTTGCCATCTATCTTTCCGGGTTAAGAGAGTCATAGTTACTCCCTCTGTTTACCCGCGCTTCATTGAATTTCTTCACTTTGACATTCAGAGAACTGGGAAGATGTTGATGCTCCTATCTTGACCGTGTTGGAGTGCTCTCAATGAACTCCGCCTCGGAGAGACCTGCCGCTCGTGGGTCCTTAAGCCAAAAGTTTGAGAAGGTGTTATTGCGGAAGTGTTCCACCCCTCTTCCATGCCCCAGCTGCTTCGACCACTTATCGAATTGAGATTGGTCTGGGTTCCGATTCCCGTCACTGGTTTATATTCCTCCCTTATTTGTTTTCCCAAGTTGACCTTTTACGCGATACTTCTTGTGATCGCGTCCTCGTCGGACCTCATAATTTTCATTGTCCGCCTTATCCTTGCTGCAGGTATGTATTGTACTTGGCCAGCTTTGTGAGGCCCAGGCCCCCATCTTTGTTCCTCGCATACAATAGCCCATCCATGGTGGCCTGTTCCAAACGCAGCCAACTCTTCACCACTTTCCTTATAAGTCTGTCCATCTTGTCCAGGGTGGTCTGAGGAGTGTCCACCAGGTCACACACATGAGTCACCCTTGGTAGCACTTAGGTATGCAGCATACCCAGCTTTTGCGATGGCCTTAACGGCACTACGCTTATCTTCTCCGTCAATTCCTGCAGTGAATTGGAGGGGAGCAGATCCCCTTCCACGGGTGGATTTGAATCCCCAGGTATTTCACTGTCTTGTCCGCCTCCACCATGCATATCTCTTGATTCAGCAGGTGCCACGGAGGGCATCTAGGTGCCACCGAGGGAATCTAAGTGCCATCCGGTGGGTAGGGCTTACACAGAGTAGGATATAAAATCTGAGTTCCCAGACTTGTTTCACAGATTGAGAATGACTCTTGGATGAGAGTCGAAACGTTTTGTTTTTCTAAAACAGTGTCCAGATGACTACAACTGAATCTTTTTCAACAATGGAACAAATGAGGGATTAAACCGACATGTGTTCATTGACATTGTTGCAGTATTTTGTTATGGTTATTTTGCTGGTTTAAATGAAATTTGTCCAAATTAAGAATAAGTTTGACCAAGAGTTAAACTCACTCACACTCTAGGCCACACCTCCGAGCTCAAAGAAAAAGACTACCGAGCCTCCATGCTACCTCTCTTCGGCTCTTGATCTGAAAATCTACCACGACACACCGGATCGTCGACCCCAGGGGCCCTTACCCATCAGGGAGAGGGTTCCATTGTCTCCTAACACTCTGCTTTCCAGCAATGGCAGAAGCGGATATCTTCATCAGTAAATGGACAAGTCAACGGACCTTGGACTCGTCAAAAACCTTCGAACGCTAAACCCTGCACAAGGATCAGCACCACAGACAGCTCAAAAGAGGCCTTGTCTGAGACTTCCCTTGGACACGTAAGACCTGAGAGTGTCTGATACTTACAGTGGCATTAAAGTGAGGTTCCCTTGGATTATTCTACTAGAATTAATCAAAACCTAATACCAGCATTTCTTTTAACTAAGTTGAGCCCAGGGATAGCCTTTGTAACCAAATGTGTGGTTAATTGCTTTGATATTTTTGTTTATTAAACCACACAAAATCATTCTGGTTTATAGACCCTTTTTATTGATCTTTTAACAGAAATAATTATCAGTCAATGAAATGTACTCCCCCTTCAGAAAATGAGTTGGTATAAATGTTTTGCTGAACAAGCTTCAGATGGTGCCCTGTTAAATGTAAATATGAACATTAACTACCTAAAATCCTACACGTGTTGTCCTCAATGCAATGGCTAGTCCCAGAGAATATATGTTGTATTTTGGTGCAACTGTGTGAGGAGGAAACGAGTAAGAATACCCTACATAATCCCACTTTAAGATAACTTTGTAAGTAAAATAAAAGTGGAAGTACAGCATATATAAGGTCTTTACTGGCGGTTACAGCTGGAAGTCTCTCACACAGGGCTAAATCCTCAAGAAAACAATGAGTGGAGCTGAATTCCTCTTCCGTTGAAACACAGATTGGTCTCCAAACGCTGCAGGAGGTCGCACCATGGCTCCTTTGTCTCCTCGCTCCTCTGTGTACTTTCCTTTCGCTGTGCGCCTCTCAGATTTCCATAAGAGA
Organism: Chaenogobius annularis; assembly: GCA_015082035.1. NCBI lineage: Eukaryota > Metazoa > Chordata > Actinopteri > Gobiiformes > Gobiidae > Chaenogobius > Chaenogobius annularis. Next base: position 2,219,764 of record BJKM01000006.1, on the reverse strand, counting down.
CACGACAGGCATGTGTTGGCAAGCTGAAGCATGCTGCGTTGGCCTTCTGGACAAAAAACTCCTGTAATGACAAGATGGTTTAAAGTTGAGATTTTTTTATGGATGTCCAGAGTTACAGAAAAATATTGAAGGTTTTGAGTGGTTAAACTCTGTGTAAAATGATTTTTACAACAACTTGCAAGGGAGCAGATTCAAAGTTAAACATGTGATGAATAATAATGAATCAAGGTTTGCAGTAATTTTGAAAACTAGAGGAATTATTAGTCATTTGTACACATTAGTATGGATAAACATGCATGCAAGCCTCAGCAAATTTTGTTGGCTAAGTTTGAGTATAATTATAAATTTCCTCTGCTCTCACATGGCTCCTTTGATATGGAGCAGGTCATTAAAGTTTTAGCTGCACCATCTGAGGGTCATTAGGTAAATAGTTCATGATAAGTTTTCATTGCTAGTCAGTACACATATTTTCTGTATACCATTAATGCTTAACACCTTTCGCACATTGGTAAGACATACAAGAATCAGGACCATGTTAAAATCGAGAACACAAAACAAGGGGACACAAAAGAGTAAAATAGCGTATTGTATAACTCAATGCTTTTCTCTTTTGCTCTTCTGCAATGAAATAATAATTAGTGCCTCTGAGCCTTTATAAAACATTCAGATGTGTTTGTTTTTGTTTTTGTATTGCTTCAATGAACAGTGAGAGATGGGTTGTGACTTTAATATATATATACAGATATATAAATGCAACAGGCAAAGTTTACCCAAATAATCTAAAATCATAGGTGTGTTTCTTAGAGTATTATTATTAGACTATTATTAATCTATTATTATTTACATTAACATGGTGCAAGTCATGATCTATTACTGATATGCGTCTGATCTGTGGGTGCAGTAGGCCAAGTCTGGAGCCTGAAATGCAGTGGAGCAACATGTGGAAAAGGTTATGCACTTTTGACATGAACCAATGATGGAACAGGCCTGAGTATCGTTGGCTGTGTTTTGTATTGTTTTGGTGTGGGACCAAGCAGCGAGCAGTCTTGTAGAAACAATGAGGTCCCCACGCGCCCCAGGTCCTGTCTCTACCAGTAAATCCGCGCCGTTAAAAATAGCTGGAATAGAAGTACTAATTGCTTTTATTGATCCAGAGTTTTGCATCATTATGTGGACCAGATATACACATCACCAGGGAGATGGAGGAGAGAGTTTTTGTTTAGTAGAAGTCAGGTTAGTAAGTATTGTATTATAGCTAAAAATAAAACATGAAAGCATCGTACTATTTTGTTTTAAAAAAAGGAGTAAAACCGGTGGAAGTCACACCTATGTGACATTTAAATGTGTGCTTTAAGTTTTGGAATATGCACAGAACAAATGAGTACATTTTGAAGGAAATGGGTATAGAGTAATTTACTTTGGCCACATCATTAAGGCCCAAAATCTGCATCCATATTCTGGAAGGATATATTGCTGGCAAAGGAGACGATGGAGCGTGACATCCAAGACTGGACCAAAACATCTCTTGGAAAGTGGAAAGGCAACGTAGTCTGTAGAGGAAGCTGGTCGAGACGTTCAAGGCAAGGCAAGGCAAGCACAATTCGTACACAAAGGCAATTCAAAGTGCTTCACACAACAGGAAAAAAATGCATCACAACAACAAAGACAAGACAGAAATCACAAAACCTTAATTTAAAGAAATGTAAAAGTGCCATTTTCAGGCTATCCGTCAAATAGTTCAAGACATAAAAGAGAAGAGTGCAAGGAAAATCATTTCAGTCATATGCACAGCCAAACAAAACAGTTTTTAGCTTAGATTTGAACAATGCCAGAGTAGAGGCCTGTCTCACATCCTCAGGAAGACTGTTCCAGATTTTAGCTGCATAAAACCGAAACGCAGATTCCCCATGTTAGTCCTGACTCTGGGCACCAGCAGGAGGCCGGTCCCTGAGGTCCTCAGAGCCCAAGATGGTTCATATGGTACTAACATGTCCGAGATGTACTTTGGTGCTAGGCCATGGAGAGACTTGTATACAAGCAGAGCTGCTTTGAAGTCTATTCTCTGAGCCACAGGGAGCCAGTGCAGAGACCTGAGCACAGGACTAATGTGATCGTACTTCCTGGTTCTACTCAGGACCCGAGCCGCAGCATTCTGGATACTGAAGCTGTTTTACAGCTCGTTTGGAGAGGCCAGTGAGCAGGCGTTACAGTAGTCTAATCTACTAGAGGCAAACGCATGGATAAGTCTCTCTTAGTCTGGTTTAGACACTATACTTTTGATTTTGGCAATGTTTTTTTAGATGGTAAAAGGCTGCTGATGTTATTGATTTGACGTGGCTGTTAAAATTCAAGTCTGAGTCCATTATTACCCCCATGTAATGATTCCAGACCCTCAGAAATTAGCCAGGCAGGTTTTAGTTTGAAAAAGCATATTATATTATAATATGCCATAGACCAGGGGTTTTTCAACGAGGATCGCAAACTGAAAGATATTCAAAGCCATAGACTGGTGTCATTCAAATGGCTGCATTCACATAGCTTTCGACAGAGTCACAGTAACAAATTTTAGGTTTGTATCACAATGCATGAATGCAATATCATCTAACTGAAGTAGTGTAGTGATAAAATTATTCAAATTTGCAGTAAATAGTTCTGCTAAAGATCATTTGGGCCAACTAAAGCCTGAGGGCCAACAAAATCTGAATCAAAATTTGGACACCATGTGAATCAACACAGAAACATTCCCGCAGTTTCCCACCTCTATTCTTGCAATACCTTACTATAAATTATACATATACACTGTGCACCTACAATAGCTCTTTATGACAAACAGTAGATTCTTTCTGTAGAACAATATTTAAGGGAAAGGTTTTCATAGGTCTTTCCCCACAAAGACAGAACACTCATGTCATGGTGCAGATCTTCAAGTGATGATAGAAGAAGTGATCGACACAAGAACAAGCTGTAAACAATAACGCAGTGATGTTCGTCTTACACGCTCCACTCTGCTCGCTTGTGTTTGACCATTAGTGCAGAGAGACAACACAGATTTAATTAAAAAGCCTTATTTGTCTGCTGATTTTAGTTATGCATGGGCGACTGGGTTAAAGGCAAGGTGGAAGGATTAAGAAGCATATCATACATCAAGGGCAGACTTTATTACATAGTATATTTTCATGAGAAGTGCAGTAGATTAATGGCAATTTACGAGATTATATAAAATGGGTGACATGTAACTGGTTGAAATCAATGGCAATATTCATCTTATTGCAGTTATCACTAGCTTTAATGACTTATAGAGATGGTCATAGTATTTTATTGAGCAAGTTATCTCTGGTTTTCTCCCAATGCCCTGTAAGACAAGATATGCCTCAATGTTTTTATGAACTGCGTGTTTGTGATCCTAATGATTCAGTGGAATAGGTCTACGGTAATTGCAAAGTCATTTTCCTGTGGGATTTTCCTTTCTTTGCTCTGAGCATATCCATGGCGTACATTCATTTCTATACATTTTTGTGCAGCGTGTTTCAAACTGCAAATGGCTTAATGTTATGGGCTCTCACAAGTTTCATACATCTGGTATAGGTAAAGTGGAGGCCACAGAAGCAGGTCTCAAGGATAGATTGGTCAGTCAAGTGGAACAAGAGCAACTATTAGGTATTTGACATCGTAACAAATGCAAGTATGCTTTACTGTATGAAAGTGAATGGTGCGACAGAAATGGCCTTTAGGAAGAACTAAGAAATGGTTGTTCTGCTAATTAGCATTGCCCAGGGACAGAGGGGCCTTAAAGCCCTCCCTGCAGCACAGTCTTGTGGTTTAAAGTCTTTATGAGATGGAGCAATTATTTTTTTATTACAGCAAATGTGCTCTTCTTTCAATGGAACTTTAAAGTTGTTTATGTGTATTGATCATGCTGTTCACACTGCACACACAGGATGAACTGAAATAAACCAGGCCTGGACATGGGCCAAACCAGAACCAGAACAAGACAACCAATATTATGTGCTGTTTACAAGCAAGCAAATATTGGACACATAAAAAGAAGTTCTTAAAACTGTAATAAAAATAAAAATGATTACTTCATAATTACTGCAGTAAAATTTTAATCACGACATCTATCACTGTAATTATCACACAACATTTCCTAGGTTGTCTAAAAGTTGATTTCAACAGTATACTATCTGGACAAATAAGGTAAGGAACTAATTTCAGGTAATAAAAAAAGACTGTTACTGTACTGTTGTTTTATAGTTTATGCACAAATCTAAAAATCCTAATATGCCCACATTGTTACTTTCACACATCTCAGTTTATTGCCTATGAACTCAGAAGACCCTGGGACCCTGTGTGCAGGATTCTTTTGGGCTTTTACTTATAATAACTTTGACAAGAAACACAGAAGCATGACATTACACACAGAGACAATCATTCTCAAAGATTTTAAACATAAGCATTTGCCTCCAAATTCCCAGTAAAGGGAAAACTCATACACCTCTTAATTAACACATGTTGACATAATTATATCGCACTGAACAATTCTGCACAACTCTTTGTACTATACCGGCAGTGAAGAAGAGAAGTAGCTGACATTGAGCTGAAAAGCACAGCCTGATGATTCATTTCTGTTTGGATTGTGTAAACAATTGGAATGGAAATAGATAATCATGTTGATTATCGAAATCACGGCTCAGGGAATGTGATCAATTTAAAACGTATAAAAAAGTTAGTAAAACTCAACTATCCGACTTTATTGAAAACCCATTTAATATGTTTATACTGTACCCCCTGGTCTTCTGAATTTTACTGTGAAATTAAAATGAGCCCCAAACTTCAGTGCTGCCCTCCTTACAAATCTACGCGAGAGCTGAGGATGTGTAGAACAAGCCCAAACTGACCTCAGTGTTTCTCCCTCCTGTAGTGGAGCCGTGTCGCTCTCGCGGATACTCAGGGCGTCTCAAGTCCTTAGCCATAATTGGCAATAAACAGCACCATGTGAAAAGGACTGAATTCATTTTCTTGTCTCTCGGAGCATTGTCCCCTGGCCCTCTCTTATTTCTCCATCTGTAGAACTCATCCTCATTCGCTTCAGGGCGTTTCTGCTTTATCTGAGGGATTACAGGCGGCTGGAGTCATTCCCTTTTCTATTCTCTCTATAATAGTTTAGTTTCTATGTGATTCTCATTGACAAAAATCACATCAAGTATACTCAAAGAACTACAAGGATCTGAATTTTTGGCTATAACATTCTCACATCAACGCAGAATTGAATTAGCATCAACAAGACCACTCAGTACTGAGCTGGAGAAAAAAAAATGTAGCTCACTTCGGAATAAGGCAAATGCAGATTTGAATTTACGGGACAATAAACATAATTACTTGGCTGTTTAAACAGACAGCTGCTAGTTCCGTTTGACTCAAATGTCCGAGAATGCCCTTCTGCCTTAAATATATATCTCTGGAGTCTTCTCAAAGGTGTGCTAAAATAATGAATATAGAAATATCAGATGGCGGACGAGTGGATAATCACAGACATCATGTTAAAGGCGCTGTTGCTGATTTTTACATAAAAAGAGCGAAAAACAGAACTAGTTCATTTTAAACTCCGCAGCAGTCCAAATGTATACTCGCTTACCTATGCATTCTGAGCAGCATAATTATTCACCACAATGAGATTATAAGCACTTTTCACAACTTTCTGAGGCCAGAGGGAGTTTTGCCTTCACGGTCTTTTTCACAGACCTTTTACACTGGGGAGAATTTCAAAATTACCCCCAAATGTCCGGAATTTTAACTCTATAATTCAACAGCTTTCTGTGGGCCATAAGTTTTAGCAACAATCTTGGCTCATCTGACCAGATGCAGTCACCAGCTCCTCTCCTGCAGCGTGTGTCTGAACTCTGCCTTTTCCCCTCGCTCTCTGATCAGGCACGCTGATCAGAAAATGCACCTAAATGAATTAATCTTGAAAGAGGAGTTAAGGAGGCAATCTTTGTTAAAAAAGAGAATTCTTCCTTAAATCGTAATGGAGGTTTAAGATTCAACCTTCCCGTTGTTTATAATGGTCTGCTGAAACCCTGGAGACGCCCTGGGCATTCGGATGCTAAATAGGCACTCAAGGTGAGGCAGGGAACAATAGAACAATAGGCCCATCCCAGTTTCAATGGGCCATTAGCAGGAGGTCCCGCCCTGTGGGCAGGGCTCTCACAGAGTAGGATATAAACAAGAGTTCTCAGACTTGTTTCTCTGATTGAGAATGACTCTTGGATGAGAGTTGAAACGTTTTGTTTTTTCTAAAACAGAGTCCAGATGACTACAACTGAATCTTTTTCTACGTATTCTTGTACATTTACTCTGCATTCAGAATGCAGTTACTTTTCTAAAATCATAGGAATACATTGTGGAATTTGATCATAGAGTTCAAACATCACTAAATTAGAGAGAAAATTTAAAATGCAGATGTGATTTTTCCTTCTCTAATTTGTGATAAAGGTTATTTTATAAAATTCTATATAAATGCAGAACAAACATTTAAACAAAAATAAAAAGCAGTTGTAATCCTGTTAGTATAATGCACCCCAACATGAAAGTACTCTAAGTATTCAGAATACAGAATACAATATCTTATCTTATTTTACAGTTCTCTGATTAGACAATGTAACAGAACTACAAAATACATTTTAATGCAGTTATTCAGTATGTAACTAAATACATACACAAGTATTCTACCCAACACTGCTTACTGTGAACACTGTGGATAAGTTCAATGTCATAACAAAGTAACCCACGTCTCAAACTCTACACCACTTTTATTTGACAAAAATGGAACTAATATTTGGGGAGATATTTTCATTTTTGTGAAGAGCAGCCAGACGCACCTAACCACGTTGCGTACACAGGAACAGTATGTTAATAGTGTCTCTCACGAGAGAAAACATATGTTCAAATGTCTTGATATACGCTCTAAGTGAGGCTCTATGAGAAGTGCATGGCGGAGAGGACAGAGGAACTGGAAGACTGGAAATAAACCGGTAATTATACAGAATCAGAATCAGAATCAGAAAGGGTTTATTGCCATTGTCAATGAACAAAATTCACAAACATAGGAACTTGTCTCGGCATTAAGGTGCAACATAAAACACTGATCAATAATAAAAACTGATCGATAATAAAAGTAACATATATACAGACCTGTCTTTTAAGCTTAGCTTCTGATTAATATTTATCAATATTTTTTTAATTTACTTATTCTAAAAAGCTTTTGCGTCTATTTTCACAAGGGAGCTGAGGGAGCGCGCTAACGCCAGAGTTACTTAGTTCTGCTTTCAAGGGGGTAGTGCTATAATTATGTGTTGGTGATGTGTTAATTTGGTACCAGTTTGGTGCATACCCGAGAAGACTTATCTTTTTATGACATTAGGGAAAAACCAAATGAGAATTTATCATTGCACGAGTTTGAACCCAAGTTTTTAAAATAAATTTCATCAAGTTGAAGTTTAAATGTATCTTGTAAAAGCTTTGCCTTAGGGACAGGAAAGGCAAATCTGACAGAAATCTTCCAAGAGCAGCACTAACAAGCACTTTTGTTTAGGAGCTCTTGCAGAAGGCTCTCTGAAACAGGAAGGACATTTTTTGTACACAGCATTTGGCCTGTGAATGCACCGATGACTGTTAGTTATAGACGTCTGATGTTCTGTATCAAACAGCTGAAGAGCCCAAAGGGAAGAAAGTCATCCTGTGGCTACTTCAGGCACCTGTCCAACCAGCAGATAGACACGAGCTGCTCCACAAACTGCAGCAGCGATGAGAAACACAAGTGCTCTCGCAAACTCAAGCACACGGATGTTTTTGAGTATTAAAAAGGACAATTTGGTCATTTGCAGAATATACCAAATTTATAATCAAATGTAAATGTGTAAATGCACAATTTATAATAATATAACTGTAAAATGCCAACTACTACAATGAAGTGCACAGGTGTGTATGGCTTAATAGGTCAGGCGCATGTCTGTGATGTGGGCATCAAGAACAGTTGAGCATTACATTTTCCATTTTCTTTTAAGGTTAAAACCTTTTAGAGTCAGATATTGTACAGTCTGTGATATTTATTACAAAGTTTTTTTCTACTACATTGGGCCAAAATATGGTCTAAAATTAGATAAAATCAGGTCGAAAATGGCAGAATACTACACATAAAGTAGTTCTAAATATTGATTAATCCAAAGAAGGAAAAAAACGTTAAAATATTTCTCTATTACAAATACTCAGTGCTGCGCCAGTGTTCTAGACTCTGCATTGGTGCCTTGAACAGTGTCATTCTCTTTGTTTAATCTTATTTATTCTAAACCTGGCCTAAACCATGCGTTGTTTGGCATTTATGTTAATTGGTTACACCTAAAGTTAAACATGAATTATAGCTCAATAGCTATCAATGAAACTTGTGTTCACTGCATAGCTGGTGACACATGTAGGTCATTGAATTAAATTAAAACCTTTTAACCTTTTTATAATCTGACATCACAACAAGGCCATCACCAGTGGTTACACGCCCACATGACATTATTCAACTCTCTTATCTGAGCTGCTCAAGTGCTAAAACTGAATACCTCATCAGCCTTGGTGCTACACTCCAATCACCAGGCTTTTACTCTCAATGAGCTGTGGCATGGACAGTGGCAAGATGGGGGTTAAGGCCTTTTAAAAACTACAAAAATCTCCACCACATGTTGAGCACAAAATGAAAATCAGACAAAGCTCTTTACCAAAAGGTGCTCTCTCTCACTTCCATGGATGTGGAGTGCTTCTCCTTTCTCTGAGATATGGAAAGGTCTAATCAGTATGCAGGTGAGCGGGAGCTGAACCATCGAGACTAAGGGTTGGCCCGGTGAGTATACGTATGTAAGAGGCAGGTGTGTAGTGGAGAACATTGCTCAATCATCCCACAGCCAACATAAAGGGACAAGGCGACTAGAATCCAGAGGCCGCTTTAAAATCGTAAGTTACAAGGAAAGAAAGAAAGAAAGAAAATAGAATAAAGAAATACATAATAAAAAGTAAAAAATATATACATATTACAGTGAATCACCAAATATATAAGGTGGTCAGGTGCATTTATTCTATTATGTTTTTTATTATAGAGCTCGGAGTTGAACCCCAAACATTTTCTTTTGTGGCTTGATGTGCTAAACGTGCTTAAGGATAAATTAGCAAAATCAATGTTAAAAAGTAGAAACAAAAGAGACATAGAAAGCTAAGTTTAGTATTTTTTAACTTAAACTTTCCACTGGTTTAACATTGGTTAGTTCACAGTGAAAATTAAGATAACCTTTATTTTGTCTCACAATGGGGACATTTTAGTTTTGCAACACAGATTCGGTACAGAAACAGAGACTAGGAACAGAAATATAATAATATAAACAGATGCAGTATGACAACACAGTCCAAAGCTCTGGATGGATACGTTTAATTCCATACTGTGGAAAAGCACAAACATCTCCATGAAAAAAGAGGTGGACCCCACACCAGAATCATAATCAGTTCTACAGCCAAACTCAAAACAGTGCACAACAGAATAAAATGTTAATACAGGCCTATGTATTTTTAGTCGGCCCCATATCGACAAAAGTGATTGAAAATAGTCCAACAAGATACTGAAGGAATTTTAAACTTTAGTGGCTGCTTTTTGATATTTTTCCCCATTTTATTTCCTAGACCTCTGAGTGACACAGGGCAAAACATCCAAATGTCAACGCTGGCTGTTCCAGTGCAGAACGAAATGAGAATCTGAGTTCATTGATGGGGTCTGACGGCTGCACCTGCCCCTGCTTTGTGCACACACACAGACACTCCCCACATACATCATGCAAAAATATTCCAGCAACGCATTATCCAGAAAGCATAGGACTTCTGCTTGAGTTATATTTATAGCCGTTTCTAAATATTTTCCTGTGCTGCTGGAAAAATATAATACACAGGTATTATTATATATAAAATATATATTGCATTGTCAAGTCCAATCAAATGGATATTTTGGTGTTTATGACGCCGCATTTGCTACACATGATTAACTTTTAGCCCTTTACACACTTTACATTGCATTATTCATTGGCTCCACATAACTTGTAAGCTACTAGCCACAGCTGTCCTTGTGTAGACTGACAGGTTTGACATCGGTGTCATATCAGGGCATTATTTACTCTCACTAAAAGCCACCATGTTGAACCATATCTTATATTTTTTCAACCCTCTGCTATGCATCTTTTAGTCACGTTGTGTACAGCATTTGAGATTGTGGCTGTGTTGATGTCACATTACACATACATCAAGGCCAGGACTATTCAACTTAATTTTCTAAAGGGCCAGATTTGTTAGATGGCTGTGGTCTCCGGGCCGGACGTGCACAACACGCCACCACGTTAACATTATTTGGGGTCGCACAAAATACCCACAACACTAGATGTGTTTCAAAAAGAACAAAACAACTACTGCTTTATTAGATTGTTGTGGAAAAATAAAACACAAAATGCTTTACCAACACTGACCAGGTCTGAACCAGGACTAACCCAGAATAAAAACAGGTATAAAGCAGAATTAAAAAATGAGTAAACCAAGACCAAACCAGCTCTAAATTAGTTCCACAATTAAACTAGTAAACAAGAAAAAAATATATATGATGTGATCCTTGGGGGTCACAAGTCCCTGCTGTGCCACTCAAATATGACTCATATTTAATCCTTTGCTGCACTTCTGAAAACTGAAACACTCTGAGATCAAAGTTATCACACTTAGCTCTTTGAATAGAAAAGTATTACGCTGCATATTCATTTCCAAACTGCTAAAATGTTACTTAGGGCTAATAAATGTATCCTCTGGTTGTGTACACAGTTGTCCTTTGTTTATTTTAAACCCAGATTAGTGTGGCTTTTAACATTAATCACTTGGACGCTATTGTATTATCCAGGGCAGACTAATTATACTGTTATGTTTTTCATCTCTAGAGAAATGATTTTTGAGCCAGGGCAATGATGATGATCGTTTTGCTTTTTATTTACAACCGTCCTGTTATCATTGACCAACCACCCACCTGCAGAACTTCACATGCGGTGTTCTCACCCTGAAACCAATCCCAGCCATTGTCCAAGCCATCTACGGCCAAGTGAGCTCTAAGCGGCACTATCTGACAGCCGACACTGGTGACTAAGTGCCCAGACATTTGCTATTGACTGTTCCCAGGGCAGCCTCCACCACTGATGGACCTGGAAAAGGTAACAGTGCTTCTCCAGGGCACTGCCAGCCCCGTGCCCACCGCCTTTGGAAACACAGCAGGACTACAGTGACTCAGAGGACGGCTCCACGTCAGCTGCCATGTTCCCACTTGATTTTTTGGTCGTGCTAATTAGCATTTGGGCATCATCATAGTAATCCCTGAAGGGGGACATAGTCATTGTTTTGTGTGGGTGCAGAGAAACAGGGACTATTTTAGATAGGTGGGTGGATTTATTTGTCTCATACAATGTAACAAATGCAGTTTAAATAACACGTTGGGTAAGGTGGACCGATGCATTTCGACCAACATTACAACTATTATCGTAGTTAGAAGGAAGTAAAAACCTTTAAAGGTTGTACTCTTTGAATAAGTTAATGTCATTTTTTACAATTCGAGTTACAGACTCATGGTCACTTTCTTGGTACAGCAGTTCAATGCAAATCAATTACATTTTTGTCACGCTCGAAATCACAACAGTGCTTGCCTCGAAGGGCGACAGTGAAAAACAGATTAAACAAAGTTCATAGGAAATTAGCAAATGTCCCAATGTCCACTGTAACCTCTTTGGGAAAAAAATAGATACCTGAGGGAGTTCCACAGTGAAGGAGAGATCCGACAGGCCGGCGTTCATGCTTCAATTTGCAGATAGACTTTGGAGCCCGAACCACTAAGGAGGAAAAACAGATCTTCGACACAGCTGAAGAACCATTTCGGCAGATGAAGAGCCATTCATCTGAAGCAGATACTATTTCTCCAGGCAGTTGAGGAGCATCCAGATCCACAGGTCAGCATGAAGAAGGAGAAAATAAGTGAACAATAATGAACTGCAGTGAATCCTAGGTTATATTATGCAATTACAGATTACTTACTAGATACTTGCATACTTACTTTTTCCTATATTTTCACAGCTGTAAATATCAGTTAGAACTAGTTACTGGAAGTAATTTGTAAAAGTATTAACACTGTAATTACTAGCTATTAACTGTAATTACCAGCTTTAATATCTAGGTAAATACAAATGACCTGTATTTTAACACAAATATTGAAACACTTTAGATTATTGGCAGGTTGATTTAGCTGTGTTTTATTGTGTGTGTGGAATGTGCGTAATCTAACCTCAATCCCATCATCAGACTGGTTTATATTGTTCATAGTTGTAGTGACAGTGTGACTGCTAGGGGGCAGTGCAGTCTGGGGTCTGAGAGGCAGACTTTCATTTGAGTGGACAGTGCTCTCACTCCCTGGACAGTACAAACCACATCAGAGGATTATTCTGGTTAAACAGGTTTTATTGTCTTTGATTTAGCCATATCAGCCTCAGTGGAGTTATTATCTCATGAGACACGATATCACACATAATCCATAAAATATGAAATGTGAGCATGGTAATTCGATTAGACCAGGCTGACTATCTGGAAATGAATACAACCCAACAGAAGACTGCATGCATTTGCTGGTGTTATTTTAAGTAAGCTACACAGGAAGCAGTGCTGTGCATATTTTCATCAGTGCAACACATTTCTCCCTCACTCAAATCTGGGAGGAACTGATGCCAGAACTTTGATACTGATGATTGCGATGTAATTAATTTCCTCACCTTGAATCAAACTACCGCACTGGCTCTGTGTTATTGTACAGTTTTTAGATATTTGAAGCAGGTTTTGATTAAAAAAATAAAGCACCAGGTAAGCAATGTAATCCAACACAGATGAACCTTATTTCAATATATCTTCAGAATCAGAATCAGAAAAGGTTTATTGCCATTGTCAATGAACACAATTCACAACCATAGGAACTTGTTTTGGCATTAAGGTGCAACATGAAACCCTGATCAATAATAAAAACAACATATATGAAATCAAAGGGCATGCTTTAAGAAACAGCTTAAAATTACTATAGTATAAGATAAAAATAGGCATTACTATGTACACAAGAATTTACAGTTAAATTTACAGATGCGAGTGCAAAAAGTGACAGTGCAGTGAGCGATTGATTAAATTGTATCTCACAAGAGAAGAACATTTGTTGATTAGTTAATAGGTAAAAGGAATGCCAAAGGTGAGCTGCTATGATCCATGAATCACATATTGAGGTAACTTAAAGTGTCAGGGGTTGAGGAATTGTCTAAGGTTAAGTATTTAACTAAATATCAATATATTTTTAATACACAAGCAGAATATTCGGCAAAAAGGATATCATGCCAGAATGAAAATGGGACTATCCACAGCGTAACGTTGCCTTAAAATGACCATAACCAACATTTACCTTTTTAGGTTATGAATCCAAATTATTTGTTTGCAAAAGCAGCGTCTGACTCACTTGTGCGCCCATGACTTTAGAGCATCTTCAGAGCATGCATGAAAAGATAATTCTGAAGTCATCGCCCGCTCTCTCATGCCGCTGACATTTCACTGATCGTCTGTTTTTTACTTTGGTCTCGCAGCGTGCAACCTTCATATCAAAGAGTGGTTGTTTTCCAGTGGTGTGTTTCAAAATTGCATCACTTTTAAAATGCTCTGCAAGTTGTGTGCTAATGCAGCTGAAAATTGCTGTCATTTCTGACAAGCCAATTTGCATCACATATTTCCTTGTCATCGCACCCAATCTTGTTGACAAGTGGTTCAAATGTGACCACCCAATTCACCAAAGAAGTGTGTAAATCTGTGCTGCTCAGTAAACAGGGTTCTTGTACCTACCTCAATACATGGTCTATTATGGTGGTTTACGGTCGCTAACCCAAGTCTAAACATGTTGTCTGCATCTACAACCTGGAGGACTTTATGGACAAGTGCTCTCATAACTCAGACTCCTCAAGCCTTCATCTGCTGCCACTTCATCCATCTCCAGTGTTCAGATCACCGGTGACCTGCAGATAAATGGTATAAGGGGCTCTACAGAAGCCTCCAAGGACAAAATTAGATCTGGGCGTTCCTGTCAGCCTCATGAAATATGAAACGTGACAGTTATTTGGACTAAAAACAAAGACAGGGGTTACCTGACTGCCTGGATGCAGGGTGAGGAAAGGTACCAGATAGATGGTGAGGAGTAAATTTGAATGTGAAATGAACAGTTCCTGCTTGAATTTGTAATATTTTTGTTTTTGTCAAGGCTTTTTTTCGTTCTTTTTTGGCATTTGACGGGGGCTTAGTTGGTTATCAACTTTAAGTGATACAAAGGTTGTTGGTTTATGGCAAGACATCGTTGCAGGTGAATTTGAAAAAAAATCTTAAATTTAAAGATATCAATTTGAAAATGTCTTAGTTCATTTTGTTGACATATTAGATTATTACAAACAGATTTACAAAAGGATTTTTGATATATTTTTTGTTTTTGAGTAAACTAAATCTGAATCAAATCAAATTTCATCTTATTTTTTTATTTTTAATCTTTAATAACTCAGGCTTGGAATTAGATATGAACAAATCGTACTGTTCAATCAAAATAGTGTTAAGTACAAAATTGTCAAGTTTGGTGCATGTAGGTGCTACTTATCTTTATGTCCCTGCGGGAGAAAAATGCATTTTAAGAACACTGCCTTTGAACTGCCTTTGAATGTCCCATATAAATCTATGGATGCAAGTGGATTCAATTAAATAATTAAACATCTTTAGAAACAGATAGGACAATTATGTTGTTTTCACATTAAAGCCTATATGCTGAGAGAGCAAACTGCCCCCCATAAAAAAAAAGAAGTATGTTTTGCTTGTAGTCTTTAAGTCGCACTTCTGACATTAGAAAAGTTGGAAGAGCGGACTGATCCGCTGACCCATATATTGGCTGTGTAATCCCAGCTCCCACGGGTGCGTACTGCGTTGTATACTGGCTTGACACTTATCCTTCCACACCCCCATTGTCTGCTTGTACAGGTGTGTGAATCCGTGTGTGAATGGTGTAAAGGGCTTTGAGTGCCCATTGAAGGTAAAAAAGTGAAAATATCTCCATTTGCTCAAGCACGTTTAAGACACACTTGGCTTGAATAACATGTTGTACAACAGTATACTTTTGCAACATTTGTGTATTTGCAATTTTTGACTCATTTTTGGAAACAAAAAATTCTCTCCTTTTATGCTTTCTTTGAGGTCCATCGGACATTAAAGCAGCTGGTCCATAAATGTAAATCCTCACTGCATCTGAATACATCAGCAGATGTAACTGTGGGCGTCGAGTTGCACCGCTGACACCCATCCCAGGTGTACATAGCCATGAACAAAGTCTGCTGGAGGGTGCTAATGTTTGTTTACTTTCACTGCTCCACGCTGAGGCTTTTACACTGATTCTCTGCTCTGTCCGGTCAACTGGAGTCTTAAGATGCATGTTTCTCCTGCACCATTTTGAGTTTGGTTATGGATAGTCTACTCACACATCCATCCACAAGTCAGCACAAGTCATTACCAATGCAAACTTGAGCTCAGGGCAAGAACACTGGCTTCTGTCTGTCTTTGTCTGGTGAGAGAGTCCAAGTGGGATTTGGAGAAGGGGCTCTGGACTGCTCTATTCTGAACCTAATTTAAAATACAGCTATCAACGTGCCTATTGGTAGGCTGTTGTTCCAAAGTCCAAACATTAAAGCTATAATGCATACAAACATATGTACTATGCTGTTACATGAGATCAAATAAACAGTAATCAATGCATCTAATGCAGGTCAGAGCGTGCTGTTAGTCCTTCAGATAGACACAGATTAGACTGTGTCTATAGCTCAGCCCATAGGCCAGAGTGGAAACAATACATCTGACACATTTAAAAGTACATGAAACGTCCATAATATAGAGTAGAACTTTCTCAGCAGCAAGCAAATTTGAGTTCCTTGACCACAGTTTAGTCACTTGCAGGGGCAGCACCTTGCAGCATTACACGAGAAGCAGCTTGATGCATCTTCTCCTCTCACCGCAGACCCACGTACTGTCCCTTTGAGGAGCACCCCAGCTGTAGTGTCCATAATGCTCGTCTCCACAGAAGATTCCAGTCAGCACGTGGACTGGATGTCAGAACAGAAACAAAGGGAGGCACAGACAGGAGCCTATTAGAAGTACGAAAGAAATCCCCCGAGGCAACATGATTTGGGGGTCCTGTCATTCCAAGGCTAATGCACCAAAGGAATCCAAGCTTAAACATATTTTAAATGTGTTTCTTGAAGGAATGCAATTTGTATATTGTATTTTTTTTTAATAACTATTAGAAGTGTATATTCCAAGTACAAAACTTAACACTCAAGCAATGTAAAAACTATAACATATGCTGTATTGAATCAAATGCATTGAGGTGGATGTGTCTTTAAAGGAAACACTGCCTGGACAACATACAAACAAGCAAAATAACAACAACAAAATAAAGGAACAAAAATAAATCTTAAAGCCTGGCTCAGGCCTATTAGTGATATGCTATCAATATTTTTGGTTATGCTACCTATTATTTAATACCAAAGAAATAGCATAACCAAAACATCTTTTGTAACCTTATAGCTATACATCTGCATAGTTTTTCGGGGGGAAAAAAATGTCATCCCATCCGGATTATGTAATTTACAGCAGGTCAACAGCTATTTACAAAACAGCAATACAAATATGCCATTGTTTCTGAGCTAATAAATAATAGTCCTCCTCATTATTATGATTCTAACAATGTCTTTAGAGGCTGCCATTTACCTGAAAAAATAGTAATCAACTTCCTTTCTTCCATTCGGTTGAAAGATTTTAATCACTGCAGATGAAAAGCACAGTTAATCTCCACTTCACAGAGCCTCCGCTACTCATTTGCCGACTCTAGGGATATAAAGATTAACCATTTATTCAATGACTTTGATTATTTATGGCCACAATAGGTTATTCGTGGGGTCTTTGGAATGAGAGTATACCAAAGAAATGTGTCCAGGAACGAGCACACGTGCATGTGCCGGAAGGAGCCCAGCGTGTCAGGAAGACTGGATAAACGTGCTGAACAACCGTAGGGACAGCTGTGAAGTGTTTTCTGTTTGTTAAATTTAAAAATGCTGTGAGTTTCATTACAATCCAACTCATATACACTGAGAAATTAGTCTAATTAGACCCGAGGCACAGCGTGTAGTATATGTGTAAATATCTCATATTACAAGGTGGGCACCTGCGGCTTATTGACATATATATATATATATATATATATAGTTGGAGCAGCTTTTATACAGGAGCTCTCTATTGCCTGAAAAGTACGGTATATATATATATAAATTATATGCAGTAATAAATGGCGGGCAAGGTAATTGTTATTTAAAAAAAAAACAAGTATTAACCAGTTTAAACATTAAAAGCTACAATATAAATGTTTCCTTTTTTGCTGATAATCGTGATTAATTGTATAATCGCATATTTCTCCTAGCAATAATCATGACTGTAAAATGTTATACTGTGACATCCCCGGCCGACTCCTATCTACGCTTCACCACATCTGCAGAAAAGTCCTGATTAAAGGACATCACTTGGTCCTCCATCGTTACGTTGTTACCCTCACTCTTTCAAGCCTATAATTCAAATTTTTTGCAGTGGAATCTGATTTGTGTAATTCTCCAGTTTTTCCTTTGCCTTCTTGAGCTCTGACTCCCCCGTGTCAGGTCGATGCATTAGCTGGTGTTGTTTCCTCCAAGTTGGACACTTCTTGTTCAGCTCCTTCCATTCTGTTCCCTACCTTATCTAGTTTTTCAGATATCTCGTTGACAGGTTTCAGGACATCAGCAAACTTAGAGTTCGACATCTTCTCAATGTTTTGAGTTACACGCTGAACCAGTACGGTTAGTTTAATCTTTCGAGTGTTCTGTACTCTTGATCATTCTTTGTCAATTGCATTAGTCACAAGTTCTTTTTTCTTACACACGATAAGGCAGTCGTCCAGAGACATTTCCAGTGTCAGCGAGAGTTCAGCAGCAATCTAGATAGTCCGTAAACGGCCAAACTGAGAAACATTATTTTTCAGAAATCTTGTGAGGGACCTGCATCCTATGTCTAAACACCTATCCGCATCCGTGCATCAACATTATTTATGACTTGAAACAATGGTTAATTTCTAGTGCAAGTGGATTCAGATTCCACACTTCAACACTTCTATTTCTATTTTAGCATGATATGATGAGCAGAAGAAAAACTGCTTGAGAATGTACTCGAAGAAACAAAATTAGATTGAATGAAACCCTCCTCTTCCCATAGGTTCATAAATAAATGAGCCAAATATTTCTTTGAAGCTGTACACTGGATATTTCTGTATCAGTGGTGCTTGTGGTCTGCATTGTGCAGTCTTATGGCATCAGTGCCTGAAGTGGGATGTTGATGCGATTGAGGTAAATCTGTGAAAAGCTTGTGGGTTTGGTTTGCTTTGCTTCACTGAATCTCCCATTTTCCCACATCTAAATGCAGGCTGCAGGGAGTTGGTCCTCCGGACATCCAAACGAGGTTCAGCGCCATTAGCAGAGATTTGACCTGAGGAAAACTGTGCCAATGGGGAAAAGTGAGTGCGCCACTGAAGATAAGTCACTAAAGTCAACAAAATGATCCAACCTTCTCTCACAGAAATCTGTAAAATAGAAACATTGGTCCACATAGAAAATTTTGTCAGTTTCACAGTTGGAGCTCTCAAACTGTGGAACTGTCAAATAAATATTAGGTATTTGTTTCTACAGGAGTAACGTGACTCTGACACTTCCTGTGACATGAAAATAAATAAATACAGAAAAATACAGAGCTAGTGGGTGAAACACACATTTTATACAACATTTCTAGTGAGAAATATGTCTCTGTGTTACAATCTGTAAAGGAGAGGACAAACAATAGCTCTGCGGAAGAACAGCATAGTACTCATGGATCTATTAAATACTCTGGAAAAACATTTGACAATATGATTCTCAGAAAAGTTCCAGGAATTCATCAGAAATTAAGTCCTATAAATTTCAGAGCAACAGTGCGCTTCTGCCTCACAACAGCACAAGGTACAGAGCTGCAAAATACACTGCCAGGGTTCCACATGCTTTCTAATGTTGACAAAAACCTTAATTTACTTACTGCACAGTTTGTATTTATTTATTAAATGTGTTTGTCGAGCACAAAACAAAGTAGGGCCTTAGAAAAAAGTGGTAAAACTATAAAATCACAATACAATTAAAATGTGTTTTTTTTAATTATTATGTCTTTTCACAGTATAGGTTCTTGAGATAATGTGAATTTTGCACTTTAGAAAACATATAATTGAACAATGAATAAGAATGACTATGGATAATATGGCTAATATGCTTATTATTGTAAGCAAAACCTCAATACTCAATACCGTTGGCCCTTCGATTCACCCACCCACAATATTGCGATAAATATTGTACATGAGGTTCATGAGGTTCATACAGCAATACTATCCATGAGATTTTGTTACATTCCTACTTAGCGGAGCTCTGACGACGTGGATTCCTCTGAAGTGCTTCAGAAGCCAAGGATCCAGGCAAGTGGGAATCATCCAGCATTACAGTTTTGTACAAAACTTCGTTCAAACTCACAAACCTAGACAGGTGGTACTAGATAGTTACAGATTGTGACACGGAGACATATATTACTCGAATGTTTTAAAATTTAAAACTGGAGTATTATTTTCTACCTAAGAGGTAAGACGAGCAATCGCTTTGATCACCATGGGCCCCCAGAGGACAGTTAGGCTACAACAGGCTCATTAGAGTAATTCAATTTCATCGTCTCTCTATGAACTGTAGTTTTATACTTTGATCACAATAAATGAAACAATTTTTTTTTTTTACATACTGTCCTCAATCATGGGTCCAACAACTGTTATAACTAACAGCAGTGTTATTGTTGCAAAGAAGAACCACACTAATGTTCATCATAATTTTCAAAAGTTTAAAGGTAAAGAGAAGAAGGGGTGGAGACTTTCTGAAAAGCCCCTTGTGATGTTTTGCTTAGGGCCAACTGGGCTGTCTTACTGTAATTGGCCTTGCTCCTGGACTGTTGGTTTCCAAAGTCATGTTACTGTTGCTGATGTAGACGAAAATTGTCCTTTTTTTAAAGTGCTGGACCACATCTCAGTCACATGGTTTGTGAATATTAATTTGCGAATCTGATTCAAACTGCAAGTGACAATCTTTGACGGGGAGCCAGAACACAGGTTTGTTCAAACTAATACACCGAGATGTCTTTTTTTTTTACTTTGACAAAGTTGTAACAAATCTTGAGTCAATATGATTTGCTGGTTTATTCGCTCTCTGCAGAGGAAACCAGAGGAGGAGTCCCATATTAACAATGCAAATGGCTCAGTGATAATCTGTATGCACGCCTCGCACTACCATCCACAATGAGGTCTCAAATAAATAAACAAACAAACAAACGTGTTGGGCTCAAGCTGCATGCAAGGCACTCATGCATATTTGAGTCAATCACTTCTTAAAACTCGTGACCTTTACCCTTACACAGCGAACTGTGTGATGAGACGTGCCCTAATATGAACGGCACCTCACGAATCTTCAAGGCCAAAAGGTGCAAATTGCTGACATCACAGGTTCCCATTCAAATGGCTCTAGAAAGATTGAAGAATGATGACATGGCTCATTAGAGATACAGCTATTATCATCATGATGAGTTCAGAAATGGTCAAAATGAGTTAGTGGAGAAAGTGGCTATCCATATTCTTCAGCTGGGGGGGAAGTCAGCAGTCTAAGCAGGGACTCCGAGATTCAGACACCGCAGACTTTTCTCGGTGTGATAGTACTTAATTCAACACCATAGGCCTCTTTAAGTCAGTGGGGCACCAACATGGACTTTACTTTAGGTTCAATCTCCATTCTCCGGTTTACTATCTTCTTAAGGCTTAGGGCTCTAAGAACTGGTACCCAAAGGTCATTTTAACACACATTAGGATAAGCTTGCAGAAACAATAAAACGTCAGGTCATGGCACTTTTGGCAGTCCATTGCAACAGTTTTCCCTCATACTCTGCCTTTGATCAAAACTTCTTTCATACATACAGGATATGATATTTTTCCTAAAACGTATAAATAACATGTTTTATCATCAAACACAGGGTTTTAATGACACCAAACAAACGAAAGATCTGAAATCTAAAACCTCCAAACCATCTGACAGACAGTGAGGAGGGAAAATAAGAGCAATATTACTATGTCGGTTTAGTTTCTTTGCTTTTGCTTGAAAACACAAAATATGTTACGAATACAGTTAGTTAGAACATGCTGAGTGAGATCAAAACAACATTGAATTATTGACTGTTGCTAATAGGTGCACTCACGGCTTACATTATTCAAATTGCGACTACTTGGATTCAGTAAATAAAACCGGAGTCCTTGCATCACCCCTGTCTCCTTCCGTGCCCAGTCTTTTTTGCCTGAAACCAAAATGTAAAGTAGTAACACATGCACAACATCTGCTGCAGTTTAGAGAGATCGACTGTAAATGGGAAAAAAGAAAATTAGTCCCACGGGAAATGACAAGAGTGAGTAAATGAAACTGAAAGGTACAGTTTGTTTCTGGAAAAGTGTCAGACATAATGTTGTTACTAAAGAAATACAATATTTTTAGTGTCCTTTTTCACTGTTTCAGAAGTCAAAATAACTTCTTCTTTTTTTTTTTTTTTTAAACTGATTGCTTAACTTGATTCAATTAAATTAGAAATGGAATACAGCTGAACATGGATTGATGAAATATCAGAAATAAACAACAACACAAAAAAGCACATCTCATCTCAATGAGGTCAACAAAATACCGTCTTCAACCCAAACCATTTGCTCATTAATGCAACATTGTATTAACACTTTTGTTTGCTTGTTTGTATCTGCATCCTGAGAGATTACATAGTAGCAAATCTTTGGAAAAGGTCATGTATCGTAATTCGGAGCAAGGGCAGTTTAACATACACATGATGATGATTTTGATGATCTTGATGATCTGCCCTTATGACAAACTACTACACATCAAACAACATGAGCATTCAAATCCAGCAGGGATTTGGACGGCTGCCGTGCAAAAAAGAATAGAGAGGTCAGTGCAGTGACATTCCATTTGTCTCCGTCTGCGCCTGTCCTTAGATGTCATAACAGTTTGTGTCATGTCATTTGTTCTGCCCCCAACATCTACATGTCCTTTTATCCTTGGACTGTGGTTTGTGCAAGGGAACTGAATGTCTACAAAATCAACACAAACTTATTTTTTGCAATTCAATAGTTGTGAAACATATTGTAATAACATGTAAATACTTTCAAACCCTCGACCTCCACAGTTCAATGATAATTTGAGATCCAGAAAACCAGGTGTTCCCAAATAAAAATAAAAATAAGACACCATTGAGTATATACAGTGACTTATCTGAATTTGTACCCCTGGAACTTTTCTACGTTTGGTCACAACCACAAACTTAAAAAAATTACGATTGTTTTAATTTTTTGTGAAATAGCAGCACAATTGTGGAGTGGAAGGAACATTTTACATGATTTCCAGATTTAAAAAAGAAAAAAAAAAGAGCAATGTTCGAAAGTATTCAGCCACTTTTGGAGGGAAGAGAGAACCCTGAGCGGACAGCTGCTGTCAGAAGTTGCCTGATGATTGCTGAAAGAGCAAATGTCGACCTAATGACAGACCTAATCACTAGAGTCCACCTGTGTGTAGTCTAATCTCGGTGTAAATGCAAGCTGTTCGCAGAGGTTTGTTAAGAGAATGTTGGGGCACACACCAGACACATCAGGGATAAAGCTTTGGAGAAGTTTAAAGCAGGGTTAGGTTATACAAAGAGTTCCCAAATGTTTTCCAGATGATGGATTGAACAGTGCTCCATGAGATATCCAGAGTATGGCACAACTACAAACCTACCAAGACATTGTTGTCCACCAAAATGTACAGGTCGGACAAGGAGAGCACTGAACAGAGATGGTAACTCTGGAGGAGCTGCAAAGATCCACAGCTCAGGTGGACAGGGGATTTGTCCACAGGACAACTACTAGTAGTGCACTAGTGATTCACGGGTCGTCTTTTGACCCACGGGTTCCGTGGGTTACCCGCAGGCCAGTTCGGGGCGGTTCAAGAAATTATCATTTTATCACGGTGCGGGTTGGGGAGGGTTATAAAATGCTATCGCGCATCCGAGCGCATGTGTCTTTGCATTTAGTCACGTCTAAATTCAGGGTTAGACAGTTAGACTAGTTTCTCTAAGAATTTGAGTCAGATTGTAATAAAACACAGCATTTTGAAGCTTAACGTGTAGAGAACATGTTTGTGCAATCATCCACTGTCCAACATCTCATTGTTTGAGCTGATTTACCTCAACATCTGGATCTGGTCCACTGCACTGAGAGAGACAGAGAGGGAGGGAGAGAGGACGCAATGGAAAGACGCAAACTCACAGTCCAATACGCAACCTTTTAAATGCGGGCAGGTTGAAAACAAATTCAGTTGTGTGGTGCAAGCTGGGGTGGTTCAGAGAACACCAAAATTGCGGGTTGGAAAAAAACCCTCACCCGCACATCACTATCATGCATTACACAA
This sequence comes from Chaenogobius annularis, assembly GCA_015082035.1. Taxonomy (NCBI): domain Eukaryota; kingdom Metazoa; phylum Chordata; class Actinopteri; order Gobiiformes; family Gobiidae; genus Chaenogobius; species Chaenogobius annularis. The sequence continues at coordinate 2,195,996 of BJKM01000006.1, read as the reverse complement.
ATCTGGCCTTCATGGAAGAGCAGGAGAAGAAGCAAGAAGAAGCCATTGTTGAAAAACAACCATAAGAAGTGCCTTTGCAGTTTGCCAGAAACCATGTAGGGGACACAGCAAACATGTGGAAGAAGGTGCTCTGGTCTGATCAGACCAAAATTTTACTTTTTGGCCTAAAAGCAAAAGCTATGTGTGGCAGAAAATTAACACTGCACATAACTCTGAACACACATCCCACTGTCAAACATGGAGGGGACAGCATCACGCTGTGGGGCGGCTTTTCTTTAGCAGGGACAGGGAAGTGTCTCAGAGTTTATGGGAAGATGGATCCAAATACAGGGCAATCTTGGAAGAAAACCTGTTTGTGACTGCAAAAGACTTGAGACTGGGGTGGAGGTTAACAGGAGGACAACAACCCTGAACATGAAGCTACAGCTACAGTTATATGGTTTAAAACCAAAAACATATTCATATGTTAGAATGGCCCAAAGTCCCAACCTAAATCTAATCAAGAATCTGTGGCAAGATTGGAAAACTGCTGTTCATAAAGGCTCTCCATCAAATCTGACTGAGCTTGAGCTGTTTTGCAAAGAATAATGGGCAACAATTTCAGTCTTTAGGTGTGCAAAACTGTTGGAGACATACCCCAAAAGTTCCACAAAGTATTGACTCAGGGGGCTTGAATTGTCTGTCGTTTTTGTGTTGCTCTTTCCCAAAAAAACTGCCAATTCAATTCATGTGATAATGATGCGACACAATGTGCCCACTCTATTTGACATTCTTACATAAAAATTGACAAGGCCTTCCAGCTTTTGACTTTTATGTTTTTTATTTTAACGTCTTCAAACCAAGGCCTAGTCCAAACCTAATCTGGACAAGGTCCACCAAGCACTTGTTATTATAGTTCACTGGTTACAGTGTCTTTATACTCACTCATTTTTCTGCACAACCGAATGGTTCCTGCAATGTATCACAAGTCATTGTGTCAAACATGCAGCCTGTTTTAATGAAGTCCTCCATCTATGCCTTCCATTCCATTTTCAGTATATATCACAATGCTTTTGTGATATATACTGGGCTGTAGGTCACCAGATGCAACAGACTGGTGACCTACAGCCCAGTTTGGTGCTTCAGGTAATTGTACAGTTCCCCTCCATCACTAATCTCGGGAGTAGATGCACTTCACAGTTAGACAGACAGGAGTGAGGAGTGGGAGGTGTCATGAAGGGAAAGCAGTTCATAAATGTGTGGATTATCATTCATTATACTTTGAGCTCGTTGGGTGGTGGCATTTTAAACACTTGCCAAAAGCCACAATCACCTGCAGTTGTATTAATAGATACGTGTTAAATATTCAGGACATATATCTCCAGCTTAGTGCCATATACTGTAAACCTGACAGCCTCTATTCAGTCATGGTCTCATTATTTACTGCCAGAGTTGGGGAATAAGATGCTCATTTTATTGTGGTATATTTTCGAGGCAGAAAGGGGTTGGGATGATAAATCCCACAAGGCGATAAAAGATATAATGTTGGATCCAGGAGAAAAAGACAACACGTGAATTCAACATGCATTTGTATCATTTATTTTTATTACACTTTTCATATGATAACATTTTTATTTGGCATAATGTTCTTTAAAAGCATGAGGATTAATAGTGCACAATTAAGCTTTGTAATGTAACCTCACCTAATAGCTGCAAATTGATCATCAAACTGTCATCATTGCAGTATATTGAAAAGACACAACATGTTAAACTAAAATAGGATTCTTCTGAAATGAGTCTGCTTTATAAAATTCTTCACCATGCAGCACCGCCTGCCGGAAGAGACTTTTTCAGCTACGATCAGAGCAGAGGACTAGAACATCACGTTCATGTGTAAATTCTGATTTGACCATTCCCCTTAAATGCACTGTGATGAGACAATCTGCTTTCTCCTACACAGCCACAAAAAAACTGGAACACACTTCCACTTGAGCTACTTTGCTCAAACTTTGCTCAAACAACACTTTCACTCATGGACTGAGACGAAGGCCTTTGAGCAGAGGCGTGTCAAGCTCTCCTAATGTGATGATTGAGGTGTAGATTTGATGAATTGTATTTTCGCTAATGACATTGTGTTGTTGATATGATTGTTAATTCATTTAGTGACTTGTGAATATTTAAGGACATGATGGCGCATTTAAATGAGTGTATTTCAGTAATTCATGTTAAAGATGAATTTTGTAGCTATAGTATTTTCATGTTATAATTGTATAGATGCATTGGATACTTCTTTTATTTTTTATATATTTAATAATGGTATTTTTCGGAGGATTTGTTGTATTTTGTTGTACAGTTGTATTTTAGGAGGTAGGCCTATTACAAATTATGAAGGACTGAATTCTGAATTTAATTATGGAATATTTCTATTTTTAGGAGAGTTGCTGTTGATGAATTGTTGTAGTGGTAACTGATGTGTTAATAGGGGTATTTGATTGATTTGATTTGAACATGCCCAAGGACTATAGATGGAAATTAGCTTGTTGCTAAATATGATACAGAGCATCTTTTCTCTTGGAGTTTAATGCTATCTGTGCACTGTCCTTAAATAAATAAACAATGAATCTTGTACAATTTTCATCTTGTCCCTTCTATGGTGTATACACATTTGTTTAAAATACCTCATAAAGTTGGCAAATTAATATACAAAAGTTGAAGATTCTGTAAATGAGTCAATAGTCAATTATGTAGATACAAAAGCATATCCAAGTTTACTATGCCTGCCTTCACTTCTTGTTATGCTACCAGATTTGCACATTATCATTGCAGATGCCAAGGTTGTCCAGAATAATTGCTCTACAGTATGTTTTGTTGAAGATGTTTGTGTGCTAGTCAAACTGTGAAACCCACTGCGCCATGTTCTTTTATGATGAAACAGTTCTCTGACCTTCACAGCTGAGAGGGAGGCCTATAGCAGCTAAAGACTATCAATGTGGAAAGGCATGCATCACCTGTCTGTTTGTGCATGACTTTGAGCCAAAATGGCCCCTGATCCACAGCTCACTGTAAAAAAAAATCAATTCTGGCCTGCCACTCCAGTCCACACACATTACTATCTTTACCTTTTATTTTCTTTCTCTGATGCAGTGTAAAATAAATTTTTAATGAAGAAGTTTTAACTTCACATTATGAGGTTTGTATACATTGACTTTGTATTTGGAAAGTGGTGGGAAGTACAAATGGTAGGCAGCATTACTGATACTAGATCACACATAGGTTCATAGAAAGTATTAGTAGATAAGCATAGCATATTTTTGCAAAGGTATATCATGATCCTTATTTTTGCACAAACCGAAAGCGGAAAAAAAACCTGAATATTTTCTACCAAGGTGATGAACCAAAGACTTGTCCTTTTGTGAGTAACGTTAGAAGTGGATGTGTTCATAATTGTTCTAAATATCGTTTCAGGGGCAGCTAGATAAATGTCTGTGGGACAAGTGTACCAGAACAATGCGTGTATTGCTGCAGAGTGGGAGGGGTGTGTGTCAGTAACAATCCAACTGCCAAACTGTGCTGGTGCGGCCTATGTGATAAACCCTGCTGAAAATGACAGATAGCTTACTGTACACTCACTAATCCCCCTCTGATGATCACTCATGAACTGCCAGGGACTGGGGCTTATGAAATGTACAAAAGTCCGATCTAAAAAAATTTTCTAGCTATTTTAAACTAAGTGTTAAATAACATACAAATTACAGTGACTTAAATTAACCATGAAGGTCTACTCCTGTATATTCTCTGAGTACTATTTATTAAAATACTTTGGACTGCAATATTAAAGGACAATTATTATGCATAATTTGTATTATTAGACATGCTCTTGAGTACCTTTGGTTTGACAGCTCATGCTTTCAGAACTGTATTTCTTTTTTAATAACAAACACAATTACATTTGTATCGCTGCTGTTTCCTCTGTGATTAACTGAGTTTGGTGCCATCTTCTGTCTACAGAGGGAATCACACACAGTTTAACATAAACATAGATCGATTACTTGCACCTTTCAAGCGAGCTTCCCACCTCCAGGTCCCAGCATGCAGTTGTACTAATTGTGATTAGACGAGAGAAAACAGTTATCGAGATTGTCCTGTGTCCTCAAAAGTAATTGTTTATTGTCTGGGATAATATAGATTTCACCTCTAAGGGGCCTACAAAGACGCAAAGTAGGATTTCGCAAGAGGTTTCTGAGAGAATCACAGTACCAATGACGGCGTCTGAAGCAGCAGTTATCTTGACAACACACCCGCCTTCCGTGTGGGAGGGGGCTCGGCGTCCTCACTCAACCACAAGCCCCGCGCCCCCCTGCTGCAGACAGATCGAATCTGGCTGAGAACTTAACACCTTCTACTCCAGGTTTGATGTGGACCACCCCCTCCCAGGTGGCCCCCTCCCGCCAACCCAAACGCTGGTCACCCCACCTCCCCCACGACCTCTCAGGTTCAGGAACAGGAGTGTTCAGCTATTTCGGAAATCCAATCCTCGCGAAAAGCTGCGGACCAGACGGCGTCTGCTGCGCGTACATTAAGCGATTGCGGCGAGTGAGAGTTTAACCCCCGTCTTCACAGACATTTTTTAATCACCGCCTGGGGTCATGCCATGTCCAAGCCTGCTTCAAGTCTCTGCCATCATTGTCCCTGTCCAAGAAGCCGGAATCACTGGAATTTAATGACTACGGCCCTGTGGCGCTGACGTCTGTAGTCATGATGAAGGCAAGGCAAGGCAAGTTTGGTCCTGCCCCACCTCAGTCCTTCACCTCCTCCTGCTGGACCCCCTTGCAGTTGCCTACAGAGCAACAGGTCTGTAAGAACGACACTTATCAAACTGGCACTCCACTTCATCCTGCAGCAAATCTTGGACTCCCCGGGACCTACGCAGGATCCTGGTTTTTGTGGGACTTCAGCTCTGCTTTCAACACCTCCTACCCTGGCTTCGCTCCAGGACAAGCTCTCCCAGCTCAAACGTGCCTGAATCCACTGCAGGTGGATCACTGGAACTTCCTGACGGATCGGAAGGACAGTGCGTGCGCTGGGGAAGAATGTCTCAGACACTTCGGACTATCAGCACAGGCTTCTTCAAGGGCTGTGTACTTTCTCCTCTGTCTTCTCCTGTCACAAACTGCTGCACCTCCAGCCACGGACTCGTAAAACTCATCAGTTGGCGGACGATTACCACCCTCATCGGGCTCATTCGGACGGGATGAGTCTGTCCCTACAGAAGGGGTGGACCGGCTGGTGTCATGGTGCAAGCGGTGAACAATCTGGAGTTGACGCCCAGAAGACAGTGGAGAATGATCGTGGACTTCAGGAAGCAGCAAGCCCCCCCAGCCCCCCCTAATCATGAAGACTCCCCATCACCACCGTGGACCCTTCCGCTTCCTGGGCACCACATACCGCAGGACCTACAAGTGGGAGCTCCATCAGCTCCTCATCAAGAAGGCCCAGCAGAGGATGTAACTTTCTGCGGCAGCTAAGGAAGCCAAGCTGCAGCGAGATGATAGGTGCAGTTCTACACGGCCATCATTGAAGTCCATCCTCACCTTCTCATCACGTATGGTACACTGCAGCCACAGCCAGGGACAAACAGAGACTGACAGCGCATTGTGGCGTTTCTCCTTGAGAAGGGATCGGCTGCAGACTTCCATTCTGCAGGACTGTAACGTCTCCAGGGCTCTGGACGAGCAGTCGGATCACCAGGCTGGACCCTCTCACGCCTGGACATGGTCATTTGAAACCATCCCCTGCAGGCAGGAGGCTACGGTCCATCGGACGAGAACTCCGTCGCCAGCAAGAATGTTTTCTTTCCTCTGCTGTTGGACCTCATGAACACTTCAAAACACGCTGTCACTTTAACTGCAAATATTCAACCATTACTCTACTGCACTGTCACTTTCTGCCTCAAAACTGTAAATCTAACTAACTCTTGTGTAGATATGCCTATTTTATTTTTTATTGTAGTAGTAATTTTAAATTGTTTCTTTATGTATGCCTTTTTGATTGAATTATTGTTGTCTTTATTATTGCTCAGTGTTTTATGTTGCAACCTTAAGGCCGAGACTAAGTTCCTGTATTTGTGTGAATTTTGTGTCAATATGACAATGGGCAATAAACTCTTTCTGATTCTGATTTGATTCTAAATGTTTTGCCATCTGTTATAACATAACAGTCTACATTGTCAAAGTTTCAGAGCTAGGAATTCACAGCTCAAGTGGCATCAGAGAAAAATCATTTGAAAGCACATCAAACTCCTCTCCAACACTGTTTTTAAGGCCTCATTCACAGAAGACAGAGTCAGCCATCCTCAGTCAGTCACAGTTATAGAAGGGCTGATGTGGTCATGACAATCACAATCGGGAGGAAGAGAAGAGCTGCTGGAGTTCACATCCACTGCTCACTCAGGATGTGTGGAATATATTAGAGTTGATTTGTTATTAGAAAACAGTTGTGACAGTTTAAATTCAACTGAAATGTCTTACAAAAGTGTTTATACTGTGGTTCAATCTTGTGTCTCTGACTGACAAAAGTGCAAATTGAGATTTCCATTTTAATTGTGTTCCCTTGTCTACTTCCAACCTTTACACCAGCAACTATGTACTGCAAAAAAGAAAGAACAAATATTTCAAGATTAATTAAAAATAACTTGTGTTTATGAATTTCAAGATGTTTCTGATTTTTATTATATATGTGTATGTGTTTCATGAATATTGACTGAGGTTTATTGGGAAGGGTGTCAGCAAAGTTGTGTAAGGCAAGTCAAGGCAAGTTTATTTGTAGAGCACAATTCGTACACAAGGCAATTCAAAATGCTTCACATAACAGGAAATTTTTTTATTAAAATCACAAAGACATGGCAAAAATCACAAAATCTTAATTTAAAAGTGCCATTATCAGGCTATCCGTCAAATAGTTCAAGACATAAAAGAGAAGAGTGTAAAGAAAAGCATTTCAGTCATATGCACAGGCAAACAATACAGTTTTTAGTTTAGATTTGAACATTGCCAGAGTAGCGGCCTGTCTCACATCCTCAGGAAGACTGTGTAAGTGTATTGCATTTTAGATTGCAAAACATTTTGGGTGGAAAATATAAGTAACAGTAAAGTTAGGCCTAAAAATCCAGAAATATTGTTTAACCTCATTGTCTTAATAATAATAGAGTGGAGAAATACACATGAACATATCATCAGAATAATATTTTATAGGCTTACTAATTTTAAAATGATATTAACAGCCATCATATCCCCTATGCATAAGTTGTTGATCCTTTCGTTGCAATATTTCTCAGGTTTGTTTATCTCCTGACATCTCCTGAAGTGACATCACGGACCGTGTAAATAAAATCTGTTTTTTTCTTAGTAAATAACAGAATAAAGAAAAAAAAACAGATTTTTTTCTTTATTCTGTTATTTACTATAGTCAATGAATTTGGCTTGATGAAATGATAAATATTAAATGTAATATATATTAAAATCAAATGGGCGAATAACATAAAATTAATTTCAATATTACATTTGGCTAAGCAGTACTACACGTTGTAGAAAAAGATTCAGTTGTAGTCATCTGGACTCTGTTTTAGAAGAAAAAACAATTTGTTTTTTCTAAAACAGAGTCCAGATGACTACAACTGAATCTTTTTCTACAATGGAACACTCCTGGACGAATGAGGGATTACACCGACAGTAATACACGTTCAATATTAAAAACAAAGTGTATCCTTGTAACAGTTCAGAATGTAAAAATGCGCTGTTTCCAGGTGACAAAAAGCTCTTTTTTTATTCAGAAGAGGCAAGGCAAGGCAAGTTTATTTGTAGAGCACAATTAGTACACAAAGGCAATTCAAAGTGCTTCACACAACAGGGAAAAGAAGAACAAGAAAAAACCTTAATTCAAAGAAATTTAAAGGTGCCATTTTCCATCCAATAAGAGGGGCCATATTGAAATAAATGAGCCTTTTCACCTTTTTGTATACACTTTTTAAACACCTTTTATGGCAACTCGACACTACTGGCCAGAGATTCAAAATCGGTATATGTATCAAATTGTGCATCATTATCTGTATAAAATCATACAGAGGCTTTAACAAACCCCATAATTTGCAAAGCAAATTACTCCAAAAAAAAAAAAGGAACGGAGTGTGTATGCATCATTACTGTTATTCACCCGTCACATACCTTAGCATTAGTACACCGAGATTTAGTTTAATAGTAATGTGCAGTGCTAAATAGATTCTTTATAAGGTTCCCATTAGTCATTGATTCCTCCCAAAAAGCTTGAATTATTCACACACTTTCCTTGGTGCTGTTGCTACTACTTGTGCTTTGGGTGTTTGAGATAACAAAGCTTTGCAGTTTGTTCCCAGTGTCCAGAAGGACTTAATATATAACATCTTATTTCCAGGCAAATCATTTGCCAAAGAAAGGGGCAAGACAATTCTATTTATCCTATATGTTCTTTTTTCAAGCTAAAGCTTAATGGCTTTACACTGCCTGCAACAAATACAAATATGTGGTTTACTATGCAGCTGTACTTTTCAACAATGTATTTTTACTTCTTGTATAAATGTCAGTGGCACTGCGAACAGTTCTGATATTTGAGCAGTTTATGTATAGTGTGTTTGGAGTTTACATTTGCACAAACCGATTGTTATAATTTGTGCACCAGTTTATACTGAGCAGACAAAATTTTTCACATCAAAGTGGCAGATTTGTTTCTGTGCATTCATTTCCATGGTAGTTTATAAATGATAATTACTTGGCATATCAGGCTCTGAAAGGCATTCCAATGAGCACGGTTCATTAGCGACATTAGCAACACGTTACCTCATTACTGTATTTTGCTTCTCTGTGCCAGTGACACCAAAACAAAATTTGGATGTGCTCCTGGGTTACCTATTTTCAAAGGGGTCTAAATTAAACTACTCCTGCACTAGAATAGATAATGGTTGTATTATTAGTTATGTGGAAAAACAACTCTAAATTTAACACCGCATAAAGGACCAAGTAAACAATTTCTCCATGAACAGAAAACAAATTGCTCTTCAACAAAAAACTCAATTATGTTTATTTTAGAAAGTTATTTTGCAGAATAGAGAAAATCATTGTTATTACTTTGACCTTGAAAAAGCGTCATCCACATATGAATCGATATTAGATACATGAAAGGAATAAACCATGTTAATGCTGGTGTTTATACGTGATTACTCTTATGTTTATATATTTCTTGTAAGAGGTGGCGGTACCCAGGCCCATGCCACCCATGCATTAAAGATATTTTTACCATTTCAGAAACACGACTTGCGTTGTGCTTATAAAACAAGGGCATGAGAGAGGAGAGCCGAGCTGCAGCGCATGATGGCACGTCTCGTCACTCACACTTTCTAACATTTGACATTAATAGAATGTGTGCCTTCACACACATCTGTGTGTGGAGGCACTGGATCCGTACAATGAGCAGCTGCATAATTAAAAGCCTAAAGACCCTTCGTGCTACTGTCTCAATGAGCGACAATCAAAATGTTAGATTCCGGGTCAAACATATGAGATGTCGGCTCAGAAGTTGCCCGGCTAAACAGGGTCTGTGTCAAGTGTTGGGAACAAGTGACGGACATGAGCGATTGTTGTGAAATGGGCTTACTCCTCGCTACCCCTCCAGGAACTCGAGTCAGAGGGGCTACATGCACAGAATAAATTGTTATTTCAATCAACATTCAACATTGAACACAAGGGGGGAAATTTACTAAATTAGATGCTAAATTGCGAGTACTATTTGAAGGCGGTGTAGTTGATTTTTACTGTCCACATGTATTCTCACTTAATGCATTCTTAACATCCTAATTATTCACCGTGATGAGTTTATAAGCACTTTTCACAACTCGCTGAGCCTTTACCGTTAAAGTAAAGCTAACAAGCGTTAGCGTGGTTGCGCCGCACATTCTGCGGATAAAATGCTCTTTAATTAGAGACAGAAAAAGTGTTGTGGTCTCAATTTGACCGAATAGATGCTTCCACATCTGTGCTGGGGCAAAACAGATTTGACTTTAGTACATGAAAAAAGCACTGTTATTTTGTGTTGCACCTTATTTACCATTAGAAATTACATGCATGTGGTACAAATCTGAAGTGTACATCACTTTACTGTGTGAGCAGAGGATGTGCAAATAGATGAGTCAAAGGAGATTGGGATGAAGTGAAAAGTCTTTACCGCCTTCGTCCCCAGGGCCACTGAGAGCTATTGAGCCAATTGAATTATTTCAGAGATGTAACACAAATTCATTAGTGCAGGACAAAGTGAGGGCCCCCCTGTGGCTGTGTGTGTGTGTGTGTGAACAAAAAACACTATTATGTGACTGTGGGACTGTGAGGACGGAAGTGGTGTTGGTAAACCTATCACAGCTTGGAGTTTTGAATGCCGTACTGAGGAATACCACTTGTCATAAAAGTCATACTGGGATCAGTCTGTTTAACGCTTGAGTCATTCTTCAGGTTATATAGACAGACAATGGATAGAACTTATCGTCATTTACCCTCTTAGAATACTAAGAATACATGCTCTCAAGTTAAGTTTTATTCACTGGATACAAAAAATAGCCCAACTATAGAAAAGTGGAACATTTTGATGACAAAATTTAAAGAAATGGAACAAATGACATTCAAAATTAGAGGTTTAGAACAAATGTGCTGGATAAATATGAAAAACTTTCAATTTAATGCAAAATATAACTGGTATTAATGCCTCAAAGCTACACTTACCATTATGACCAACAGGAGGACTGTATTTTTCTTTGGTAAAGCCTTGTCTTTAATCTGTCTCTGTCTTCTTCTCCATTGACTAGTGTATTTCATTTATTTTTATGTTTGTGTATGTTTTGAGAATTCAATGTTATGGAATGGAACTGTTTCCTGCTGTTTTAAGAAATATACCGTATTTGCGGACCATAAGCCGCTACTTTTGTCAGATGTTTTGAGCCATGCGGCTTATTTAGAGGCTGCCGCTTTTCGTGTTTTTTTTCTTTCACCGCTAGGGCGAACTATCCGGAAATAGAATCAAAACTACAGAAAAGTTAAGCAAAGAAGCAGATGTTGCTTTTTTATTCAGCTAGCAAATAGAACACGACGACAAATTACCAACTATAAATTATTTTCAAATTCTTGCCCCATCATTATGGAACCCAAACGAAGAAGTTCGTACGAAGCAAGTTTTAAGCTAAGGCCATCGATCTTGCTAGGAAACCGCGCGCTGCACGCAAAGCTTAACAACAATGAATGTACGTGACGCTGGAGGGGAGAGCACGCTGGAGGGGGACAGCGGGACGAGCTCATGCGATGCCAAAAGTCAAGGAAAGAGTTCTGCGGCCTATACAAAAGTGCGGCCTATGTATTGTTTATTATCGTTTTTTTAAAATAGAGCAAATGCGGCTTATATAGGGAGCGGCTAAAGGTCCGGAAAATACGGTAACTCACTGTGTGTATCTTCTGACCCTTTATCATCTAACAGAATAAGCAAGTTATATTTCGCAATATACAACCCTGGGTTTCCGTCACGTGACTTATTTGTAGTCGCCACCATTTTGAAGACGTCACCTCATGCTGTTGCCAATCTCCCGTGTTAGATATGAAAACTGTGCATAAAATTGACAGCTGACAACACTTAAAAGCAGCGACAACCTGCCACAACAACTTTCACAGACATTTACATCTAAGCTTCCTCGTCCACAAGCCCTCTGCACCGGATAAGTCCTCAAAGCTTTCAAGAGCACGGACTTTGTGTGCGGGTGAGTGACTGTCTGATCCTAAAATATAACACCGGGACAGTTGGAAATAAGGCTAACATTTATTAGCATACTGTACTGTAGGGCTGGGCGATATGGACAAATATATATATAGCGATATAATTCCTCATATGTCGATACACATTATACATCTCGATATCTTTTTAAAGTGAAATAATTTCTTTCCAAGCCTATAGGCTGCTGATTAGACTGTAGAAATGTAAGTCTATATAGAAGAGGCTTGTTTGAACGATGCCTGTTCCTGATTAAAACTGAATCAAACATCAAAACATCAAAAATAAATGTTATGCATCACACATAGTTCCCTTCACTTGTTATAAACAAATAGCGCATAGAGTAATATATACTTATAACAACAAAGAAGTTTAATTGATCAACTTCTCATCACTCCTCTTGTTTATACTTTTCTCTTTAACTGTGGCCAACTGGTGTTTCAGTTTTATGTGTGTAGTGCTTGTGCAATTGCGTGACAAGGTTTATTTTAGAGTAGCTGGAAAGCACTTTGTGTTAGCATCCATGGTTAGCACTGTGTATTATTAGAATTATTAAACTATATCGATGTCTACCTGAAACAAACAGCTCAGCGCTCAGTCTGGAGAGAGTTCTGGAAGTCCACTGGACCCTCCTGACCACAGTAATACATTTCTGGCAACAACCATGGTCTTTGGGGATGTTGATATGTCACTTCGGACACATGAATAAGAGATTTAGTGGAAAACATCCATATACATATACATATTTTTTTTTATGTGTAATGTTAAGAAACTGAATTAAAGAACAGCTGAGCTAATTATCTTTCGCTCAGAGTAAAACATTATTGAACCTCCAGCAGATCACAAATAAACAGTGACTTGATGTCAGTGCGAGTGATTTTGATGGTGCAGCGTTTGAGGTGATGCCATCTGGCCTCTGCTGCAGATGTTGTTTTGTGGTTTAGCCGACATGTCTGACTGTATTTACGGGGGTTTATTTATACTGGGCGCATCATAATTACTAATAATCTAATTTTAATGACTAGAAATCGAATGAACGCTAAACGTTGCTCTTTTAGTTGCTTGTATACTACCCTGATGCAATCTGCAATTTAAAAACCCATGACAAAATACAAAAAATAATGACAAATGGACAAATGAACTTTTCTGACGTTAGTGATCTAATGAGTGGGAAATAGACTTGTGTGTCCTTATAATGTGGAGGTGTTGAGTACCAATCAGACAAACAACACACAACGGCCATTACAAAACACTGAGTTATGTGAGTAATCCTGTTTCCCTTTTTCCATCTCAACCACAACCGCATCGAGGACACCTCCAGTTGTTTATTGCTTTGTGCACAACTCTATCTTGATGTTCATTATATTGGTAAATGGCCAACCAGAAGTGGCTTAGTGACAAGCACTCCGGGTTCTGAGTTTGACTTCTGGGCCACACGGGGCTTTCTATGTGTTTCTCCCCCTCTATGGGTGGGTTTGCTTGTCCTTTTTAGGGACATTGACTTGAAGACTGAGCCTAACCTTAACCTAAACCCTACATGAACCTATTTTGACTTATATCTTAACTTAAAATTGTTGACTGGACCTGATTTCTGTAACCATAAGGGAGAGAATCCCCCATGATTTGAGTGTGTATAGATTTTAGTCACCACAAAGTGATAAATACTCAAAGTCAACAAGGACAGAGCTGCAGACTTCTTGGTATAAAACACCATTTTGATTACTTTTGATTAGCTGAGACTCAATCAGCTTGTTTTATATGTCATAGTTCACTCAAACCATCAGAGTGTTGAAAACTATTGATTTGGAGCATTAGAGAGCAATCAGAGATATACCAAATGAATTTAGCAAGAAATGAGTATTATGTCAATGAATTTAACACACACATCTGAGATATCTACTCTTGTTTCTAGTTACAGCCATTATGCCCTATGAAATAAGCTATCAAGATTTAAATCCCACATTGTTTTATCTTTCTCTCTTTTTGCTAAGCTGTTTGTTCTGAGCATTTGATAAAAGTAGATTACTCTCCCTGACATAACTAGACTACATCTGCTGTAGGATGGATGTGATCTCTCAAAGGTCGGAGCCCCGGGGAACAGATGACCAGCTTCAGTGTCTCTGTGCTGGAAGTAACTGCAAACAAATGGTCACAGCAGCAGGTCGACCGCAGGCGCTGGACACGGCCACATAAAGCACATACTGTACATTCTGCCTTCATCCAGAGCGTTCAAAGGGCTTCAGTGTTGACTCTGTGACCCAGGATTGTGTGCAAGTCAAACGAACATCCATTCTTACATCCAAGAGTCATTCTCAATCTGTGAAACAAGTCTGAGAACTCGAAACATTTGTTTTTCTAAAAACAGAGTCCAGATGACTACAACTGAATCTGTTTCTACAATGGAACACTCCTGGACAAATGAGGGATTACACCGTCATCCATTCTTATCATGAGCGGGGTCACGTCTCTTTTTTGGGGGGGAAACTAACATCTCCATAGTGACAAGACTATGTTTTGCGCTTCTCTTTCTAGCAAGTTTACTATACAATAATACCAAATTCAATAACTAAAATTATTGCATTGTTGTTATTATTATTATTATTATTTTTTAACACAGCACATATAAATATACAAAACATGTTCTAGCTCTCACCATGCCTTGTTGCTTCATGCACAACCATGACAGCAACACAACTATGACTGAGAGCTTTACGCAAAAAAGATGAAATAATTAGGCATCTTTTATACTGATAAGAGAACCAGCCGCAGAATCATGAGTTCGAATACATCTCTGATAATTTCGTGCATGTCCTTCCCTCTCTCAATCTCATGTCCTGTCCGATAAAGCCTACTTGCCCCCAAAAAAACCTTAAATATTATAAGGCTAAGAGCAATGGTTGCATGTGTGCATGCCCCGGGTGAAGAGGAATGCATAGTTCGTGGACCTATGGAAAACGTAGTTGGGGACCAGGTTTTGTCGAAACATTCCATTGGGAAAAGTATAAAAGGTCGACAGTCCACATTCGAACACAAGAATAAGAAGAAGCCTCTGCTACTAATGCTGGTAGAGGCTGAAGTAAAAGTGCACTGCAAGTAGTGTCAAATGTTGAAATCTATTCTGAAATAGTGCGAGGTAACACAGGCTCAGCATTATTCAAACACAAATAACAGAGGTAGGACTTTTCTAAGTAGCACACCATTCATCACGACCAAACACAGAGTTGTCTGCTGCAGATCTCTCAAATGAATATGTTTAAACTCCTGACATT
Source organism: Chaenogobius annularis (assembly GCA_015082035.1). NCBI lineage: Eukaryota > Metazoa > Chordata > Actinopteri > Gobiiformes > Gobiidae > Chaenogobius > Chaenogobius annularis. Next base: position 2,180,919 of record BJKM01000006.1, on the reverse strand, counting down.
CTTCTCAGTGAGCACTGCACGCTGAAACTGCACCTGAAGTCATAACAGCACATTTATCAGCCTCTTGGTGGAATGAGCTCCGAGGATCTCCTAAAAACAAATTCAAAGCATTTAGCTGATGAATGCTCGCTATCAAACACAATGGGTCGTCCAGAATAAAATTATAAAATAGCTCACAGTCATTTGAAAAATCTAAGGGTTATTTAATAGGATTTAAAAGGTACTTGAGTGTGGCTGTAGTGGCTGAAAGTGACATGTGCAAAATGAGTCAGGTCCAGACTGGAGTTATGTGGATGGAGAAACGCCATGAAGAGGTCACCTGAGCCTTCAGAGGGGCAGCCGTGATTATGACTGATCTGTTGCCCCCTCTGTCTACTTTAGGTTAGGTCTAAGGTACAAATGACAATTGTCTTGAGTGAAGACATACATTTTCTCCAAAATACTTGCACTGGACTTGGCTAAAGACGGTAATAAAAGCGACAGACAAAAGGTGCACTGAAACGTCGAGGACAGAAACTTTCATTTCATTTATTCACATTTTAGCATTTACTTAAATTTTTTTTTTTTTTTTTTAAAGTTAAATAGATAATGAAGGGTTTTTTTTTGGGCGTTTCTTTTGTTATACAGGGGAAGACCTCAATGAGAGAAGCTCTCTTTTTCATGGGCACCCTGTGTCCACACAACACGCATAAAACAAGTACACAATATCAAAATTAAATGTCAATAAAACATTTAATATGTTAACTACAATGACACATACAATATAGAATAAAAGCGTGAGCACTGTCTTTGCGGGTAATCTTTAACACGTTTTGTTCCATAGATATGGAGCAAAGTAGCCTCAAAGACTTTTTTCCCCCAACTCTGTGTTGATACGATGAGGCTGAGGTCTTTGTGGATGAATACTTGATCTGATGTTCAGCACACATGTTAAAAAAATCAGGCAAAATGCCAGTAAGAGTTTAGGAGTTAGATTAAGTGCTTTAATGATAAGTGGCAATGTAGTTAAATCTAGTCTAAAATATTGACCTGCTGACCAGGGGGATTTACAGTAGGTCCATCCCATGTGCTTGGTCTCATCCCGAGGTGCTCCACACTTAAATTTGAATATCATCGTAACAATCAGAACAAAATATGTATTTTGAACTCAGATTTACAGGGTATGGTGCTTCTTTTTTTGACCTGCAGAAATCCGCTCCGTTTCTCGATCTTTAGTGTGATTTCTTTTCCCTTTTTTACTTGTAAGCCAAACGGACTATGCGTTTCTCTGAATCTGTCTGTCATTAACAGCCGTTTGAAACTGAGGAGACAGGATATGCTTCCGGACCAAAACGTCTCTGTAAAGTATTGTCAAAGCGTGCAGGTCTTGCTTGGCAAGTTAAGGCCAAACGTTTGTTAGAATAACATTTGAGCCGTCTAACAGGAATCCTTGAAGAATTTTTCAAGCTCCTTTGTCAAACGCAAACAATGTACAAGAACTGATTTGAAGTAAAGCCAAAAGTAAGGCCATCACTAGCATATGGGGGGAAGTCAATTGATGCGTTCTTTCTTGGATGATGGCCTGTTTTTTTGTGCCAGTCCAGCATTTTGGGGATGGGTTTTCTTAAAGTGTGATGTGAATTCTGAATTTTAGCAGTGAGTGTCAAAAACATTGGTGGGTAATAACATTTTCTCCTGTAGGAGCTCATAACACAACAACATTTTACAACAACACAGTCTAATAACAAATATAAAGGTCTTCGACTTTCCTAAATATTTAGTTTGTATCACATTTATCACTGATACAGACTTTGTGATCCCACACAGTGTAGCTAATTACCTTTCTCTCCTTAGATAACATACTACTGAGTCTGTGTGTTCGAGTTAGCAGTCCCTTCATGTCCTACGTGGTGGTGTAAAGGACTGAGTGGGAGATTGGCGGCCCACAGACACAACAGGGTGGTGTTATCATGACACACAATTTGACAAAAGACAGGAAATGGGATTCTGTGTGTTGACAATCTGTTTTGTGTTGTGTGTGAATGTTTCTGAAGAGTATTCCATTGTTGAGATCCATACCATGGGAGAAAAGAGAGGCCAGACCTTTTATAGGCTAGTATGAGTTTCTATCTTACCTAATAGCTTTTTATTTACATCACTGTTATTCTTGAAAATGTTGATTAAATCCAGACAAATATATATACAGAAATACATGTAGTCTTTATGATTTGCAAACTTTATTGTCAACTCTAGCAATCTCAAAGTTAGGCGGACACGGTGAGATTGGGCTTTGTTGATCATTTGTAACACAAATGATCAGACATGCTTCAGAAGAGCAACACAGAAAATCTTCATCTCCCTCTAGAGTTTATTAATCACTTTGTTTTTAATCTAGTAACATGATCTATTTATGTAAATGGATGAATACCAACCAGCACTTTGTTTACTTTAAATTGTCACTGTAGGACGCAGCAGCAGCAGCAGCAGCAGCAGCAGCAGCAGCAGCAGCCGTCTTTTATCGTCTAAGCACTTATATGACAGGTGTTGACGACATGATGAGTCATATTTGTATGACAATTATTTAACCAGAATGTCACTCTCTTAACCCTTGTATTATGTTGCGGGTCAATTTGACCCATTTCAGTTTTTGTGTTGACCGAAGTACTGGTTATCCTTGTTTTTTTCTTCCTAAAATTTTGTGACTTTTTCTCATCTTGGGTCATGAACTTGTGTGTAAAATCTGGACTGTTTGATGTGTAGTACAATGTCTGTGGAGACTTTGTATACAAAGATGATGTTGCGGGTCATTTTGACCCAGACTCTTTAATGTGGGTAAATAGCTGTTCAGATCAAAAATGAACAACAAAAATGAGCTCCAGAAGGTTTACAGTTGAAAACTTTGGCACATATATAGAACTTGGATAGTGATATAGGAGAAGACATAGGATCTCTCAGAGACCAAGGACAATGCTATTGATGACCCAGATGGTCAATTTTCCTCCGATGAAGAGTATTCAGAGGATGAGTCTGCTGTCATCTCTCCATCAGCTGAACCAAGAAATACACCAATCATCATCCACAGAGAATACATGGACATCTACAAGATGGTAATAAAATGGTCAACATCACCACACCAAAGTCGAGGTAGACTGTCATCTGTCAATGTCATCAAAATGACTCCCGATCCTACAAGATTTTCTGTCACACGAGTTCATGATATTCAATCAGCATTTCAGCTCTTTGTATCCCCACAATAGAGAAGATTATACTGGAATACTGTCCATGACTGGACAAGAGAAATGGAAGCCACTGAATCAAGCTGCCTTGCATGCTTATATCGGAGTTCTGGTATTAGCTGGAGTGCACAGGTCAAAAGGAGAAGCACAGAAAGTTGGAACGAAATGGAAGGCCAATCTTTCGAGCCACAATGTCTCTAGAGAAATTCCACACATATCTCGTGTGATCCGATTTGACAACCGCGACACCAAGCTGGTCGACGTGAAAAAGCCGCTATCAGAATGTATGGAATAATGGGTCAAAATTCGGCTTTGTTGTACAATCAATTTACTGTTGATGAGCACCTTGTTCATTCAAGGGACGCTGTCCTTTCAAGCCCGCTAAGTATGACATCTTAGTATGGCATGGAATATGCAAGTATACACAGGAAAGCTACCTGGAGAAGCACCTGAGAAGAATCAGGGGATGGGTGTTTGGCTGAGATGAGTGAAGGGCTGCAAGGTCACAACATCACATGTCACGACTTCTTTACATCCTACCGCCTTGGAGAAGAACTTCAGAAGAGAAATCTGACTATGTTGGGAACAGTCAGAGAAACAAGCCAGAACTTCCCAAAGAAATTCTGAAGGTGCAGGGCAGACCTCTGCATTGCTCAATATCTACTTTCAGCAACAGTTGTTTCTACTGCCCAAAGACAAACAAGAATGTTCTTGTAATGAGCACAATGCACACTGATGCATCTCTGAGCACAAGAGAAGACATGAAGCCACAGATGAATCATGGATCTACAATCTGGGCAAAGTCACAGCAACATACAGCTGCCAGCTCAAGACTGCCCGTTGGCCCTTGGTGATTTTCCTCAACATTGTTCTTAATATAGTGTTGAAATAAAAAAAAAAGTCATTGTATGTCTCTGGTTTCTAAATGTTTCATATAATCTCAAGTAACATGATCTATTTGTAAATGGATGAAACCACCTGCACTTTGTTTACTTTAAATTGTCACTGTAGGAAGCGGCAGCAGCAGCAGCAGCAGCAGCAGCAGCAGCAGCAGCCGTCTTTTATCGTCTAAGCACTTATATGACAGGTGTTGACGACATGATGAGTCATATTTGTATGACAATTATTTAACCAGAATTGTCACTCTCTTAAAGGGATTGTCATGGCCCCACTAAATATTATACATTTAGTGGTCATAATCTATCCGAGACTATAACCTATCGTAACGTCTTGCTGTGGGACAGAAGCTTCACAAATACTACACAGATGTACGTATTCTCAACTCAATACGTTTTAGAGGACACGTGAGTATTTCAGTATGAATTAAATTGGCGTCCCATACAATATGATATAATGCAATAATGCATGACACTTATGGCACTCACAGTTAAAGACAGACAAAGACACAGGTAAAATAAGTGAAAAGCAGTAGTTGGGGGAAAAAAATAGAGAAGATGCAGTTATATGTGTGTGTACATGCTTAATAGAAGTATTAAACAGAAAAACATAAATAAAAAAGCATGTTGGCGGTTTTACTGTTGAACACAAGATCAAGTAAGTACTATGATTACAGGAAAACCATGATTTATTCTCTTAACTTCTCCATAGTAAATGAGCACAAATTGGCTTTTGCTTAGTCAGAGCTGTATATCTATTATATAAGTTTATAATTAAAGTAATATCAGCGTGTTCTTGCATAAAGAGATTCTTTTAACTTACTTTGCAATGTGCACCTACAGCCAAAAAAAAAAAACAACCCATAGTGTTTATTCCTTCCAAAACACCACGATTAGCAGCAGCTTGTGAGTTGCGGATGCATTTTCTCTGTGTGCCACAACATTTGCTGCTAAAACAATCAACATACTGGTGCAATAAACCTCTTTAAAAATGAATGCTTAGCAATATTGCCAGGTGGAAATACGTGCACAGGCAAACAGATGCTTTGGCATATGATGAGCAAAGTCGCAATGCTGTCTAATTACAGCCATTACTTTAAAGAGCAGTTTTGGTGTTATGGACTAAGCTCTTCCTGGTTTGGCCTTGACTCTTTGTAGTCTACAGAGAAAGAGGTCTGGAACAGATTCCGTTTTGATTGTAAAGGTTTCAAAGGGAAACTGTCTCTTGTGTGTCTGTTCATGTTTGTCACTAATTGGACTCATAGCTGGAAAGTTAGACCTTTTGCAGTGGCATTGCTAAACTCTTTTAATGCTACAAGTATTGGTACGGCTAAGAAATATTTCTAAAACATATTAGAAGAAAAAGTTTCTAGTCGGTGAATACCTACAGATTTAGTAAACAAACTAACATGAACTATGGTTCTTCATTGGGTCTTTATAAGTTTTCATAATTTTCTAAGGAATAATGTTAGTACCCTAACCCTAACCACATATAATACAGCCTCCTGTGTATGTTCATGCACGTATTGCTTGGATGGCACTTACGGATCAACTAAAATGATAATGATAAATCAATGCATTGATTGTTTATTTGAAATTTGATTCTGAACTATGTCATATGGCTACTTATACTGCGTCTAAGATAGCAAATAAAATGTGAGATATAATACACATAATCACTTAATATGTGTTTGCCTATAAGTTTCAGGCAAATGATTCCTTCCTCATTTGAAGGACTTTTTGAGGACATTTCCCCATTCAAACGATATAATGTTTGGATTTAAATTGCTTGATTGTTTGAAACCTATGAATATAAATTCCATCTGACTGGAAGCGGTTGGCCCCAGGTTACCCCTGGGCGGATGTCCTTTACAATCAGAGTTCAAACACGCAAAACTGCATTTATAAATGGCTCATTAATCTTCAGCATAATTACAATTCGTTTGCACACAAGGAAGTCCATTCATATGCCCTGTTTAAAATAAATGGGCTACACATCTGATTAAATTCATGTCCAGACTGCACTGGGAAAAGGCATATATAACTACACACGTTATTTACTTTTATTCAAATAGCATGCTCTGTGAATATCATTTGCTGGAACATTAAATTACCTGCGAGTATTGACCTCAAAGACTGTTTCAAACGAGTGTTTCATGCTCTGCATTGTGAAAAGTATAACATTTTAGAGGTGGTGTCACGCTCAAGTCTTCATTGTTCGAATCCAAGTCACTTAGGACTAGTCTGAGTCGAGTCCAAGTCAAGTCCTCAGATCTCCCGGT